>CM014277.1:59915033-59962319 GCA_004135705.1 Alloteropsis semialata
TTAAAATTTAGTATTTGCTAGAAACTTCACTGTTCCTAAATTGTTTTTTTATTTATCTTTGGTATATTGTTTTCTTATAATGATATATGAAATAATGTAAATCTAGATTCATATTTCTATATATTTTATTTGGTATTAGTAATATATATTAACTCCTTTGATATTAGTAATATATATATTAACTCTTTTACTATTCTAGATTCATATTGCTATTTAGTAATATATATTAACTCCTTTACTATTCTATATTCATATTACTATTTAGTAATATATATTAACTCATTTACATTACATACTATAACGCTTCAACATAATTTGAATTACATAGCATCATGCTTCAACATAAGTACTACATTACATACCATAATAGTTCATCATAATTAGAATTACATAGCATCATGCTTCAACATAAGTACAACATTATACTTGAACAGCAATAAATGTTTTCTTTATAAGAGTGCCTTCGTTATGATCGTTGCAAGCGTAAGGAGCATCTTCATTGCCTAATAGGATGTTGTGTCAACCTACACACTGAACGGAGACACCTCGTCACACCTATTATAATCATCTTCATCGGTGACGTCCTCGACACCCACGATTTTTCTTTTCCCCATGAGAACAATGTGTCGTTTTGGATTAAGTTCAAAGTTGTTTGTTTGCAGAGTCCCCATCTTGGGTTTGGTAGACATGTCCTTCACATAAAACACTTAATGCACATCCTTGGCGAGCACGAATGGTTCGTCTACATACCCAATTTTGTTGAGATCCATGGTTGTCATGCCGTAGCGGTCTATATTAATACCTCCACTTGTAAGTTTTACCCATTTGCACCGAAAAACAGGTATTTTCAAAGGTCCATAATCTAGTTCCCAGATCTCCTCTACCTGGCCATAATATGAGTCCTTTCCTTTGTTGTCATAGGCATCTATACAGACACCACTATTTTGGTTGGTGCTTTTGTCGTCTTGGGCTCTCGTGTAAAATGTATACCCATTTATGTCATAGCCTTGGAACGTCAAGAATGAGGATGATGTCCCCTTGCCAAATACGCCAGCTGTGTATGTATTGTCTCGTTACCCATGAGCTTTTGTCGCAACCAACCAGCGAAAGTTTCTATATGATGGCGTGTAATCCACTTGTCAGACTTTTTTGGATTTTGGTAGCATATTATAGTCTTGTGCTCCTCGATGTAAGGAGCCACCATGGTTGATGACTGCAATACAGTATAATGGGTTTTCATGAATAAATTGTAGTCGCTACACCTTATTTGTTTCCTTCCTAACGTGCTCTTTCCAAGTAGTCTCCCCTCATGGCGTGACTCAGGTAGCCCAATCGGTTTCAGTTCGGAGATATAATCAACACAAAATTCAATGACGTCCTCTGTTCTGTATCCCTTGGCGATGCATCCTTCTGGAAGAGAACGGTTACGAACATATTTCTTTAGAATAGCCATGAGCCTCTCAAAAGGATACATATTGTGTAAGAATATAGGACCAAGAATACCAATCTCTTTGACAACATGGACCAGGAGATGCGTCATAATATTAAAGAAAGACGGAGGAAATATCATCTCAAGGCTGACAAGGCTTTGGGCCACATCATCCTGCACCTTTGCTAGATTACTGGGATCGATTACCTTCTGGTCGATTGCATTGAGGAAGGCGCATAGCTTCACAATAGTTGTTTGGACATTAACTGGTAGAATTCCCCTCAGCGCCACCGGAAGCAATTGTGTGAGTAGCACATGGCAGTCATGGGACTTGAGGTGTACGAATTTCTTCTCTTTCATATTTATCAGACTCTTTACATTCGATGAGTAGCCGGACGGGACCTTAATACTGTTCAAGCAATCAAACATGCTGGTCTTCTTCTCCTTGCTTAGAGTGTAGCTAGCAGAACGTAAGTTCCAACACCCTTTCTCTCTTTTCTCAGGATGCAGGGGATCTCGTTGTTTCATACGTTTCAGGTCCTGTCGTGCTTCAAGCGTATCTTTTGACTTTCCGTAAGTACCAAGGAACCCTGGCACGTTTACGCAAAGATTTTTGGTCAGGTGCATCACATCAATTGCGTGACAGACATCTAAGACCTCCCAATATGGTAGGTCTCAGAATATTGACTTTTTCTTCCACATGGGTGCCTTTTCATTTTCACTTGCCGTTGGCTGGCTGCCAGGTCCCTTCCAAAGACCACCTTCACATCTTTTACCATAGCAAATACATATTTTCCATTCCGATGCCTTGGTTTGCTACGACTTTCCGCCTCAAAATGCTTTCCTTTCTTTCTTAGCGGATGTTTCTCAGAAAGGAATCGACGATGGCCCATATACACACACTTTCTACAATGTTTCAGGTAAATGCAGTCGGTGTATTCTAGGCAATGTGAGCATGCTTTGTATCCCTTGTTTGATTGTCCCGACAGGTTTCCAAGTGCAGGCCAATCATTGAAGGTCACGAACAGTAATGCTCGTAGGTTAAATTCCTCTTACTTGTGCTCATCCCCACGCCTTTACACCATCTTTTGCCCCACAACAACAAAAGGTCCTCAATCAGTGGCCTTAGATACACATCAATGTCGTTGTCAGGCTGCTTTGGCCCTTGGATTAGCACTGGCATCATAATGAACTTCCGCTTCATGCACATCCACGGAGGAAGGTTGTATATACAAAGAGTCACGGGCCAAGTATTGTGGCTACTGCTCATATTACCGAAAGGATTCATGCCATTCGTACTCAAACCAAATCTTATGTTCCTTGCATCTTCTGCGAAGTCTGGGAACGCTATGTCGGTTTTTCTCCATTGGGACCCATCAGTGGGGTTTCTCAACATATTGTCTTCCCTCCGATCCTCTTTGTGCCACCGCATCAATTTAGCATGCTCTTTATTTCTGAACAAACGCTTCAGATGTTGTATTATAGGGAAATACCACATCACCTTGGCAGGGACTCTCTTCTTGGGAGGCTCTCCCTCAACATCACCAGGGTCGTCTCGCCTGATTTTATACCGCGAACAATTGCAAACCAGACAGGCATCTAACGATTCGTACACCTTGCCCCGATAAAGGATACAATCATTGGGACATGCGTGTATCTTTTGTACTTCCAGTCCTAGAGGGCAAACGATTTTTCTTGCTTCGTATGTTGTTTCGGGCAATGTGTTGCCCTCTAGAAGCATCTTTTTTATCATTTTCAATATCTCTCCAAAATCTTTGTGAGACAAGCCATTAGTTGCCTTCCATTGCAATAGTTCCAGTGTGGTACATAACTTTTTCTGGTCCTCTTTGCAATCTGGGTACAGCAATATTTTGTGGTCCTCCAATAAACGCTTCATCTTCTCCCGCTCTTTCGCACTTTCGCAGTCTTTCTCTTCATCATGGATCATGCCACTTAAAGCATCATCATCCTCATCTTCTGCAACTGCTTCACCCTCGCCCATTGCTGTATCATCTGCAAAAGCACCGTATTGTGCAAAGTCCACGATGTTGTCGTCACCTTCTTCATCAACTTCTCCTAAGAATATCCCCTCTTCGCCGTGTTTGGTCCAACAGATATAGTTAAGCATGAAACCACTCCTAAGCAAGTGTGTGAACCACCTTCTTCAGATGTGATAATCCTTCTTATTTTCACAGACCTTGCATGGACAGCATATAAAACCCGAGGTCGAGTTAGCCTCTGCCGCGTCGAGGAATTAATGAACGCCATTAATGAAGTCAGATGAGCGTCTATCTGCGTTGTACATCCATTGCCGATTCATCTATTCACAAAATACAATGAAAAATTCAACCCCCAATATGAATTTCTAAAGTTCGTATAAACCTAAATAAGAATATCACTTATAATCTCTAAAAATCCTAATAACCCTAAATATCAACATCATTTGATGCCACTGAAAAGATGTATTTCTAAAGTTCGTAATAAGTCTTAACAGGAATATCTTTTATAATCTCTAGAAATTTCGACAGCACCTCCCCTGCATCGGGAGGTTTCCAAAACCTGCAACAAACCAAGGGCACGATGGCCGACAACCACATTCCAAAATCATCAATGTCTTACTTTTGCTTATCTAAAAAAAATTGAAGGAGTGATTTGCCTCAGATATGTTATCTTTCATTTGACCTTGAACTTGGAGCATAAGAAAAATTACAGGTGGTAAAAAAATTGGTTCATGGTAGGCATGGAACCATGAGACACAGCCAGCCCAACCATCACAACCGATCCATTGCTTGGGCATGAATGTGTCTCATGGTTTCATGACAACCATGACAAGCATAACTATACAATACAAGCTCAAGCTCAAGGTCATCATATGTTACCCAGCTAGAAAACTAGGTAAAATTTGATATCACCATAGGCATGCCTAGAGTTGAATTATTTTAGTTCAAGATATTGACATCCATGAGAAGTAAAATTGAATTTAAAATCTAACTAAATAAGAATATCATTTATAATCTCAAAAAATCCTAATAACCCTAAATATCAACATCATTTGAAGCTTCTAAAAAGATGTATTTCTAAAGTTCGTAATCAGCCTAAATAAGAATATCATTTATAATCTCTAAAAATCCTAATAACCCTAAATATCAACATCATTTGAAGCCTCTAAAAAGATGTAATTCTAAAATTCATGATAAGCCTAAATATGAATATCATTTATAATCTTTAAAAATCATAATAAGCCTAAATATGAATATCATTTATAATATCTAAAAATCATAATAAGCATAAATATAAAAATCATTTAAAGTTTCTACATATAATCCAAAAATCTAAACAATGTCTAAAAATTTGTGCATCATCTCTACACATGCAACAACTTACTATATAGTGATTCTCTATTACAAATTCATAATAAAAATGAAGATTAAATCTAAAATCTCTTATTTTAATCCATTCCACAAAACACAAATTACTCAAAATATAGAGCATGAAATAGACCATACTAACCGTCAAAAGAGAAAGGATGAAGTTGCTAACTTTCTAGCGGACTTGGTTTGCAAAATCTCCAAAAGTTATGAAAATTTTGGGCATGACCTCCCCCAACCCGAGCTCAATGAAGGATGAAGAAATGAGCCATGGCTCGGGCTGGGGGAGGAGGAAGGCTCCTTTATACGCAGAGCCCCTTTAGTACCGGTTGGTGGCAAGAGCCGGTACCAAAGGGGGTCATATTGGTACCGGTTGATGTCACCAACCGGTACCAAAGGCCCCGAGGCTCATTGGTACCGGTTGGTGATACCAACCGGTACCAATGTCTGCTCATAGGTACCGGTTGGTGCCACCAACCGATATCTATGAGGGCACAAAATTGTTGGCGTTTGGACCCGGCGGGTCCAATCCAACCGTGACCGAAGAGGGCGGATGGATGGAGCGTTTTCTGGTAGTGCCTAGAGGGGAAATGGCGGTCACTTGATCATGGCTACGTACAACGCAAATGACGATGTCAAATTGAGTAGGGGAAGAAGGAGACAAAAGGCAGAAAAGACTTTTCACATCAGTCCAATATCAGTATGGAGCGTCACATCATTGCAAGGAAGAGTTTGACCCAGAAACAAAAGTTGAGCGACTTTATTTGTCCATCTGAAAATTTAGGGATGACTTAACCCTCGGGGCAAAGTTGAGGGACAAAAAAGACTATTTTACCATTTCTTTTCCTTTGTTCCGAGGGCCTAATACATTTTGACGGCCCATTTCACCATTTTGAAGCAGGGCTCCATTTCTTTCGTTGCATGATCACTGCAAAAAGTAGATGATGTGGCCATGGGATTCCGTGCCAAAACACATGAAAAAAAACGAGTAACTTACAAGTTCTAAATCAAGCTCCGATTGCAGCCTTGTGGCTTTTTACGATGAGATCTTCAAAACAAGACCACACATAGTAGTTACTACGTTGAATGATATGTTTGGATTTTTTTTTGTTCTAGAACATTTGTTCCAAAATAATTTACTCCCTCCATACCTAAAAAGCAAGTCGTTTAGGACATGATTGTGCATACCAAGAAGTGATTAATTAGGGTAGAGTTTTTCTTCTTTGCCCTTATTAAATAGAGCTGTGGGTACATTTCTTTCGAGAAAGTTACACAGGGTACATACCAAGAAGTGATTAATTCGTTGGCGCATTGCACCGTTTTTTTTGGGCGCTCGCATTTGCGATCAAAATTCGTTGGCGCTCGCTGCGCTTGCATCGATTTCGTTGGCGCGCGTTTTTTTTGGCGCTCGCAACTCTCGAACGAAACACAAAAATGCGCGCTACGTTTTTTTCCTCCGGCGCCAAGGACTTCGGCGTGAGCTCCTCAGGCGCCAAGGACTCGAAGGACTCCGGCGCGAGCTCCTCCGGCGCCAAGGACTCCGGCGTGAGCCCCTCCGGTGCTGCATCCATGGCGCTTGAGCAACGAAGAAGAAAGGCCAGGGCGAGATGGATGCGTCGGAGAGGCGAGCGACAAGCTAGCTAAGGCCCCGTTTGGATTCCATTTTGGATTCTAAAAATCTAGATTTTGAAAGGATTTCTAAAATCTGGATACTGGTCAAAATCTATATGGGGTTGTTTGGATCCACAGATTTCAAAAGCCGATTTTATGGTTGTTGTTAGATACATGTCCTTTATGCCCTTGCTCCCATTTCTTGCTAACGTGCTGCTGCTCAACATGCAAGCAGCCTGCGCGAGCTCCGGCGGCCCCGCCCTTCTCCGCGAGCTCCGGCGGCCCCGCCCTTCTCCAGCGGCGGCGACATAGCCCGTGGCGGCGGCCACGCCGGCAGCCGAGCTCCGGCCCGCAGCAGCCTGCGAGTTGAGGTCCAGCCCCTCGACGCCACCGAGCAGGAGAAGGCGGCGCGGGATAGGGCTGGGGGCCTTGGGGGATGAGCAGGAGGAGGTGCGCACCGGCGTGCCCACGGGGACGGGCAGGGATTCAGCGGCGGGAAAAAGCGGAGGCGTGCCGTGGGATGAGCTCGACGGGAGACGAGGAGAGAGATGCCAGTTTGGATAAGAAAGGGCAAGGACAAAATGGTAATTTCGCGTTGCAATAGCTGCTGGAAGCAACCTTTCGCCAGCTACCGGGATTTTCAGAATCCAAAATTCAGCCGTCTAGAATCCTCCACAGAATTCAACCCGTTTGGAGACCACGCCGATTCTAGATTGTGGATTCGGAGAATCAGAACGGATCCAAACGGGGCCTAAGTAAACGGGCGACGATGCGGCGCTGTTACTCTGGATGCAGCATCGATGCAGGCATGCGGGGCGGCAGTATTAATCAAGTTGCACAGGAGCTGGAGCGGCAGGGGCAAAGAAGTCCAACTCCACGGCTGCGAACGCAGAACGACATTTTTTCCGCTGCCGAGGGAAAGCGCCAGGGCGACCCTTTTTTTAGGTATGGAGGGAGTATTTCCTAGTCTTATTTTTGTACAGGAACAAATTCTATTTTTGGAGGTGGAAAATTTCTTCCATCTCACAGTCAAATTATTACATTTTTTACAGTTAAATTGTATCACCTTCATTGTCAAACTTTGATTCAATTTCTATTTTGATATCAAAGGTGGAACATATTTTTTTGGATGCTAGAACAATTGTTCCCGCTCTCATATATTGTATACCACCCATACAAATTAGTGTTTTTTATATAAAAATTGTCTAACTATAGTTAAGTGTGGTCTAGATCTGAAGATTTTGGTGCAAAAAAATATAATGATGCAAATGGAATTTTATTTAAAACTATGTATTTTTCAATTCATATTTGTATGCGTACGGAAACCTATACACCTAGCAGCAAAAGCAACTGTGCTGAGTTCTTTTCCTTCCACTTCCCTTTTCCTTCGCACGTGGGCCCTCGGCCCATTACAATGCTGTCTTCTGCGATGACCACCCAGCTGAGCTTGGGACATCTCCAAACCTGTGGGCTGGTGGCTGGCCAACACCAATTGGTGCCTCTCTAAAAAGAAAAGGAGCAATTGCTCGGATGCTGCTCCCTCTATTTTATTTATATGTCGTATTAGATTTATTTTAAATCAAACTGAACGCCATATAGCCTGTACTAGGTGACACTGCACTTTCATCATACACCTCCATCATACACATTTAATAGGATATACAATAGGATATACACTACGTGAAAATCTCAAATAGGTAACGCGGCATTGGTAACGGCCCCATAAAGCCCGTTACATGGTACGTCACCAGTAACGCGCACGAAACACCGCCCGTTACCAACAAGCTTCGCTGGCCCGAGCCCAACCTCGCCACCACAAAGCCCGTTACCGATGAGGGATCTCTAGTAACGGGCTGCACACATAACCGTTACTACTATTTTTAGTAATGGTCGTTAAATGCGCCCGTTACGAATAATGCACTTATAAGTAACAGACTGTTAAGGCCCGTTACTGATAAGGCACATATAAGTAACTGGGCTCTTAATGACCGTTACACATGTTGCTATTGGTAACAGGCCGTGATGTGGCCATGTAATGCCCGTTACTAGACTTGGAGCTCAATAATTGCAGCTAAGCCAGCTGCATGGCACTGTCGCCTCCCGCGGCTGGCTACTGTCGGCGGAGGGCAGCAGCCGGCGGACGTCCACTCCTCCGCCGGCCGTCGTCTTTCCTCCCCGTCGTCGCTGCGGCCACCGGGCCGCCCATTTCTTCGTCTCGCGCCACCTCCCCGAGCACGAGCGCCCTGCTTCGGTGCCGCGCGTGACCCTCTGAAGCACGAGCTAGCTAGTGTCGGGGTCTTCTACCGCCGGCAAGTAATATTTCGGGGATTGCACGTCGGGCCTCGGATGGTTGCGCAAAAGGGGGACACAAGGACTTATACTGGTTCGGCCTCCGGGGAGTAACACCCTACGTCCAGTTCGTGCTGCTCGTGTTATTTACGCTGGTCTGTAGTAGGGGTACAAATGGGCGAGAGAGGGACGAGTTCCCAAGTCTCTGGTGCGTGAGTGGAGCTCAGTGCGGTGACTGACTAGAGGAAGAAGAAGGCCGAGAGAGAGAGTACTCCTCGGGAGAGAAAAGAGACTCCCTGCCTCCCGCAGGAGGCCCAGGAGAGAGGAGGAAAAGAGTCGATGCCCCTCGCCGGAGGCCCAGGCTTCCCTTTTATATTTCAAGGGAAGGCTGTAGAAGAAGTACAGTCAAAGGGTAAAACGGGAAAAAAGGAGGCGTGCCTGCCCATGCTGTGGGGCCCGTCGTCCTTCCGAGCACTGTAGCCATGTCCTGCTGGTGCCAGTGGTGTCAGGAAGTGGTTGGCATAGTGTATCAGCTTGACTTCGGGTGCCACGGTCTTCTCGGAGGTTGCTTCGTTACGAAGGAGCGAACCAGTCGGAGACGGAGATCTCGTCGGGCGAATCGGAGTCCTGTCGGGCGATGGAGCAGCTCGTCGGGCGAATCGGAGAGTACTCGGGCGCTGCCTGCAACTCGTCGGGCGAGACGTGGTTCTTGTCGGGCGAAGGTGCGCAGCTCATCGGGCGTGCATGCAGCTCATCGGGCGAATCGCGGATCCTGTCGGGCGAAGCAGGAAACTAGTCGGGCGATATCTGGGACTAGTTGGGCGAGCTGACTCCTGGGTACGGCGGCGCTAGCGCATGTTCTGTGCATGGCAGGGCCCATGTTCTCTTGCATGTCGCAGTCGCATGCATCGGCTAGCAATGGGTGTGTGAACGCGAGAGGATAAAGTAGCCGAGCGTTGCTGGCTTTTTTCCCTTGTCGTGTGGGAGAGAGACTAGAATGCATGCATGCATGCACCAGTGGAGAGAGGGAGAGAGCATGCATGCACTGATGCACTTGCGCATGCAGGGGTGCTGCTGTGCCCATGGGTAAACACATGCATGTATGCATTCACATGAGTGTGGGGAGAGAGAAAAAAGAAATGATCGTCGCTGCTGATTTGTTCGGATGGAGGAAGATTAGATAGAGACACCCGGGGCGAGACGAACCTGCCGACCCCTGCGCAGGGGTCTATCTGAGCGGCTGTGTCGGCGGGGATATTAATTCTTAACTCGCTGTCATTGGATACCCCTAGTATTGGTATCCGACAGGAGCCCTCGAGCCTGGGAGCGAGTCGCAGACTCGCTTGCGGGCTGAGTTATCGTGATGTCGAGAAAGCGGTGGAGTTTCGGGTGGGGGCGCGCGAGCGCACCCGCCGGGTGTAGCCCCCGAGCCTGTGGGCGAGTGGTACACTCGCTCGCGGGCTTATGGCGTTTGTGTAGTGATTTGTTGCGAATTATGCGACCACGACGTTGGTCTCTGTTTAGCGATTCCGACCCCGTGTGCATCCCGAGACCTGGGTCCAGACGGGGATTCGTTTCGTCTTTTTGCGTTTTTCCCCTCACGCTTCCCGTGCGATAGGAAGGAGGGTAAGAGATGCATCGTACCTTGCCACGCAGGCCGAAGCACGACTCTCGTTGAGCTACAAACGGGTAGGTTCGAGTGAGGCCCAACGCCCCTTCGGTGGGGAGTCGACGGATCAGCTTGTGATCGACCTCAAATTCCTAGTGGCGAGATCATCTAGTTACCAAGTCCGTTCGACCGGACCCAGCGGCTCGTTGCCTTTCCGTCGGAGGAAAAACCATGATCTTTCTTTCCACCAGAACTCGAACGCGGTTCAGGATGCTCGTGGCGCTCGTGCGCCTGAGTACTGGCCGCTGGGACCCATCCTTCACTGCCCCTCGCTCGACAAGGTGCCCGGGGGCGGCTGTTGAACCCTTCGACGGGCCAGCCTTCGAACCCCCGTCGCAATCACCTGTCAGGTCGACTGTCGAAGTCGTCCGTCCCGGTGCCCAGCCCCCGAGCGCAGGGCCGCGAGGGGCTGTTAGGGCCGGCGGGAGCCGCTTAGTTTAGAGAGTTCGAAGAGTGCGTTTCGGAAATCGATCACATGCGTATGCTTGACCCCGCGCGCCGAGGGCGGGCGAGACGAAAGATGCCGTTCCCTGTATGTAGGAGTTGCAGCAAGCTCACCGGAACTTGCCATGCCAAGCTGCAAAAAACAATGTAATGCAAAAACGTCGCGTAAAGCGAGGAGTCGGGATTTATTCGTTACTGACGAAAGTCGCGCACGCCCTGCCTCTATTGGGCTACGTATTTCCTCGGGCAGTTAGCTTATCACGTTTGAGCTCCTAGTCCCACTGACCACTGCTCGCGGAGAGGACGGCTTACCGCAGACTACACTGCTCATCGGGAGAGGCTTAGGTGTAGGCGGCACGCGGGGCGAGGTTTCACGGATGTGTCCTATGCTACCCGAGTACTTTAGCGACACCCAAAAAAAAGGCATGCGGGACTGTAAAAGGAAATGCATGGAAATACGAAGGATCGTAGTGAAATTTAGCTGTTCGAGCGTTCCGTCGTTGAAGCTGAGTCGAGCGAGCCATCCGAATCGGGGCAACACACTCCACGGGGGGCGCGGCCGAGTCGGTCGGAGTCGAGGTCGGGGCCGCCGCACTCCTTTGGAGGCGGGGCCGAGTCGGTCGGAGTCGAGGTCGGGGCCGCCGCACTCCTTTGGAGGCGGGGCCGAGTCGGTCGGAGTCGAGGTCGGGGCCGCCGCACTCCTTTGGAGGCGGGGCCGAGTCGGTCGGAGTCGAGGTCGGGGCCGCCGCAGCTCGGCCGTTGCGTCTGCTCGGGGCCGTCGTTGGCGTCGCTGCGGCCGCTGATGCCGTCGTCGTCGTTGCTGGCGGAGCTATGGGCGTCGTCGTGGCCGTCGGTGTTGGCGGCGCCGTGGTCGTCGTCGGTGACGCCGCAGCCGTCGACGCCACTGCCGTCACCGTCGTCGCACGATCGGCGGTCAGCGTGATATACGTCGTGGTCGTAGGGCCCTTGCTTGCCTCCAAGCGTACCTGCGTGCACAAACATGCAAGCATGTATATGCGAATGGCTTGTTAGCATGCATCCATGCACACTCTGTATGCGTCATGCACGTGCATGCATTCGAGCAGCACGTGAGTGCCTGCCCCAGCCGCCAGGGAGATCATGCGGCTGGCCGTGCCCGAGTGGTGCCGGCCCTTGCCCGGGTGATTTCCGTCCGAGTGGTCGTCCGACTCGCTCGAGTAGCTGGTGGCCCGAGGAGTTTTCGTCCGAGTGACTCGCTCGAGTAGTTGCCGCCTCGGTTGGTGTTGGTAGGGCCTTCTCGTCGTACTCGTCGTCGTCGTCGTCGTCGACGGCGTTGTGGTCGTCGTTGCGGCCGTCGGTGCCGCCGCCGTTGTCGTCGTCACGGTCGACGGCGTCGTGGTCGTCGTCGCGGCCGTCGATGCCGCCGCCGTCATCGTCGTCGCGGTTGACGGCGTGGTGGTCGTCGTTGCTGGTGTTGCTGCAGCTGTCGGGGTCGCTGCCATCGTCGGTGTCGCCGTCGTTGGCGGCGCTGCAATCACCGCGGGCATTGCAGCTTGTCCGTCGCAGGCGCTCGCTGCTCGCCCGGTTGCAGCTCGCCGCCTCCGGAGCTGACCATGGGGTACTGCTGGCCGGTCGATGGGGGGCGCGCAGCAGGCTGACTCGTCGATTGCTGGGTGGTGGTGTGTGCAGTTTGGATGCTGCCGGCCCTTACGGCATGCACACAGGGGCAAAGCTGGGCTTTGTAAAAATCAGCCATGCACCCACACCATGTACGTGCACGTGCATGCACATGGCAACACAGGGGCAGCCATGTACCCACGCCGCGTACGCGCACAACCATTGCTAGAGACCGCCGGCCAGCGTAGTTGTCCGAGTAGTTTTCCATTTAACGTCCAAGTAGACTCCGCCTCGGTTGTTGTTGATGGCGCGTGGGTCACCGTCGGCGTTGCTGCGACCACCGGTGCCGTGGCCTGCGACTTGCCCTTTGATAGTCTCGATGGTACGGTGCGGAGGAGCTGGGGGCCGTGCCATGCCGGCTCTCCGCCCGCGGTGATGACGAAGCCCGAGCTGCCGGAGCGCGTGTGCCGTCGGCGCCGGGTTCTTGACGCGGTTGGCCATCCGAGACCTGCAAAGAAAAAGTCGTGACGCGCAAAAGCCCCACGGTGGGCGCCAACTGTCGGGGTCTTCTACCGCCGGCAAGTAATATTTCGGGGATTGCACGTCGGGCCTCAGATGGTTGCGCAAAAGGGGGACACAAGGACTTATACTGGTTCGGGCCTCCGGGGAGTAACACCCTACGTCCAGTTCGTGCTGCTCGTGTTATTTACGCTGGTCTGTAGTAGGGGTACAAATGGGCGAGAGAGGGACGAGTTCCCAAGTCTCTGGTGCGTGAGTGGAGCTCAGTGCGGTGACTGACTAGAGGAAGAAGAAGGCCGAGAGAGAGAGTACTCCTCGGGAGAGAAAAGAGACTCCCTGCCTCCCGCAGGAGGCCCAGGAGAGAGGAGGAAAAGAGTCGATGCCCCTCGCCGGAGGCCCAGGCTTCCCTTTTATATTTCAAGGGAAGGCTGTAGAAGAAGTACAGTCAAAGGGTAAAACGGGAAAAAAGGAGGCGTGCCTGCCCATGCTGTGGGGCCCGTCGTCCTTCCGAGCACTGTAGCCATGTCCTGCTGGTGCCAGTGGTGTCAGGAAGTGGTTGGCACAGTGTATCAGCTTGACTTCGGGTGCCACGGTCTTCTCGGAGGTTGCTTCGTTACGAAGGAGCGAACCAGTCGGAGACGGAGATCTCGTCGGGCGAATCGGAGTCCTGTCGGGCGATGGAGCAGCTCGTCGGGCGAATCGGAGAGTACTCGGGCGCTGCCTGCAACTCGTCGGGCGAGACGTGGTTCTTGTCGGGCGAAGGTGCGCAGCTCATCGGGCGTGCATGCAGCTCATCGGGCGAATCGCGGATCCTGTCGGGCGAAGCAGGAAACTAGTCGGGCGATATCTGGGACTAGTTGGGCGAGCTGACTCCTGGGTACGGCGGCGCTAGCGCATGTTCTGTGCATGGCAGGGCCCATGTTCTCTTGCATGTCGCAGTCGCATGCATCGGCTAGCAATGGGTGTGTGAACGCGAGAGGATAAAGTAGCCGAGCGTTGCTGGCTTTTTTCCCTTGTCGTGTGGGAGAGAGACTAGAATGCATGCATGCATGCACCAGTGGAGAGAGGGAGAGAGCATGCATGCACTGATGCACTTGCGCATGCAGGGGTGCTGCTGTGCCCATGGGTAAACACATGCATGTATGCATTCACATGAGTGTGGGGAGAGAGAAAAAAGAAATGATCGTCGCTGCTGATTTGTTCGGGTGGAGGAAGATTAGATAGAGACACCCGGGGCGAGACGAACCTGCCGACCCCTGCGCAGGGGTCTATCTGAGCGGCTGTGTCGGCGGGGATATTAATTCTTAACTCGCTGTCATTGGATACCCCTAGTATTGGTATCCGACAGCTAGCGTGCGCGGCGGTCATCGTCGGCGCTGGTGATCGCCGGCCGGCAACACCTCCGTCTTCCCCGCCCTCCTCTCCTCCTCCCGCGGTATGGATTTTTTCCCCACGTACCTCCACCTAGCTCATCCCCTTCCCCTGTATTGATGAAATTTGAGCCTTTTTTGTGGAATTTATATATGTGTATTGATGAAATTTGAGCCCTTTTGTTGAATTTATATGTGTAGTGATTAAATTGAGCCTTTATGTTGAATTTGTATGTGTACTGATGAAATTTTAGCCTTATCGTTGAATATATATGTCTAGTGTCTTTAGATTTTGATGATATATTTCGTAACACACATTTATTTATTGAACTTGTAGATGGCGGCTGATCGGGCTTGGATGTACAGACAGCCCAGAGTTTGGGAGTCATTCCTAAGCGGGGTCAATGGTTTTCTTGATCAAGCAGAGGCGGACATGAGAAACCGGGTGGTGCCTACGATGTATTGCCCCTGTTTTGATTGTCTCAACTAGAAGAAGTTCGGACAACGGGACAACATTTTCCATCATCTGATCACACGTGGATTCACAAACAATTACACGTGTTAGAATAGGCATGGTGAGAAAGGCCTTAATGAAGGCGAAGCAGGATGCCTTAATGAAGGTCAAGCGCGACGCCATGCTGAAGTCCTTAACAAAGGTGAAACAAGTGCAGAATGTCTTAACTCCTTGATTTCTCATTGTTATAGGGTAAAGCAGCAGAATGTCTTAACTCCTTGATTTATCATTATTACAGGGGAAGAAGAATGCGGAAATAACTTTGAGGAAGATGAAGCATCCCCACCCGTTGTGATGCGACCTGAGGATATGACTGACCAAGAAGTTACGGGTTTCAATGATGATGAGTTGTTGCCTCATGTGAACAATGTTGATCAGATGGTGAGAGATGTTGAGTTTCAAGGTGTGTACAAAACTTCTGAATTAGCAAAGCTGAAACAGTTCGTGGAAGATTCAAAGATACCCCTCTACCTTGGTTGTCGGAAGTACTCTCGCCTTTCTGGTGATCTCAAACTTGTGCAGCTTAAGGCAGCTCATAGTTGGACTGACAAAAGTTTCAAACATCTATTGGATCTGCTAAACGACATGCTACCAGACGGAAACCAAGTGGAGTCTGTCTACGAGGATAAGAAGATAATTTGTCCTTTGGGTTTAGAGGTTGAAAAAAATCCATGCATGTATCAACAGCTGTGTGTTGTTCTGTGGAGAATATGAGGACCTTGAAAATTGCCCAAAGTGTGGGTTCAGTTGGTACAAGAGGAAAAAAGATGGTGGAGATAATGCCGATGACGGGAATGAGCCCGTAAAGATCAGAGGCAAGAAGAAGTGTAGTAACAGAGGGGGTCCTGTGAGGGTGGCATGGTATTTCCCCGTCATTTTCCGCTTGAAACGCATGTTTGCGACACGAAAGGAGGCCCAACTCTTGCGTTGGCATAGGGAAAGGCGAAAGAAGGCTGATGGCAAGCTTAGACACCCCGCAGATACAGCACAATGGTGTAACATTGATTCCCACTATGATTGGTTTGCCGAAGATTGCAGGAACATTCAGTTTGCTATGAGCACAAACGGCGTCAACCCATTCGGTAACCAGAGTTCAACGCATAGCACGTGGTCTGTCGTACTGTCAGTGTTGAACCTTCCACCATGGCTATGCTAGAAACGGAAATACCTGATGCTGTCAATCTTGGTTTCTGGGCCAAAGCAACCCGGTGACCGTATTGATGTCTACTTGAGGCCATTGGTTGATGACTTGAAGACATTTTGGAAGCCTGGTGTGAAGGAAGTTTGGGATGAGTTCCAGCGTGAGGAGTTTACATTGCACGCCATGTTGTTCACCACCATCAACGACAACCCGGCTCATCGCAACCTCTCTGGGGAGAGTAAAAGAAAAGGTGCAGCTAATATGTAAAGATTATTTGATAACAAACTACCGACGTATAGCCTGTACTAGGGGACACTGCACTTTCATTATACACCTCCATCATACAAGTTTAATAGTATATATATATACAACACAAACTACTGCTGTGATTCGGTGACACTTGACATCGCATTCTTATCTCCCCCTGTTGGGGAGTCATGAATTTGGTTAACTCCTGAAAGACGCGAAGGCATAAACAAGATACCCCTTCGCTTTGAACTAGCATTATTTCTTGCTTTTTTCCCTTACTCAGGAGACTCAGGCGAAGGGTTCGGAGGAGCAAGAGAAGTGAAGGGGTGAGCGCCCACCCCTTCGCTCGACGTGGGACCAGATGCAGAGTTGGAGGCAGGGACGCCCAGCCAGCACGGATGAGCCAGGGCACGTGGCGCATCCTCATGGACGCATCAGGACCCGGAAATTACGGAGGCCAGTACGGAGGAAAGAAATACCATAATGCCCTCGGATATGCTGGGAATATAGTGGTTGTAAGGGCATTTAGGGTAAACTAGGCCTCCCCGGCGGCCTATAAAAGGAAGGGAGAAGAGCCCCGAGAGGCAGTTGGCCCGGGATTTGTAACCTAATTCCATGCGTATACAAATATCGAATTATCATCCACCGTCTGTGTCTCCTTTTCGTCGCTCTCTCTCGATCTCAATCTGTTGGATTTTCCCGAAATCCCAACAGTGGCGCCGTCCGTGGGGATCGAATAATATCAGATCGGGAGAGTAGCCGAGATCAGCACTATGCCTCCTCCAAAAAGAAATCCACCACTATCAAACGCGACAGCAGAAGAATCCACTCCAGATCCAACCTACCCAAACCAAAACGCGTCAGAAACCCTCCCAACCCGCCCAGTAAACACAACGACTGCAGTCACAGAGAACAGCGATTCGGCAGATGCTAGACGCAGCTCAAGAATAGAACTGAACAACAAAAAATAGCAGGAAGCAATCCAAAAATAGATACAAGAGCGAAACGCAAAATAGGCTGCACTGGCAGCGAAGAAAAAGAAAGCGGCAGCCAACGCGTCAACATCGCAAAATCAAGATGAGAGAAACCAAATCTCAAAGTTAGAATCTCTGCAAAGGCAGGTTGCAGAAAAGAGAAGAGCATTAGAAGCATTGAATGCCAAAAAGAAAGCAACCAGATTCAATCAAGAGCTGCTAGAAGCTGAGGAATTGCTTGCAAACCTGGATGAGCAAATACTGTCACTTCAAAGCGATGAAGAACCACAAGAACAAGAAATGCCAGAGAGAACATTACCAACCAGACAAACCGTGCAAACAATCCACCAAACACAACAACTCAAGGGCCCTAGCGAGAGTGGCTACGTGCAACAAATAACAGACCCCATGTCCCCACTATCAGCAGCACTCCAAGTACAAACATGGCCTAAGGGCTTTAAGCCACACAAACTGCCAACATTCAACGGTCAGAATGATCCAAGACAATTCCTCATGGCGTATGAGGCCGCGGTTACTTCAGCTGGAGGAAATGAAATGATACTGGCTAAATCATTTGCGATTGCCACGAAGGGGGTGGCCCAAGCATGGTTCTCAAGCCTAGAACCAGGATCTGTGTACAGCTGGGAAAGACTGAAAAACCTAATGCTGCAGAATTTCAAAGGTTTTCAGTATAGCCTAAAAGGAGCTGCGGATTTATTCAATTGCAAGCAATTGAAAGATGAACCACTAGAATCCTACATGAGGAGGTTTGTGGCATTGAGGGCACAGGCAGTGAATGTACCAGAAGCCACATCAATTGAAGCAGCAATCAAAGGATTAGCAATAGGCCAGTGTGCGGTGAAATTGGCAAGAAAAAGGCCAAAAACACTAGACAAACTATACGAAATTATGGCAAACTACTCACTGGCAGACAGAGACCTTCGCATGAGGCAAGAAGAAAGAGACCAGTTCAGAGGCAAGAAAACTAAACAAGAGCAGCCGCAGTACGCTCAGAACCAATACTTTCAACCAAGGCAAAACTATGACCCAAGATTCATAAATCAAATAGAACACACAGACGCAATGATCGTAGAAAGTGAGCCGCGACAAATAACATATGACAACAAGAATGAGCAGAGTCATAGAGGAGCCCGAGGGGGAAGAGGAAACTTCTCGCAGAGAGGTGGCCGCGGAGGCCGCGAAGGCCAAGGCAGAGGCCGAGGGAGATCTAACTACAGAAACCCAGCAGATCTGTGGTGCACATATCATGGAAAAGGGGCAGGACATACTACAAATTCATGCCCATACACAATAGCAAACAAGGAAAAGATCGAGAAAGAAAAAGAAGAATCAAAGCCGAAGCAAGTCAACCACACAACAAAATCAGAAAGCCAAGATAACTCCTGGTTGCACCAGCCATACTACCCTGTAAACTACGGCATAGGCCCACTACACCCTTCACTCATGTATAACCTACAAACACCCTTTGCGCAATAGTACCAATTTTCAAACCAATCCCAAGCATCGAGCCAGAGCCAAATGCGATGGGCTCAACCAGGTCCTTCGCAACAAAACAACCAGGACAATCAAATACCCCCACCTCCAAAGCAAAAAAATGATGGTTTTGCAGTAAACAACATCCTCCCCATCACTGGTGGATCAGCAGGAACCATCCACACTTCAAAAAGGCAAAGAAAAGATTGGGAGCGAAGGGTCAATCACGTGTCAGATGGGACTCAGCTTACAGCCACATCCAAATAACGTTTACTCAGCAAGATCTAAAGCTAGCAGACTACCCTCACGAAGACCCCTTCGTGATCAATGCAAACATAGGAAAGAACACACACTACGTCGGAGGAAACAATGTCTCAAGAATCCTAGTTGATGGAGGCAGCTCAGCGGACATATTATTCTCCTATGCATTCAACAGCATGAAAATTGGTGCAGACAAATTAGAAAAAGCAGAAAGACCATTATATGGCTTCGGGGGAAAGAGGATTGAAGCATTAGGAAAGATAACACTCTGGGTATACTTTGGCTCCCCAGAAAAGTACAGAGCGGAAAAAATAACATTTGATGTGGTCAACATCGATTACCCATACAACGCAATTTTCGGACGAGGGTTCATCAACAAATTCTCAGCAGTCATTCATCACGGCTATCTTTGCATGAAAATGCCGTCCCACAATGGTGTCATAACAGTGTACGGCAATCAAGATGAAGCGCGAAGGGCTGAGGGAAATGTGAACTCAGACCACAAACATATCAATGTCATCGAGGAAGCAGCAGCACAAATATCACAAAAGCAAGAAAAAATCATCAAAGAAAAAGCAACCCTTTCAGGAGATACGAAAGTAGTGCCCATCTGCAAGGACACTCCAGATAAAACGGTAATAATAGGAACAGAACTAACACCTGAAGAAGAAAAAAGGCTAATCAAACTCCTCAAAAACAACAGTGATGTTTTTGCATGGTCATCAAACGACCTCAAAGGAGTCAGCAGAGACATAGCAGAACACTGCCTCAATGTTGACCCAAGTTACCCACCGAAGAAACAGAAACAAAGAAAGATGTCTCCTAACAGAATAATAGCAGCGAAGGCAGAAGTGCAGAGGCTCCTAACAGCAAATGTTATCAGGCCAGTCCAGTATCCAGAGTGGATCGCAAATACAGTCCTTGTGCCCAAGAAGAATGGAAAAATGAGAATGTGCATTGACTTCACTACCTTGAACAAAGCATGTCCAAAAGACGACTTCCCATTACCAAGAATAGATGCACTTGTTGACTCAGCAGCAGGATGTGAACTACTTTGATTGCTTGATTGTTTCTTCGGTTACCATCAAATCTGGATAAAGAAAGAAGACGAAGAGAAAACAAGCTTCACAACCCCCTTCGGAACGTTTTGTTTTATCAGAATGGCTGAGGGGCTGAGAAATGCAGGATGCACTTTCGTCAGAATGACATCAACGGTATTCGCATACCAAATAGACAAAAATATATCAATCTATGTAGACGATGTGGTGGTAAGGAGCAAAAAGGCAGAAGATCACCCCTCAAATCTGGTCGAAACATTCGCCAATCTGAGAAAATCAGGGCTAAAGCTAAACCCCGAAAAATGCGCATTCGGTGTCAAAAAGGGGAAGTTACTAGGATGCATTTTGTCACGAAGGGGAATAGAGGCCAACCCGGAAAAAACAGACACGATACAAAACATGAAAAGCCCAACATCAAGAAGAGATGTGTAGAAACTAACAGGGAGAATAGCAGCTTTAAACAGATTCATTGCAAAATCTGCAGAAAGAAGCTTACCGTTCTTCAAAATCTTGAGAGGATCAGCAAATTTTGAGTGGGAACAAGAACAGCAGAATGCCTTCGAAGAGCTGAAACAGTACCTGAAGCAGATGACTGCACTAACAAGTCCAACTCCAAGAGCGCAATTACTTCTATACATAGCAGCAACCCCCTTCGCCGTAAGCGCCGTGCTAATAGAAGAAAAATAAACAGCGAAGGACGAACAAACAACGAAAAAAATGGAACAAGTACCAATATACTT
Organism: Alloteropsis semialata; assembly: GCA_004135705.1. Lineage (NCBI taxonomy): Eukaryota > Viridiplantae > Streptophyta > Magnoliopsida > Poales > Poaceae > Alloteropsis > Alloteropsis semialata. The sequence continues at coordinate 59,935,760 of CM014277.1, forward strand.
CGTATCCGAGGCACTGTCGGGATCAAAGTGCAACTACTCAGAAATAGAGAAACTAGCCTATGCAATTCTCATGGCATCAAGAAAATTGAGGCACTACTTCCAAGCCCACCATATCACAGTACCAACCAACTACCCGCTAAGAGACGTATTTGAAAACAAAGAATCCTCAGAAAGAATAGCAAAATGGGCAGCAGAGCTGGCAGAGTACACAATTGATTTCATTCACAGAAGCACAGTAAAGTCTCAAGTATTAGCAGATTTCATTGCAGAATGGGTTCCAGCAACAAATGAAAAAGGGGAAGAAATAAAAGAACAAGTCTGGACCATATATTGCGATGGAGCCTGGGGAGAGGCTGGGGCTGGCGTTGCAGCAATAATCACGTCACCAGCAGGAAACAAAATCAGATATGCGGCAAGGCTATGCTTTCCAAGCACAAACAATGTTGCAGAATATGAGGCAATATTACTAGGCCTTCGCAAGGCAAGAATGTTGGGCGCAAAGAGAGCAATTTTGAATTCAGATTCAGAAGTTGTAAAAGAACAAGTTGAGAAAAACTATAAGGCAAACAAGAAAATGTACAAATATATGACAGCAGTAAGAGCACTTGAAAAGCACTTCTTGGGCTTCTCAGTAAAAAAGATACCAAGAAGTGAAAACAATGAAGCCGATGCCTTGGCAAAAAATGCAGCAAGAGGCAAAACCCTACCACCAGATGTTTTCTATGAAACACTAAAACAACCATCACCAAGAGCAGAATGCCAGATATTGCACATAAACAACAATGAGAGTGAAGATTGGCGAGCTCCCATAATTGCATTTATCAATGGAACATATGAACCATTTGATGAAGATGAGAGAAAGAGGCTCACACAAAGAACAAGAAACTACAAAGTGCTAAACGGAGAATTGTACAAGTCAGGCGTATGCAAACCCTGGCTAAAATGTGTAACAAAAAGCGAAGGCCAAGAGATAATCAAAGAAGTACACGAAGGGCTCTGCGGATCTCACACAGGACCAAGAGCAACAACCGAAAAAATATTCAGGCAAGGATTCTACTGGCCCACAGCGCTTGAGGACACAAAAGAGCATATAAAAAGATGCAAAAACTGCCAATTTTTGGCAAACAACTATCAGAGACCCTCCTCTATCACTCAGTTAATAACACCATCATGGCCTTTACAGCGATGGGGCATTGACCTGGTGGGACCACTTCCTCTTGCCAAGGAAACCTAAGATTTGCAGTTATAGCAGTTGAATACTTCATGAAATGGATAGAAGCAAAGCCGTTAGCAACAATAACATCAAAGACAGTCCAAAAGTTCGTCTGGCAAAACATAATATGCAGATTCGGCACACCAAAGGAAATAACAGTGGACAATAGCAAACAATTTGACAGCGATGCATTCAAAGAATTCTGCTCAACTCTAGGCATCAAAATATGCTTCGCATCAGTATATCACCCACAATCCAATGGAGCAGTGGAAAGGGCGAATGGGATAATATTGAAAGGCATAGCCAAATGCCTCGAAGGGCTCCCGAAGGGCAAATGGGTAGAAGAGATGACAAGAGTAGTATGGTCACACAACACAACCGAATCAAGAGCAACTAAGTTCACCCCGTTCAAACTGTTATTTGGAGACGAAGCAGTATTACCAGTAGAAGTCCTCTTCAGATCTCCAAGAACATCAAACGCAACAACAGAGCATGAAGACAACACATCACACAAAGAAGAAATAGAAGAACAAAGACTCATTGCTGCACAAAACTTACAGAATTACCAGACAGAAACAAGGAAGTGGAGAAATAAGAAGATAGCCGTGAAAGAGATAAATCCGGGAGATTTCGTTCTGAAGAGAAAAGCAAACGCTGACAAAGTGGGAAAGCTGCAGGCCAAATGGGAAGGACCCTACCTCGTAAAGGAATCAAACAGACAAGGATCTTACAGACTACAAGACATGGATGGAAAAGATGCCGCACTCTTGGAATGTGGACAGTTTGCAAAAATACTACCCATGAGCGTAAACGCTCAGGAAACTATCTTCTAGATTTTCTTAGTTTCTTTCATATTTTCAAAATTTATGTAATCTTTTAATTTCTTCGGGAGCTGTACTCTTTTCCTCACAGGGGAACCCTTTGTTTAGAAGCAAAACTACTCGAGGGGGTGAGGTTTTTAACGAGGCAGACTCTATTGTATCCCACTTACTACGGAATTATAAGTAGTACCCCCGCAAACAAAGTCTATGGACATGTTAAAAAGTCACATACATTTAAAAGTAGGTGACCTTATCAACAAAATCAAAAAGAGAAATTGAAAGTCGACAAGCCGTAGCATATTATGCAAGCTTGTCCGACTTCAGCTTAACAGACAAAGGGAAAGAAAAAACCCTAAGTCTCGAAAAGGTTCGTGAGGCCTTCGCATATTAAAAAGGGAGGATATGATAAATCCCATCTCGAAAGGCTCGTGAGGCCTTCGCATATCAAAAAGAGAGGATATGATAAATCCCATCTCGAAAAGGCTCGTGAGACCTTCGCATCTTAAAAAGAGAGCATATGACAAAAGCCCATCGCAAAAAGACTCATAATATCTCCGCAACGCAAACTAAAAAGACTTGTGAGGTTACATCAAAAATGTTCTTAAAGCCTTCACATCGCAGAAAAAGTGCTTCTCCAAACTTATCCACAACATTTCATAGCAAATGTTAAAGACATCATGAAAGATTCAGCACTATAAGAAAATTTCATCTTTATTAAATATATACCGTTGCAAATACAAAGCTGTCTCGCAAGACAGAACATAAAGAAGAACAAAGATATCAGCTGTCACAACAACAGCCAGATAGAGTCGCAGGCATCGCAAAAGCTACAAACAGAGCCAGCTTGGTTCACATGAACTCATCACAAGCTCTCTTCTAGCCCCCGGAAAACCTAGCAACGGCTACAAGACCAAAAGAGTTAATCAGGCTAGCCCTTACGTTCACTCAAATACGGAGCAATCACACGTCAAAACGACGAGCAAACGCCAGAGACAAGCATCAGCATCATAGGAACACTGAGGCTATAACCAACTCTTGGCCCAGTCGCAAGCACTCTTCTAGCTCCACGGAGGAGAACACACTCTCTCAAACTCTGGAGGACGAACCAACCACCAAACAAGAGCCATTGGAAAGCAGGGAAAACTCTGCGAATGCTCACAACAAGCAAAGGCAAACCCACAGGCAATTTATAGAGGCGGACGCTATGGGAACACGTGAACCCTGCTTCACAGATAAGAAGCTCGTGAACCAAGTCACGGACTCACAATACAAACAAGCAGCCAAATAGGAGGACAGTCACGGATACATAAACGACAATAATCAGTACACTAAAACCTAGAAAGCAAGAAAAGTAAACATGTGACAACAAAACAAGTCAAAGTCCGAAATGTCACCATCAGGATAATGTATTTTTACAGATCAAAAGCTAGGGGCTATGCCCAGAAAAAAGACGCACCAATCAATTCAACAAATCATAAAGTAGAATCATCACACACCCTGTCAGCCATCTCTGATATCAAATCAGCAACAACACCATCAATAATCTCATTAGCCATTCTTCGAAGGGTGTCAGCATCAGGAATTAATCCCTGAACAAAAACAGGAAGAGAAACATACAATCAATAACTAAAAACTATTTCTACCATCAACAAGTTCATCTTCTACTGGATCCTTAGCCAGATAAGTATAACGAGGATTGCAAACAACTTCATCTACAGGCTCAGGTTTTGGCTCGAGTAGCCCCTGCGCAATACTATCGTCTCCACACTCTATACGACGAAGGATCCGACGAATCCGCCGTTGCGGCAACACACTAGGGTCAAAGTTTTGCCAAAAATCCTTCGCTTCAGCGTTACGCCTATCGTAATACTTCCGACGACGAGACAAAAAGTCATCGACACCAAGATCAGGATGACGCCGCTTAAAGTCATCGTAAAGAGAACCAGAAATCATAAAGCTTCCCCGCCAATAGATTAAAGCAGAAGTTTCTAAGACAATCTCCTGCGCAGGGTCCTCAGCAGGGACCTACGCAGGCACAGAGTATTAACACTACAAACCAAGTATTCAGAACAGCAAGAGTACAAATCAAACATTAACAGCTCATTCAACCTGATCGCCAGCCGGTGGGGCATCTGCCGGATTAACTACGCGTGTATCAGCATCAACAATAGAGCCAGCAGCCGAAGGGTTCACCTGTGTGCCAGACATAGGCGTAACGTCAGCAGAAACTGGAGTAACGCGAAGGGCAGTCGAAGGGGTAGCCGAAGGGACACCCATAGTAGATGACGAAGGAGTACTGGAACCACCGGAAATCTTCTTCTGCGAATCAAATAAAAAACCAGGACCTTTAGAAACCCTTCCCAACAAAGTACAGCAAGGTGGAAAACTGTTACCAACCTTAGTTCGGTTATGCTCTGCCTCCTCCAAAGCCAACTTCATACCTCGTGGCACCCAGAAACGTCTAGCAAAGTTCCTTGCAATCGATGCAATCCCGTTGCCAACAGTTTCATAGCTCATGTCGCCCGGATAATCAAACTTTGTGTTGCGAACATGTTCGCAACCCAATCGAGTCATAGTATATGCAAAGCTGCGAACTGCGACGACAACAGAGAAGTTCGAAAAGCTGTTTTCCATAGTCTGGAAATCAATGAAAGAGCTCTCAAGCCAATCAAAGTAAGCAGAAATGTCTGAAAAGTCAAAGCCATCCAGAACTTCCAAATCAACGCCAAACGACTGCACAACTTTGCGAACTTTTCGGCGGCATGCGAAGCCCTCTCAACCAAAGTTTGCTTGAAATGATTAAGAGCCAAAGTAGCCTCCTCTTTCAGCCTTCGCTCTTCAGAAAGTCTACTAACCGCATCTTCTTTAAGTTTCCTCTCTTGATCCAAAGCACGAAGGGCTTCCTCAAGTTGACCCTTCGCATCTGCAAGATCATTGCCCAGATCAGTAGCCTTCGCTTTCAAATTTTCAATCTCATCAAGCTCTTTGCGAAAGGTATCAAACTGCTCAGAAACCTTCCGTTTCTCCTCAACTAGTTCCATCTTCTCTCGCTCTAGGCGTCGCTCATGTTCACCAGAGATTGACAGCTTCTCCTTCAAAACTTCCACATTCTCCTCAAGCTCAGAGATGTGAGAGGCAATTTCATTATCAAGCTTGTTCGTCTCCTTCAGGCGATCGTAGCTCGACTGGAGAAGGGCTCACGAAAGTAGCAAACCCTTAACCGCATTTGCTTGAATAGCATAGCGCAAATCGGGCTCACTGCGAAGACGCAGTTTGCCCTCCAGCTCGGAAATAGCAAAGCTATTCATGACCCCATCACAAATACCAGCTTCATAGCAATTAGGCAAAATCTTCACCTTACTGATATTGCGAGCAGATATAATCCGAGCCCCCTCTAGAACTTTGAGACGCTCACTAAAGAAACGATGATCTTCAAGCTGATGAGCCGGGGACCTGGCGGGAAGCTCAGAGCTGGGGGGGAGATGTAATACTAGCACCCCTCAAAACCAAATCCTGAGAACAGTCAGTGGCCTCAGCATCAGCACCCACAGGCTTCTATTGACAACCAACCTTGTCTTCAGTTGCCTTGGCATCTCCTTCACCGGCTACATCAGAAATCTTGCGAGATTTAATAACCCGAAAATTACCAGCAGAAATGTCAGAGAATTCGAGTGAATTACCACTGGAATGAATGCTTTCCTCTGAGTCCTCCCCAAACATGTCGAACAGCTAAAGCCCAGTGTCGATGTCGACTTTCTTGGTCGATCTCTTCTCAACATGACCAACCAAAACTTTTGTGGCCTTCGCAGGCGAAGGCCCAGGCAAATCATCACCTGGCCCCTTCGCCGACCCTCCAGCAGAAACCTCCATCTGACGAGAAGAGCCACCTTCACACAAAGCAAAGTCATCATCAAGAGTCTTTCGTGTCACAAAAACATTATTAGCACAACCATACTCTAAAGAAGACCAACGCTGAATCCCAGAACCTGGAGAACGCTCATTTCGGTACTCAGGCCTACCTTCAGGTATAGCAAAATCTCTTGCAGCGCGCTGAGATGTAATGCTGCGTATAGCTTTGAGCTCAGCATCCCTTCGCTTGTCGAGGAGATCAACAGCCCTCGTAGAAACAACAACATTTACCCCTTCGCCAGAATTAGCATCTCTCCCTGGCGAAGGCATCTTATCAGAAGCATCATCAGCACGCTGGCGCTTAGCAACACGTCCACCCTTGTCAGATTCATCATCTTCGCCACCCTTCGTGCTGGTGACAGTATCAACAACGCGAGAAACTCCACGACCTCATTTTTGGCCTTCTCCACGCCTAGGTGCAGTAGGCACTGGTCGATCGCCATACTCAAGGTGGAACTCATCATAAACACGATTGATCCGAACCTCAAGTCCACTATCAACTCAGAAATCATACTCCTTCCGAGTATACTGACCAAGGAAACACAGCCACACGGCTTTCAACTTCAGCAATGCTAATCTTCACATTGTCTTCCACCCTAAAGAAACTCCTACGAAAGAGAGGCCTTCGCAACTCCCCCTCTTGGGTGAAAGCAAATCCAGAAAAAGACCAACCCCTCCGGATAGGCCACACTCCAACGGCAGCATATTCATCGGCCAAATCACGAACAGACAAATGCTTGCTCAACAATATCCAAGCTTTGACAGCATCCTTGTCCACAGAATTCAATCGAACAGTAGGTCTCAAAATGAAGGACATGTTCTTTATCCGAAGAGCAAGAGGGTTGCTTTTCCCTTCTGGCAAACCAGCAACAGGAGTAACAGTCTGATACAGCCACCACTGACTCCAGTCATCCTTCCACCTGTTCTTATATGCAACAGCTGGACCGTCACAACCCTCACGGGAAATGAAGCTCACGCAACCAAACTGAAAGGACGCAGGCTTGCCATTATCATCACCAATCCTTGGCTGCCAGTGAAGTTCATGCTGGGAAGCAAAAGCTCTGCCGGTAGCCTCACAACCCAGACTGCGAACACCCCATATGAAACTATTCAATCGAACAATGGCGTTTGGGGTAAGATGATGGAATCCAATCTGAAATATATCAAAAACCTCAAACACCATTGGATCCACTGGAAAAGCCAGACCCGCATCCAGCTGGTTAGCGAAAATAACCGCCTCATCAACCCTAGGGCAGGGCACAATCTCGTTGCCAGGCGCACGAGACGAATCAGCAGAGATCAAACCATCCTCAACCAAACAAGCAAAATACGACGGTCCAACCTTGAATTTCCCAACCCGAATAGACTTCCGTAAAGCATCAGCCTTTGGACCCATCTTAAATCTCAAATCAAGAAGAATCTGGAAAAAAAACGCGGAAATAGATCCAATCTAAGAACCCAATCGGAACCAATCAAGAAGAAAGAACAAAAAGAATCACAAAATCACAAATAGAGTAATCACCTGGTGGAGCAGGAAGTACAAGATCAACCCATAGCAGCGCCAATCGTTCAAACAAAATCAAGAACAGGCAGCAGGCGGCTTGGCGGTGATGAACAGTAAAGATGGGGAAAATATGAAACGACGAGAAGACGAATGAGAAGCCCACAACCCTTTAAATAGAAGGGAAGGCCCGGAAAAAGGAAAGCCCCCGCTTAACCGTTTCGAAAAATCCAAAGCGCGAAAATCGAAAATATAATGCCGTCAAAAGCGCTCCTCACACCCAATCTTAACGGGAGGGGCAAGGAGCGAACGGAGCCGTTAACCAAATTCACGCTCCAAAAGCAGTTCGCTGACATCACGCCGTCAAGACTGGGCCTTCGTCCGCGAGGGGCTACTGTTGGGGAGTCATGAATTTGGTTAACTCCCGAAAGACGCGAAGGCATAAACAAGATACCCCTTCGCTTTGAACTAGCATTATTTCTTGCTTTTTTCCCTTACTCAGGAGACTCAGGCGAAGGGTTCGGAGGAGCAAGAGAAGCGAAGGGGTGAGCGCCCACCCCTTCGCTCGACGTGGGACCAGATGCAGAGTTGGAGGCAGGGACGCCCAGCCAGCACGGATGAGCCAGGGCACATGGCGCATCCTCATGGACGCATCAGGACCCGAAAATTACGGAGGCCAATACGGAGGAAAGAAATACCATAATGCCCTCGGATATGCTGGGAATATAGTGGTTGTAAGGGCATTTAGGGTAAACTAGGCCTCCCCGGCGGCCTATAAAAGGAAGGGAGAAGAGCCCCGAGAGGCAGTTGGCCCGGGATTTGTAACCTAATTCCATGCGTATACAAATATCGAATTATCATCCACCGTCTGTGTCTCCTTTTCATCGCTCTCTCTCGATCTCAATCTGTTGGATTTTCTCGAAATCCCAACACCCCCAGCCCCGGTCTTCCCCGGCTGTTGCCAGGCAAGCCGTGTGGAACTAGAACTACACAACAAGATTTAAAAACCAACTCCATCAATTCTAGAAGGAAGCTAAGCTCCAAATGGTTTTTGGATGAAAGGATTTTATTACCTTTCGGAAGCCATCAGCTTCACCGGCCGGCCAGGTATTAATGGTTCCCATTGAAATTTGTGGCTAGGTGCTACTCTCTATTCCAAATTACAATTCATTTGACTTTTTTATTATAAGTTTGACTGCTCATCTTATTCAAAAAATTATGCAAAATATCACATCTTTTGCTGTCTTGCTTTATTAATAAAAGTTATTCAAGAATGACTTAAATTTGACTATATTTGCATAATTTTTTTTAATAAGACAAGCGGTCAAAGTTGAAATAAAAAAAGTCAAACGAATTATAATTTAGAACGGAGGGAGTAGTAGTGAGTATTGTTTTCAAGATCCAAAAGGGCACATAAAGGGAATGGTTCACGTCATGGCAAACCAGATGTTATCTGTCTTTTTCTGATCGGCTGCTACTCGCCGAGGTTGGTATTAGTCGTATTCATGTGTGAAAAATGCTTAGCCTGGTTTACGACTTTTTGCGCCCAAATATTCGGTCAAGGATACGAATACGCTTTTTAACACCTCAATACGTGATAGGTTATTTTTCTCATTCTCAACCGTGCTCCTTATGTGTCTCCCCTATGGCCTATTTCGTTGAATCCCATCTACTTGTTTTGCTTTGGAAATAAATTCTTTAGAAGTAGGCTTTACATGTTCGTCACCTCTTCGTCAACTCTTCATCTTATACTTTTCATGAAACCACACGAATAATTGTACTCGAGAGAGACAAGAGACAAATGAGCACTAAAGGGATCTCATATATATATATATATATATATATATATATATATATATATAGTGTGTGTATATGTGTATATATATGTATATGTATGTATGTATGTATGTATGTATGTATGTATGTATGTCCAAGGATGGGGTCACAACCATTCAGGAGCAACCGAAAGGATATGTCCCTCTGTCATTAGCAAATACTAATGACAACATTAATTGGCTAACTGACCATTATAACTCTATAGTTTTCATATTTCCGTTTTTTGGTCTGGATATCCCCTTTTTTCTATCTTTCTAGCATCCTCAGCCATTTTATGTGTGAGAGAAAGTTTGAAACCGTGCACTACTAAATTGTGTCTAAGTAAACATGCATTCATTTGTATTTTTTAGAAAATGGAATTACATTCCGGCCTCTGCAGTAACGCACACAGCCTTCTGACCTCTGCGTGACTGCACACAGCCTTGTTTATTACAAACATCTAAGAATATATCTTAAAAAACTTTAGTACATGAAAACCAGTACTAAAGACCGCCTAGTCCAAAATCTATTGAGGTCATTTGTAGCCATCATCAACGCCGATCTCCTATCTCCGGTCATCGTTGAGTAAGGAATGAGACATACACATCTTGTCGTCGCTCCCCGGCGGTCTTCTCCAGCGGATCGGTAACCAACAATGTGGTCACCTCCGCTTTGATTTGCCAAGCAAGAGCAAATCCGGCCAACACCGGCCGCCACCTCATAGACCATGCATCGGCTGCTATCTAAGCATCGAAGTGACCTCGAAAGAAATCTGTTGGACGTAGATGGTGTCGATCTGCCACCCACCACCATTGCTCCAAGCTAATCATGGTGTCGCCATCAAGGACTCCAAGATGACGCCTCAAGAGGAAAGCAACATCCAGATGTTGCCGCAGCCCGAACCAGCAAATCGGTTCTTAGGTTTTCACCTGGATCTGTCCTTGTAGCCTCACGGTGACGCCACCGAAGCGAGCTGCCCGTTGATGGGGCATCGGCCTCCTCCGAGCGGATCCGCTTGCACGGCGAGGAGCAGCTGCCCCTGGACGGATCCTCCTGCAGCAGGCTGGCCCCACGCGGATCTGGCCACCTCCGAGCGGAATGCCCGTTGATGAGGATCAGGCCACGTTCGAGCAGATCTGCCCCCACGGCGGCGGCGGTGGCCAGCATTCATTTGTATGTATTATATGTTTAACTATTTTGAACATGCGTTTTATGTCTTATATGTTTAACTAATTTAGACTTGACTGTGGCTTACTTGCAAATGTAGCTATCTTAGGGCATGGAGGGAGTAAGAATGCAAGATATATTCTGTTTCGTGAGGATACGACTTCAACCCACCATTACTCTATTAATATACCATTTCATGACATAAACTTTTAAAAATAAGTAAGTACTAATTTTGTATCACAAAACCTATGTACTAATAGAGAAATTGTTGGTCAAAGGCTAGCTTGTCCTAACGAAACAAATTAAGCCTTAGTATATTCTAAGGCAGAGTTAGCATTACTCTATTGTTGTCCAAAATTTTAGATGAGTTGTATTCGGTGTGCATGGATTAAAAGGTTATATAAGTGATATTTTTCCCGAGTTCCTCCATTGTTTTTTGAAGCTAAAGTTCCTCCATTGTCATTTGGACAGAATGAGTTCACATATTTATGTAGTTCTACTAGCCAAATCGGCTTCTGCTGGTTTGTGTGACAGGCAAAGCCATGATCAATGGATGTTGATAAATCTGCCATTTTATTAGATGAGAGACGGTCAACCTTTGTAGTTTAGATGGATCTTTTAAAATTGGAGTAGTTATTCATCGCTATCTTGGGGCCTGATGACTGCCTGAGAAGGATGCACTGATATTGCTTGCAACAATATGTGTCCAGGTCACGGTAGCAGAGGACAAACGTCACGCTTTCGTGGCGACGAGAAAACTATCTCCTAATCAAACTAGCAAAGCATAGCTATTGTTTTCGCAATGATTTGTTTTCAAGCAAACTAGCAAAAGGTCAACCAAGCACTCATCCGCAAGGATCTCGTCAGGGCATGCGCGCCGCCGATTTGCCATAAGTCAGCGTCCTCCTATTGTATAACCATGACATGAAGTTTACACGATAATACTGTCAAATTTGGCCGCCAATGGATATAACATAAGCTGGATTATCTTTCACTGGTACCGGTCAATGGATATAAATAAAACTTGCCCAGCTCCACTCGCTGAGCAATGTCTGACTCAATCTTTCGTGGCACTGCGCCACTTCTCCACAAAATGGCCATCTTCATCGACACACTACTACTGGTACTGCTGCTGGCCGTCGGCATGCCGTCGCTTGCTACAAGTCCTCCGCAGATCACAAGCACCGGCGTCGACGGCCGCCGTGACACCGACATCGCCGCATTACTCGATTTCAAAGCACAGCTCTCCGACCCTCTTGGCATCCTTCGCTCCAACTGGACTGCTAACACCTCCTTCTGCCACTGGTTGGGTGTCTCATGCAGCCGCCGCCACCGCCTCCGCGTCACCGTCCTTTCGCTGCACGACCTACCCCTCCAAGGACGCATCACCCCTCACCTCGGTAATCTCTCTTTCCTTACCGTGCTCAATCTTACCAGCACGGAGCTCACGGGCTCCATCCCGTTTGAACTTGGGAGGTTACGTCGCCTCAAATTCCTTGCACTCGGCAACAACACTTTGTCCGGAACCATACCACCTACGTTAGGGAACCTCACAAGGCTCGAGTTCATGGATCTGCGGAGCAACCAAATTTCAGGACAAATCCCCAAAGAACTGCAGAATTTGAGCAATCTCAAATATATTAATCTTCAAATGAATTACTTGACTGGGTCTGTTGCGGATAATCAGTTCAACAACACTTTTCTTCTGAGATATCTGAACCTTGGGAACAATAGCTTTTCAGGAACAATCCCCAATTCCATTGGTCACTTACCCATGCTCCAAGTGCTGATCCTCCAGTTTAACCACTTCTCTGGGCCTATGCCTCTAGGGATTTTCAACATGTCCAGGCTCGAATACTTTCATGTTAGGGAAAATAACATAACTGGCACAATACCGGGCAGTAACAGCAGCTTTATTCTTCCCATGATACAGCTACTCTCCCTCTCCCAGAACAGGTTCTCAGGCGAGATCCCATTAGGGCTCTCGCAATGCCGATATCTACAGGTACTTTCCCTATCAGGAAATTTGTTCGAGGGACCAGTGCTAGCATGGTTAGGCAAAGTTTCAGAGCTCCGCATCCTGTATTTAGGATATAACAAATTTGTAGGACCTATCCCAGGTGCTCTTGGCAATCTCACCAATCTTATGTCTCTGGACCTTTCAGCTTGCATGCTAACAGGACCTGTTCCACCTGAACTCAGAGGAGCGAGGAAAATCGAGCAATTGCATCTCAACAACAATGGATTGACAGGAACCATCCCAGCTTTCATTGCTAATTTGTCAGAACTTTCCTACCTCGTGTTGAGTAGTAACAATTTTAGTGGGTCGGTATCAATTTCACTTGGTAACGCTGGAGCTTTTGAGTTTCTTAATGTTGCAGGAAACAACCTACAAGGGAGCCTCAACTTCTTATCCTCTCTTTCCAATTGTGGAAAGCTCCAATTTCTTGGGCTTGCCGCGAATCATTTCACTGGTGGCTTCCCTGAATATGTAGGAAACCTCTCTAGTCAGCTGCAATATTTCTTAGCCTATCAAAACGAGTTGACTGGTCAACTTCCTGCTTCCCTGTCGAATTTGAGCAGCCTCAAAGCGATAGAGCTCTCAGAAAACCAATTGAATGGCACAATTCCAGAATCAGTAATGATGATGAGCAAGCTCGTATATCTTATCCTATCAAGAAATGGTATATTTGGCCCCATCCCAGATCAGATTTCCATGTTGTATAACCTAGAGTGGCTATACCTGCAGAGCAACAGTTTGTCTCAAGGCATACCTAATGGTATTGGAAACCTGACCAAGTTACAACGCCTTATGCTATCTCAAAACAAGATATCGTCTACCATACCAGAAAGTGTGTTTCAGCTTGCTAGCCTGATAGACCTTGATCTGTCTCAGAACTCATTAGAAGGTGAATTACCGACATATATAGGCCAGTTGAAACAAATTAACTGGATAGATCTCTCAAGAAATCTCCTGGTTGGTAGACTCCCAACATCGCTTGGACAGCTGCAAACTGTAGCCCATCTGAACATGTCACACAACTCACTAAATGGCTCGTTTCCGGACACTTTGGTAATGTTAGCCAGCTTGGAATCACTAGATCTGTCATACAATGACCTGTCCGGTACAATCCCACAGTACTTCGCCAATTTTACATATCTCACTAGCTTGAACCTTTCTTTCAATAAACTTCATGGACCTGTACCAGGAGGAGGTGTCTTTGCGAATATCAGCCTACAATCTTTGGTGGGCAACTTGGCTCTATGTGGTGGTGTTTCACACCTAGGACTTCCACCATGTGAAAGTAATCAGCGCTCCAATAAACATCATATTTTAAGGTTCTTGCTCCCTACTTCCATCATAGTAGTTGGAGCTGTCACTACCGGTGTGTACATGATGATAAGGAAGAAAGTCAAGAAGCAGGAAGGGAGGGTTGGTTCTCCTGACATGGTTGGCTTCCTCAATCATAGCATAGTCTCCTACTATGAGCTCATTCGTGCGACAGATAATTTCAGCGAGATGAACCTGTTGGGGGAAGGAAGGTTTGGAAAAGTTTACAAGGGTCAACTAAGCAACGGCATGGTAATTGCAATAAAAGTTCTAAACCTGCAGCTGGAGCAAGCAGCGAGAAGCTTTGACACCGAGTGTCGTGTTATGCGCATGGCTCGACATCGCAACTTGATAAAAGTACTTAGCACCTGCTCAAACCTGGATTTCAAAGCTTTGGTGCTTCAGTATATGCCTAATGGAAACTTAGAAACACACCTACACACTGAAGGTAGAGTTCATCTGGGATTCCGCAAGAGGTTAGACGTTATTTTGGATGTGTCGATGGCAATGGAGTATCTACACTATCATCACGTTGAGGTAGTCCTGCATTGTGACTTAAAGCCCAGCAATGTTCTATTCGATGAAGACATGGTAGCACATGTAGCAGACTTTGGAATTGCGAAATTGTTACATGGAGACGATGCCTCCAAGGTTTCTGCAAGCATGCCAGGGACAATTGGGTACATGGCACCAGGTACTTTAATACTACTTGATATATTTTTAGTATATCATTTACTACTATTGCTAATTGTTTCGATCTTCCATGTTCCGAATCTTTTTGCACAGAGTACGGATCAGTGGGAATGGCATCAAGAGGAAGTGACGCATTCAGCTATGGGATCATGCTTCTTGAAGTATTCACCGGAAAGAGGCCCACAGACCCTATGTTTGGTGATGAATTAACACTTAGGAACTGGGTTAAACAAGCATTTCCAACAAATTTAATGGATATCGTGGATGACCGGATACCACAAGATGCCATTAATTCTTTGAAGAACTTTCTAGTGCCAATATTTGAGATTGGTTTACTGTGCACAAATGACCTTCCACACCAAAGAATGACTATGATTGATGTGGTCGTGAGATTGAAGAAGATAAAGGAGGACTACCCAGCTTCATAAAATTGATGAAGTGCTCCAAGTTGGCGTGCTTTCGATCTGCTACGTAACTGTGGCAAAATAAATTGCAATATTCTCTGCCTTGTGTTCCTATATATATTTGATTGATTTAGTGAGGAAGGGCCTGAATTTATTATCTGGCTAGTTCTTTTGTGTTTAGCCCTTGAACTCATAACCAACAAAGTCATTGGGGCTGAGGTCTCACCTGAATAATTTGTGCTTATTTTTTGCAATGGTAAGAGGTACAAATCATACGACATTGGGGTGTAGTTTAAAAAAAGATAAATCGCCACTGGCAGGGCTGCGAGCAATTTTGTTTTGTCACAAAGATAAGACAATTAGGCACTTTTCAACTACAATTGGTACATACATCAGAAGAAGTGATAAACCATTCAACTACAAAATATAGTGTTTTCATTGTGGTGTTGGCGGAAGCTTGCTCAAGATCATTATATGGGTTGCAGCATTCTCCGGCAAATCATCAGACAGGCAGATTAGCTAACCGGGCTGCCGGCAGATCAGACAACCCCAAAGCAGCAAAATAACAGCCATAGTAGTGCTATAGCTGGCCGACGTCCACACTTTGGTCCCTCCCGGAAAAAGCTTATGTGCAGCCCGGCTGCAAAGCCCCCACGGTGCAGACCCGTCCCTGATTGATGACGCGTGGCAACCTAATGGAATAGACGATGGATGTCCTTGGCTCCTTGCGAGCTCCACTGCCTCCACACGTGAGGTCATCGGCTCATCCACGCACCTGGACTTTTCTAGCTTTGACAGCGCAGATATTTTAGTTTTTCCTGACTTAAGCAGAACTTTGAGAGTTCATTCACGCAAATCATCATTAGTAAATGACGGACAGGGTTTCGCAGTACTTTTTGTACTCATTTGGTAGAGCGGATTTCTAATAAAAAAAATGAGCACGTGAAAAGTAAAGAATCAGCAGTTTAGATATAAATAAGTTAATTTCATTGTGATGATACCCATTGTTTGACGGAGGTCACCATCGTCAATTTAATATTTCCATGATTTTCCATCACTTTATTACATACAATTGGTACATTAGTAAAAAAAAGTGATCAATCAATCAACTAAAAATATACTATTTTCCTTTGCGATGTTACTACTTGAGCCAGGGGGGGAAGCTTGCTCATATGTAACATCAACTATGCATCTTGAGTCCTCTACCATTATAAGATAGTCTAAAGTAAGCATGTAACTCTATATGAATTTTATGCATCAGTGCCATTAGAAAAAGTAATTTGATATAAGCTCCTATGTTTCATCCAAATTATTCACATGTGTCATTGTAAAACAAATGCAAAAGAATAGAATCTTACTATTACTAAATGGAGGCTCCTTTTGGAGACTTGACGTTAATCCTCACGAGATGCACTAGAAAAAAAAGATAAATACTACTAGAAAATCTCACAAAAATCAGAAATATCCGGCAATCGATTCTAAAGACTCTATCGTGGTATCCATTGGATCAAGTTTTGCATCTAATTAAATTACCCACCATGGCATTATGTAAAATAACAACCTAGCATCTAAATTACACATACTGCCATTATAAAAATATTAAATCCAAACCCTCGGTACTCTTAGCCCACCCATACCAATACGTGCAAGGAAAAAATAGAATCTCCACATGCTATGTCTTCCTCCCGCCGGCGGCGGCGGCAGCGCTGATGCCATCCTCTGCAGTTCAGTGCACGGTGCGCTGGGGGTTCACCAAGACAACGTTGATGCCCATTGCGGCAGAGATTGACAAAGCGGCAGGTGTGTTTTACATCTTGGTGTCCCAATGACATCCAATGACTTCGTGGCTAGGGATGGATTCGGATCGGATACGCATGGAATCGAATCCGGATATCACTTTTTACCATATTTTAATTCGAATACAGATCGAATACGAATCTTGTCGGATACAAATACGGATGCGAATGTTGTCTATTCTTGTCGGATACGAATACAAAACGAATACATCGAATACGGATTCGCATTCGGATAGTGGCTTCATCACGTGTTAATTCTTCACGGATACGGATAATATCGGATATTCCACATTTTATTTGAATACGAATATGGATTCGGATAGAGAAAATTGATGAAAAGCGAATTCGGATATTTCCATTTAACATCCATATTAAAATCGAATACGAATACAGATATCCATATTGATGTTTTAGTCGAATACGAATACGGATAATTCGAATGTCTGGACATCCGAATCCATCCCTATTCGTGGCAACCCTGTGCTCACCCACGCATGAATCATTCTTTTAGGACAAATATGACATTGCTGGCACGTCGCCACAATTCCCCTTTTTGTTTCCCACTAATTTTGTGTATATTGGCTTGCTTTGTTCATGCTCAAATGTATTTCTTTTATTTTAGGTTTGAGAAGCAAATCGAACTATTGGAGTTGTAGAAAATATTCAGCTAGAACACATTTACTTAGCATTTATATTACAGATCAGTCCTATAAGATAGTATCATGCATGGATAGCTCAGTAACAAGTTGGATCCTACCTAATTCTAAATTAGCTTCATTTGTCATTTAAAACAACAACCCAAATAATTCCAGTACATGCTTTAAAATTGTCTATATTTCTTTGATAACTATGGATTTATTAATCTTAGACAATTACAAAATATACCTCTGCCCAATGTTGCAACTGTAGCACTAAAAGAAGTTCCACAAAAAAGTGCTAGCTTAGATATTGGACCAAAATATGACACGCTTAATGGCCTTGCTAATCAACTGAGAAAAGTTGATTCGACAACCTTAATATCTGTGCATGCTGTGATTTACACCATGAAAACTGGGAAAGGCAGCAAACATAAGTCGGTGGGCTTGGCTGGACCAGAGTAATTTGAAAACCATACTAATTTATCTGAAAAAACTACAATTACACTCTTCATGGGGTGGAGGGAGTATATCCCCCTCTCAACTATCGTGTAGAGTCCAAGGACCAAACTTGAAAATAGAGAAAAATATAGAAAAAAGTCCAAGTTACTCCCCTCAAGTATGGCCAATCTATAAATAACCCCCTAAACTATGTTTTGGTTCGTTTTACCCCTCGATACAATTTGTTATTTTTGTTTCTCCACACATAAGTTGAATCTTAGTTTAAAATTTAGGATGGTAGGAGACATTAGAAACAACTCGCAAAAAAAAAGTAGACATTAGAAACATATGTCAAAAAATATATATTATGACTTTTTCCTCATTATTTTTGGGTGTAATTTGCATTCCAAGGATTAAATTATTATTAAATGTTCTACCCTATGAAAATAATGATTAAAAATTCATGTATTTTTCTAACAAACACATAACTTTACACTCCACTTGTGTGTGGATAAACATTTGTTTTATCTAGGGGTAAATTGGATCAAATAGCATAGTTTAGAGGGTAAAATAAACCAAAATATAGTTTAGGGAGTTATTCAGACTTTGTTGATACTTGAGGGGAGTAATTTGGATTATTTCCAAAAATACATGCCATGTATTGCCACAGATATATTCTGAATGTGAGGGAAAATCAAGAAAAAGAACTTTGTGCAAGCTTGTGAGTAAATAGAGAATATAAAGTGAAAAGTATATGGCCAATGTACACTCATCAGTCACATCTAAATCCTAAATCATATAAATATCATGAAGTTTTATATCTATAAATTTTCTAAAATGATTGCTAGCCCGTGTAGGTGCACGGATTGATGGACTAGTTCTCTAAATTTGTGTAGCACAGTTATTGGGACATGACAGGTAAAGTAGGAAGAGACTCTGCCAGGTTCTTTATGGTTAAAACATGCAGCGACCTACAATTGAACCATCAAAAACTGTTTGAACCTGGTAGTTTTAATTATCAATCTGCTGAAAAACTGGCCAGTGAGCACGCACATGGAGAGATTATGCGACCTGGGAAACAATTGAAAATGGCGGGGTAAAGCGTGAGGGTGCGGAATTCATTATACCCAAATCTTGAACAATACATATTTCTCAAGATTTGGGTTTGATGGATTCCACACCCTCATGCTTTACCCCGCCATATATATGAACCTTTCAAAACTTGTGGTCCAATCGGTTTGACCAATAAACGATTGAACCAGCACATGAGCTATTTGGGACAGGCAGGTTTGGCCCTGACTAATGACTATAGTTGGTGTAACTAGTAACTTGTAAGGGGTGTGGATGGTGCGAGCTTGCTGGAGAAAAGGTGCTGGACAATGTTAGGTAGGCATCAACAAGGTGCTGGACAATGTCACTCTAGAGATGGTCAGAGGGTTCAAGTGGAGCCAATATTTTTCATCAACTCAGTGTAATATTTTTACGATTTCTTTCAAAAATAAGCTGCTCTCAAACTATTTTAGACCATCTCTTTCTGGTGAACCAATGATTGGTGATCCGGTAATAGGTGACCAATTGGGTTTAAAGGGTACTTCCTCCGTCCCAAAATAAATGACGTTTTAGCTTTTTTAGATACACTCATTTTGATATGTATCTAGACATACGCTATGTCAAGATTCATATCAAAATGAGTGAATCTAGGAAAGCTAAAACGACATTTATTTTGGGACGGAGGGAGTAATTATTAAGACATCTGTGACGTCTGATGTGATCAACCAATCAAAGGGTTACTTTAGTCTATGTTTGGAAATGATGGATGGGGTGTCAAAACAAACTTACTTTTACTAAGACCAGTATGGTTATCATTAATGATTTAGTGTATAAAATCATTGAACAGATATATTTCTAATTTGATGGGAATTTTTATGATTTGTCTAGAACTGTGGCGCATCTTGTGAGAATTATTAATATGGATTGTGGAGGATTTAAAATAAGTCTTTAACTATTGATATTACGAGTGGTGGATATATTGCTCAATTAGTTTATATACTAGAAAAACCACGCGGCGTTGCCGCGCTCAAACCATGGTGTGGGCTTTGCCTATGGCCTCGTTTAACAAAGCCCACTCACCTCACCGAGTTTCGAGCAATGAGAAAAATGGATTAAAAGGTCGTTGCAGTTTTGTATGTGAGATCAATATATAGAATCTACAATTAGTTTGCTCCATCGGCCATCGCCACCATGGAAAGTTTGGATCATCGTCAGCATGTGGGGCTAAGGTTTAGAAACATGAACCGTGGTAAAATTAGCATACATGATCAGATCGGCAGGCAAAGAACAATAAAATACGGCAGCATATATGAAAAACAGCTAATCTATGTGGTTATTAGTAGCATCCAGAGGTTTTACTAATAGGGCTCCCTTTGTGAAGAAGTGTACAGTTGGCGATAGTTTGAACAAGTTTTTGACAAAAGTATGATACCGCGAACAGACCGTCGGTCTGGTGGTGAGCGTTCCCGGCTGGGAGGCCACCCGCCAGCGTTCGAGCCCCAGGCTCAACGCTGGTGACGCACCGGGGAAAATCCCCTGAGGGGACCAAGCGAAGCTCGGTAGGCGCGTTTGAGACTCCTCGGCAGCCTCATTCGCGTGTGAGCGTGCGGTCCACACGGGTGCCCACCCGAGTTCTTACATGACGGGCCAGTGCTCCTGGCAGCTTTCAAAAAAAAAGCATGATACCAATATAAGTTATATTACATAACATATATAAGTGTTCTAAATAATACTGAAGCCAGCTTTGAAGTAGCAAAAGGAAGGTGTCATTAGATACACCGAAATGAGATCCGTCATACTATTCTGAACCTGTCAGGTTTCACATAGCAAATGATTGAAGGCAGGCTTCAAGTAGCAAAAGAAAAGTGGAACTATGGACATCAGAATGAGATGTGGCATGAACTATTTTGGTCATCTTCGACGTAGCAAAAGAAGCTGGCATTGTAGTATCTGAAAGAAGAGATAGCATTGTGAGAATAATAGATCAGATACAAGATTGTGGCATTCTGAAAACTCATTGTATACAATAGAGGGAAGCAAGCAGCATAGCATCAATGAATTGGGAGAATTGTCACAAACTCACAACCACTGAATGAATCAAGCAGTAGGACATACCTTTTTCTAAACTTTCACTTGGTTGATGGCTGAATATGAGATTTCTTTCCTTTCTTAAGATACTGCTTTTCGTTATCGTCCTTGGAGCTATAATGAGCTTTTCTTTTACTTGTAAGTGGTTTGTCATCTGAACTTCTGTAGTTATGGCCAAATACTTTTTGTTAGAGTAGGTTATTTAACATAGGTATAAATGTAAAAATACCAATTAATGCGTACCCTGGTGAATCATCAATATCCATGTTATCAAATTCTCCTAGGGACTGAGTTAACTTTGCATGTTCCTGCAGTACAATATATTATGTATTAAGAATATATATAGGCTGTTAGAGAATAAATGATTTATGAGAAAATAATATGGTGATAGAGAATCTTAGCTCATCTGTGGGTTTTTTAGAAGATATAGTCATTAGTTCAGGTAGATCCTCGTGTATATCTAAAGCTGATGATGTTCCTAACCTTGTTCCGATGCTCATGTTTTCATCCATTAAAAGGTATTCTGGTGCACAGCCTCCAGGGATTACCTGTTCATCGTATCCATTAAATCTCATCAAATGAAGCATTCAGTGTGAAATTATGATCTATTGTGAATTGTGTTATAGTATGTCTGCATGACATATGGAAATGATAGAATGAGTGCAGTGATGAAGACTTGTCAGAGGTTCAGAGCAATGATAAAGAGTTAAGGAAGCATCAAACAGATGAAAGGGCTAACACTATGGCTCATTCTTACAGCTCATAATCAAAGCCAGATCAGTGCAGATGCCAATGGAAGTAAGCAAGAGGAGCATGATAGAGCAGTGTTAGTGAGTGAAAATACTACAAGAGTGTAAGGACAATTATATTATACAAAAGCAACAACTTTTCGGAACCGGCAGGGATATCAGCAAGGCAATTAGTGGGTAGACAAGTCTCCATACATCTTACCGTATATGAATTCAAACAAGAAAATTAAGTACTATTTTTGTATCATTCTAGATTATTATTAGAAAGCAAATATAAAAATGTTAGAAATATAAGTTCAATCTGATTCAAAGTATCGTACAGACCATCATGTATACCTATATGTTAAGACATTCATATTAGAAACTTTGTATGGCATGTTACTGTATATCACTTACCAGAGTCTCCAAACTTTATAACTGCCCCAAGTGGTGCTGGGTATCCATCTTCTTCACATTCCTGAACTGTGGATATATGTGCCAAATAAAATTCAGCAGTCATCCTAGTAACCCAATATATATCTAATCTTTACTCCTGGAGTTTTTTTTCACATAGTTTACTCACCCAAAGTTAAATCCCTTTCTAGTTCTTCTGCTGTCTCTTAACTCTCTCTCTGTGCTCCACATGTAGCTTCTTCTTTCGTATAGAACTCTCCCTGAACACCAACAGTCATTCTTCTGCTAGGTCAGTGCTCAGAGTCAGATGTTAGAAACCTCTGGTCTCCAGGAATGCTTTTATAGGCCAAAGAGACATGACTATCAATAATTTGTTTCAAATGGAAAATTGGAATTCAAGCAAAGTACTCTTAGCTATTTCATCGAACAGCTAATATGCATGAACAAATGATTGATTGAGTATGTATGTAATACATGAACAAATGATCGATTGAGTATGTATGTAATACGCCTGAGATGGTGCACATGCGTCTTCATCGCACATGGAGCTGTAATAATCATGCCATGGTGTATAGCCAAACAGAGAATGGGGGGCACAGGTTGGAGCACCAGCAGTCCAGCACCATATAGGAAGCAGAAGCAGATCGCCCTCAACGCTGGTACCACATTGCGTCCATGCCACAGGGGTGAGGCGCCCGTGACGGCGTGACGGCGTGACGCCTCCACTGCCAGCCGCCGCCACGGTTCCCTTTTCGTACCGTGCTCCGTACTTTGTTTGCGTTGTTGCCGTGGCCGTTGGGTACGACGCCGCCGCTGTCCGGCTTCTAGGTCAACGAGGAGTTCACCGAGGCTGCATCGTACTCCCCCGGGAGCGCCACGGTGAGAATGGAGGCAGTCGCGACAAGTGGGCGGTGCCCTCCGCTGCTACAAGCAAAGACGGCACGGCCGGCCGAAGTGGCGGCGGATCTGGGATGGCATGGACGGCCTGATCGACGGAGGGGAGTGGGGACGGCGCGGCCGGTCCAAATGGCGGCGGCGCAAAGGTGACGCGGCCAGCGAGTGCAGTGGGGCGTAGCGGGGACGGCGCGGTTGGCCTGAGCGCTGGAGCCTGGAGGGCACGGCGGAGACCAGTGGCCAACGGGAGGCGTAGCACGGCAGGCGGAGAGGCGGAGGTGACGCGCGGCGGAGCGGGTTCCAGAGGACTCGCGATTGCCTGGGTTCACAGCTTAGCGGGTGCGAGACCCATAAACCAGGATCGAACGATCTACCTTGCGTGCTGGCCGGATCCGACGGCTCGCGGGTTTGCGGGCGACGTGGACCCGTTAGCCGCCCGCGATTTGGTGCAAGAATCCTCACTACTACAGAATTCAACTGCAGCAACGCCCCCTTTTTTACTAGAGACGGCTCAAATTGAAAACCGCTCTTACAGTGTCGAAACCGGCCAGGCAGATGTTCAGCCGCCCCTACAAATAGCTTAGTAAGGGCGGCTGGTGTTACCAGCCGTCCTTACAAGAGGTCTGCTTAGTAGGGGCGGCTCGTGATAGCCGCCCCTACTGTTATGTATTGTAGGGGCAGTTCATTTACCAGCCGCCTCTACTATTTTATTTGTAGGGGCGGTTCGTTAACCAGCCGCCCCTACTGTTGTATTTGTAGGGGCGGCTCATTCTCCAGCCGCCCCTACAGTGGTCTGTACCTGTAGCATTCCGTGTTGAAAATTGTGGTTTTAAAAATTTTGTTTGAATTGTTTGTTTAAACCTAGAAGTGTGATCTCTCTCTCCTCTAATAACAAACTCTTAGTAATTAAATTGAGCTTTTAATTTGTAATTAGGATTAATAATTGATTGTGTGATTTGGCTTTTGTTTGGTTTCTATTTGTTGTGTGTGAATTTGTATTTGAAATCCTATTTCAAATACAAATTCAAATGCTAAGCTAACTTAAACTGACTTGGCCCAAACCCTTAAATCCTCCAAAATCAACCCGGCCCATTCTCTCCTTCCTTTTCCTTTCACCCCGCAGCCGGCCCACAACCGCAGGCCCAGCTCCGGCCGGCCCGACTCTCCCTGCGCCCGCTCCCTTCCTTCTCTCGCTGCCGCACGCGGCCCAGCCCAGCAGACCAGCCCAGCACCGCACTCCTGTTCTTCTTCCACCACACGCCGACGCCGCGCCGCCCCGCTCCGCTTTCGCCCCGCACGCACGTGCTCGCGCCCGCCCGCTCTTCCTTGGCTCCCAAGCAAACCGCGCCCCAAGACAACCCGCGCGCCCACGGCATCTCCAGCCTGGCCGCGCCAACCGAGCCCAGCTCTTTTCCTCCCTCCCCACGCAATCTCCCCCATAAATCCCCATCCATCCCTCTCTCTGCTCTCTCCCAAATCCGCGAAGGGGGCGAAGCCCTAGCCAATCACCGTGAGTAGAGTTCGGAGGAGGGAAACAAGGCGGAGCCGCTGCTGGAGTGGAAGCCGAGGCGTGGTCACGAGGAGGAAGAGCCGCGCGTCGCCGACCGCTGCCGCCGCGTCGCTGCCGCGCCAAGGACAGGGAACATCGCCACGAGGGGATCCGCGAGCCGTACGACAACATCGTCGAGCCGATTCCACCCTTCATCCCCTACCCGTGAGCCCATCTCCGCCTCAATTCCTCTTCCCCCTTCCCAATCGCTTGTTCCGCCATGAATTGCTCTGTTCGGCCGTCGCGCCGCCATGGAAAAATCGTGGGAGCTCTGCTCCGCTTGTTGTCTGTGCAGTCCGGCCTTCGTGCCGCGTTCATCCTCTGCAGGAACACACGCACACGCACATCTTCCACTGATCGCTATCTCTCTCTGGTCCCCTTCAGCGCCGCCCGGTTGCGCCGCCGCCGTTCTGCGTCTCGTCGTTGGCTTGCTGTCTCTCTGCAGGTCACGCTCGCCCGCTCTCTCGCCCTCGCGTCTCTCTTCTCTCTCTGCTTCTTTCCCTGCTCGCTCAACTCCTGCGCGCGCCGGGTCACGGGCAGGAGGCCCGCGCCGCCGCACAAAAGCGTGCCGCCGCCGACGAACGTTCCCGCGACCGCGTCCTGGAGTTCGCCACGGACAAGCACACGCAAGACCACACGAGAAGGTTGCCACACGAGCCGCAGCTGATCCCATCGCCTCTATATCTCACTGACTGGTGGGCCTGGACGCCGGCGTCACCGCCATGTGGGCCCGCCTCGTCAGATCGGTTCCACCGCAGCGCAAGCGGCCGTGGGCCGAGTCTCGCGGCCCATAAACCTTCTTCCCTTTCTGGGCTGAATTCGCCAACAAGTCTGCAAAGCACCCTTCGCCGATCTCCACCGCAGCATACAAACGGGCCTTGGGCCGTGACTATTGCGGCCCATGAACTCCTTTTCCAATCCGAACAAGTCTACAAAAACTCCTTGAACAGTTGAAGCCCATAATCGAACTCGGCCCAAACTCAGCCCGACTCCAGACCTTTCCTTTTTCTCCACCTGACATCCCGGTCCCACCTGTCATTCGCTGCTGTGTCACTGACATGTGGACCCCACCTGTCAGTTGACCGCTGACCCGTTGACCCGGTCAACGTTGACCGTTGACTTAGTCAACGCTGACGTCATGCTGACGTCATCAGAGGCGGACCCCGCTGCTGACGTCATGATGACGTCAGCACTGCCACGTGTCACGCCTCGGTGCTGCCACGTGTCAGCCCTTTTTCTTTTCTTTTTCGGAATTTCAGAATTAGGGTTTATCTAAGAAAATTCATAATAAATTCATCCTAGCTCAGAAAATTATGAAACCAGTTTCATAATTCTTCTAAAATCATGATCTACGCGTTAGTGTAGGAGTTGAGTGCTTTTGGCTCTTCTTTGGTTCTTATTTGGAGTTTATTTGCAACTAGCTTATCGATTATTTATCCGATTATTAGGATTCTCGGAAGATTTGGACGACTTCGTCGACTACGTCTACGACGACTTTGACTTCATCAAGAAAGTGAAAGTGAAGGACCTTGCTCCAGGTTCACGCCCATTCCGACTTTGAATCCCATTAGGCATTGCTAATAGAATTGCTAGCGCTTTATTTCATGTTGATGATGTTAAACCCATGCATAGCCTTTGATTATTACCTGATATCCTTGTATACCTATATACACTGTTATATTCGTGCTATGCTTGCATGTGTGGGATTAGCTGTGATCTTGATCATCTTGGCGTGAGTTTTGGGTTGGGATAAAACTGAAGAGTTTCGAACCCCCGGCTGGAGTGAGCAGACATTAACCGACCTTCTGGTCGGGGCTTGGGGAGTGTGTTGGGCACTTCCTACGGAGTACCTGTGGCGGGTACATTTGATGTGGATATTTGGAGGAGTTGGTGGATATTACCTGTAATGGGTAGACGGGCGGACCGCGGAGTCGGATGGCCCAGTTTGGAGGCTTGCTTGCTCTGGCTTAGGCCGAGTCAGTTGGACCTGGTGACGGGACTTTGTCAAAACGTGCACACCACTTATCCTCATGGGGAGGATTCCAGCCATTTCTAGCTAGGCGGTACCAGATCTGTGGAGAAGTGTGTATAGGATTGGGTTGGCCGAACAC
>CM014277.1:59964074-59983107 GCA_004135705.1 Alloteropsis semialata
GCCACGGGCCACGGCATGCCTCCCGCTCGCCCCAACCTTCTCCATGGTTGAGCCCAACAAGAAGCCGGATGGGCACCATGATTCCAATAAGAGTTTCCATGGCCGTTGAGTGCGTGTAACACCCAAATTCCATCACTTAATAAATTATAGCAACATTTGTTTTCTTTTGGTTTTATCTAGGTTTAATGAGTTTTCTTTTATTTAAATGGTGGCCCTAAATACTTGAACAATAATTACTTAATTTTACTACAACAAGTGATTGTTGCATTTCATGCCTTTGCATGTGTTTTTGTTTGATTGTATGACTTCCCAAATCTGCCCCAAATTCAAACTCCACTCAAATATCTCTCAAATTCCCCAAATTCAAACCCAAACAAAGTTCAAACTCAATCTTTTCCCTCCCCTTTCTCTTCTCCCATTCTGGCCCGGCCCACTCTCCCTCTCTCCCTTTCCTTCCTCTTTTCTCCCCCGCCAGGCCTAGCAGGCGGCCCAGTCCACCGGCCCACTCGGCCTCCTTCTCCCGCACGCTCGCCCTCTCCCTCTCTCTCACTGCCCTATGGGCCCCACCCGTCATCCCCTTCCTCCCACCGCCGCGCAACCACTGCCGCCGGATTCGCCGTTGTCCCGCGCGCGCTGCTACGCGCCCGCGCTTATCCGCCCTCGCCCCGCAATGGCCGCCCCGCGCTCCCTCACCCAATCCCGCGACGCCCTCCCCTATCTCCCCGCGTTCCTCGGAACAAACCCCGCGGCCGCAGCCGCCATCACCCCCCTCGGCCGGAGCTCGTCCCCGAGCCCCCTACCCTACCCTCTGCTATAAAAGGTAGCCCGAGCCCCCTCGCAAGCTCACGCATTCGGCGCACGAACCACCGCCTGCTCTCGCGCTCATTTGCATCACATCCGGAGCTCTCTGTCGCCGCCGACGAGGTAGAGCACCGCCGCCGCTCATTTTCCCCTTGTCCGAGCTCTCCTTGAACCCCTCGGTCTTGCCCCCTCGTACACAGGATCCCCCGGAGCTCAATCTCGATGCCCAGGAGTTGAAGCCGACGCCGGACGCCCTTCTTCTTCGCGAGACCGAGCTCACCGTCGCCCACATCAGCCGCCGACCCACCTCCGGTCCACCTCCGCCGTCAAGAAGTCCTCTGGTGAGCTCGCCATGTCTCCCCGAACCTCCCCATGCCATTTGTTCACCTCCCCATGCACTGTAGCGACCTGCCGAGCTAGCTCCGGCGAGCTCTCCCCGCGTCCGCGGCGGTGCCGCCGTGTTTACTCACCGCCGGCGCCCCCTTTCTTTCTCATCCGTCCAACTTAGATCCAACGGCCACGATCAAAGCCCCGTACCGGTCAGCCACGGTCAAACCCGCCGGCCCTGGCTCTTTTGTTAAAGAGACCCTGTACTTTCTGTTAATTAACCCGCGGTCCATTCGTAGTAGAAAATATTCACAGATATGCCCTTGGAACTTCGTTTAAGCCCCTGATCTTTCGAATAATTTAACGCGCCGTCCAGTTCTTTGTCAAATCTCTTGCTAGCCCTTCTAGTATATGTGTAACTATGTTTAGGCCCTCAGTTTTATTCAAAACAGTATGCAAACTTTAGTTTTATTGCATATTAGTTCCTGCAACCTTTTAACTAGTATAACTTTGTCGTTTTAAATCCGTTTTGAGCGATTCTCACGGCCACGCGATCGTCTCTGCATGCTCTTTAGTTTAGAATGCTTGTTCTGTACTTTTAGTACTGTTTGGTGTGCTGTTTTTATTTATTTTGTTGTATTGCTTTGTGTGATCGTTTAGAGAACGTGCCGTTCGAGGAAGGAGAAGATCAACAGCAGTTCGAAGAGGATCAGCAGCGGTTTGTTGAGGAAGGCAAGTGGCCTCCCTCTACATGAACATTCTTTTTGTCCTATTTACATTCATGAATTCACCTTTACTTTACTGTTATGCATTAATTTTGATGGGATACCTATTAGGACATGACTAGACTTTTTGCCTTGAACCTTGAATCACCTGGTTATATCATGGGTAGATGAATGCTTAGCTTGCTTATACCTTGGGTTGGTTCTGTCACTTGGATACAATGTTAATCATGCTTTTATTTGTGTTGTTATATAATGGTTTAATTACAAGATCATCATGATTAATTGGAACATGGAGAACCACCCAAGAAAACAGTGCAACCACAGTATCACATGGCTCTGACTTAGCTAATTAATTAGATTTAGGGTTGACTAGTGGTCTTACCGTAAGGGCAAGGAGGGGGCCGGTGAGGAGTCATAGCTCGGTCCTTTTGTAGGAGTAGTCTTTACTAAGGTACGTCCTCTCTTGGGAGGGCTGTGGACCTCACCGCTGCTGAAACTCTAGCGGGCTGCTAGTTAGTTTTGAGTCTTTGTAAAGGCTTCGTAGTGAACCCTCGCCACTCACCAAAGGAAGTGTTTAAGGGCCTTGCAAACCCGGTTGACAAAGGGGACACGAGCTGTGGGGAAAGTGTACAACCTCTGCAAAGTGTAAAACTGATATATCAGTCATGCTCACGGTTAAGAGCGGCTTAGGACCCTCACATGATAATTGAACTTAAATATGATCTTAACTTGTGGTTCTTGGTTACCTCTGGAATACTTTTGGAATATTATACTTAATTTGGATTGGTATATACTTACATCTAGTAATTAGGTACTTGCTAATAAAACTTGACCAACTAAAAGTGCTAACCGCATGAGCCTGAACCCCCCTTTGATGGCCTTGCATATTCCCCCACTTGTTGAGTACCAACCATAAGTGTACTCACCCTTGCTAAAAACTGCTGTTCAGAAGAAAACAATGAAGTGGAGTACTACAGCGACTATGATGAGATCTAGGCGCGTCAACCAGTCAAGTGCCTGTGGATGGAGTCTTGAAGCTGTTTCGTCTTAGTTTATCGGTGAATGTTTAAGACCTTCGAGTCTATTATCGATGAGTGTAATAAGTTATGTACTCTTTTTGGTACGATTTAAACATTGTTTTTTGATATATTTACTGATGAAGTCAGCATGTGTGTGATGAACTGATCCTGGCACACATATGTGATACATTTGATTTTGTCCTTAAAATCGGGTGTGACAGTGCGACGATGCCAGGGCTTCAGGGGAACCCCCATCCTCAGGGGTGAAGTCAGAAATAAGCCTTAAGTGGGCTAAGTTAGAGAAAATGCTAATTAGGTGGGACGAAACAAAAATTTTCTTTTAATTTACGTAGTCAAAAAATGTGTACACCAAGCGCATAGAATGGCCCAGGCCCCCCGTGGCCTCGCCCCTTCCCATCCTCCCCTCCCCTCTCTCCTGCGCATCATATTCTCCAAGAAGCTGCAATGGCTAGGACTACCTTCTGTGAAGACGATGATGTTTAGTACACTCGCCACAGCTACAATGTTCACAATAACTATGACGATGCTGCAACTTTACGCTTGGCAGCAATGCAAAGGTACATACACGGTTGCATGCGACCCTGCTTCTGTATGCTGTAGACTGTAACTAACAATTTGATATTTGACTTCTTCAGGATGCAGGAGACGTGGATCTTGAATATGCTGCATTATTAGGATTCCCTTCCAGCTTTCCAGATCCAGTTATGACTGCTGAACAAACTTCGTTGGCGTGCAGGCGTGATGATACGGTACGGGTACTTCTTTCTGACATTTCTCATGATTTAAGTAATATGGTTCATCTTCTGTATTAATTGACAGTTCAGGGCCGTGAGGGTGTTCATTAAGGGACGGCTTCAAAGAACTGATTTATTCTCTTTATAAAATGTAAGAACTGCTTACATCCGTTAATAAGCTTCAGGTTTCATTTCAGAATAAATGGACGTTGTTTTCCATCTAATTGGGATTTTTCTTAATGGTGGGTAGCTCCTCAAGTCGTGCTAAGCATCGTCTTCAGCAGAAGGTGGTCCTGCAACCGTTGCAGTGTTTTGGAGAAGATGATGTGCAGGAGAGAGGGGAGGGGACGAGGCAGAAGTTGGTCATGCTAAGCATCATCTTCAGCCCAAGGCACGGCAGGCTACCAGGACAGCCCGACGTAAGGTAGACTACCAGGCCGAGGCCGACCCACGCGCCACCACCTGCCTTTTCCCCAACACCCTTTAATTCATGCATTTGCTTAATTCCTAGAGCATGACAGTGTCGCGATCATGGAGCATCAATTTAGGCAGGCACCAATATATCTTAATTCTACTTTTTGAATGTGAATTACTGATATTTATTAATGGTTTGTGTATGTGCTTAGCTCTATCTTGACATGCAGTGAGTAGAACCAGTAGACATATACACCTTGACTTAGCTCAACTTATTAGTGAAAGTATGAATGCTAGAGGTCTCAATTTAATTTGCTTAGCCATGCTTAGCTTACGTAGAAGTTAAAGGGTGTCAAGGTCACCACAACTCACGAGCTATAGGATGCTTGTTAAATATATGTTAAGTATATGGGAATGACTTAAAAGATGAGCAACTATGAATTGGAAGCGAGACTCGAGCAAGTGTTGGAAAGCCATGTTGGGAGTGGAAATTGAATGGTTAGACTTGCTTGGGTTGGTTAAGGACTGATCTTTGTTGCCAGTCTCTTGAGCACTTACCGTACAAACCACATACTTTAGAATGGGATGGTAATAAAAGTAGTATAAGTTAGCCGAATCACCTGTATGGTATGTCCAGAGTGTGATGGGTGTAGCCGGCGGTTCTGTTGCACCAATCCACAAATGAGTGGTGGTATGAGCAGTTGGGACATGAATCAATGCTTATCCTTGGCCGTGGGTATGGCCATTGGTCTTGTTCCCGTGTAGAAAAGGTTGTACACCCCTGCAGGGTTTTTAGTATATTGCAATAATCGCACTCTCGGTCATTGAGCGTGCTCTCAGATGTTCACGTCAATATTAGTCACCGAAAGATTCATGGAAGATTGAGCTCATATATATACATGATCACTTTACTTATATAATTGTTTCGTGATTAATATAGAAAGGTAGATGCCATGTCTTTGCTTACTCACTTGATAAACCGCTCGCAGTTTCATGGTTTAAAGTTAAAACTTGACTAGTCTCATGCATCCACCTAATGTATATTATTGTGGATAGGTCCTGCAATTATGCAATGTGCTTACAATGTTGTTGTTAAATTGTTTTGCAGGTTTCACTCTTGGGAGTGATGGCCACGTTCGTCCCACTGGAGCTGGCAAAGTAGATGGATGGCGGGAGTCACTCAAAACTTATGCAAGTGGTGCTTGTGGGCAAGGCCATCATTATTGTCTTTTAATACTCTTTATCTTTCTCACTGCATTTAGCTCTCGATCTAAGAAAAACTTTATAGGATAGCCCGCATAGACCTCTACATCTAAGTTTCATAAGATATCCACTTTAATTTGTAGCTGTCATGTTCTAGTTTTTATATGTTGTAGGTATAACTTGAGAGCTTGTAATATAATCAATACTTTGTAATCAAAAGTTTAAAATTTGCATTCTTTTGTATACATGTAATGGTCGCCATGAGGTGTACACGGTATGCAAGTTGTTCCTAGGTGATGCTCAAGACGTTTACCGGGGTCTACTGGAATAATTTTGGTTGAGACAGGTGTTGGGGATTCACTTCTCCCGAACAGACGAGAAGAGAGTGAAGGTAGAGAAGTCAACTGTTGACGGTCCATAGACGCGCCAATTGTGAACCGCAAGCGCATGGATCATCGTAGCTTTTCCCTTAGAGTATTCCATCCAAGGTTTATCAATCCGTGGATCGACAATGAACTACCTAGGGTTTTCCATCTAATCTAACGGATCTATTCCTATCATTAAGCGTTGATTGCATATAGAGGTAAACCTTTAAGATGTGAGTGAGTATAAAGGTTGATCGCATCCGAAAGCATAGGCAAAGATAGCATAATCGAGGTTAACGAAGGGTCCAATCGTCTCTAGGTACAGCTCTTAGTCAAAAAGTGATCAAAACAATAGATTGCATCTCTACCAAAGGTACCCGAGTCTTCTCTCCGAAAGGCAGCTCGCAAGCGGCCTACTATCCAATGGTCACCGTCGCGAGGTGCGTGCCAACGCCTAAGGTTTCCCAAAGCTTTACCCAACCAACTAGCAAGCGCTCGACGAGCTTCCTCTTGTAGTGGCTTGCGACAACTCCCATTGTACTCGCCATTGATCCGACTCAACATCACGTCGTCGCTAGAACTTTTCCCTCCGTCATGCTGTCACCACACCGGGGTAATCGACGGACTAGCTAGAACACGCTACTTCAATGTATCCGCAAGATATGTACTAATCACCACGATTAGATCTAATTTTACTAAGAACATATGACGATCGTACATATGAATATAAAGCATCAAAGAAGTAGACCAAGGTTGAGACAACTAGAATAGAGATTAGATTGATATCACCATCGTGTGTGTACATACCCCGATGAATCTTGGGGCTTGACTCTTGAGCTCCGCCGTGGCACAACCGCGCAGGGAGGCCATGGCGGCTAGGGTTGGCCTAGGCCATGCCCTAGGTACCTTCAAAGACTTGCAGCGACCCTCGTCTCCCTTTGGTGTATGCCCTAGTTTTCGCCGACTTCTGGTGGATTGATGTCCGTGGCTTCGGGGTACAGGGGCTATAAATAGTCTGAGGAAACCCTAGCTCGAAGGGGAGGTCGAGGCGGCGCAAAAAGGGGCTAGGCCGGTCGGCCCCATAGGTACTGGGCCGGCCGGCCTAGGGCCTTTTTGGCCCGCCTCTGCCTCAGCTTCTTGATCCTCCAAGAATTGATTTGCCAATGCATGTGGGTATTTAACGTCGGTTGCTTTGGGATAACATTGGGTCTTGATAACCTTCCATATGTCTGCCTGATTCGCCTTGATCCCGACCCGACCTTATCTTCAAGTCTTTGCCCTTCCACATTCTTGGAGGTTGGTTCACCATAGATGAGAGCGCACGAAATCCGAGTTGTATTAGGTCCTTTGCCTTCATATTCCTCCATGCTATGCATGACCTTGGCCTTCGTCCAAAAAGCCTCATTTATAGCTCAAAAACCTGCGTAAACCAAAATCCTCCAAAAATACATGCATATGCGAAAACAGGATTATTTCAAGTGCCAAGTGGCGGGTTAGTATATGAATTGGTCCCAAAACACTACTTAATTAGCACTAAAAGTGTGTTGCTAACGAGCGTCAACAATCCCCCCATGCTTAAACCTTGTTCGTCCTCGTGTAAGTCCAAGATCCTTGCATAATAAGGAAATCAGCGTTGCCCTTCAATGTCTTCCCTACACTTAGTTATACACAAAAAGACACATTGCTCTCAAGAGTTTAGCATTTAAAGTTCAAGTTGTGACCGGCTACTTTTCATTATGGAAGATAGACTAGCAATAAAGAACAAGCCACAATAATAATAAATGCAATGCTCTTGAACTTAAGCGAACTTTAGACCTTTACCTTGTTCCATCGTGAAGAGTTTTCAAAAAGATGCATATCCAACATAAGTGAGATTCTCTTGCAAAAGCTCATGAAAACACTCATCTCATCAAGTCGCTCAAGTCTATACTAGATTATTCTCAACCTATTCTACTCATATATGAAAGTGGAGGGCTTATGTGGAGCTTGGTAGGTAGAAACAATCCTAGCAAAACATTATATCTCAAATCTCAAATATTGTCAAACTAAGAGAGAGATCTATTGGAATTACCAAGACTAGTCAAAAAGGCCATGGAAAATAAATGTTGGAGAGAGAGGGATAGAACACACACATTTAGATAGATGGACATGTGCAAATGGCAAGTGGATGACCCCGAGGCACAAATGAAGTCCTCGTTATCGGATTGCACATGGTTGGAAAATTGAGTATGAAATTGTCTTCAAAGCACTTGGAATTTGATGAAGCTAAAAGAACTAAGAAGCATTATTTCTCTTTTCTTTTCTTTCTTTCTTTCATTTTTTCCTTTCATCTTTGTTTCTTTTCTTTCTTTCTCTTCTTTCTTTTTCTTTTCTTTCTTTTTGCTCCTTAGAACCTTTGGCAACATAGTACTTACTCAGCATCCTCCCTCCATGCTTAAACGATTGCTCATCCTCGAGCATAGAAGTGAGGGTCAATAATTGCTGAAGTAAGTACACAAAGTCCAACTTGATCTTCTAGAAAAACACTTGAATCTTCAGGGAGTTTCTTCGATGCCTCCCAAATCGATGTTCTCTAGATTAAGCTCTCGATTCTTGTGGATTTTCGTCGAAAAAATGATCCATACTCAATTGTGGGTTGTGGTCAAGGAGGTAATCACAGAAAGATATTTGGGTTTAGGGTGGATATCCAACAAAGTTTGCGAAGTTTCCGGTATAGAAACTCACAATGCATGGATAGAAAGGCTAGCAAAAAGAGGGTACGCAAAATGGAATGGCCAGCTTCTTAGTCTCAAACCAAATCAATCTTAATCCAACTCATCAAAATATAAGTTTGGAAATCTAAGGATTTCATCATGAAAGATCATGTATATGTAAAAGCTTTGGTAGGTAGAATGTAAATAGCATAAGAATCAAGTTTTAAATAAAACAATACAAGGTGTAAGGTCATCTGTAAACTTAAATCAAAGAGCAACATAAGGAATATGTGGGTCTAGAATTTAGTCATTTAACCTCCACAAATAAAAGAGCCGGTATTTAATCAATTTAAGATCATTTTATAGAGAGCAAATAGTCAAGTCATATACAACATCATGTAGGTAGAACAAAGCGGCAATTTTCATCACTTTTCCATAAGCAAAAGCATTCAAATTATGTCATCATGGTGAGCGCAAAGTGATGGTGATCATTTATTGAAAAGAAAACAAAACTAGGTTGTCCTCCTAGTAGCCATGTTATTAACAGAGAGATATACAAAGGTTTCTAACCTATGGTCGATGGCATACATATATACAAGCATTAAGAAGTAGATGAACAAAGAGAAGGTTGAGGAAGAGTTACCGTCCTTTTCGATGCTTGTAATGGAGTGTAGCGTGGCTTCCCCCATGCTTAAGTATTGTGCTTAGCATGGAAGAAGAATCTTGAGCATCTTATGACAACCGTGATCATTGTACTCCATATGGCCTTTTCCTTTTCGTCCAACAAGTCCTCCCCCATGCTTAGCATGTTGCTAAGCGTGAAAAAAGATGGTGAACCGTCATGTGATTCTTGAAGTCCTTCCACCACGTGTTTGGAGATTATCTTTATGCTTCTTCACCTTTGTTTCCTTAATTCTCCTTCAACCTCTTCCCATTGTCACTAAGCCATGGTCCCAATCATTCTTCTCACCGTCATCATCTCCTTGCTTGTTGCCTTCATTGCTGCCCCCATATTCCACGAATTTTTCCTCTAATTTCAGAACAGAAGATGTACTGAATTCTTGCTCCATTGCTAAGTGCACAAATTTCTCTTTCCAACAAGTCATCATTTGCTCAAAAAGGATTCCGAACCAAAGAGTTATGCCTTTTTTAGTCCAGCACTGCAATCTGTCCCGAGCTGATTTCAGAACGCGCAGCACCCAATGTTTTTGTCGTATCTCCTTGTATGGCTCTTCAAATTCATTGATCTTGGATGTGTTGGAATGAGAATTTGATGAAGCTTCTGAATATCAACTTTTTGTTCCTTGTACATCTCTAAACATGTGCATATTTTTGATGAAAACAGCAGCATCCCTTTCAATCTTTGGAGATGTTAATGGTCTTGGTTGTAACTTTGATCACGAATTCAAGGGATTCCTTCATCATGCCTGCAAAACACTTGAAATGCACAAACTACCCCCGGGATGACGGTCGGGAGTATAAGCAAATGCCAACAATCAATGACATCCCTAAGACCTTAACTTGAGGCATAATTAACATAGTAAAAGAGAAAAATAAAATCCTAATGGGTGTGCGTGTGTGCAAAGTGAGTATGCAAATGAGAGGAAAGCATATAAACAAAGACAATGTTTACACCTAGTTCTAAACACCATGTTTACAACTAGATTGCTGAATTCCTCCATAGTCATAAAGATTTGTTAACCAAGGTCAAAACACCATGTCTATCCCAAGGTCAATAATTCCTCATAGCGCAAGAAAAATAAGGCGCATTGCAAAGCTTATAAACCAACCAATGCAATGTAAATGCTAACAAGGCTTACAAAACTAAATGATGATGGTCCGCGATCATGTCTAAACACCTTGTTTACTCAAGATTGCAATTGGAAAATGTCATACGTATAGCATTATCACGGGTATGAAAGCATTCATCATTAAGTTTCGTAAAAGATCCGAGCTAACAAATGCATGATGGAACGACGGAATGGATGCAAAATGCAAATGCAAAAAGTTAGCAAAAACAAGAGTTAGCAAGGTTCGAAAGGTCTTTCAATGTTGTTCTGCAATCAATTCATTCAAAAAGTAATTGCTTAGAGCGACAAAACTTGGCTAACCACCTCATAAGAGGTGAAGTATTGTCGACAAGAAAACCATTCATTGAAAAGAACCGAACAACCTAGCTAACGAGGTTTAGGGGAAGGCTCATGAGTATCCTATATTTTTGGCTTAAAATAAGAATTTTGAAGAGAGAAGTAGCTTAGAAAATCTACCTAAGGTGGTTGAAAACAAAAAGAAAAGCAAAGGTTGATTTATTGGGTGGAAAACAAAACCTATGGGTTTAGAATGGCTATAGGTATGAGAGATTTTTCTAAGGGCTTAGGATCTCGCGGTGAGGCTAGTCAAAGTTTTCAGTTAGACCAAAGAATAGAGATAGACTTGGCTAATCCGAATGGTGACGGCAAGCAAATCAACACAAGTCAATCCTACCCTTGTTGGCTCCGGTTTTGGTGTGAGTGATAGGAAGGCTTAGGTGGGTTTAACAAAAAGTTAGGTCAAAACAAAACATGCAATGCAATGCAAGGGTGAGAACAACATGGCATGAAGTGCAACAAGAGGTGGATGAACACAATGACATGACATGATGTGGTGGTCTGAAAACAAAACAAAAGTTAGCCTAAGTCAACTAGCCACAAGTTTAGAATCAAAGGGTGGTGTCATACCTCATATTTCTCTCTAAAAAGACACAAAAGAAAAAGACTCTAAACACTAATAGGTACACAAAAGGGTCTACAAGTTTTACAAGATCAAATAACAAAGTGCTCCCTCAATAACATTTAGATCATACAACATAAATTTGTGGCATTTATTAGAGCAATGGTACAATGTTACTTGATGTTTTGATTAAAGAGTACAATATAGACCGTCATATTATATAGATAATAAACAAAAGATCGGGTTGCCTCCCACAAAGCACTTCATTTAAAGTCATAGAGCTAGACTTTCTCATGTACCTTCTTATTGTTGTGAAGCCATGGTCCTTCGTGCAGAATTCGAAGTATCCATGCAGCTTGATGTTGCTCTTTTATAATCCATCGTGATTTACTTCTAACATCTTCATGAATTGGATGTAGCCGGCTTGTGTCTTCATATACCAATGTTCTCGAGGATCTTCATTTTGTTCTAAACTTCTGAATTTGATCATGTACGCTTCATGAAAGCATTGCCCGAGCTCCTCTTCATTGTTGTCATCGTTATCTATTCTACCTTGTTCTCATCACATTGCTCCTGCCTCTTCTTCATGGATTTTCCCCTGCATCTAGAATAGATTATATACAAAAATATAGCTCTATTGAAAAGTTTGAAATTACCTTTCCAACGAGTGGTCATTTATCTTAAACGGAGTTCAAATGAGAGAGTTATGCCCAATTTACTTTAGCACTGCGTGCTGTCCAGAAAATTTCAGAATGCACGACCTTCGATATTTTGATCATAACTACTTGTAGGAATCTCCGATTGACTTGGTTCTTGATTCATTGGAACCAGAACTTCATGGGATTTTAAATATCCAAAAATATTCTATTGTTTTCTTCAGAAGTTGCGCAGACTTTTGATGCAAATAGTAACTTCTTGCGAATTGATCCTGAGATGTCGATGATCTTGATCTTGTAGTCTTTGGAGTGTCATGTTGTGCATCCCTAAACTTCAAGGTCATCACCATTGATTCACCAGTAAGTGGCATTTCAATGATATGTCTTCTCCATTGTTCTTGCTTTACCCAAAGTGCTGGGATCATGGGTGGCTCTTGTGCTTTGCGTCGATGATCTGAGCGGTTTCCTTCGTTGGTAGCATCACTCAATTAGAAGCTTCTTAAGTATCCTACTGGAAAAGATTGGTGGTGTCATGGTGCTTCTAATCTTGTTGCCTCCAGTCTTGATCAACTTCAAATCATCATCTTTTGTGTTCAAGGCCGTCCAATCATCCCTTGACATCATCATCACCTTCTCTGTTGTTTGCTGCTGCCTGTTCTTCATTAAATTGCTCTTTGTCTAGTGCAGAACATGTACCAAACTTCTACTCCATTGCAATGTGCATCAAATTCCCTTTCCAACGAGTTCTCATTCACTCCAAACGGACTCCGGATGAAAGAGTTATGCTTGTTTTACTCCGGCACTACGTTCTGTCCAGAGCGATTTCAGAACGTGTAGTGTTGAAAGATTTTACCATAACTCCTTGCACCGATCTCCAAAATTCATGATTCTTGATGCGCTAGAAAGAAGACTTGATGGAGCTTCATATTTTCTAATTTTTCTCCATGATACCTCTCTGATCGTGGGTGAAAAACTGGTCTCAACAGTAACCTTCCAGAGATGTATGCCCTAGTTTTCGCCGACTAGGGAGGCCATGGCGGCTAGGGTTGGCCTAGGCCATGCCCTAGGTACCTTCGAAGATTTGCAGCGACCCTCATCTCCCTTTGGTGTATGCCCTAGTTTTCGCCGACTTCTGGTGGATTGATGTCCATGGCTTCGGGGTACAGGGGCTATAAATAGTCCGAGAAAACCCTAGCTCGAAGGAGAGATCGAGGCGGTGCAAAAAGGGGCTAGGCCGGCCAGCCCCATAGGTCCTGGGCCGGCCGGCCTAGGGCCTTTTTGGCTCGCCTCGGCCTCATCTTTTGCGTGCGAGCTTCTTGATCCTCCAGGAGTTGATTTGCCAATGCATGTGGGTATTTGACGTCGGTTGCTTCGGGATAAGATTGGGTCTTGATAACCTTCCATATGTCTGCCTGATTCGCCTTGATCCCGAAGTCATCCGACCTTATCTTCAAGTCTTTGCCCTTCCACATTCTTGGAGGTTGGCTCATTGTGGATGAGAGCGAACGAAACCGAGTTGTATTAGGTCCTTTGCCTTCATATTCCTTCATGCTACGCATGACCTTGGTCTTCGTCCAAAAGTGCTCATTTATAGCTCAAAAACCTGCGTAAACCAAAATCCTCCAAAAATACATGCATATGTGAAAACAGGGTTATTTCAAGTGCCAAGTGGCGGGTTAGTATATGAATTGGTCCCAAAACACCACGTAATTAGCACTAAAAGTGTGTCACTAGCGAGCGTCAATATCAACATATAACAATGAAGTAAGAGGTGCTCAAAGAGTCCGCCCCCTCCTCTTGACCCCTAAGGTCCTTTATATAGAGTAGAGAGAGGGTTGAAATTTCCCCCAAGCCCCTGGTAAGTAATATATTTACAACTAGGCCCTCAGACCTTTACATGGGCCGCCATCTGCTAATGGGTTGGGCCATTTCCCCAACAGGAGCCCCTCAGCTACTTCGGTTTGGATGGCACAACGAAGCGAGGTAGCTGAAAATAGTGGAAAAGGCCTAGCTACACCTCTAACTTCGGATGCGAGGAATGTCCTTGGAACCGCATCTGCCGGTATGTCTCGCCAAAAACTCCATCCCTAAAACCCAATGGGAAAAACGAGATGGAGAAAGAGCACGCAAGACAAGCGGATTTACACATACAACTATTTAAGAATGAAGAGGCGAAGGCCTTCCTTGAAGGCGAAGTGGATCTTTAGCTTCGCATGAGTGAAGGAGCATGCTTCTTCAACGCGGAAGGAGTCTTCGCTTGGCGGTCTTCTTCCTTCTTTTCTTCGGCTTTAGCTCCAAGCCCCTCGGCGTAGTCGGCGTAGTTGAAGTAGATGAAGTATAAGCACGCCCTTTGACATAGTTGAAGTCATCAAAGTAGATGAAGGTAAAGCACGCCCTTTGGCGTAGTCAAAGTCGTCAACGTAGATGAAGCGGAGGAACGCCCTTTGGCATAGTCGAAGTCGTCGAAGTAGACAGCGAGCCCCTCGGGCTCGATGACGCTGACGAGGTAGAACGACACCCTTTGGTGCAGCTGAGGTCGTCGAAATATACGAAGCGGAGGCACACCCTTTGGCGTAGTCGAAGTCGCCGACATAGATGAAGCGGAGGCACACCCTTTGGCATAGTCAAAGTCGTCGACGTAGACGAAGTAGAAGCTCGCCCTTTGGCGTAGTCGAAGCTGTCGATGTCGATAGCTATTGACGGCCCTTAGACGCATCAATTATGAATCACAAGTGCACGGATCAGTTGTTGCTCTTCCCTTAGAGTACTCCCCCAAGGTTTATCAATCCATGGAACTAAAGATGTAAGAAACAATCTAACTAGCATAGAAATCCTTTATCTTTTGAGTTGGTGAAAGACAAATCTAATCTAATAAACACTAAACACTAGAGGTAGCAATAGAGAGTTAGAGATAACTGATCTAGATCACCTAGATCATGCATATGTTGTAGCTCCGAGCCAGATAGAGTGAAATAAGATAGATGTGAATCTCAATAAGAAGCGTCTTTAAATCATGACCTCCGGTCAAACTCCCGAAAGCCCCACCTTGCACGGGATGACAGCCTATCACGATGCTCCGTATCGCCGTGGGTAACTTAAGGGCATGTTCACGAAGAACGTGTCGAACCACTTGGTGGATTCGGTATGAACTCCTAGCCACCATAGCTACAAGAACACCCTAAGCAATCTATCTTGATAGTAGATTGAGGAAGAAGCAAAACCAAGAAAGAACGAAATCACAGAAAGAGGCACTTGATCGCTAAAGATTCGGAAACACAAATAACTTCACCATGAATGATTGTACATCACAAGATCACCACCGGGATCCTACCTTGATCTTGATGATCCTAGTTCCAGAACTCTGACATGGTCTTCCTCGAGGGTTCCCACGTCGGCTTGGGTGAAACCCTAGACAGCTAGCACGACCCTCGGCTCTCCAAAAGGTATCCCTCTAGCTTATCTGCTCCTCGACATCGGATGGCGAATCAGTTGATGCATGGCGAATGGAACTAGGGCTATTTATAGCCCTGGGGAGCTCTAGGTCAAAGGGGATGCCGAAGCAACCTGGAAATAGGCTAGGCCGACCGGCCTGGCCTGTTCCCTGGCCGCCTCATGCTCAACTTTCTCCCCAAGCCTTCTGGAATCTTCAGTAGTTGTCTTCTCTATGCATGTGGGCCTTGGATGTCGGTTGCTTCAGGATTACTTTGAGATAAGAATGGAAAATAGATATCCTTCCAAAATCTCCATTTGATTTGCCATGATCCCAAAGTCACTTGATCTTATCTTCGACTACTTGCCCTTTAAATATTCTTGGAGGATGGTTCACAGAAGATGAGCATGAATGGCCTTCGAAACTCTATGGGCCGACCGGCCTAGACCTTGTAGGGCCGGTTGGCCTTGCCCTCTCCTTGGGCCTCTGGCCTTCATCTTTCTCCATGTTGTCCTTGGTCACGAGCCTCGACCATTTATGCTCCAAAATAGCTCAAAAACCTGTGTAAACAAAAATCCTCCAAAATTACTTGCATATGCGAAAACGACCCGGTTATAGAGTATGATCAATAGTTTAGATGTCAAATTTATGCCATTATTGAAGATAAACAAGGGTAAAAAGGTGTCCCTAAGGAGTGCCAACAACAGCGAGCCCCTTGGGCTTGATGACATCGATGAGGTAGAAGGACGCTCTTTGGCGCAGCCGAAGTGGCTGAAGTCGACAGCGAGCCCCTTGGGCTCAACGACGTCGATGAGGTAGAAGGACGCCCTTTGGAGCAGCCGAAGTCATCGAAGTCGATAGTGAGCCCCTCTAGCTCGACGACGTTGATGAAGTTGAAGTCGATGACTTCAAGCCCAACTAGGCGAGGTTGATGAAGCTGACATAGATCACAAGCCCCCTAATTCTTTGCTCATAATTGTCGGCAAGAATTGTCTTTGGGTGCCTTGCCTCTCTAGGCTCCCCCTAGCCCCTCTTGGCCGGTGCTTGTGGCAAAAGTCCTTCCTTGCGATATGGCCTCTTAGCCAATGCTGCCACTTCCCTTGAGTTTTCTCTCAAAGGGGAAGAACCTGCATGATTAGGTAAAACAAGAGTGAGCCTTTGTGCTGACTCATTAGCTTGAATAAGTGAAACATGAGTGATGTACTCCGAAGATGCTACATCGCGATGTTTCACTTACTTCGCGACATGCATTAAATTTATCCTCGAAGTTACTTCTCTCTTTCGAAGAGAAGAGTTTAACATCGAGGCATACCTCCGTTTCTAGGGAACATCTTGTTTAAATGACCAAATACTCCTCATGTGAGTACTGTCTTCGGCTCTCCGCCCATAGAGAATTATTAAATGCGAATGATATGATTATGCATGCTATCATGAGATGAAGATGTTTTAGTGTTTCTGCACATTATTAGAGGCCTCTACGTAGCGCGCTTGACGCCACGACTCTTGACACATTTCCGCACAAGAGGCTCAAACGCGGTCGCATTTCACGCCACGACTCTCGGCATTTCCACATAAGAGACTTCCATGCCGTCCCTTCTTCTTCTCTCTTTTTTTCTTTTTCTTCTTTTCTTTCTCTTTTAGGACGGCACGGTTCAATGTAATGTAGTGCATTGCCATTATTAGATTAATGAATGCACTTATATGAGTGCATGTGCATGGATGCATTTGTTATGAATGCACTTGTATGAAACTCTTGTACAGATGCACTTGCATGAAGTGTTGGTAAGTAAATCAAGTGAGGCAACTACCTTCAGCTAAGTCCAAATACCCACAAATAATTGGGACCGAAGATCATTGCTATATACATGAATGCTGGAGACCAATTTGTGATAACCCGAAATCGATGAAGATTGATAGTAGAAGAAAACCGATGATACAATGAAAATGTTTCCAAATCCTTAAGAAATATCCGAAGGTCCATGTGAGAACCAATAGCTCTTGTGATAATTTCTTGGCATAGAGCAATAATCTGAAGGTAAAAATCCTGTGATAATTAAATTAGCTACACAAGCGAAGAAGATATCTCTATGCATTTGAGCAATGCAATGAAGATTTGAACATATGAAAGAATAAGCATAACGTGCATAAGAGCGCATGAATAGATTGAAGGCAAAGTCTAAACATGCGATGCATAAGAGTGCATGAAATAGATTGAAAGCGAAAACTTAGTAACATGAACCTGCAAAATGAGAAGTGATGTCCTTCACTTGAAGG
Organism: Alloteropsis semialata; assembly: GCA_004135705.1. Classification (NCBI taxonomy): domain Eukaryota; kingdom Viridiplantae; phylum Streptophyta; class Magnoliopsida; order Poales; family Poaceae; genus Alloteropsis; species Alloteropsis semialata. Next base: position 59,981,446 of record CM014277.1, read on the forward strand.
GGTAGCGCAAGCTAAGTTCGGCAAGACATTACAAACGAAGGTTGAAATTAGACATGTTGCATATGAAATGCAAGTTAGTACCTGTGCCGGTTTCTTGGCACATAAGAACAATACGTTGCACCGAAGTGCATTTTTTATGACTTACCCTATTGATGCTTATAAATGTCATGATACCCGAAGGTTTAGTGGCTCAATGCATAAGAGTTCAATAGAACAATGAAGCAACTTGTAGAGCATATCATGAAAGACTTCTTCACTTTGATTAAGTGAAAGCCATAGTTTTTGACATAGCAGGAAAAAGACGTGCGACTTTCACTTACTGTTGACCTCAGATGGTCTTGTTGTTGAGGTTAATAGGTCTTCTTATAGAAGAGCGTAATTAACCTCGACTTAGAGGAACAAAAATTTGATTTGCCAAGAGTGGAAATCCTGCAAAATAGATACTCCTTGGACAATTTTTAAGCGAAGGTTGAGCAAATACCTTATAGGCAAAGGTGGTTAGCATAAGTTGATGATATACGAAGAATAATTTATAAAGCATAGACTATGTGAAACATGAGATTATAAGTAGCATAACCAGTATTAAATAAAGAAAAAGTATCTTCACTAAATATTAGTTGGCTAGCTACGGTAGATGAGTTCATTTCTCTGAAGTCCAAACAGGACTTTGTATGTAAATTATTTACAAACTTTTAATCAGAAGCATTGTTACAACATGGTATAAACAGCAGCCCAAACTATAAACAACGAAGTTGATTGTTGCCCAGCAGAAACATGTGAAGTGAGCAGTAATTCTAGGTGATAAAACAACAAAGTATGTACGACAGCTCAAAGTGCACTTCGGGTCATAATGCATATAGCACAACACAACAAGCAAAACCAAGTTGGTTGTCTTGGTTAGCACAGCAGCCTTTGAACCATGACATTGTGGATTTGAGCAGCCAGGATTTAAGGATTTTTTTTTCCTTTCCTTTTTTTCAAAAAGGAAGTGCTTAACATAAAATAAGCAGCGAAGTTGATTGTTAGTACATAAGTAGTAACAAGATATGGAGTGCCAATTATGACATTAGAGCGAAGTGGTCTGCAGTGGTCGGAGTAGGACACCTCCAATCGAAAGTCTCAGTTACGAACAAAAATGGTGAAAAAAAAAGAAGTCAGTAGCAGGAGTCGAACCTCCTGTGACTTCGCAATATAGAGGAAACAGAAATCCACGATGGGAAATTAGAATATGTTAATACACCATAGCCGAGATTATAGCGAAGTCCAAATTTATTCTAGACTGACATTGAAATCCAATAACACAAAATCACTTGTGTTCGATGAAAAATATCCGGAGCTCGATGAATAACCAACATCAGTGATATACCACTCTCAATGATCAGAGGAAGTCCAAGAAATTGTCCATTTCAAATAAAGAATGGAGATGAGAGGCACGATTCCATAATGACAATAATCAATATATAATTTTGGCTAAGAAACTCGAGAGAAAACAAAGTATCCAATAGTGCATTCTATAAAGATCACTTTGGCATATCATGATAAAATGTTTAAACAAATGAAGAGGTTGCAAGATTTAATCTCTCTTATAATTAAAACAAGCTGAACGCTCATCACAGAAACGAAGTGAACACTGAACAAGTTGTTTTGGGCTCATGCCACTTC
>CM014277.1:59993081-60007050 GCA_004135705.1 Alloteropsis semialata
GGGGGGGTTTCCCTTAGTGCAAATAAGTTCTTATATCCTCCGACACATACTATTAATCAACCACCGAAAGAGTATGCGTTTCTCCTCTTGTAAGTGACATCTCCACTCCATATAATACATGTACATAGGATTCGTCGTCGAAGGGGCCCATATTGTCAATGGACGACGCAAGTGAGGAGAACATGACTAAACTGATCGCCATTGGCGAGAGCAGCTCAAGAAACGGGTGGCTAGGGTGAACAATATCACAGGGATGTACCAGCGTGCCCATGGGGAGGCCACAAACGAGGAAGAACTAGAGCGCTTCGCCAAGATTCTCTCCAACGAGCGCAGGCTGCGCCTCAAAACCAAAAAGAACATGAGGCTGCAAAGTACAAGTATTTGAATTGCACGTGTTGTGATAATGGCTGTTTCCGCTGTACTTTGAATAAATTTGTTTGCCTTGGGTTGTTAATTTTCTCGATGTACTTCTGTGTCAGTAGTTACCACTATACGTAATAACACCGCAGCACTGTTACCTCCGTGGGCGTGTGTATGAATGGGGCTTGTAACAAAAACAATCCCGAGGTGATGGCGTGATGCACCACCATCCCGGTCTTGTTTATCTATACCATTTTTTGAATGATGTGTTTTTTAACTCTTAAGACGGACTATTGTTTAGTATTTCTAGTATTTTCTTTTTGTTATAAAGGTGGAATTTGCTGTCAAAGAAAGTGTTGATTGCACAACAAAAAATTAAACTAGAACCAAAACTAACACGAACAAAATACATATGTTGCATGACAAAGAAAAATCACTAGCCTGCATCACAACTGAATAGCTGGTACGCCATAAACACATATATAATGTCTTTTTTGATGTTTAATGGTAGATTTCATTAACCCCCCTGCTCGTAATCAATCTAACTAATAAATATGCCTATTTAGCATCCACTAGTGCTTTTTACTATTACATGCAACAAAAGCATAGTCATTTGCACGCTTGCTTAAATTTGTCTTTCTTTGATAAATAAATAAGAGTAAAGTACACAACCGGTCCTTAAACTTGTTTGAGTGTGTCATCTAGATCCCTAAACTCTCAAAATGCATTTTCAGATCTCTGAACTTTGTTCCAGGGTGTCACATAGGTCCCTAATCTCTCAAAATATATTTTCAGCTCCATAAACTTGTCCCATGGTATCAAACAGGTTCCTAAACTCTTAATATACTATTTTAAATTTAATAAAAATACTATTTTGCCACTTTAAGTTAATGAAAAATTCTTTTGCTGCTTTAAATTTAATAAAAATGCTATTTTGATTTTAATTGAGAATGAAAAAAAAATTATCTTAATAAAGTTATACAAAGCGCATGTAAATATAATTAGTTAGTAGAAGATATTCAAGATTAGCATTGATATTTCCTTGTTAAACGAGAAAACTATAATATCCATTATTGATTTTTTTAATGATCCAATGGTCTTGATTAATCCATGATGAGTATGATTAATAAGCAGCTAAATCAGTATTAAAATTGTCTTAGTGGCAAGATTTCTAAATGAATTGGCTGAAAAATAGTTTAATAAACAGTCTATTTTGAATACAATTAATTAATGGCAATTTTCAGAGATATAAAAATTCACTTTGAGACTTTAGGGACCCAAATGACACACTGAGGCAAGTTTGGGGACCTGAAGATGCATGCTGAAAGTTTAGGGACCCGAATGACACCTCCAAACAAGTTTAGGGATCTAAAAATGCATTTTGAGAGTTCAAGGACCTAGATGACACCTCGAGACAAGTTCGAGGACCGCCCATGTATTTTACTCAATAAATACAAAAAATAGATCCTTTCTTCCCTTCCTTACTAGGATCCTAGCTAAATAAATCCAAATGAACAGGGCCTTTATTCCCTTCCTAGATAGGATCCTAGCTGTCAATTTCCTTATGTAAAAAGGGAAACAGTTTCACTGCTTTTCTCCCTACCTGTATTTGAGAGAAGAGAAGAGAAGGGAATAGGTGGGAAGGGTTTTTTCGTCTTTTGTGTTACATCCGTTGGTCCCCATTAGCTAGCTTCTAGCAGCTAATGCTTTACACCCATTTAGGGTTTGGCAAAACTTTAGCAATACTGACCCTCCTGTTTGGATGAGTTAGTATTAATGTTTAGCACACCAACCTATTAGCATTGGGAACCAAACATGCCCTAATTACAAAAAGAAATGACAAAGAGGCCAATCAAAGCACTTTACTTGCTTAGACCCTGTTTGGATTCAAGAAAGTGACTTAACATAAGTCCCAATAAGTCCCTCAAGTGCCAAACAGGATGACTTAAGTTGGCTTAAAGGGACTTATGGAAAAAGTACCCAAAATGGAGCTTATGGGTGACTTATAGCTGCTTTTACATGGGATACCCCTCATTTATTGCTCCTGAAAGCCTGCCCCTCGCCCTTGACCTACCCTGTCCCCCGAGTATACCCCTCGCCCTACCCCTGTGTTTTCCCAATCTCTCCCCGCGCCGCCGCTGCCCCACACAGAAATCCGCCCGTCGATCTCCGCATGCACCGCGCCCACCCTCCTCCGCCGCGCCCGCTTGAACCCTCCCCCCACCTAAGCATCCAGCATGGACAGCCACGGACTCCCTTACCGTGGGTTTTTCGGTCATGCTGGGGCTTCGTCGTCGGCTGCGGTGTACTCTGCTGCCGCCGGTGTCCCGGACAACGACGGCCTGGATTTCCTGTCCCAGCTGCCGTTGAATCCTCCTGCAGCGGCCCCCACCCTCTCAGGTGGAAGAGCCGCCATGGAGAACCTAGATCTGAACTCCGTCAGAGAGGGATTCCCCTTCCTCGATGAGTACTGCGGGTACATACAGCAGGAAGGACTTGGCTTGCCTCGTATCAACGTATCCTCCCCGGTCCAGCAGCCTCGCTCGAGCATGGCTAGGTCTGGCCATGGAAGACCTCCTGCTGCGCACCCAGGTCCTCGCCGCTCAGCCCGACCCCTCAGAATTGGGGCCGGATCTAGCCAACAGCAAGGAGGATCCAGTGTTCGGGCGACTGAACTGGAAAGGAGGGGTCACGGCAGGGGGCGCGGAAGCAGTGGTGCGTCCTTGACAGTGGATTTGGATGCTGACGAGGACGATGACATCGAGGATGACCCCATCGACCCCGTGAATGCAGCCCCCTCTGTAAGTAGTGGCTCCTCTAAATGAACTACGAGAGTGTTTTGATGATTGTCTTTCATGGTAGATGATGCATGAACTTTGTGTTTTGATGAATTGCCTGTGATGCAAGAAGTATGTGTTTCATGGTAGATGATTTGTCTGTTTTGTGTATTAGAAAAAAAACTGACAAGGCCAATTGGACTGAACGAAACACATATATATTCTGTGAGCTATATGTTCAACAAATATTGGCTGGCAATTATCCAAATGTGTGTATGAAGAATATTGGTTACAAGAACATAGCCAAGCAATATTACGTAAGAACAAACCTGAGACACTGCGAGAAGCAATTGAAAAATAGGCACACAACCTTGAAGACAATGTGGACTTTTTATGATGGGGCCATGAAAGATTCTAGATTAGGGAAAAGACCCGATGGTACATGGATTGCATCTCAACAATGGTGGAATGATAACACAGCAGTACATTTACTATCTCTGTGTGATTTACTAGGTCGTTTTGCTAGTGTGAGACAAGCTGAAGATCGTTTTGCTAGGTCACTAGATACATGTAGTAGGAAGTTTGACAAGGTACTTCGTAGTGTCAGCAAACTAGCAGCCAAAATCATTAGACCCTTAGACCCTGAATTCAATATTGTCCATCAGAAGTTACAAAACCTGTGGTTCTCTCCGTACTTTGACAATTGCATTGGAGCAATAGATGGGACACATATAAAGGTTGTAGTGCCAACAAACAAGGTTATCCAGCACACGGGGAGGAAGGGGATAACAACTCAGAATGTGATGGCAGTGTGCGACTTTGATATGAGATTTATTTTTGTCATTGCGGGATGGCCTAGATCTGTTCATGATATGAGGGTGTTCAAGGATGCAATGAACAAGTACGGACATAAGTTCCCACATCCTCCTCAAGGTATTGACCTGTCTATTCTTTCTTGAATTGGTATTTTCTTTTCTCTGTGTAACAAAAGAAAATGTGTGCAGGGAAGTTCTATTTTGTGGACTCGGGGTACCCAAACCGTCCGGTTTACCTTGCACCATTCAAGGGCACAAAGTATCATCTGCCGGAGTTTCGACAAGGACCACAGCCAAGAGGTAAAAAAGAGCTATTCAATTATGCACATTCATCGCTTCGAAATGTGATTGAAAGGTCCTTTGGAGTTTTGAAGATGAAATGGCGTATTTTGCTTCAATTGCCGAGTTATCCAATGCCAAAGCAAAGCAAAATAATTATGGCATGCATGGCACTTCATAATTTCATTAGGCAAAGTGCTATGGCAGATGAAGACTTTGAAATGTGTGATCGCGATGAAAGCTATGTTCCAATGTCCCAATCATCGTCGGCCGAACCGAGTGATAATAGTGCACATCACGGGGACGAACATAATATGAATGCATTTCGGGATTGGATAGCCGATGGATTGTTCAATAGATAGTATATTTCGAATTTGTAATAAGATATTTGTGTATGAACAATTTTCTGTTTGTGTATTTCCTATTTGTAATAAGACACTATTGAATAATGTATGAATACAAGCACAGAAGCTGCAGTGGCGGGAGAAGGTGGAGAGAGAGAGAGAGGGAAATGGCGGCAGAGAGGTAGGGGGTGGCGGGAGAAGCTCGAGAGAGAGATAGGGAAATGGCGGGAGAGGAAATGGTAGTGGGTTAGGGGTAACATAGTCCTTTTACAGCTGCATTAATTTCTTTAAGCTCTAGTAACCAAACACCAAGAGACTTAAGGCATAAGTCCTCATTAAGTCACTTTCTATAAGCAGCAAGAAACCGAACAGGCCCTACTGTTGGGAGAACAAAGTACCACTTGTAGGCATGTGTAGTTGACCTTTTTAGAAGAGAAACTTAATACTCCATCAAAGAATATATATGGGCTCCTAAACATTTTGGGACACAGCAAGGAAGAAAAGAAAAGAAAAGGTGCCCTTGATTAAATCCTATCCTATCTAAATCAATATAATTAATCTGCTGAAATCACTCAAATTCATAGCACTTAAAAGGCACGAAGGGTAATTGTTTTTAGCCATGAAGTGGTGCCCTAATATACCAACAATCCTTTATGTTCAGTATCTTAAATAGCGGACTATAACATTTAGCATATAATTCTGTTCATACTCTATTGTCTGCTGTTTAGTACAACGATGCACTGGTGGCAATTAGCTTCAACCGATATAGTCTGCTATTTAGAACACAGCTTATATTTGTGGATAAATTTTGAATGTCACAATTCCATATATTTCATGCCATATATTTTGTGGAATGACAGAGAACATCATATATTATGTTAAAAAAATATCATATAACTTGATCTCCTAACAAACTATCTTAGGGTTAGTCAGGCTAGTTGGTTAGAGATATATTTAATTAGTTACCTTGTTGCAATCAATTCTTCGATGGCACCTGTGAAGTCGATTCTTGCCGCACCGAAATCAACACATCAACATACATAAGAGAATGTTACAATGTTGGAAATTACTCCCTTTAACTATAGCCAAAGTCTAGGTAACTCCCTAAACTATTTTTTTATTCAAATAACCCCATAAACTACGTTAATTGGTTCAACTTACCCCTTAATAGAATTTGTCTTTTTTGTATCTCCACATACAAATAGAGTTTTAAGTTCAAACTTTGCGGTGTGATAGCCGACATCATAACTTATGTTACAAAATATATTATGAATTTTAGTATTATTTTAGCAGGCTAGTATATCTAATTATAAATTAATCATAAGTTGTATAAAATTAAGTACAAAAAATTATATGATATTTTTAACATAATATACGATGTTCTCTGTCATCCCGCAAAATTTGAACTTAAAACTCTATTTGTGCGTAGAGAAACAAAAAAAGACAAATCTTGCTTAGGGGTAAATTGGACCAATTGGCAAAGTTGTGGGAGTAAATTGAACAAAAATATAGTTTAAGGGGTTAATTAGACTTTTAACCATAGTTGAGGAGGTAATTTAGACTTTTTCCTAAAATGTTTGTATTAGTAACAAAATCATGACCGTAATTAAGAAACAGATTCAAATGTATATATAAAGATATCATTTTCACAGAACAAAAAAAGACATCATAAAAGGTTCAAATTTTGAATTTTGACTGAAAGATACGAGGTTTGCAAGGTGCACTTATATTTTGCGGATCCATACACCAGATGCATTTATATTTTGTGCACATTGTATATATATGCATCTTCATTTATTCTAGACATTAAAAGTACTGAATTGTACAGTATCAATATTTGGATTTTTATATTCACTAGACCACGACACTGAATGCTGCCTAGGCCAATGCAACCACTATAAATCTATACAATAAGGATCCCAAACATTTGAAAATGGCTCCCACTTTAAAACACACCCATACCCCCTCACATATCCCCGGGTTGAGGCCCACACGTCGGCTCAAGAATGACCAAAGTTTTTGGCATTTGGAAAAAATCGCGCTTTCTAAAATGTTTCATACTTTTTTCGCTGTTTTTTTTCACCAACGCTTCCCCCTTACCCACCTCGCGTACCCGCGCCAGACCCGCCCCCGCCAATGGCGCTCGCAGATTGCCACCTCCCTCGATCCCACGCATCTCACCCCCGAAATCTCTCCCTTTCCTTCTCTTCCCCTCCCGGCTCTCTGCACGCCGCCGTCCCCATCTGCCTCGTACCGCCCTCCGCCCCTCCCCATCTGCATCGCGACGCTATCCCCACCTGCGACGAATCCTCAGATCGGCGGCGCCAGGGGTACAAGTACCTGCGGGAGGCGAGGTCGATTCTCGCGGCGGCGACGGAGTCCGGCGGCGGAGACGCGGTGGCGGCGCTAGGCCTGGTGGACGCGGCGGTACCGGGAGGTCGCTGAGATGATCCGCGACTATACATCCCCAGTTGCGGCAAGGCCCGCGCCCGGCGACGACACCTCCTCCTCGTCGTCTGCTGCGTCGCTGCTGTCCTCCGGCACCGGTGAGCTCGGCACGATATCCCATGCCAAGATCCTCTGGCCTAACGCTCGGCCCGTCCGTTCCATCCGCTGCTTCGACATCTCGGAGCTCAAGCGCCGCGTCCTTGCCGGGCTCTCCAAGAACCCCAACACGGACACCCAATGGAGGTACGATTGCAGACTCAGACTCTGTGAGCCCGAATTGACAAACTCTTCAGATTTACATTTTCTGATGATTAATGCCCACGCACAGGTACTTGGTCCTCGGCCTCATAGAGGACGCCATGGGGCTACTCCAGACCGGCCGGACAAATGTATGTACTATGTATACCAGAATACTACAAGAATTTCTCATGCATCCCCTATCTTTACGCAACTAGGTTGTGCTAAATCTGATGGCAAATCAAATATATGCTGCTTTATTGATATCTTATTTTATTGAAAGAAAACTCTCATTATTGCTATTTCTCATCTTAATGTGTATGCAGTATTGGGCCTGTAGCCTTCTATTTGCTCCAATGGTCCAATCACTTCCATGTATGTTGTTTCTGATGTGTAGGCAATCTTCAAGCCCCCAAACGCGATGCGTGGTCGAATTCGGATGTGTTTCCCATAGGTAATCACTTCCATGTATGTTGTTTCTGATGTGTAGGCAATCTTCAAGCCCCCAAACGCGATGCGTGGTCGAATTCGGATGTGTTTCCCATAGGTACTGGCGTACTGCATTCGCTTTTGTGAATACAGATGATTGGTCTCCTAAGATAAAGAAAGTATTTTCCCTAAAGCAGGCACACATGAGCCAGAACATGATGGATGGGAGAGATGTCGAGTGTCTGGTGAGTGTAGTAATCTGCTTTTGTTCCTCTTTTATACTTGCAGTATTATTCTACATTTAATTCTAAAATATACTTAATACTGGTATGTGAAATGTGAACTTAATTAGTGTGCCTCAGGTTAACCCTAAAGAGTAAAAAGCACATGGTGCTTTTAGTACAGAAGGTGGCTTTGATGGGTAAGATTCCTTGCCAAGCCCATGCTGTTATCCTATTGCAACTCCATATGATCTATCATCCATTGAAATGACTAATAGAAGAATATAGGCAGGAACTTTGACACTGATTGGCTGATTTGTGCATGGATAGAAAAATCAATCAGTCCATTCAGCACCTGAATATATGTAGGTTTGTTTGCATTCAGTTTTATCCTAAAGGTGATCTGTAATTGTTTATCTGATATTGTGGCCAGGACAATGGTGATCTGATATTTTTGCTTGCAGGTAGTATTGCACCTTGTAATGTTCGCCTTATAATATTGATATTTCTGTATGTGCCATTGGCTACTATCATATCGTCGGTCGCTCGAGTCGGGGATGCCACATCACCCTTGTTGTTGGCATCACTATCGAGGATATCAGGTACGGCAAATTCTCCTCTTGATTGGAATTCACCTTAATAAGTCGAACTAGGTTCAGTTTGATGACATAGGCTCCCATGTTTTGTAATCAAATGAGCTCACATAGGGTTATTGATTATTGATGTCTTATTATTTTAGTTGGTGCTAATTGAATGGTAAGTGGTAGCTATAATAGTAATGTGGTACCAAGGTTATAAACAGAGCTTATGTATATGATTTTTTCTCTTGATTTGGTGGATGAATCTAAGAGGTTGAAGAAAGAAACAAAGAAAAAAGAAAGAGAACATATGATCTGAGCCTTCTGTTGTAGCTGATAAAGAATTCCTCTTATTCACAAGTAATTTCCATTGCTAGATAGTTGAGATAAATCATATGCTGTTTCAAGGTTGAGATGTAATTGTGCAGAAAACAGGGGAGGAACCTATGCTATGATGTAATTGTGCAGAAAACAGGGGAGGAACCTATGCTATGTAGCCAGGGCTCGGGGTCTTTGTATGCTTTGTTGGTGGTCGTTTCCTTTCAAAATGTGTTTTTCATATGTTGCTTCCTCACTTGGGATCAATGCAACTACTTTTGCTTTATCCAAACTAGGTCGGCACTTCAGAAAGCACTAGCTATGCATTATATGTAGTTTGTAGAAGGAAAAAATTGAGACTATTCCTCCCTGTTTATCTATACAATAAGGATCCAAGACTTTTGAAAACACCTCCCACCCTAAAAACACACCCATACAGTTCAAAAAAAACACACCCATACCCCTCACATGTCCCAACTTTAGGCCCACCCCGCAGTCATAGAATGACCAAAGTTTCTGTAGTTTTAGAAGAAATCACACTTTCTAAAATGTTTCATACTTTTTGGCCTGTTTTTTTTCACCAACTATTTTTCTTACCCGCCTCTGTACTCACCCCCGACCCACCCCCGTGACCCCTTTCCAATTGACCGTGGAGACGCGCGCAAGTTGAAATTTCAATTTAGTATAGACTATTCATGTTTTTACACATTTTAAATTTTTTAATAGGCTTTTTTTTAGAAAACTACGATGTCAGATATTTTACTTTTCTCACCTGTTAGACATCTCATCTGATCATATTATATGCTTTGTTTACATACTTTTCTCCCTTGAAGGTGTTTTCTTCTACTAAATCCTTTGTATACCAAGGTACACTCTACCATTTTAGTGTTGAAAGTATCTAATGGTTTATGCTTGTGCTTGCCTGGTGGTGCCAAGAAGGTTGTCATTTCTGCTCCTAGCAAGGATGCCCCCATGTTTGTTTGTGTTGTGAATGAAAAGGAATACAAGTCTAACATTAACATTGTCTCCAATGCTACCTGCACCACCAAATGCCTTGCTCCTCTTGCTAAGGTGCTTTTTGTCATGATGTTTTTACTGCTGATATAAACTGCTCATTAGTATCCTATTATCTGATACTGGTCATTTATTTTTGTGCAGGTCATCAATGACAAGGTTGGCATTGTTGAGGGTCTGATGACCACAGCTTTGCAAATAGGTTGAATGGAAACTATGTTCGGTAATCCGTTTCTTATTGCTTAACATGGCAAATGTGCATTCTTGCAGCTACGCAGAAGACTGTTGATGGGTCCTCAGCCAAGGACTGGAGGGGTGGAAGGGCTGCTAGCTTCAACATCATACCCAGCAGCACTGGACTGCTAAGGTTAGGAACAAAAACCTTTTCTTTCTTTGGCAAGTGGACTGCAGTATATGTTGCTATTTGCGTGCTTCACATAAAAGAGAGTAGAGGAATATAAAATGTTGTATAGTTACAAAATTTCTCAAATCTCAGAAACCAATATATCTAAATTCATTTTTCTTGATTTTCTCTTAGTTTATAAACCCTTGATTTCTTGCAGGTTGTGGGCAAGGTGCTTCCTGCCCTTAATGGAAAGTTGACTGGGATGGCTTTTTGTGTCCCCACTGTTGATGTTTCTGTTGTTGATCTGACTGTTAGGCTTGAGAAGTCAGCTACCTATGATGAGATCAAGGCTGCGATCAAGTGAGTAATGCCTTTTCCATCTGTTGGGCTGGGCTGTAGGCTCGGTTTAATGGTTCCATCTCGTTGTTTGAAAGCTTTGTGTGATGAAAAAGCAGCACTTGCACTACATATTTATGCCCTGTAATTAGTCATTAATTAGTTGATATTGAAATGCTTCACGGGGCTGAAGCCGAGGGTACCCTCATGGGCATTTTGGGTTATGTTGAGAAGGGATCTATTGTTTGTAGGAGATCTTTTGATCCTTGGTAAAAGTAATCACAGACTCTTATGAGTATTGTTTCTTCTCAATCACAGGTCCTGCATCTTTAACGCCAAGGCTGGCATTGCTTTAAACGACAACTTTGTTAAGCTTGTATCCTGGTACGACCATGAGTGGGGGATACAGGTTAGTAGCCTCTACTGAGTTTGATCTTTTCCTCTACCGAGTGACGATCTTTCTACGAGAGAATTGCGCCACTGTGCACTGCAATTTATGAATCCTAACCCATTGTCCCTCGTTCTTTCAGCACCCACATGATCGACCTGATCCGCCACATTTACAGAACCAACAAGATGAGCAAGCCGAAGACTTGGTGATACACGGGAGTCGTGTTTCTTCCCAGGAGATAGCCTTATTCTGAGAATAAATTTATTGTGGAATTATGTCTAAATCTACAAGCTGAGAGATTATACAATATTTCCAAGAACATAGGACGTAGGGTGTTCTTATGCTATTAAAGACACTCGGACTATGTTGGGAAGCACTCGACAACCATATTAGGGTTTCGTATCAGGTTGTTTGTAGACAATGCATTGTCTCGGTGGCTTGGCAGGGCTAGACGCCTAGGTATATCTTCGTGATGGATTGGCCCGGTAATGCAAGGAATGGTCTAGCCCATGTGCAAGTGTCGTAGCCTCCTAGCTCTGGTTTTGGTAATGTGTTTATTCATCCTGGTTTATTTGAGTTGGGTTTTAAGTTGAGAGATTATACAACACTCTGATTACACAACACGTAGACTATTGTTTTGTTGTAATAACACTGGATTGTGCTTTGAAGCACTAGGCAATCACCTTAGGGATTCAGAGGAGGTTGTTTTTCATTCTGCGTCCCTCGGTAATGAGAAAGATATCATTTGTAAATTGCTTGTATTAGTTCGGTGGATTTATAGATTCATGGCAATGAGGCATTTTCAGTCGTACTATAATGTACATATACATATGATGATAATTATAACATATTCTAATTTTCAAGAAATAAGTTTAGTGATCTTTTAATTTAACACGTGCGTGCCGCACGTGCACCTTACTAGTTTGAACAAGTGTATGATCTTTTCTTCACACCAAAGCATTTATAGTTCGCATATTCTATTCGCTAGAAGTACTTATATTTTGCATATACATATACCGGATACATTTATATATTTTGTGTGCAATGCATGCACCTGCATTTATATATCTAAAAAATAAAAAAGAATAAACCATACAGTATCCAATATTTGGATTTTGATATCCACCTAGTACACTGAACCCTGTCGGGGCCAAACCAGACACTTCTATTTTTGCGTATACATGCACCATATGCATTTATATTTTGTGTATCCATGCATCATATGCATTTAATGTTGCGTACATTGTATGCATCTCCATTTGTTCTAAACAATAAAAAATACTAAATTGTAGAGTAGCCAATGTTTGGATTTTGATATCCACCTTGGACACTTACCGCAGCCCAAGCCAAAGCAACGACTATAAATGTTCAACATGTCGATCGTCTTTTCTTCACACCAAACTACCATGGCGTCCAACAAGAAAGTATTGGTGGCTGCCCTCTTTGCCCTGGCCTTGCTCCTCGTCTCCAATGGTAAGCTCTGCTCTGCTCTCCTGCTCCTTTTTCTTAAGATTCTCCTGAAATTTCTCTGAATTTATTTCCTGACATCGTTTATGCATGCAACATGCTTGGGCCTAACTACCTACCGGCGATCTATTATACATGCTTGTATGTAGGCGCCGAGGCATTCATGTGCCAGAAGTGGAACCCGTTCTTCCATGGACGTTGCGTCAACGATCTGAACTGCGCGAGCGATTGCGTGCACCACAACTTCGGCACCGGCGGGCACTGTGTGACAAGGATCCGCACCGCCGCCGGCGACGCTGGCACCGAGTGGTTCTGGAGGAAAAGATGCGCATGTGCCTTCAAGTGCAATCTGCCATCGCCGCCGATCGACGATCCTCCGCCGTCCGGTCCCGGCGTGCCAGAGCCGCCGTCCAGTGGGGTACGCCCGACGTCCGTCAAGCCCGGGACGGAAGCATCCAACTGATTTGTTGTCTAGGTGGTCGATTCATGGAATAAGAATTAATAGAACTCATGTACACTACAGATGCTGTAAGTGCAATTGTTGGAACGAAATATATAGTTTGGAGATTAAAATTAGCATGAACATCTTTGTGGCCATGGCTTCTGTTTAACGCGTTGTGTTAACGTTGCGAGACATGGCCGGGAAGGCCTAAATCTTGCGATGATGACGAACACACCCACCGTTTCCGTGTTAAATGCGCAGTGCAGTAGAATAACTGAGCTAACAGTGGTCAAAGAAAGCGAGCCATGGAGTACGACCAAGAACCTATATGTGCTCTTGAAGGCCACCTGATTGCAGGCTTGCAGCAGAGCTGATCAGAGAAATTAGTGAAAACTGGTGAAAACGTTCGATTCGGCAAGGAACTGTGTGCTATAGCTCACGGAACCCAGAAATCGGCCCGGACGGGCACCCGGTCAGAGCACGAAAATGTGCAGGGCTCGGAAAGCAGGGATGCTCATGGTAACACTTTGGTGCAAAAGTTCAGAAACATATGTAGTAGTTATGAAACTCTGTTCTCCAGATTGTGTGCTGCTTGACTACGTAGACTTTGAACGAGTCATCAAACAGAATACCAACAAGAGGTCTCCTCTCGTCAGAGAGCTGCTTGCAACCAAAGATTTCCTAGAACACATCACTACCGGAAACAGGCACACGGCGAAGCCTAAAGGCACACGGCGAAGCCTTTGCCGTGTGCGGCCCACGGCAAAGACCCGACGGCGGCCAGCCAAGACGGCAAAGGCCGCTTCGCCGTGGGCCGATTGTCGGGCACACGGCAAATCCTTTGCCGTGTGTCAAACCTGGCACACGGCAAAATAAAGCATAGACAGCGGGGGGACGGAGACGCGTCGTCCCGCACTGTGGGACCCATCAACTTTGCCATGTGCCCGGGAAGCGGCACACGGCAAAGTTGCCAAGTTCGCCGTATGCCGCTGGCTTGGCACACGGCAAACATTCAAATTTCGCCGTGTGCCTGGCTTGCAGCACACGGCGAAACCTGGAGACTTTGCTGTGTGCCCCGGGCTAGGCACATGACAAAAATTGGTTAAAGCACACGGTGAAGTTCCGGCACACGGCAAAAGTCTGTTCATAAGTGACAGTATTGGTCAC
>CM014277.1:60007105-60022681 GCA_004135705.1 Alloteropsis semialata
CACACGGCGAAGTGACCATTCTGTCACTTTTTTTGCTATTTTTTTCACGTAAAAATGTCCCCACTCAAACAAACATCATACATATATATAGCTTAACAACAAGCATCACAGGCAATTGATATAGCATCACTGACACATAACATAGAAAAATTCATAAATGCAACATACGTTTGACAAGTTCCCAACATCACAAGTTCAAAAATCCAAAGTATATCACAAATTCATTATTCCAAAGTATGTCGCAAGTACAAAATCACGGTGGGGTGGGGGGTTATTTGGTGGGAACAACTGCTGCGGTGAGATGCCCGGCGACAATTCCGGCGTATTCGATGCCGCGGATTTATTCTGCAAAAAGGGCAATAGATTGCATGTGAGACAAGAATCAAGTTCTCTAAGTTATAATCTAAAACATTCAAAATTTCATCGAAGTCTCCACGTGACTTTAAGTTTCTACGTTCTCTAAGTCTCTAATAATTAAATTGAATATACAAGGAATTCAAGTGACTCACAGGAGGAGTTGCTGGAACCGAAGCCGGAGGGAACACCATCTGAGGTAGGGGTAGGGGTTGACCCATATGAATAGAAAGAGCTTGAATGTAGTTGTACATCTGGCTCATCTACCGCTGATTCTTGGCCTGCTGCCTGACCGCCTCCTCCTCCCATATCCTCCTCTCTTCGGCTATCGCTGCCGCTATCGCCGCCTCGTGTGCTTGCGCTTGCGCCGCCAGCTGGGCCTACAATTTTTTATCACAATGTTACAATTCAAAGCAAACATATATTGAAAATGAATGAATGATGAATAAGACATAAATAACCTGAAGTTCCTGCACTTGGAGCTGTGACTGTGATAGGTGTGGGCGTATGGCTGGGCTACTGCTCGTGCTCCTGGCTCGAACCTGGGTGAGAGTGGGAATACTGGCCATGTCTAAAGTACCGTCGCCTATGTAGTACCGGCCTTGCTTCTTGCCTCCTCCCACCCTCATGATGAGCTCTCCATCCAGGTCATGGGCGCTCGGATCCCACTCTGGCCCATGGACCTGTCGTCCCGCCTCTGTGTACTCGGTGATGCGGGTGTGGATGGAGGGATTGGAGTACGCCGAGGGCGGGTCGTCCGGGTTGTAGGTGACCTCGGACGCCTTGCCCTTGTGCGCCATAGCCCATCCCATGAACTGGGAGCAGTTATCTCTTTATCACTTCAGAATTCAATTGAAGCTTTACTTGTTAATCATAGGTTGACTATAACTCAAATTCATGGTCAAGTTTATGATGGGGCGCAACATGAAAGGTGGTATTAAAGGGCTGAAAACATTGATTATGCAAGAGACACCTTCTACTTTTTATATCTATTGTTTTGCACATCAACTCCAACTAGTGTTTGTTCCTATTGCAAAGGGTAATACTGATTGTAATGGTTTTTTTGATCATGTATCTCTCTTGTTGAATATTGTTGTAGTTTCTGGTAAGCGTCATGGAATTCTTCGAAATGCTAGACTTGAATAAATCACAAAAGAACTTTGATTGTGGTGAACTTGAATCTGGGAGTGTATTAAATCAAGAGATGGGGTTGCCTAGACCTGGTGAGACTAGATGGGGTTCTCATTATTAAATTATGTGCAACATCATTGCTATGTATCCTTCAATCAATCAAGTACTTGTCACTCTTAGAGATGATCCTTCACATAAGGCTGATTGGACAAAAATACATTTTATGGTTGGAGCATTTGAGTCCTTTGAGTTTGTTGTTGCTGCACACTTAATGTTTGTTATTCTTGGATACACAAATGAATTATCCGAGTGTTTGCAAAGAAGAGAGCAAGATATTCTTAATGCAACCACTCTAGTTAATGTGGAAAAGAATAGAATGCAGCAATTAAGGACTAATGGTTGGGACCAATTCCTTGAAAGAGTTACTTTGTTTTGCAACAAACATGGTTGTCAAAATTTTAGCTTTGGAGGACAATTATGCGCCTTATGGAAAATAAACACGCTATGCTCGGAACCAAACAAATGATGATCACTTCAGAAGATAAATATATATTGGTGTCATTGATCAAATTAGTCGAGAGCTTGATTATTGATTCAACGAGATAAACATGGTTTTGCTTTCTTGTATGTTCGCCTTCAATCCTTCCAACTCATTTTCTTCTTTATGATGCACAAAAGGTACGTAGACTAGCTGAGTTCTACCCTAATGCCATTAAAGGCCAAGATTTGATGAAACTTTAATTGCAACTTGACAATTCTATTGATGATGTGAGACAAAATGATAACTTCAAAGGCCTTGTGAATATTGTTGACATCTCAGCTAAGCTTTGTTCAAACAAATAGACACACATTGTATGATATGTACTTGCTTCTAACATTGGTGTTTCTTCTACCTGTGGCGATGGCAAGTGTTGAAAAGGTATTTTCTGCAATGGCTGCAGTAAAAACTAGGACAAGAAATAAGTTGGTGATGCTCTTTTGTATGATTGTCTTGTCACATTCATTGATTGGGATATTTTCTTTGTGGAGGATCAAAATGACATAATCGAGACTTTCATGAACTTTAGAAATCGTAGACCAGACGAGAAGTAGCATTATAATGATTTTTAAACTTTCCTAAGTGTGTAAGTTTCTTTTATTCATTTGAACTAGTATGTTTGTACCATTTGTATTATAATTTATACATATTTAATTGTTGAATTTAAGACTTGGAATGTTATTTTTATTCTTGATAAATGAATTTCTTGGTGAAACTTAAATTTTCTTACCAAAATATATATGGACCGTACCGTTTGTTTATGGACTATACCGTATTTCAAGTGAAAAAAGATGTTGTGGCATCCCCTCTGTGAATCCTAAGTACGCAACTGGGAGCATGTATGAAAGTGTTAAGAATATTGCCACATGCCATAGACAGTGAATTCGATGTTTCTGTTGAGTCAATTGCAAGAAAGTCCTTAACATGGAAAACATCAGAAAGATGCACAATGCACATGGTTAAAACCAAAATATCAGAAAATATATGGTTGGTGAATTCGCCTCATCATAACACAGGTAATGAAACAGTATGTCTTAATACTCCAAAAACTACCCGAACATATCAATATCATCATCATTTGAGGTTGATGATAAAAAAAATTGCAAACTGATGAGACGTGTAAAGAACCATCAGATTTTGTTTTCAAAATATACGGTTGTTTGAATAACGGTTAGATCAATCTACCAAATAAGGAGATGTTTTATCCAAAAAGTCATATGCCATGATAATAAGAGTTGCAGACATCCATCTTTGTCACAGTCAACAGTACATCAGTTAAGTCAGATGGGATCCCGTAGTACGATCGGTTTTTAATGAACTACTACACATGGCTTTTTATTAGCAATGCATTTGCAATATAATATTAAACAACATATTTTTGACATTTGTTAAGACAATAGCATAAGTTGGAATATACCTGGCTGAATTTAGTTTATTACACATACTACATCACTTGAATCACAATGTAATCACTCATTATAATCTAGTTAACTAATAACAGCACAAGACAAAGAACTTTAATTAATATAAACAGCAGCATACTAATGATTTTAATTTCCCAACTGTTGGGTTTCAGCGCACTCTAGAAACCTGGACAACGTAATTAAGAGGAAGAGGTCAGAAAGCACTGATTCGGAATAATGAGCTGGAGCACGGTTCATTGACCGAAAGTGTGTTGGAATGATCAGAGGGTTGGTAACATCGGCGCATTCTGCAGATAGTGAATTTGACTTTTGCACTGAGTCATTTGTGATGATCATTAGCATGAAAAATGATAGAACGCTCACAACTTTGACTTCGCTATTCAAAGTTTCTCCAAATTATTTAACAAATAGCCAGAAGTAATATGTTTATAGTACTCTCAGTAACAAATCTAGTGATACCTTTATTGCTTTACTTGACTGCCTATTTAAGTAAACATTGTTAGTAAAATATTGAACAGTGGAAGCAAAAGTTTTCAATTATTGTGAAACAGAGGTAATGTGTTTTTTTAAATGAGCAGGATTACCAGGGAGATCTGATAATAACCATCTATTTCAAAGCAGAAATTTAGTATTTGATCGATCTACTGAAAGTAAAACTTGAAAGGGAACTTGCATAGTACCATGGCATAGAATCAGGAAATTTTTAGTTCACTGCTACTATTTGCTTACCCAAGTTGCTTTTGCCACCCGTACTGGTTTGGAATGATGAACAGGTGTAACAGGTTGCTCCCTTTAGTCTAAGACACCAAAGATAGTACATATCCTCACAAGTCACAACTACACGTTTCCAACAGAATTTGATATCAGCATAAGTGTACTGATGATGTACCTTAGCGTGGTTCCATGTGTTGCCGATGGTGAGCGGCCTGTGGTCGGAGAGGATCTGGAGCAGGCGGTGGGAGACGGTGAAGGCCTGCTCCTTGGGCATCTTGGGGCGATACCGCATACGCAGCATGTACATTGAGCATACATTTTTACATAATAGCACCACCTCATTCGCCTATTTGCTGCAACGCCTGCTGGGCATCTCCATGGTGGTTGCGCCTGCGCTACCATTGCCTCGGTTGCCTCTGCTCACTGCACGCCCGTAGTGCGTATTTGTGGGAGCTGTGCCACCGTTGCCTTCCCTCGCCATCTCGTGCACTCTGCGGCTAAGATTTGAGTCAGACGGAGAGGATAGTGCTTAAGAAATGAGAATGGGAGAGTGAAAAGGGGGAAAGAGAGATGGCACAGAGACACTACTCAAGAACTGAAGAGGGTGGACAAGCGCAAGTTCGTGAGCCGAGGCATGGGTCTGTGAGGCATGGAGTTCTGGCATCTCCATGGATGACTTCTTTTTTTGGGACGGAGGGAGTAGGTGACAAGAAGGCCACCAGTAATTGGGAATTCCAAGTATGTTTCATTTCATGAATATCAAATGACTATATCATATCTTCATGTTATTCATATTTTCATATTAACCACAAGTTCAATTTATTTAGATATTAACATATTTTCAAATTTTTCAAGGTGATGCAAATACAGGATGCAATCTTACAGATGGAAAGAGTCAAGGCAATTCAAGAGGCCCTACTCATGGATGGTCCCATCCAGCATTGCCTCTGAACCGAACACACAATTAGATTTATTGTTCTTATCCAGTTCTCTACTCAAGGAGATTTTCTTTTTTTCTTTTTAATCATCGAGTTGTTCAGAACAAATGCAGCATGCAATAAAACATATGAACACGCGAACTAAGTGTGGTCCTTGACTTATTTTCATGTTATTCATATTATTTATATATTCTTATGATTCAATATTTCATATATTCACATTTTTAAGTTTTCATATTAAAATATTTTTATTTTTTCATCCTACCAAGGGAAAGAGTCAGGGCAATTCAAGATGTCCTTGTAGGATTTATTTTTGAAGAGGTCATAGAGCAAGAATGGTACATTCTACTAGGATGGAAAGGAATACAATAAATAAGTAAGTATTAAGGAAACCATAATATACAAGTATATTACTTTATTTCATACATTTTGAAATATATGTATATATGTCTTAGTTAAGTATTAGTTTCATACATTTTGTAATATATAACAATTTGTATATACTAGTCCATCAACCCGTGCTCCCGCACAGGCTAATATTTTTAAAAGTTATTGTATTTAAAATTATTTAAAAATTAAACTACTTACTAATAATCAAAATTGTTTACATACTACTCTTTCATTTTTGTCAATACTTCAACATAATGCTCATATAGATGTGTACTTATCTTTTTTATTTGTGATTGATTTTTAATTGGTAATTACTCTATACACTTTTTCATCTATATTCACACTTCTTACATTTTGTATCACGTCTCCATACATTATATTTAACATAAAAATCAATATTTTTTTATTACTTCCTCACATATATTTACCTATTTCTAAATAGAGGATTGCTTCTTCCTTATTTTTTTCGCCCGGATAGGTGGGTCTCACCTATTGTGACGAACTGTAACCATGGTTGTAACTATCGACATTGGTTTTTTAATTGGATTAGAGTTCTAAATAAACCCAACAATCTTTATCTCCTACCTCTCTATCTCGATCTATATATATCTTGACCTCTTTCTAAAGGAAGGAACGTTTCAGCGGTCTGTCATATACGTCTCACGATCAGATTAGACATGCTTCATCTTGTCCCCTGATTGGATTAGGAGTAGCCCATTGTATACCTACCACAATCTGATTAGGAAAAGTAAGTTAATTACTTTAACTTGCTTATAAAAATGATATAACGGTCTTCATCCGTAGCAACGCACAGGCAAGGTTGCTAGTACATGTATAAATGGTCCACATGGTGATACTGATGCGTATATACCTTAGCTTATTATTTCTATGTTAACAATGATAAATTACCGTAATTTAGAATTATATATCAGTTTAATTTTGGACTTTTTGGTAGGATGCACATGAAGATAATTATTTCTATGTTAACAACGATAAGTTTAGGTTATCTTTAATAACAACATATGTGGATAACTTAGATACAAATTTGAATGTCATTTTAAGTTATCCTTTATAATGATATGCATGAGTAAATTAGATAAAAGTTATAGGCTTAATTTATTTTTTCATAATGGCATAGCTCGATAATTTAGATACATTTTTAGGATTTATTTTAGAATACTTTTATAATGATAGTGGTGGGTAAATTTTTTAAAAATATAATAGACCAATGACTATGGTTATTAGAGTTTACATGATTAATGTTTCTGATTTTTGTGAGAATTTCTAGGATTTGCCTTTTTTTCTAGCGTGACTCGTGAAAACTAATACGGAGTCTCTAATTAAAAAAATTAAGACTATATTTCTACCAAACTTTTATGAGCTGTCTCCTATTTGTTTAAATATTCGAACACAAATACCTATATAGATATGTACTTATTATTTTCATCCGATTGTGATAGATCTTTGTTAGAAATAACATACACAATTATAATCTTTAAATTTTCATTTTTCATCACATGTATGCCTTAAATTTATTTAATGAACCCTAAGTTTGAACTATAATTTAACGTGGAATTCTATATTGTCATCGCTTTCCCTATATATTTATAAATGACAGCGCACATTATGCGTATATACCTTAATCACTATATAATATACCAATATTGTATGAAATACATGATTTAGAATCTTATATTGGTTTATATTTTTTTAATTAAGGTGATTTGGATTCCAATATAGGATTACCTCATGTTATTTTTAATAATGACATATGTGGGTAATATAGATGTAAAGTTAAGGGGTTACTTTAAGTTATTTTTAGGTATTTGTAGTGGGTAATTTAGTTGCAAATTTATGAGGTTATTTTAAATATTATTTATAGCGGCATAGTGGGTAATTTTGATGAAGATTAGGGGGTTACTTTGGTTTATTTTATATAATGGCAGAGGTGGGTAATTTTAATATAGATTTAGGGGGTTACTTTAAACTATTTTCATAATGGCTTAGGTGGGTAATTTTTTTAGAAAATATAATAGATCTAATGGCTATGATGATTAGAGTGTTTCAATTGATGGCCAGATGTTTTGCTTTTTTGTGAGAATTTCTAGGATTTTCTCTCTTTTTCTAGAGTGTCCACCTAGGATCCTAGGTGGCTTCATCTAGAGGCTTCAAAAGGAGCCTCCAATTAGTAATAGCAAGATGTTAGTGGTTCATCCTCGAATGTATATGAATGTATAGCAGTAGTGTTAATACATATATTAGTATATGAAAGCATAATTCAAATAACCACAATTAAATGTAAAAGAAAACAAAAAAAGAAAAAAAAGGGACCTTACTTAGTCCCTGGTTGGTAACACCACCTGGACTAAACTTGGTCTTTAGTCCCGGTCATCGCACCCATCCCGGTTGGGAAACAGGGAAAATAATCTTTCCCAATCAGGATGAACGAGGGATTCTGTAGTAGTGCTGGTCGATGCTGTAAGATTTCCCAATCGGGGTCAATGGAGGGTTCTGTAGTAGGGCTGGGTCGATGCAGCGAACTCGCGATGCTGCTGGCGAGGTGCCTTCTTACTAAATCCTGCATAGTATAGTATAATTATTAGTTAGTAGAGTACTGGCTGTTACAATACATATAATAATATAGCAGTAGCAAATTGCTGAGAAGCCAGCCAGCACTTTGTGTACTCGCTCGTACTTGCCTCCAACTCACGCATAATATATCTCAAATGAAGGCGAGGATGGTTGGGGTGGGCAGCCGCCTCGTCCTCAAGCTTCTTTTTCATCTGCAGGAACATATTCATGGGGGCCTTGTCCCTTCCGACAAGGTCAACAGTCACACTGCCAAGGGACGGGAGGTGGGCTAGGGCCAGGTCCTCAAGGGTATATTTCCCACCACTGCAGAAGTCATCCACTAGGATCAGCAAGCTCAAGTCTTGGAGCCTGGGCATAGCACCTCGCGGGAACATGGATAGGACCACGCCTTGTTCGGTTACAAATCCACATCTCACCGCGCTTGGGAAAGCATCAGGCCCAATAACAGACCTTTCCAGTTCCGGTACTTGCTCCTTCACAACGAATCTGAGATGGCGAAGGCCTGGCAGCGTGCCGAGGACTTGAATGTCCTCACTTCGCTCATGAACCACTTCTATTTCCAGGTAAGAGAGGCCCGGAAGCGATGAAGGTTTAACCCACATCGGCACCACCGTGGCTCCAAGCATGCGAAGCTGGCACAGGTTGACTAGTGGCTCCATAATTGATCCATCGAAGTTAAGTCTACGATAACTATTGTAAAGAAGATGTAGAGATTCAATCTTGCTTAGTTTGCCTAGTGATGACACCAGAGCGTTAGCACACGCTCTCCAATAAGAATCATCCGATTGATCGCTGTATCCATCTCCAGGTGAACAGACCCAGACCTTAAGTACCCTCAATTGGGCCAGATGGCCCAGCTCTTCAGCAATGCATTCAGACGTTACAGTTGCAGACTCTAGCACTTGAAGGGAGGTTAGGTTCTTCAACCCATCTGGCAACCTTGTGCCTCTAGTACCACGGAGGCACATCAATCCTCTTAGCCCTACAATACTCAATGGCAGCTCTTGTACCTTAGCTTCAGATAAATCCGCGTCTGCATAAACTGTAGCTCTGCTATCTCTTCCGGGAGCTTGTCAGGACCTCCCCAAATACTTGTCGATAGACCTAGATACCGCAGCTGGGATAATCTCCCAATAAACCCAAGGCTTGCAAGGTCCTTCAGCTTGCAATCTCGTAGATCCAATACACGCAAAAGACGACAACGTGAAAGGGAGAGCAGCATTGGATCTATTGCTACAGCATCTGGCTTGAAGATGGTTAGGGACCTCAGCTTTGGCATGTTCATTGAAAGCCAACTACAATTACCAGTGTTAATATGCAGAGATAACCTGCGAACCTTGTTTTCCGAGGAATGCTTCCCATTATCACCTAACACAGTGGTGAGGAAACTTTCTTCTCTTGACAAGGAACAAATGAGATCGAGCACTGTATCATGCACACGGCAAGCATGAGGTGTGCCTCCCATATCCATGACTGCTGGCTGGATCAGGCTTCCATTTAGAAGCTCATTAAAGTAACTCTCCCCAGTCTCGAAATTTTGGTCTCTCCTTGCACAAAACCTTCAGCCAACTACCTCATTATCAACAGACCTGTTGACGTCCAAAAAGTCAAGCGTTGACTCTCAGAAATTAACACTGTGGCCTGGAAGATTTGCTTGAACTTCAGTGCAGGTCCAAAATCTTGAGGTTCGTGGCGTGCCAGTCAATTTGACCTGAAATTGACAAGGTAGAGTTTAATCAGTAAACCACAAAGAACTCATCGGCCAAAGCCCCGATTCGTTCTGGCAAATCGGATTAACATGTAAAGAAGTCCAATTTGAGAGCATGAACCATCGGCCTTGAGTCCGATTCGTGAGGATATGACATGTATTTAAAGTAAACCATCGACTATAAAAGCCGAATCGGAGATAAACCTAATTTATACTTATTTTTTAATATGCATCTTTCCAATGGTAATAAACAAACTAAATCTTATATCACTAACAATCGGATCAATTTTGAGACAGCGTTGTTAGCAGGGCACCGATTAGCTTGCTTACTCCGATAGATCGATACTTATCAAAGAATTCGTTTAAATTAGATCTATTTGTAACTTGCTTATTAAATCTAAATCAGCTATATAAACAATAAGAATAGATCTATTATGAAATTTGAATCACAATGAAGTAGAATAGATCTTTCAAACAGATGTAAGCCGATAAGATAAAATCAACAAGATACGATAAGGGGTGAGCGATCTAAACGAAGAAGGGCGATACACCTCAATCTAAAGCCTAGAACAACTCGATAAATTGGTGAATTAACTAAACGAAGAAGGGCGATACGCCTCAATCTAAAGCCTAGATTAATTCGATAGGTGTCGCACTTACAGACAAACCAGAGGTCAAGATGATGCAGCCCTGCTTGCTGAAGAACTCGATGAAAAGGGTTGTTGGCACGTAAGGCCGAAAGTTGTGTTGTATTGATTGGTTGTGTGAACACTTTTTACAATGGCGCAGGGTTTATATTTATACCTTGGAAATCTAGCTAATCTTTGTCGGCTACGACAATATCTCTAATTTATTTAAAGCAAACTAATCTTAATCTACCAAAACTATTACAACTTGTCGCGCAATCCGGCCGTGAAGAAGCTTCCAGATGCATCTCCCCTTCAGAAGTCGTACACGCCTCGGCCTTCTCTGCTCCGTGTCCGATCGGGACTCTTCAGACGAACTCCGATCGGAATTGGAGACTAACCCAGAATCGGACTCGGCCTCAGCTGCGGCTCTGTCATGCATAATCTTATCCGAGTCAAAATCTGGTGTCAACACATGCCCCCCAATTTTGGGATAAAATATTATTTTGTTCCAAAATTCCCCCGAGCAATGATACCCTGGCAGTGAACAGCATATGGAAACTCGCACCCTTTCATTGTTACGACCCTCGATTCCTGTGCGGATTCGGCGCCTTGGCCCTCGGGCGGTTCCTTCTCCCATAAGCCCTATAAATACAGACCCGAACCTTCGTTTCCTTCCCCAACTCGCATCTGCTATCGCGTGCACATTCCGCCATTGCCGTTTCTGCAAGCTCCTGCCCGGCGAATACCTGGTCATTATCCTTCAATCTTTCACCGCAAATCAGGTAAGGAACTCCCCCGCATATGATTCACATTATGCATCTGGACTTTACTGCATCTTTCTCGGTGATTTCCTCAAACCTTACATTCGTGTCACTGTTCATTGTAGATCTATTTCACCATCAATGGCGGCTCCTGCTGATAAAGCGGACAACACACAAGTTCCTGAGGTTAAAATGCCCAAAAATCCTCTCATTTAATTCTTGCATTCTTCTTCTAGGACTTCCTGTGAGCCTCCATATCTATATTTATTATTTTATTTCTCCTGAATGTAGCATCTTAAGAACAATCTTGTCATCCCCGTCTTTCATGTTGAGGCTGAGTACTATCTTGGCCCGATGGGTGACCCCGATCCGACGGACTGATAAACATGGAATCGGAGAGAATTCCATTCAGAGGATCGGACTTACAAGTCTCCGATTGGGCAGGCTCGTTCCGATCATGGCCCAGAATGGTCCCAGGATGGAGAAATTGTTTTCTCAGAATCCAAGCTGCCAAATCGGCCTTCTGGGATGAGAAGAAGATAAATCAATGCCTTACTTTATCCCTTGCCGACATGGCCAAAGATGAAAATTTACTGGCCTCTAGCTCCCTCTTCTGGTCTGATGCCCTTAATGCTTATTTGTTTGGCCATGGTCCGATGACTCCAACATTGATGGACGTGCACATGCTGACCGGCCTCGACACCATAGAAAACTCCAACCCAAGAAAACTTATTCGTGATTTGGAGCACAGACTAGTCGGCACAGGCTCCAAAAGTTGAAAGAAATACGTTGCCGATCACTGCAAAACCGGCACTATCGGAGACAGAGAGCACGCAGCTTTTCTCAACATGTGGCTAGAAAGATTCATATTCTACGGACCCACTCTTGGCGCCACAACCAATATGCAATCTATCGTAGAGATACTGGCTCACGGTGGATCGGTGCCACTCGGCCGTCTCCTCCTTGGTGCAGTCTATCATTTGCTCCACCAAGTATCGGCCAAGCTCTCAGAAGGCCAAGCAGTCGGGCACATTGGAGGTCCCTGGTGGTTCATTCAGTTGTGGCTGCATACTCAGTTCTGATATGCTCTTCAGTTCGACTTCAAGAATCATCAATTCCCAAATTATTACACAGAAGAAGAAGATGCAACCGCTCGCCGATGCATGTCGTTTGGAGAAGCAGCATCGGCATGTCCTGGATCAAGGCTTGATGCAAAAAATATGGCCACCTTCTTTGAAAGTTTTTATCATGGGATTGCATCGGAGCGCTTCAACTATTTTGCTTACGCCGATCCCGATCGTGATTATGAACTGCCCCTGTTCAATATTCAGAATGAACTTGCAACGATCCTGCCGATCCTGAAATCTTCCATTACACCGGCTATCCTTGGCAGCAACATTGCATATGGCCGCAAGATTTCGTCTTACGAATTTTACAACCCATCGGCAACAGCTCGTCAGCTAGGATTTGGTCAACTCCCAATCGGTCTCTACTTCACAGATAAAATCAAACACCGTGAATCGATGTCAACTGACCTACAGATGGATCGGATTATGGCATTTGCTCCCCAAGCCGATTTCGATATACCTGAATGGCTATGCACTAGCTTTTCATCCAGACTCTTTAGGATTTGATGGAAAGAACTGCGCCTTCACTTATTCAGACTTCCGCCCATCACCTATTGCACTCTCATAGATTCCGATTTCGAGGCCATGAAAAATCCTGTAAGTTCTCTTTGAAATCCCTTTGTTTTTATCCATCTTTTATTTAAACGATTTCTCCATAATTTGAAATCTTAATCTTTTGACAGCCAATTGAAGAGATTGTGCCGGCAGTGAGCAATAGTGGATAACTAATTCGGTATGCTGTCAGGACTCCATACCCAAGAATCGGCTCTTCTGCGCCATCTCTTGCAGATATCATGGATGGCAAAGGCAAGAGGAAAACCCATCCTACTAAAGTGTCTGCACCGAAGAAACTGAAGAAAGGCCATGGTCTGGTATGATTTCTTCACACTTCCGATTCTTCTTTCCGATTCATAACCTAAGCAAATAACTTCTCTTTATACAGCCCACCGGAAAGATTCTTGGCCAGTCAACCTCTAGAGCCGCCGAGGAAACTGCAAAGAAAGCTGCTGAGGGTGCAAGGATGCTTCTTGAGGCAGTATCGGTAACAATCGGATTCTATTTACTTCGTATTTCTTTAAAATAAATCGGCAATAACAATTCCTTTTTCAGCAAACAAATATCACACTGCCCGATCTCCAACCGGCCCCAGCTCAAGACACCCAAACAGAATCAGCCCAACAGGTAAACTCAACCCAATCTATATCTCTTTCAATCATATATACTTGATCTAACCGATTCATCTATAGACTGCCATTCTGCAACCCATCGCCGAGGTCCCAAGTACAAATATTCAATCGGAGGCGATCCCTGAGCAACCAATCATAGAAGAACCGGCTGCAAATGTTCAATCAGAGGCAGATGCTATTCCTCAGCACTCTTCACAACAACCTGCAACCCCTCCGATTGCACCAACCCAAGAGACGCCTCTCATTGAACCATCCACGCTCCAGGCTCCGATAGCAGCAGAAGCACCTGATTACGTCCGCGAAGGACTCTTTAAATTGGTACTGACCGATTACTTGCGTCAATTTATTATTTGAATAACACTCGTTTATTGACATCTTGTTTCAGGCACATGATTCTCCGGCCATGAGCTTTGCATCACTCGACTTGGAAGCCGCAATCGGAGATGAAGAAGTCAACTCTGCGCAATCCTCCATTACCATCTTCGATGAAGTCAAGGCAAGACTTCAAGAAATGTTAAACCATCTGAACAAGAGCATTGCCGTCCTCGTAGAAGATGCAGAACCGATTCTTCCAATCTTCAAAGGATTGAAGGGCCAACTTCCATCGAAGCTAGAAAGCGCAATCATCCCTGCCGCTTTTATTGAAGGCCACCAGCCTCAAGTCTTTGCTGCTCGCCAAAGGATATCAGAACGACTAGCTCAGCAGGACTTGACCAAGAAACGTGACGACGACAGAGAGGAATCGAAAGCTATACAAGCCCAAATCAAGACTTTGGAAGCCAAGCCAAAGCAACTAGAGAATCAGATCAAAGATCTCCAAGGCATTGAAGCAGAACTACTCAAACGGCTCGATGAAGTCCGTAAAGAGATGTCGGAGACCCAAGATCAGCTCAATCAAATCCCAGCATCTATCGCATCGGCGCAGGACAATTTGAAGAAACACTTGGAGGAGGTCCGCCAAGTCCACAAAAGCATCAAGAATGTTCCCGGCTCCGATGTGGAAGATCTGTAAGAAATCCAGAAAATTGACAATATCCGATTGAGCGCGATCGAAATGATCCGCAAATTCTTGTAATATCAAACTCTGGCTGTACCACTCCGATGACATCGATCATCGATAAACTGGTTGGATCCGATGATGCAGGTCGTCGATGAACACTTTGTAAATATTTTTGCCCTTAAGGCGATACATATCGTATCGGCTATCTTAGACGATATTGCTTAGAATATCGGCTTTAACAAAATCGACCCAAATACTTGGATAGTATTTCTTTAAATATTTTTCATTAAGTGCTTTCAAAAATTCCTCTCCTTCCAATGTCTCCAAAATATACGCATTTCCAGGAACGCACCGATTCACACGATAAGGACCTTCCCAATTAGGCGACCATTTTTTAAACTTAGAACTTTTAGTCCCTATCGGCAAAATCAGCTTCCAAACCAATTCTCCTTCGATGAACTCTTTTGGCTTAACCTTTTTGTCATAATACCTGGCAATACGTGCCTTATTATTTTCAATGTTTTCCAGAGCCCTCAAACGAGTTTCAGCCAAATCGTCCAACTCAAAAAATCATCAAACTTTTATACTCATCGGCAGTCAAGTTTCCTTATTCCGATATACGTCTAGATCCGATTTTGACTTTCCAAGGCAAAACAACCTCATGTCCATAAACCAAATGATATGGGGATAACTTAGTAGAACCATGACACGCCATCTGATATGCCCATAACGATTCGGTTAACGTTAGATGCCATCGCCTTGGTTGCTCATCAATCTTCCGTTTGATGATTTTGATAATACTTTTATTTGACGCTTCTGCTTGACCATTGGCTTGTGCATAATAAGGAGAAGAATTTAATAACTTAATACCCATACTGGCAGCAAAATCTTGAAATTCGTTAGACATAAACATAGTCCCCTGATCGGTCGTGATAGTTTGAGGAATACCAAATCGATATATAATATGCTCCTTAATGAATTCCACATATTTTAGAATCGGCAACCTTCAAAGGAATCGCCTCAACCCATTTAGTGAAATAATCCGTTGCCACCAATATGAATTTATGACCCTTGCTTGATGAT
>CM014277.1:60044302-60056245 GCA_004135705.1 Alloteropsis semialata
AGCCGAGAATGGAGAAGTGCTGTGGTGAATGATCCCTTGCTCAAGCATTGCTGCACACTGTGATTCCAATTCATCCTTCTGGAGTTGAGGGTAGCGGTAAGGGCGAACAGCAACAGGTGCGGTGTTAGGAAGTAAGTGAATCCGATGATCACATGCACGAGGAGGAGGTAAGCCTGATGGAGTGTCAAACACATCCTCAAAGGACTGTAACAAACGATCCAGCAACTGAGGCTGCTGACCAGTGATGGAATGCAGCCGTCCCGTAGGTGGAATATCAGTCCGGGTAGAGCCAATTCCTTTCCAAAGGATCCTACGGCCATGGTGCCAAAATGCCATGCACAAATCATCAAAGTCCCACAATATCGGTCCAAGGGTCCGCAGCCAGGAAATGCCCAACACCATATCATAGCAGTCCAAAAGAATCTTGTAGCAATCAATTAGGAAATGAGTGTCTGCAATGCACATCTCCACATCGCGAGCTAACCCGCAGCATGCCACTCGATCTCCATTGGCAACGGTAACGCTAGCACTGTGACTATCATGAAAATGAAGGCCAATCCGTCTAGCAACATCATCATTGATGAAATTGTCAATGGAACCGGAATCAAGCAAGGCAGTGAGCTCCAAATTACCGACAGAAACGCGGAGTTGCATTGTTTCTTCAGTTCGAATGCCCGCAATAGCATGCAGAGAAATCAATGGGGGTGAATCTGGCGCCTCGTCAGACTGAGCAGGCTCACCCTCATCAAAGTCTGATATTTCCAAGTAAAACAGGCGCTGGCACTTGTGTCCTCTAACATATTGTTCATCATAGTTATAGCACAGACCTTGCCGGCGTCGCTCGGCCATCTCAGTCGGCATGAGATGGCGAAATGGTCGTGGTGGGGGAGGGTTCGGCGACGTAGATGGAGCAGACACCGCCGGAGCGCCCGCTGTGGCCACAGGTCGCGGCCGTGACGCCGGATGCGCAGGACGAGCTTGGGTTGCAGCATTCAGGGACGTCGCACGGCGCTCGTAAGCCCAAGCGAGGTACATGGCGGTCTGCAGGTCTTGCGGCGCTCGAAGCTCCACATCCATTCTGATCGGGTCAAGAAGTCCGCCAGTAAACAGTTGGACCTATTGGGTTGCTGTCAGGGCACCAGCGTGAGCCATACGCAGTTGGAATGCTTCAATGTAGTCGGAGACCGATCCTCGAAACTGGAGGCGAGCAAGATCTGCTAGGTGATTTGTACCGAGTGGTGGTCCAAAGCGAAGCTGGCAGGAAGAACGAAAGCGATCCCAAGAAACAGCAGCAAGGCCGCTGGCTACGTGCTCAAATAGGAAATACCAGTGTTGAGCCGGGCCAGACATGTGGAACGAAGCGAGCCAGACCTTGTCTTGCTCCCTTGTTTGCTGAGCGCGGAAGAATTGCTCACAATGGAGGAGCCAGCCAAAGGGGTCTTCCTTGCCATCATAGGATGGAGGGATAGCTTGTTGTAGCGCGGCACAGCAAGAGCATCCTCCTGGTGAGCAGGGCCCACCGGAGCAGCAGCAGGCACGGTGTCGAGCGGTGGAATCGGTGATGGAGAGTGGGGAAATGGCACTTGGGTGATGGGAACGCCGCGGCTTGGAGCGACGGTGTGGACAACAACGGCCGGGGTGGGTGGTTGCGGAGGAATGCTGCCATACCCCGGCTTGCCGAATGGCAGACAAGTGGGCGGTGGCGCGGCGACACCGGAGGATGACGCCGCAGAGTCATGGGAGCAGAACGAAGAGCGGCCCTCCATCAGCGTGAGACGGGAAGCAAACTGTCCCATCTGGCGCTGCAGTCTAAAGATGGCTGTCATTAGGGTGTCGACAGAGGAAGCAGAGATCGGCGCGGCGAACGGTGTGATGGGCGTCGGAAGATCTGCGCCGAACACTGCGGAACCAGATGAGGCCAGCGCGGCAGCACCCAGAACTGGAGCACCCGACGTGTGGGGTGCGGCAGAGGATGATGCGGCGGCGGGGGAGGAGGGGCGGGCGGTGGTCCAGCAATCGTTGGTGGCATCTCTGATACCTGATTGTTGGAACTCTCACTCCGAAGGAAGTACTCGTGTTGGGCTGGGGGACGGGGCCTGGGCTCCCGGCGCCGGCGTGGCTTGAACGCCGTCATGACGAGGAGCGCAGGAGCGGGGAATGAAGGCTTGGAAACAACTGTCAGTTTCCAAAGGCGCCCAGAGATCTGATGATCTCTAAAATGTGTCTTTACATTCTGGGTTCACTAGCATATAAGGATTACATTTGAAATCTAAAAATCTAACTGCCAGCGGCAAGATTCTAACTACTCCCGCGCGTGTGCGCGCGACGCGCCGCAGCCTGGAGCGTGCCTCGACGTCGTACACTCAGCCTTTCTTGTTTCTGTGCTGATAAACCTTGCCAAGCATAACAATTACTCTCTTGTATGGCCATGCAATTGCCATCTTATGCGCATCAATCATCTTCTCAAAATCAACATAAGGCCGAGGCAAAATGGCATCTCTTTTCAATACAGTAGTCACAATAACTTCGCAGTACTGCTTTCCAAGAGCCTCACCTCCAAGCACGGTGTTAGGATTAGTTGAAATAATTGTTCCCTTAGCCACTGGAAGATCAGATCTCAACATTGCATATAATATCACATCCTGTCCAACCTGAAACAAATGATGAATCTATGAAAATTGAACCACTAATATATCAAAATTAAACACTTTGTAAGATGGATGAGAATATTACAAGTTCATCATGTGGACGGTGAGGGGCATCACTCCTTGCTTGGGCTAGAGCAGATGGGGCTGCACCAAGGCTGCACTGACGAGGCTGCACGGGTGGGGCTACACTAGCAGGGCTGCCCTCAAGGTTCCGCACCGCTTCTGAGGCTACAACACGCCTATCCACAAGCATGAACTCACCTTCATCAGAGTGATCAGAATATTCTTCTTCAATTTGAGCATTGTGATAGCCCTCATCATCATGTTCCTCAATCCTTGGGCTCTACAAAAATTAGATACATTAATGAGGGACACAATGGAACCTTCAGCAAGATGTTAATATTGAATTAAAGAATTGCACGAGAGACAAACAAACAAGTTGTGAGGAACAGCCAAAAGGAAAAAAAGAAAGCTTATACAGGAGAACAGAAGGAAAACTCAGAATTGTTGAGTTACCACATGGTGGCGCAAATTAGAACCATTCTGTGAGATGTTTTCTCCATTTTGGCTCTCACGCGCCATCCTTTCCTCTTGTATTTCCTCCAATTCTGCTATGCATTGTTGTAGAGCTGCTCTCTTAGTTTCAGCCTTTTTACAGGCCAAAACTTCCATTTGAAGCCTTGTGGGTGTGTAACACTTTAGCCCTGGGGTACCAACATCTTGGGGAGTTGGTCCTAGACCCAAAACATGAACACGTCCTCTCGGCTCCTTTTCTCCACAAGCAGCGGCAAATGCATCACCTTCTTGGATTGTTCTTTCCTTCAACTCTGGATGGGCTTGAACAATTTCTTCAAGTTTTCTCTGGACAAAAGGAACATGGATGTTTATACACCAAAAAATAGTATTACAATCTGAAAAGTGCTATCAAAAGAGACTTACAATAACTGGTTCTGCATTCCTTGATGGAACTCCATTCTTCCTTGTATGTGTTAAGATATAGAGTTCATCTCTTCGAGGAGGATGCCCTAGTCGACCACCCTACATGTGTTTTAATTTTCAAAAGTGAAAAGGCAACATAGTAATGTACCTAAATCAAAGATAGAGACAATTGTTTCTATACCAGTTCATGCCTAGAACAAGCAAAGCTCTTGCTGCCTGCTGTATGGTGTATCCCCAACTTTGAACGGCTCTCTTTGGCTATTTTTGTGCGATCCTTAACAGACATTTTAAATTACACATAGATATTGAAAAACACAAGTAATTGTATTGTAAACACAAGTAGTGGTCCCTTACCTTGGATGTAGAAGATTTCCAATAGTTTGACAGAAATTCCCAATCATCGTCAGTAACTCTATCACCATGTCTTGCCTTCAGTACTGCATCACTAAGTTTCTCATCAAAATGCTCCTTCTTTAGGGTTGACTTGAATTCCTTCCATTTCTTTCCACAAGTAGTCAAAAACCAAACGTAGGCATTATCATCGATATCATATATTTCCTAATTTGTCATGGAAAAGTAGCCATTCAGTACCTGGGTAATACTCTAATATTAGTGCCAACAAGAGTTTCATGGGAAACCAGTACCTTGATGTCAGTCCAAACCTCATACTTCTTTGCAGCATCCACAAGCCTCCAGTCAGCACAACCAACTCTTAATTTTCTTCTCACTACACACACAATAGCTCTTGTAAACCGCTTAACATCCTCTCCAACTGGCTGACCATATTCATTGACTATTATTTTAATTTTTGGCATGTCAGGTGTCCTCGCAAATATGTCAGTCAATTTTGTGATACCCCTTCCTTTCCTCTTCTTTTGTGGTACCCCTTCCTGCCCTTGCAAATCTGTTACAAGTTTAAACGTGAGAACAGTACTGAAACATGGAAAACAATTACTGTGACAAGGCATGCTACAGTACCATCATTGTCACATAAGAAATCTCCATCTGATTCGCAATCAAGATCTTCACCAATCTGCTCATTTGTGTTCTTCTCAGCATGATTTCTCTGCGGCCTTGTGCACAGATTATGACCTTGAGTTGCTGCAGCACTTGTGTTATGAGTTCTCTACAAGAAAGAAACATGGTGATATGGACAGTTGTTATGAAATAGGCAGAGACCTGAAAAAAATGTTTACACAAACCTTTGTTCTTTTTTTAGGCTTGCCATCACTGATAGAAGGGATATTAAGAGAATCCAACTCTTCTTGTTGCTAGCAATTCTTGCAAGCCGCTGCTGCTCATAAGCATTACCATCCTCATTGCTTCCTCTTGCGCTTGACACTTTTTTCCTAAAACAAACAAAAATAATTAGCATGACTACAAGGAACAGGAAGAACTTTTACAGCCGCATTGTATAAACAAGACTTACTTTCTATTCCCTTTCCTAGGTTTTTTTTGTCAACAATTATACCATCTATATCTGTTCTGACAGAAGGGACAATCCCATTAATAATATCCACAGTGACATTTCCATTTACATTAGGAAGAGGAACAAATAATCCATTATCATTATCTATGTGCTCGTTCTCCAAATTATCGAAGTCATACACATCTCTTGGTTTAGACTGAACAATAGCAGCCCACTCAGTATCAATAGGATCAGGAACATAATATACTTGCACTGCTTGGGATGCTAAAATGAATGGCTTCATCTGATATTTTTTCACCTGTATTGAATAGATGCTTAAAGTTGACACTTGTGATCCCAAATTGTTCAGTTTTTACGCATTTGTCTTGCACACGGTTGTCAACCCAATCACACTTGAAAAGCACCACATTTCCTTTGTCGTGATAGTTTAGTTCAATAATTTCCTTTATAATACCATAGTAATTCTTGCTTGCTATTACCATGTTATCATTATTGCCATTGTCAAAGCTTGCTGACTCTGCACATAGAGCAACCCCACTATTTTGAATAGATCTACCATAATCATAGGACTCTGTGTGGAAACTGAATCCATTTATGGTATAGCTACTATACTTATGTGCAATCATCATTGGTGCCTTACCTAAAATTTTAATTTCATCGGGTGATGTCTCACACATTTCTTCCACCTGTGATTATGGATTACCACTATTAAAGCAAATAAATATCAAATAACGTGTGCTAAGTTTTATTCTAACTTACATGCAACCTGAACCACTCATGAAAGGATTCATGATGAATGCGATTGATGTCTCGTTTATTGCGAAGACCAGTAGAGGATAGATAGTTAGCATGCTTGCTGCAAAGGCCATTTTATCATTTTAGAATGCAAGGCAAAGTGAACAAGTGACGTCAAGAGATTTAGATAACTTACTCCAAGTAAGGTCCGATATTAGCATAGTTGAACAGAACATATCTATGGGCTTGTAGCCATGTCTTGTGGTCTAAATTGACTACGGACTTTCCTGCCACTCCTCGACCAATGCTATGGAAGAAAGGAGTTGTACTACAGTCTGCAACATTTCTAACTTGATGGTTAAATTGGGTCTCACCATGTAAATATCGAGAGCAAAGTGTAAGGCACTCCCAAAACATTGACCACTCCATGATTGATCCCTCAGGGTGACTTTTTGTATGGACAGAACCCTTCAATCTCATCAAAAACCTAAGCACATAAATAATGGCCACATTGGTACTATTATTAATATAATAGGTTTGTAGAAGTTATTCAATATGCCTAATAAAATTACCTCTCTACAGGCCACATGCTGCGGAAATGGACTAGACCAGCTATTCTTGCTTGGGAAGGAAGATGTACCATCAAGTGTACCATAATATCAAAAAATGATGGAAGGAATATAGTCTCAAGAAGGCTCAAGGTTTCAGCTATTTCAACCTCTAGGATTTCCATATCACTTATTCAAATGACAGGCGAGCTAAGTTTCTTGAAAAAGTTGCAAACACGAATCACACCAGCACTGACTATCTCAGGCAATATTTTTCTGACAGCAAGTGACAACAGGTGTTGTAGAATAATGTGGCTGTCGGGGTTCTTTACCGCCGGCAAGTAATAAAATCGTGGAGCACGCGTCGGACCTCGGACGGTTGCGCAAAAGGGGGACACAAGGATTTATACTGGTTCAGGCCTCCGGAGAGTAACACCCTACGTCCAGTTCGTGCTGCTCGTGTTATTTGCGCTGGTTTGTAGTGGGGGATACAAACAGGACGAGAGAGGGAGAGCTTCCCAAGTCTCTGGTGCGTGAACGAGCTCAGTCCAGTGACTGGCTGGAGGAAGAAGAAGTACGGGAGAGGGAGTACTCCTTTGGAGAGAAAAGAAACTCCCTGCCTCCCGTAGGAGGCCCAGGAGAGAGGAGGAAAAGAGTCGATGCCCCTCGCAGGAGGCCCAAACTTCCCTTTTATATCTCAAGGGAAAGCTGTAAAAAATGAGAGAAAGAGTACAGTCAAAGGGTAAGACGGGAAAAAAGGAGGAGTGCCTGCCCATGCTGTGGGGCCCGTCGTCCTTCCGAGCACTGTAGCCATGTTCTGCTGGTGTCAGTTGCGTCAGGGAGTGGTTGGCACAGTGTAGCGGCTTGACTCCGGGTGCTTCGGTCTTCCCGGTGGTTGCTTGGTTGCGAAGAGTCGAACCAGTCGGAGACGGAGACTAGTCGGGCGAATCGGAGACTCCTCGGAGACGGAGACTTCCCGGGCGAATTGGAGACTCCTCGGGCGAGACGAGGACCTGTCGGGCGAGGCGGACGCCGCTGCTCCGGCCAAGTAGTCGGGCGGGACGCGCAGCTCGTCGGGCGAGACGTGAAGTCGTCGGGCAGAGGTGCAGCTTGTCGGGTGAGGGAGCAGCATCTTGCCGGGCGAGTCGAAGAGTACTCGGGGGCGATGCTGCTGCCTGTCGGGCGAGCATGCAGCCTGTCGGGCGGGCATGCAGCTCCTCAGGCGAGCATGCAGCGCGGCCGCTGCTGCCTGCAGCTTGCGCAGCTGATGGTGCAACCCGTCGGGCAGGGGAGCAACTCCTCGGGCGATGGTGCTGTTGCCTGCTGCTATCTGCCGGGTTGTGCTGTGCTGTTTCGAGACATGCATTTACTTGAAAAGAGCATGCAAGCATTGATTACAAAGGGTACCATGCATGCACATTCATACACGCACGTAAGCACCTGTGCCTACCCATGCAAGTACGTACACATGGGAGTGTGGAGAGAAAAACAACCGTGTCGCTATTTTGTTCGGGTGGAGTAAAATCATGGGGAAAAGGATGACTGCCCTGCGCGAGGATCGTACGCGTCGGCCTCCTCACAGGGTCGGGGCTTTTATCCTTAACCCGTCGCAATTGGATACCCCTAATATTGGTATCCGACAGTGGCTCTCATGGCTCTTCAGCCCAAATATCTTTCTCTCATTAATATGTATATTATGTCGTATGTCAGATGCATAACCATCAGGAAACTTCACCCCTTTCAGTACTTGATAGAATAATTTTCTTTCATCAGAATATGGTGCAGGTGGCAAATATAATTGTTCTTCAACTTCAACAGGGTGAAGATCGCATCTAATACCTAGAGACTGAATGTCTAGCTGAGAATTCAAATTATCCTTGGATTTCCAATCAGTGCCCATGAATGTATTAACAAAACTTTCACTCACATTTTTCCCTATGTGCATGAAGTCAAAATTATGCCGCAGCATTAAATCTTTCCAATATGGAAGTATAAACCAAATAGATCTCCTTTTGAAAATGACTAATGGCTCCCCTTCCTTGCATCTCTTGCTTGCTGGTTTCTTTCCAGATGGGTCCTTACCAAATATTGTTTTAAGATCTTTAGTGCACTCTAAAATTTGCTCTCCTGAAAGTGGAATGGGTGCTGGCCTAAATTCAATTTGTCCAAACTTATCACCATCAAATCTAAATGGGTGGGTTTCAGGCAAGAATCTACGATGGCCCATATAGCAAGTCTTGCTGCCATTACCAAGAGTCATTGAACATGTATACGAGTGACAAGCAGGACAAGCTGCTCCACCAGCTATGGTAGACCCAGATGCATAGCCTAGACCAGGAAAATCAGTGATAGTCCATAGTACCACAGCCCGCAACTGGAAGTACTCACCCCTTGAAGCATCATACGTTCTAACTCCTTTTTGAAACATATCTAACAGATCATAAACAAGTGGCTGATAATAGATATCCATATCACTACCAGGACCATGTCGACCAGGAATCAATAAAGAAAGGATGAAATTTGATTGCTTCATGCACATTGAAGGTGGAAAATTGTAGGGTATACAAATGCCAGGCCAAATGCTGTAGGTAGAATTCATGGTTCTATATGGATTAAAACCATCGGTGGCAAATGCTAGACGGATATTACGGCTATCTGTATCAAACTCTTTATTGTTTTTATCAAAATCTTGCCATAGAGGTGAATCTGCAGGATGCCTTAGCAAATCATCTTTTTTTCAGCCTTCATCATGCCATCTAGTTAGACATGCTGTCTTAGAGGACAAAAATAACCTTTGGAGTGTTTTCTTTATTGGAAAGTAGCGAAGAACCTTCTTAGGAACCTTGTATACATGTTTTCCATCTAGACTCTTCCTTACTGATTTCCACCGTGAAACCTTGCACTTTGGGCATGAATCCAATTTTGCATCGTCCTTCCAATAGAGAATGCAGTCATTTTCACAGGCATGAATACTAGTATACCCAATTCCTATGGCTTTCACTGTTTTCTTAGCTTCATGAAAGTTTCTAGGCAGCGCGGAAACCTCAGGGAGTGCATCATTGAGTAGATCTAGTAGGATATTAAAAGATCTATCAGTCATGCACCAAGGAGTTTGATGTGGAGCAATCTAACTAGAAAACGTAGTTGTGTATATTTCTTGCAATTAGGGTATAACTCTTTGCTATTTTCAGCTACCAACTTCTGAAGGGCAACTAAATCAGCACAAGGTTCCAGAACAGAAGTGTTATCATCAAAATCTCCTCTATCATCTAAACCAGCAGCTAAATCTCTAAGAAAATCAGATATGTCATCATCCTCGTTAGACTCCTCCATAACATCAACACCCTCATGGCTACCATGATTCATAGAAGATCTACTTTCTCCATGCAAGTTCCATATTCTGTACCCTTTCAAAAATCCATCGCATATCAAGTGCTCACGTACTTCACTTCCCTCTTTCCAAAATGAGTTAACACACTTTGTGCAAGGGCATAATATCTTGTTCCCTATCGCTAAATTCCTAAATGCAAAAGCTAAGAAACTGTTTACCCCTTGCAAATATACCCTGCTGTGCCTACATGTAATTTTAGGTTAAATCCCATTTTACTATACACTTTCAGAATTTGTGAAATAATTGTTCTATACCTAGCATCATCATCAATCCATGTTTTATCCATCAACCTTTATATGCGGGATCAATCAGCTTTCAAATTGAACTAACAAATAAAAAAACAGATCATAAGCCATCAAATAGTAGCATAATTTGCAATTCTCATGTTCATGTAAAGGCATTCACAAGACTATAATTTGACATAGATTACCAAATGACGCTAAAAAATTAAAGCTGGTATCTTAAAATGAAGAGCAAGAGAAAGAAACACATACCGATATACAACAGTTGAGGTTCTGCCAAAATATAATCTTGAGACGCCTCCAAGGTGTGCAGCAGACTCTAGGACAAGGTACACACGCCTGTGAAGCTTCAGGTTTAGCAGCTGCAGGATAACATGCATTAGGTCAATTCAGTGTATATACAATGCTCATATATATCTCTCTTTAATATGTTAAGATTTGCATGTACCAAAATTTTAGTAATGATATATCACAATCAACTAACTAACTGCACTGATCCAAAATTAGATATAAATAATCACAACAGTAGCAGATCCTCAATCTATAGATGAGGTGCGACAAATTTTGTCCTAAAGCTCACAAATTCTATAGCTAATAATCATAGCATTCAAAATATTTAAAAAAACTCATGATTAAAACTGACAGCACATATGTCATTGAGAAAAGGTGGCCTATGCTACCTGAAATTTAAAGTACTAAGATGCATTCATCTGTCAGTTAGCACAGGCCACCTTGCACAAGTAATATATGCTAACTGAAATTTAGCACAGGACTCTGATTCAATCAGGCATGACTTGGAGAGAAAAAGAACTAAAAATGTCAATAAGTTTCATTTAGCATACATCCTAGTCTCCCTGGTAGATGGGAAAAAGGGATCACATATATTACCTGTGCTAAATAACTATTCTTCTGTCGGGTGCAGATCTTGTAATCTCTGACCTTTGCAAGAGTGAACTTTTGTTTCAGTACTGCAAGGTAAGAACAGCATTCAGTAGATAATAATCAGAGGATTTCCTAGCAAGTAAGCACAATAGTGAATAACAAAGTTCACATAGGAAAAAAAAGGCTATTGCCATCACACATCAGTATTATTAAAAATCAGATCTCCACAGGCCCTGAAATTCCCAAATTCCCCCAAAATCTTTTGACACCAGCAGGCCCTAACATCACCCCTAATCCCACAAATCCTTTGATACCCGCAGGCCCTAAAATCCCCAAATATCCCACAAATCCAATACAGCCAAAGGCCCTAAAATCCCCAAAATTACATTCACGCATCCAACACCAACATGGCTAGAAACACATCACCTTTAATCCAAGGGAGAATTGGTTTCATAGCATCGAAAGAACATCGTCTCTGGAAAATACCATTAGAAGATCGCCGTTCCGTGAAATAGCACCGAAAGAATGATCTGTTACCGGAAAATAGCATTCCGTCGGGTTAGCAGCTAACACCGTGAACCTGTCCATCCAGGGCCACAGGTCAATCAGACACCTGCTTCTTCTTCCTCTGTCCGCCCACTCGCCTTGCTCTGGCTCTTTGCTCTTCTTCCCTTTCACACCAGCAGACCTGCTCCTCTCCCTCTCCCTCTCCCTCTCTCTCTCCCTCTCCCGTCTCCCTCCCTCCCTCCCTCATCCGGTCATCCCGTCCCTGAGCACGACGCCAGAGGCGCCACCGGACCCGGCAGTAACCTTGCACCCTCGAAGGAGTGAGGCAGGGCAACAACGATTGCGTGCGTCCACGGCGAGGCGGGGCCCGTCGCGCCGGCGAGCTCGCGCCCCTAGCCCGCCTGAACTCGGCTCAATTTGAGATCCCAATGAGATCCCAATCCTCATCCTCCTCCCATCCCTCCGATCCCCACTGCCGCCAAGCTCAATTTGAGCA
The DNA here is from genome assembly GCA_004135705.1 of Alloteropsis semialata. Taxonomy (NCBI): domain Eukaryota; kingdom Viridiplantae; phylum Streptophyta; class Magnoliopsida; order Poales; family Poaceae; genus Alloteropsis; species Alloteropsis semialata. The sequence goes on from CM014277.1 coordinate 60,056,120, forward strand.
AGGGCCAAGCACGCTCCTCCAATTTGAGCCTTTGCCCCCTTTTCTTGGCACGCTCCGACGGGGCAAGCGGCGGCGGCGGCGGCGTCGGGGTCGACGCGGAGGAGGGCAGAGTCTGGGCAGCGCGAC
>CM014277.1:60065262-60105962 GCA_004135705.1 Alloteropsis semialata
TTAACATTACATAAAATTAATAATAGTACATAGAAGGTTTGAATATTAAATAATGATTACAAAAACAATTTCACCAAAGGTTGGCTTCAACTGACTATTACAGCCTCATCATGATCGAGTCGCACGTAAGCTGGTTCGTCACCTTCTTCAAACACATGTAGCTCAACATCAGGACCAAGAGGTGGCATGTCATGGTAGCCATTACCCTCTTCCTCGGTTCTATCTTCTACACCGACGATCTTTCTTTTACCCTGAAGTACAACATGGCGCCCCTTGTTAACCAGATCATTTGCATAGAAGACTTGGACTACATCTTTAGCCCACACGAATGGTTCTTCTCTGTATGCGATGTCCTTCAGATCCACGACAGTCATACCATACTCGTCCGTGAAAACGCCCCTAGGAACTTTGACCCACTGGCACTTAAAAAGAGGGATCTTCAGTGCACCGTAGTCTAGCTCCCATATCTCCTCTATGAATCCATAGTATGTCTCCAGCTTACCGTTGTTGTCGTAAGCATCAATCCGGACACCGCTATTTTGGTTAGTGCTTTTTCCATCCTGTTTCCTTGTGTAAAATGTGTATGCATTTATTTGATACCCTTGGTACTTGCATAGCGTACTAGATGGTCCGGCAGCCAAGGTATCTAGCTCAGAATGCCCTGTTTCCACGCCAATCAATTTATCTCGCAACCAATTGCCAAAGAAGTCTCTATGTTGTTTCAATAGCCATGATTCTGACCTATTACTATTTTTTGCTCGTAGTTCTCGTTTGTGCATCTCGACATATGGAGTCACTATGGCAGCTTGCTGTAGTACGGCGAAATGTGCTTGCCTGAAAGCAACTAGGTCATCAACATTGTGTGTTTGCTTGCCTATCGTGCCTATGCCACCTAGCCTTCCCTCATGTGGAGATTTTGGCACGCCCATTCTGTCAATATCCAAGTAGTATGTGCAGAACTCAATTGCCTCCTCTGTAGACCATCCGCTTACCATGCACCCTTCAGGCCTATATCTATTGCGGACATATTTCCTTAGAACGCTCATTAGCCTTTCGAAAGGAAACATCTGATGTAAGAAGATGGGACCAAGGACTCTAATCTGTTGTACAAGGTGGGTGAGGAGATGGACTGATATGTCAAAGAAGGTAGGTGGGAAATGCATCTCTAGCCTGTTAATAGTATGGATCAAGTCTGCCTGCATCTTGTCTAGTATTTGTAGATCAATGACCTTGTGTGACATTGCATTGAAGAAGGAGCACAACTTTATGATTGGTTCTCTTACCTTTGTTGGGAGAACACCTCTAATTGCAACAGGGAGCAACTGTGTCATGAGAACATGGCAATCGTGGCCTTCATGCAGCCCATGTTGAATTTCTTCTCTTTGGTATTGACTAGCCTTCTGATGTTTGACGAGTAGCCAGTAGGAACTTTGAGTTCATGAAAGAATTTACATATTTTATCCTTCTCTTGACTGTCCAAGGTCCACGAAGCAACCGGAAGCTTCTTTTTGCCATCAGGTTGTACAATTGGATGTAGCTCAGGCCTGACATTCATCTCTTCTAAGTCCTGTCTAGTTTCCAATGAGTCCTTTCCTTTACCTTTCGCAGCCATCACTGTTCCAAGCGTGCTCTCCGTAACATTCTTTGTTAGGTGCATCCCATCAAGTGCGTGACGAACTATGAGAAACTTCCAATAAGGAAGCCTCCAGAACAAAGACATCTTTTTGAACAGAGAATCACCCGGTGCGGGCACACTTCCGGCCCCCTTTCCAAGGACAACTCTTAGTTTGCTAACCATCTTGAATATCTGCTCTCCATTCCGGTATGTCGGAGGTGATCGGTCATCCCTTGTACCATCAAAGGATTTCTTGTTCCGGCGATAGGGGTGGTTAATTGGAAGCAACCTTCGATGACCCATGTAGACCATCTTACTGCTATTGCTAAGCCATCTTGCATCTGTCTTTTCCATGCAAACCACACATCCCTTATATCCTTTTGTAACTTGACCAGACAGGCAACCAAGGCCGGGTAGGTCGGTGATAGTTACAAATAGAAGTGCTCTCAATTTGAAGTGTTCTCGCTTGTACTCGTCCCACACCTTGACACCTTTTGTCCACAATGTCACGAGATCATCCACCAATGGTTCTAGATACACATCTATATCATTGCCAGGTTGCTTGGGTCCTTGGATCAATAAAGGCATCATTATGTACGTCCGCTTCATACACAACCAAGGTGGAAGGTTGTATATGCATAGAGTCACTGGCCAAGTGCTGTGTTTGCTGCTAACCATGTTGAAAGGACACATCCCGTCCGTGCTCAGCCCGAACCTTACATTCCTAATCTCATTTCTCAATTTTTTCTTGTATTTAAAATCAAGAGCCCTCCATTGTGAACCATCTGCTGGGTGCCTGAGCTTCCCATCTCTAAGACGATCTTCGGCATGCCACCGCATAAGCTTTGCTGTCTTTGCATTTGCGAACAACCGCTTCAACCGGGGAATTATTGGAAAATACCAAACGACCTTAGCGGGCGGCCTCATGTTTCGTTTGCAATCCATTGCAAGTGCTGATGAACACTTGTATCTTGAAGCATTGCAAACTGGGCATTCATCCAAATCTTCGTATCTACCACGGTACAAGATGCAATCATTGGGGCACGCATGGATTTTTTGAACTTCGAGACCCAATGGACAGATCATCTGCTTCGCCTCGTATATGTTCTTAGGCAATCCATTCGGGCTAGGAAGCATCGTCTGCAAAACTTCTAGCAAATCATTGAAACCTTTGTCCGACAACCCATTACTTGACTTCATCTCCAGTAGCCTGAGGTCCGCTTCCAATTTAGATATGGTACACCCTTCGTACAATGGTGTCTTGGCATCCTTTCTCATCTTCTCCAACTTTTTCAGATTTTTGTCATCAAGGAATTCCGGCTCCCCATCATGTATCATTCTGTCTAGGCCATCCAACATAGCATCTGAAGCTAAAGTCTCATGCATGGTTGCACCGAAAGTTTCCTGCTGTGTTTCATGCACCGTTCCTTGCACCGATTCTTGCACCGTTTCCTGCACGGTTTCTTGCACCGTTTCCTGCTCTATTTCCTGCACAGTCTCCCGCACTGTTTGAGCTTTTCGTTTCTGCACGGTTGTAGAGGCTCCATCAGTGTCATTGATACCAACCTCCCATGCTTATTCCAAATCATATAATCTGGCTTGAAACCCCTAGTTAGCAAATGGCATCGGATCTGCTCGATATTTGTGAACTGCTTCTGATTCTTGCAATCAACATATGGGCATGAAACATAACCCCCTTCCCTTGGATGACTGATGATAAATGCCTTGGTAACATCTATAAAAGACTGAACTCCTTTCACAAAAATATCACCTCTACCCAAAGAATCATACATCCATCCTCTATCCATCTGTGAATTAGAATAGAACAATTTTCGTACTTTAGTTAAAAGGCCCTAAAAAGTTTCATGAATGTAGCCTTCAACAAATTAAACCAAATTCATTTAAATATTTATTGGCCCCTAAACAAATAGCTAGTTTAGTTAAATACACTAATCTAGTACTTCAGACTATACCCATAATTTCAGGTAATAGAGAATCAATATATAGTTAGTTGTTGCATGTGTAGAGATGATGCACAAATTTTTAGACATTGTTTAGATTTTTGGATTATTTGTAGAAACTTTAAATGATTTTCATATTTATGCTTATTATGATTTTTAGATATTATAAATGATATTCATATTTAGGGTTATTAGGATTTTTAGAGATTATAAATGAAATTCATATTTAGGTTTATTATGAAATTTAGAATTACATCTTTTTAGAGGCTTCAAATGACGTTGATATTTAGGATTATTAGGATTTTTGAGATTATAAATGATATTCTTATTTAGTTAGATTTTAAATTCAATTTTACTTCTCATGGTTGTCAATATCTTGAACTAAAACAATCCTCTATTCATCTGTGAATTAGAATAGAACAATTTTCGTACTTTAGTTAAAAGGCCCTAAAAAGTTTCATGAATGTAGCCTTCAACAAATTAAACCAAATTCATTTAAATATTTATTGGCCCCTAAACAAATAGCTAGTTTAGTTAAATACACTAATCTAGTACTTCAGACTATACCCATAATTTCAGGTAATAGAGAATCAATATATAGTTAGTTGTTGCATGTGTAGAGATGATGCACAAATTTTTAGACATTGTTTAGATTTTTGGATTATTTGTAGAAACTTTAAATGATTTTCATATTTATGCTTATTATGATTTTTAGATATTATAAATGATATTCATATTTAGGGTTATTAGGATTTTTAGAGATTATAAATGAAATTCATATTTAGGTTTATTATGAAATTTAGAATTACATCTTTTTAGAGGCTTCAAATGACGTTGATATTTAGGATTATTAGGATTTTTGAGATTATAAATGATATTCTTATTTAGTTAGATTTTAAATTCAATTTTACTTCTCATGGTTGTCAATATCTTGAACTAAAACAATCCTCTATTCATCTGTGAATTAGAATAGAACAATTTTCGTACTTTAGTTAAAAGGCCCTAAAAAGTTTACTTCTCATGGTTGTCAATATCTTGAACAAATAGCTAGTTTAGTTAAATACACTAATCTAGTACTTCAGACTATATCCATAATTTCAAATTTATGAAACGTAACAAAAAATGCTTGTAAAATTAAGTATGGATAGATACTAACCTTAAAACAAGCGATTGATGTTCAACCTTTAGAATTCAGCACCATGCATGTAAGCCAATTCGACAAATTGATCTAAAATGGAAAAGACCGTCTTCCATTCATATTCAACTCAAATTTGATAAATCTAACCAAGCAAATAAATCAACCATCAAACATAGGGCGTACGTACCCATCAAATAACCACTCTGGACTTGTGCAACCTTCAAAACTCGATCTCCTCCATGAATCAATAGGTGAGAAATGCCTCTATAATAATCAAAGAGCAACCACTTATTCATTCTCATCCCAAGTTTGCCAAAAACTAACCAATCACAATAACAACCTAAAACAATTATGTGCACATACCAACCTTTAACCATGGTGGAGGTGTGAAACCATCCAAATTCGGCCTCCTACACGAAAAAATTGGTGAGAAATGGCCTCTTAATTGATGAACACCCTCTCCATAAAATTCATCCAAAAATTGAAAATCAACCCACAAATGCATTGGTGGAAATGAGGTATAGCTAGAGACCAACCTTTTGGTAAGTTGGTGAGGTATATCCTTCAAAAATGGAGTCTTTTGGAGAAGAATTCGAAAAAGTGGCCGTAACAATGGTGAAAATGGTGTTTGTGTCGGGTTGGGGAAGAAGGAGGGGAGGGGAGGCAGCACATATATAGGTGCGCCATTTTCACAGCCGGCTAAATAAAACCGGCTGTGAAAATGCATTATCACAGCCGGTTTTTCTTAAAAACCGCCTGTGAAAAAAACCTGCAAATGTCAGGTTTTGTCAGATCAAAAACCGGCTGTGATAGGTGGTTTTCACAGCCGGTTTTTGAGCCGAACCGGCTGTGAAAACCGAGCCCTTTTCACAGCCGGTTCGGCTCAGAAACCGGCTGTGAAAACCACCTATCACAGCCGGTTTTTCCTTTCCCAGTCGCAGCACTAGAAAAACCGACTGTGATAATATTTTCTGCGCCACTTTCAAAAAACCGGCTGTGAAAATAGTGACTTGAAAAATGGTTTCTGTAGTAGTGTCGCAACGCGCCTGCCTCCACGCTCGCTTGTGCATGGCTTTGTGCTCCCGGAGATTGGACCCACCGAGCTGCCATGGACGAGGAGAGGGGGGGAGGGGTTTCTTACTTTGGGAGGTCCTTGATGTTGTGGGACTTGTGCTCGATGCGGGTGATGACGGCCTCCAAGTTCTCGGTCGATTCAGGCGGCTGGGTAGATGCCTGCCAATGCCATGACCGCTATGCCGGTGGACGCCGCCGGGCATGTTGACCTTTGTAGATCTTGTGGCCTAGCTAGCTGATGAGGACGACGAGTGAGTTCCAACATTTGCTGCTGCTTCCGACGATGTGACTTCTCATGTAATCCTACATAGTATAGTGCAATTAGTTATTAGTTAGGAGTGTACTTAGATGAAAAAAATGACAATTTTGCCATTCTGATTGGGGTTACAATTACAATGCAATAAATATAGCAGTAGTAATTCCTGAAGAAGCTAGCTAGCAGCCTACTACCCTTCGTGCTCCTACATACCTGCATCGATCCAAGAGATTATCACAAATGAAGGCGAGGATGGTTGGGGTGGGCAGCCGCCTCGTCCTCAAGCTTCTTTTTCACCTGCACGAACATATCTACGGTGGCCTTGTCCCTTCCGACAAGGTGAATCGTCACACTCCCGAGGGACGGGAGGTGGGCTAGGGCCAGGTCGTCAAGGGTATATTTCCCACCACTGCAGAAGTCGTCCACTAGGATCCGGAAGCTCAGGTCTTGGAGCCTGGGCATAGCGCCTCGCGGGAACATGGATGGGACCACGCCTCCTTTGAGTAGAGAAAATTCACACCGTACCGCGCTTGGGAAAGCTTCAGGGCCAACAACAGACCTTTGTTGCTCCTGCACTTGCACGGAGTGAGCCGCGGTGAATCTGAGATGGCGAAGACCCGGCAGCGTGCCAAGAACTTGGATGTCTTCACTTCGCTCAGAAACCACAGTTATGTCCAGGTACGAGAGACCCGGAAGCAATGCAGGTATAATCCACGTGGACAACACCACGGCTCGGTCAATACGAAGCCGTTGGAGGTTGCCTAGTGGCTCCACCATTGATCCGCCACAATTAGGATAATGACGAAGATGTAGAGACTCGATCTTGTTCAGCTTGCCCAGGGATTCCACCAGAATGTTGGCAATGGCACATGCCTCCGGCTCTTCCCGGACCACGTTGACATCAAGTACCCTCAATTGGGTCAGATGTCCCAGCTCTTCAGCAATGCATTCAGACGTTACAGTTGCAGACTCCAGCACTTGAAGGGAGGTTAGGTTCTTCAACCCATCTGGCAACCTTATGCCTATAGTGCCACGGAGGCACATCAATCCTCTTAGCCCCACAATACTCAATGGCAGCTCTTCTATCTTAGTTTCAGATAAATCCAGCGTCTGCAGAAACTGTAGCTCCCCTATCTCTTCGGGGAGCTTATCAGGACCTCCCCAAAAACTTGTCGACAGACCTAGATACCGCAGCTGGGATAAGTCTCCCAATAAACCCAAGGCTTGCAAGGTCCTTCAGCTTGCAATCTCGTAGATCCAATACACGCAAAAGACGACAGCGTGGAAGAGAGGTCAGCATCGGATCTATTGCTATGGCGTTAGGTTTGAAGATGGTTAGGGACCTCAGTTTTTGCATGGCCATGGTAGGCCAACTACAACTATCAGTGGTAGCATGCAGAGATAACCTGCGAACCTTGTTTTCCGAGGAATTCTTCCCATTATCACCTAACACAGTGGTGAGGAAACTTTCTTCTCTTGACAAGGAATAGATAAGATCGAGCACTGTATCATGAACACGGCAAGCATGAGGTGTGCCTCCCATATCCATAACTGCGGGCTGGATCAAGCTTCTGTTTAGAAGCTCATTAAAGTAACTCTCCCCAATCTCGAAATTTTGGTCTCCTTGGACAAAACCTTCAGCCAACCACATCGATATCAACGGACCCTTTTTAATCTCATAGTCCTCTGGAAATATGCTCAGGTATAATAAACATGTCTTCAAATGAGAAGGTAGATCATAATAGCTGAGCAGCAATATCTTCCTCATAGCATCCATACCAGGGTTCCTTCCAAGTCCCGAACCAATTGAGTCACGCACACCATACCAATCTTTTATATTTTTTGATTTATTAGCAAGCAAACTAGATGTGGTGACTATAGCTAATGGGACACCTCCGCACTTCTTCAGGATTTGTTTAGATACTTCAGTGAATTGCCCAGGACATTTTTCTTTCGAGCCAAATATTCTTCCATAGAACAATATTTCAGAGCTTTCAGGGGAAAGTGGTTGGAGACTATACAAGCCACCGACATGCTCAGCGACACCAATAATGCGGGTGGTTGTGATTATTCTACTTCCCATATTATTCTCAATTAGAGCACAACCTATTATCTTCCATGTTTCTATTTCCCATATATCATCAATGACAATTAGGTACCTACATGTATATAGCAATGGTGTTAATTGAGGCATAAGTAACGAGCAACTTTGGTGAACAGAATTGATGCATGTAGCCATAAGACAATGAGGTAACCCTTTCAATATTCTAGTGATACTCTGAAATATTAGTAAAACAAGCTAGCCAAGTGGACAAGAAGTGGACAAAATACTCATTGACAACAATAGTCATCAGATATAATCTGTTTCGAAATTACCCACATCCTATTATGAAACAAATCTATTAAAAGTAAATTTAGTACATGTTACCAAATTTACTCACCCGGCACTATGGAAAGTTAGCGTAAAGTACCCCTAATATATGCTTCTAAATTAGACACCATGCTGTTGCAAAAAAAAAGTTAACGAAATACACTAACTTTTACTTCTAAATAAAAAACATTTGCCATTAGAGAATAAATCAATGTGCATCAAATATTTTCCTTTAAACCACATCTTTTTATATAATTAGCCTAAATTTTAGGCCTTAAAGAAGGACTTCAAGGAATTAGGGACAACTTAAGCAAGGAGGGGAAAAGACGCATGTATCCCTCAATCAAACACCGAGATCAAAGAAACAAAAAAAAATATGATCCCACCTATTCAGATATACCATCTATCCAAAGAAGTTTTATTTTACATTTATCCTAACTCAAATTACCTTACATATGAATATTATGACAACAAATATGCATACTAAGAAAATATATTTCATAATAAATTTAATGATAATTATTTAGGATAGAGGTAGTAATTAATACATAAATGAAAGCATTAGTTCATGGCTATTTTTAGTGACAGGCCGGCTGCTACTGTGTCCTTAGAATGAAGAAAGCAGGGGTGGATGAACTCTTCTTTCGCCCCTAAAATACCATGTGATCCTACAAACCGTTTCTTTAGTACTGACATGCTTCTAAAGCATGCCCTAAAGAGCCAAATTTATTTACTGACTATAGTGGAGCAATGTGAATGTTTATATGGGCAAGTATAATGAAAAGGTAGAACAACAATAGGCACACATTATTATGAGATGGCACGTACCTCTTTTTCTCGAGGAATTTATGGACAAGATCAATGAGGTGCTTTATTTCAACCAAATTTGCACCCTTATTTTTCACGAACTCTTCCTTGTCAATTTCATACAGCATGTCCTTGAAAAGTTTCTTTATGTCCGGATTGCAAGACACCGAAACAAAAGCTGTGCAACCAAATTGTCCTTGAATCTCATCATAAACTACTTTGGCAAGTGTTGTCTTGCCTAGTCCTCCAAAACCGGCAATAGAGACTATCCTTTTCTGCTGGTCAGCAGGGTCTCCCTCTGCCAACATGGTGATCACATCTTTCTTTGCCTCACCAATGCCGACAAGCTCAGTCACCTTGGCGTACAGTGATGTTATGCGAGGGTCAACAGGGGTTCTATTGGCAGGAGTAATAGCATCAACCTTGTACCTAGGGTCCAAGGAAACAAAATTCCGAAACCAATGCAATAATAAGACGGTATTGTCGTTAAGGGAGGAATATGGAACTAATCAATTTGAAAAATATACGAGTAATTGAAGAGCAGGAAATATCTATATTAGGAATGCGTCCCGAGCTAATAACTACTACCTGTCACGTCGCTCAGACACATCCTTGACACGCTGCTTGATGTCCTTGATCTCTTGGGAAATCTCACGGCGAGTCATGGCCTTGGTGACTATATTGATAATCTTCTTGATGAATCCTTCGGCGCTCTGTTTGCTCGGGGGAACAGCGCCCTCGACGCGCACCATGAAGGTGTCGACGATGTCCTCCATGTCGTAGGACAGCTCCCTGACATCCCGGGCCCAGATCCTTTGCAGCTCATCGAGCTGCTCTCTGGGCACCTCGCCAACTTTGCGGAGGGCTGCGTGCATGGTCTCAAGCTCTCTGCAGAGGAACTCAATGTCCTTTCTGGCACCCTTCTAGGTTGTACTCATCCTGCAGCAGCTGGGAGAGCTTGGGAAGCAGGACGCCCAGCGCCCCGGTCGCAAAGTCCATGCCTCACAAGGTCTTCTCTCAGGTTTGATATATTTTCACGCCGAGCGGCAAGTGGTGTGGTGCTGGAGGCCCCATTGCCTTTATAGATGGAGGATGCAGGTGGCCGTTGTACGTTTATCCATCAGTAATTCAGTAGGGGTCCAGAGGAAATTTGCTAAAACAAATAAACTCAATTAGGGTGTAACCGTTGATCTCGGTCTAGAATTTAGGTGTGGAGGAAGGATTAAAATACTCAAGTGCACTGACAGAGTGCACAACAAGCTGCATCTTAACCTAGACGCGCATGTGATTGTGTACCTCAATAAGCGCACAAGACACTAGGATTGATTCCACAATTGTTTAGCCGCCAGGGCACACCGCCGTGGATATCGATGATCACTCGGGCAGTGAAGTCACGCGGCCCGGCATGCATGTACTAATCTGGATGCCATAATATAGCCGTTAGTTAATTGTATGATTCGTCGGGGAGGGCCAGTGATTCTAGCTGCCGGTCAGTTCTTTACGATTCACACCTTGCGTTTGCTCAATAAATTATTGCTGAAGCCATTGGTTTGAATCATGGGCGTGCAGTGTGCAGCTGAAGCCATTGGTTTGAAACATGTGTGTTTAGTTGTAGGTTGGAAAATTTTTTGGAGTATTAAATGCAACTTTGACCATTAATTCGGGTATTAAATAAAGGCAGTTTACAAAATTACCTCCACGCCCCCAGGTAAATTTCGGAGAAGAGAATCTAATGAGGCCTTTGACCACACGATTAGAGGATGGTTATTGTAGTATTACTGTAGCAAATTATGGATTAATTATGCTCATTAGATTCGTCGTGCAAAGTTGCACTCATCTGTAAAAAGGTTTTACAAATAGACTTCATTTAGTACTCCATACACATGAGATTCTCTGCATTTAATGCTGGGTGAAAAATTTTTCGTCACCATCTAAACATGGCCGCGTGCACTGGGCCCTATACTCTGTCCAAAGGCCATTCCGACATGCTTCGAGATCTCTGTCCCAATCCTAATATTTTTTGCGCTAACTGTGGATCGTGGCACTCCTGGATGATTTTTAGCCATTGGCGGCCTGGTCAAACAATCGGGTTTCTTTTCGACTCACCATGATGAGCTCGCATTGCTGGATCAGATTGACATTACTACATCACTGCAGGCCATTAATGTCTATGTTCAGTTCCTAATTGTTGACGCCTTTTACGGTCAGCACATAAAATTGCGCTAGCTCGCGCGGATCCGCAACGGATCGATCAACTGCAGCAGGCCGAGCAAAACCGGTACCACCGGTTTGAAATTCTGGTTCCACCGATTTCCTAGGGCTTGCTGCGTGAGCCTAAGATCGCCGGCCCGGGAGAGACCCCGTCAGGGCAAGCGCGCCTAGGGTTGCTCTGAGGTCGGCAGGCCACTCAGAACGCTGTCAACGCCGTAGAGACGAAGTACGAACAGAAATTAGGGTTGGAAAAGCTAGGGTTTGAAGATGAGAAAAAGTAAAGGTATTAAGTGTTTGATCGATTGGATAAACCCTCAATCGGTTATAGCCCTTTATATTTATAGGGTGGGAGATCTTGCCCTATAAGGAAAGTTCTATTACAACTTGGATCTACAAAAAGAGTCCAAATCTACTAGGACTCGGGGAAAACCGGTTCCACCGGTTTCTATTGCCAGACTAGCTACAGAAGGGAAACCGGTGCCTCTAGTTTCAGAATCCGGTGCCACCGGTTTCTGATGCCTGATTAGCCTTGTGCCAATTTTGATCGTCAACATATGCCCCCCTGTTTTTTGGTAAAACTTGCGTACTAGAAAATATTTTATCACAACAAAATACTCCTGAGGGCAATGTTTAAACAAAATCCATCGGCCTTTTCATTCTAAGGGCGATATTTAAAACTATCGGTCATATAAATCAAGCTTCCTGCCAAATATTTGGATAATACTTCTTCAAATACCTCTCATTTAGAGCTCTTGGCAGCCGCTGACCTTGCAAAGTCTCCACCATATAAGAATTGCCGAAGATCACCTTGATTACCTTGTATGGACCCTCCCAACATGGAGACCATTTACCAAACTTGTTGCTCTTTGATCCTATAGGTAGAATTGTTTTTCAAACCAGATCACCAACCTGAAAAGACTTCTGTTTTACCTTCTTGTTGTAAGCCTTGGCAACCCGAATTTTGTCCTTCTCAATTTCCTTAAAGGCTTTTAATCACTTGTCGGTCACCTTATCAATATTATCCATCATTAAATCATGATAATCAACAGCATTGAGATCATTTTGTTTAGCTAACCGATAAGCACTCATATTCACTTCAACAGGCAAAACAGCTTTCTGGCCGTACACAAGCTCAAAAGGAGTAACCTTAGTAGCTCCATGTCTAGATATACGATGAGCCCACAAAGCCTCAGACAAAACCTCATACCACCTCCTAGGATTCTCCTTTATCTTCTTTTTAATGAGCTTAATCAAAATCTTATTACTAGACTCGGCTTGACCATTAGCTTGAGCATAGTATGGAGATGAATTGAGCAATTTAATACCATACATCTCAACAAACTCACAAACTTCCTTTAATATAAATGAAGTACCTTGATCAGTAGTCAAAGTTTGTGGAATGCCAAATCTATGGATAATATGCTCAGTAATAAACTCAATTACCTCCCGATGTGTCATATTCTTCAAAGGTACTGCTTCGGTCAACTTTGTAAAATAATCAGTAGCCACTAACATGAAGCGATGTCCCTTTGATGAAGGAGGATGAATCTGCCCAACAAAGTCTAATCCCCATCCTCGAAAAGGCCAATGTTTGATAATAGGATGTAATAATACTGCAGGAACTATCTGAATATTCCCAAACCTTTGACACTCTTCGCAACCTTTGTAGTACCGAAAACAATCAGCTATCATATTAGGCCAATAAAAACAAGCTCTTCTTAAAAGCCACTTTATCTTAGGAGCCGATTGATATGTACCACAAATTCCTTCATGAACTTCACCCATTGCGACCTTAGCTTGATCAGAATCCAAGCACTTCAATAATAAATTCTCAGCCATCCGACGATATAATTCACCATCAACCAAAATAAATTTAAATACCCACCGTCAGACTTTTCTGTCAAACTTATGACTAGGATTCTGCAAATATTCGATAATGGGTACTCTCCAATCAACAACTTCATCTTTATTAACTTTAGATTGCTCGATGGCCGAAGTGTCGCTATCAGCAGATAAACTGGTGCCACCAGTTTCAGATCCGGCTCCACCGGAATTTCCGGTTCCACCAGTTTCGGAATCCGTTGTCACCAGTTTCTCCTGGGCAGAAAACTCGGCGATGCAAAGTGCCGGCTTTCTTTCATAAAAATTCTTTTTTGAACATCATAGCCAGACGCTTGCTGAGCCAGAGCATTCGCCCTTGGATTCTCATCTCTTGAAATATGATATATAGAGAATTCATCAAATTGAGCAATCATATCCAAGCATTTATCAAAATATGCATTTAAAAATCCATCAAAGCATTGGTACACCTTATTAACTTGTTGTATAACCAGCAGAGAATCACCAAATGCTTCTACATATTTTACTCCCATGTCATGCAAAATTTCTAGCCCGAACAATAAACCTTCATATTTGACTTGATTATTAGTACAATTATTTTCTAATCGGTTAAGAGCCTTAAATTCAGCACCACTTGGTGATATAAAAAACAACTCAATGCAATTTTCATGGGGTAAAAGTAATATAACCGATATCTAAATCATTATCATTAATGCTATGCTCCATAATAAAATCAGCAACAATTTGGTCTTTCATAGATTTCAAAGGTTCACAAGCCAAATCATATTCAATAAGAGCATAAGCCCATTTACCAATTCTACCACTTAAAATTGGTCTATGCAACATATATTTAAAAATATCAGTTTGACAAGCCACTATGCAAGTATTGGACAATAAACAATGCCTCATCTTGGTACAAGCATAATATAATGATAAGCAAAGCTTTTCAATAAATATGTACCTTATTTCGGCATCCAATAATCAACGACTCGCATAGGTAATAATATGTTCCTTTCCTTGATTTCTTGAGTCAAAACAGCCCCAATCACTTGATCTTCAGCAGCCACATATAACTTAAATGGAACCCTCTCCTAGGAGCTTTCATAACCAGCAGCGAAGACAAGTAATATTTAATTTCCTCAAATGCTTCTTGCTGTTTTGCCCCCCAAGTAAATTCGGCTTCATCTTTCAACCAAAGAGTAGGAGTAAAAGCATTAACCTTCCCAGACAAGTTACAAATAAATCTCCTCAAGTAATTCATCTTGCCTAAAAATTTCTGCAAATCCTTCTTGCATGTAGGAGCCTTGATCTTCTTGATAATATCAATTTTCTTAGGATCTATCTCTATGCCATTCTCATGAATAATAAAGCATAAAAACTTTCCAGCCGACACACCAAATGCATATTTGAGTGGATTCATTTTCAAGCCATATCGGCGCATTCTCTCAAAAGCAAGTTTCAAATCAGCCAAATGGGGCTTTAAGCCAGCCAATTTAACAACAATATCATCAATATAGACTTCTATGATTAAGCCAAGCAAATTATGAAAAATTAAATTCATAGCCCTTTGGTAAGTAGCACCAACATTTTTTAAACCAAAGGTCATAACTACCCACTCAAATAAACCAACAAAACCTGGACATACAAAGGCCGTTTTGGATATATCCTCTTCAGCCTTGAATATTTGATTGTAACTAGCATTACCATCAAGAAAACTAATAACTTTATGTCCAGAAGCATCATTAATAAGCATGTCGGCTATAGGCATAGGATATTCGTCTTTAGGAGTAGCTCTATTAATATTTCTAAAATCAATGCAAACTCTGAGCTTATCAGAATCCTATTTCTCAACAGGCACAATATTTGATAACCATTCAGCATAACGACAAGGCCTAACAAAATTTGCATCCAACAACCGATTAATTTATTCTTTAATTCGGTCATACATATTAGGATTGAAACGCCTAGCAGTTTGTTTAAAAGGCCTAAAACCAGGTTTAATAGGCAGCCGATGTTCAACTAACTCGCGGCTTAAGCCAGGCATCTCTTGATAATTCTATGCAAAACAATCAACATATTCTTTCAACAGCTCAATTAATTCAGCTTTATAATCAGCTTTCAAATTTTTGTTTACAAACGTTGGCCTAGGTATAGAACCATCGCCAATATCAACCTCCTCTAAGGGATCAGCCGACGTAAAACCCTATTCCAATTTACTCATATTATCAAAATCTTCAATGGCCTCACACATATCGTTCTTTTGTGTCCGATAGTGCTCAAGTCTCTGCTGCAACCACTCTAAACTATTCATTAATTCATAACAAATAGTTTAGCCGACACTCAACCGACTTTAAAACAGCAGGCACAAAGCCATCTCTAGTACAGCTGATCATCTCATAGTCAGAAATATCTAAACCTGTCAAACACTTGACATGATCATGCATAGATATGGTAGAGCCATCAGCCACAGCAACACAAGCCGATGTATCCCCATGCACAGCTTCAATGTCGTCATTAATCCATTGAATAAGAAATTGGTGCAAACTAGAAGGTACACATCTATTTGCATGAATCCAATCACGACCCAATATTAAACTGAAGTTACCTTGGGCCTTAGCGACAAAGAAAGCAGTAGCCAACGTCTTGCTCCCAACGGTGAGCTATTAACGGTCCATAGACATGCCAATTGTGAACTACAAGCGCACGGATCATCATAGCTTTTCCCTTAGAGTATTCCATCCAAGGTTTATCAATCCGTGGATCGACAATGAACTACCTAGGGTTTTCCATCTAATCTAGTAGGATCTATTCCTAGCATTAAGCGTTGATTGCATATAAAGGGGTAAACCTATATGATTTGAGTGATGTGTATAGGTTGATCACATCCATAACATAGGCAAAGATAAAGAGCAACAAAAGGATAAATGGGCCTATCGTCTTCTAATTGTAGTTCTAGCAAATAAGAGTAAGCATCATGCATCTCATCTAAAGCCATCTTTAAACCCTTACCTCCGGTCAACCTCCCGAGAACGTCACCTTACACGGGATCACACCCTGTCACGATGCTCCCTATCGGTGTGGTTAGTGCAAGGGCACGCCCACAAGTGAACGTGTCTAGATATCTGTTGATGCGGAAAATCGGCGGTCGTATTCTCAGCGAGCAACACAACAAGGCCAGGGAGATTTGCTTCACTCCGGTGCTGGTCCTGCACTTTGTCCAGGTTCGCGGCGTGCCAGTCAATTTGACCTGAAATTGATAAGGGGATAAAATAGTTAAATTACTCTTTGATTGTGCCGGCTCTATTCCAGACGACAAATACGCGTTGGATTTTAGCCAAGACCCAATCAGATTTGTATCGGCCGACGCCGATCGGACCTCAAAATCGGACTTCATAGACAACCTCAATCGGACCAATATAATCGGACCTCAATCAGACATCGAATCAGACCTCAGAATCGGACCAATCAGGATCGGACCTTGATTAATGTAACAGATCAGCCTTTAAATAATAAAATAAAGCATAAAACATGGCCGATATGTAAATAACGGATCAGCTATACCTTTGAGCAAGATATTAAATAATTAAAGTGTGAGCCGATACGTCGTCCATCCTACTAGTCCTAGTTGCCAGTTTGATTCATCTTATCGGATCACCTAGCTATCCGATCGGACCAGGACTGTTTCGACACGGTTTCACAGACGGATGCAGCGCACATACTCCAGCTATGATCGGACAAAATAACTAAACAATCAAACTCGACCCATCAACCCAACAACTAAACAAGATGCTCGCACAGGTAATTAATCAGACCAAGCAAATAAATAGTAAAACAGTAACAAGATCGTTCCGATATTCAAAGCTGTCTTTGAATAATCAAGAGGAATCTAGCTCCGACGCAGGGAATCTAAATCAATCCTGACGATCAAAGATCAATCTTTGATATATTGTGAAAACCTAGCTCCGACGCAGGGAATCTAAATCAAGCACAACAATCAAAGAACAACCAGATAAAGCTGTGAAGAAGAATCGGACCTAGAATGATATTGTAAGATAAGTATTGCTCAAATCGGACTAAACCAATGCTCATAGCTGTTGGAGAATCAGATTAATTCACATGGCGCAGATCTAAATCAATCTAGCAACTCCAAACAACCGCATAAGCTGCCTTCTAATAACAAGATAAATCTAGCTCCGACGCAGGGAATCTAGATCAAGCCCGAAACTCGAAGAACAACTCGGTAAACGATTAACTACTGAATAATCACTAGAGATCTAGCTCCGACGCAGGGAATCTAGACCAATCTTGATAATTCAAAGATAAATCGGTTGAACAGTATAAACGAGAAAGGGCGATGCGCCTCAATTCAAAGCTTAAACTAGTTCGATAAGTTGACAATCTTACTGGTAAGCCGGAGATCAGAAACTGATGCAGCCCGTCCACCAATGAGTTCGTCGGTATCTACTCCTACTCCTAAGGTTTTGGCGTGAAGCCGGGTTGTATTGATTGTGAGAATAATTCTTTACAATGGACGAGGGTTTATATTTATACCCTGGTCATGAAGAGTCCCGATCGGACTTGACTAACTTGCAGATAAAGCAAACTAAATCTAATATAAAATGGGACTCTCAATACGCCTTCTGAAATGGAAAATAGTCCCCGCTCATGCTACGCTCCCTCCTTAGCCAATGCGCCTTTCTTCATTTATCATTAGATCGGACTTTCCTGTTTTGGCTTCCTTCTCCGGCATTATCTGTTTGACCATTCAATGGGCCCACCGTGCAGTGCCAGCCTCACCACGTCACCATATGACTCAGCATATCCGGTGCGAAAATCTGGTGTCAACACATGCCCCCAATTTTGGGATAAAATATGTTTTATTCCAAAATTCGTATCTGTTATCATAACTCCTTCACCGATTTTCGTGCCGAAACTCCCATCCTTGCACTGTGCGGTTCCTCGATTTTCGGGCCACAGCCATTTTCTAAAAACCTCCGCCAGCGGCCACGCTGTTCACTCCTCCTTCTTCGCCAAGAACTCGCACTGCCCATCTTCTTCCTTCTCTCTCACGAGCGATGATGCCTCTGACAACGAACAATATATGGAACCCTGCTCCTTATGTCACGAGTAACCTAGGCGAAACGACTCTTCAATGCAGTTCCTCAAAAGACGCTCCTCTTCTTTAATCATATCAGCACTGAATCAATGACATATCTTCACGAGAATATTGTTCTTTATTTGGACAGTTTCAGCGAGCACCCTTCAGATTCCCACCTTTACTTTAATTCCTTTACGATCACCGGCTATAAATACCTGCCTCAGGTTCTCCTTCTTCCACCATTCTTTCGCCATGGCGCAGCTAATATTCATGACAGAACACAAACTCCTTCTCTTCGATATAGGAGCCAATCTCCTCTTCCTCTTCTACTAGAAGAATTCTCGTGAAGTAGTATAGGGTACTCCCCCCCTTTTCTGATCCTGCAGTAAATCCAGATGGAACCTCCGCTAGGAGAATCCTCGTGAGGGTTCTTCATGGTTTTACCAAAGGGAAGGTTTTTAGAGGGGTTTAATGGGATGCCCTTTTCAAGATAGGGGCAAAGCCACTGGTCCGCCGGTGCGCTCTTCAAGGGACTGCATCCAGAGCATATCTCCTCAAACTTGCGGATTTCTTTGAATGAGCCGAGCTGTTCAAGAATCTGTCTCAAGGAAGAGGATATCCCTTCAATTTTATACTTTCTCTTGCCCTTCTCCTTCTATTAGATCCTTTTGCCTTCTGAAATCCCTTTGAATGAGAAATATATGAATATATATGCAATTCCTTTTCTCATCCCTCTTATCAAGCGTTTCAATTTACTAGTAGCCTGCTCCGCCATCGAGCGGCTTGATGATGTAATATATTTTTCTTTTGTTGTATATAACCCTTAAGGCGATGCATGTCGCATCGGCTCTCATATTTTGTTCTTGAGGCGATTTTCATCGGCTTCCAGGCCTGACGCGTAGAATCGGCTTTACGAATTTACCCAAATACTAGGATAGTACTTCTTCAAATATTTCCCGTTCAACGCCTTAGGAAACGCTTCTCCTTCAAGCGTCTATATGATATAAGCATTGCCAGGAACACATCGGACGATTCGATAGGGCCCCTCCCAGTTCGGTGACCACTTGCCATATTTGGGATCCTTAGAACCAATCGGCAGAATAACTTTCCATACGAGATCGCCCTCTTTAAATTCTTTCCCTTTAACTTTCTTATCATAATACCTCGCAACTCTGAGCTTGTTAGCTTCAATGCTTTCCAGAGCACGTAGCCGACGAATAGCTAAGTCATCGGACTCACTATTCATGAGTTCCATGTATTCACCGGCCTTTAATTTATCCTGAAGTTCAATACGCCTTGATCCAGTACGAATTTCCCATGGAAGAACGGCTTCATGCCCATAAACCAACTCATATGGAGAAACTTTGATCGATCCATGGCAAGCCATTCGATATGCCCATAGAGCTTCAGGAAGCACAATATGCCATTTTCTAGGGTACTCTTCAATCTTCCTGTCAATCAACTTGATCAAACTTTTATTGGAGGCTTCAGGTTGACCGTTGGCTTGTGCGTAGTATGGCGATGAATTGAGGAGCTTGATACCCATATCAGTAGCAAAATTTTTGAACTCGTCAGACGTAAACATCGTACCTTGATCTGTCGTGATTGTCTGTGGAATTCCAAATCGGTAGACAATGTGCTCTCTAACGAAATCGATAACATTCTGGGACTTCACCTCCTTCAAAGGAATAGCTTCAACCCATTTGGTGAAATAATCTGTTGCCGCTATTATGAATTTATGTCCTTTGCTTGAATGTGGAAAAATCTGGCCGATCAGGTCAATTCCCCAACCCCTAAACGGCCATGGCTTGATGACAGGGTTCATAGCCGATGCTGGAGCTCTCTGAATATTTCCATATCTCTGACACTCCTGACATCCTCTATAATATTCAAAGCAGTCCTCTAGAATTGTCGGCCAATAATATCCATTCTTCCTGATCATCCATTTCATCTTGAACGCTGATTGATGAGCCCCACAAACGCCTTCATGAATTTCCCCCATCAAGACCTTGGCTTCTTCAGGTCCGATACATCTCAACAGGACTCCATCAACCGAGCGAAAATAAAGCACCCCTTCAACCAAGACATGCCTGATTGATTTGTAGCGTAACTTCCTGGAAGTCTTGACAAAAGAATCCTTCAAATATTCAACAATTTTTTTCCTCCAATCTCCTTCTGGTATTTCCTGTACCATCACATCGGACATAGGCCGATAGCCAGACGCCTTTTGCGCCAGCCGATTCGCTTCTTCGTTATGATGTCTTGGAATATGCTTAAGAGTTACCAAGGCGAACTGGTCAATCAAATCCCGGCATTTCTCAAAGTAAGGCATCAATGCATCCATCTTGCAATCATACGTGCCGAGCAACTGATTAATGACCAACAAAGAATCTCCAAATACTTCAACAAATTGAACGCCGATTTCTTTAAGAATCTAAAAACCCTTCATCAATGCTTCATATTCCGCCTGATTATTCGTGCACTTTTCAATCGGATAAGCAAACTCGAATCTTGCCCCCCGAGGCGAAATTATAAGCAGGCCGATTCCGCAACCATCATTGCAAGATGAGCCATCAAAGAACATGGTCCAAGGAACTGCGTCAACCACATCGGCCTCCGTATTCATCGGACCAGTCATATCAATCTCGATAGCGTATTGCTCAACAGCATCAACATTAGGTCCACAATGATCAGCAACCAAATCAGCCATCACCTGCCCTTTTACTGCTTTGGCCGATTCGTATTTAAGATCAAACTCCGTCAGAGCAAAAACCCACTTGCCAATTCTCCCTTTCATGATCGGCATCGATAACATGTATTTACTCACATCCTCCCTGCATACCACAGTGCACTCGGCCGATAGCAAGCCTCAATTTTGTACAAGAAAAATATAGACAAAGGCAAAGCTTCTCCACATACGAATACCGAGTCTCTGGATCCAGCAACCTCCGGCTCAAATAAAATATGACTCGCTCTTTCCCATCAACTTCTTGGATCAGAACAGATCCGATCGCATGATTAAAAGCCGATAAATAAAGCTTGAACGGCTTACCCTCTTGTGGTGGAATAAGAACTGGCGGATATGCTAAATATTGCTTAATTTCATCCAATGCCTTTTGATGTTTAGGCTCCCACACCAATTCTTCTCCATCCTTCAGCTTCAACAAAGGAGTAAATGCTTCCAATCGGACCGATAGATTTGATATAAACCTCCTCAGGAAATTGATTTTTCCAATCAAACTCTGCAATTCCTTCTTGTTTACTGGAGGTTCAATATCATCAATTGCCTTGCGGTTCCGATCGTTTACCTCGATTCCTCTATCATGCACCAGGAAACCGAGAAATTGGCCGGCGGACACGCCAAAAGCACACTTGAGCGGATTCATTTTTAATCCATGTTATCTTGTACATTCCAGCGTCTCCTTCAAATCGGCCAAATGATCTTGATAACCTCTCGACTTGATTACCACATCATCAATGTAAATTTCAACTATCCTGCCGATCAGCTTATGAAAAATATAATTCATAGCACGTTGATAAGTAGCACCGGCATTTTTTGAAACCAAAAGTCATAACAACCCACTCATATAAACTGAGAGCATCTGGGCATTGGAACGCAGTCTTGGGAATATCTTGTTCCGCCATAAAAATATGATTATAACCAGCATTACCATCCAGGAAGCTCATCACTTTATGGCCTGACGCTGCATCAACAAGCATATCGGCCATGGCATCGGATATTCATCCTTCGGGGTTGCCTTGTTTAAGTTCCTGTAATCAATGCAAACACGCAGCTTTCCATTTTTCTTATAAACATGAACTATATTTGACACCCACTCAGCATATCGACATGGCCTGATAAACTTAGCCTCAAATAGCTTCGTTATTTCGGCCTTAATTGGCTCGTACATCTCAGCCTTAAACCTCCTTGCGTATTGCTTGTGTGGTCGATATCCTGGTTTGATGGGTAGCCGATGCTCAACAATGTTACGGCTTAAACCTGACATTTCATAATATTCCCAAGCAAAACAATCAGAATACTCTTTCAAAAGTTTTATTAACTCTTGTTTATACTCGGGATCCAACTTAGCACTGATATACGTTGGCCTTGGTCTATCACCAGATCCTATGTCAATCTCTTCTAATTCATCGGCCGACGTAAATCCGAACCCTAATTTACCGAATTCACTTCGGTCTTCAAAATCTTCTATACAATCAGCCATTTAAAACAAAGTCTCAGAGCCGACTGCTTGGATCGGCTGTAATCCTTGATCGGACACCTTGAGAAAGTCACCATCCCATGTTTTCCCTGACAGGCATTCAATCCCTTCAAACTCCCAAATCGTTGACTCAGCTGTTGCAATGCTAACCGAATCATCAGCTGGGACGATCTCTACATTATTGCCTTGCCACTGAATCAAGCATTGGTGCATCGTGGATGGGATGCAGCAATTGGCATGAATCCAATCTTGCCTGAGAAGCATGCTGTAAGAACCCTGTCCATCAATCACAAAGAAAGTTGTCGGCAATGTCTTGCTGCCGATGGTCAATTCTACATGAATTGCCCCCCGAGGCTCTGAAATATTGCCGCCGAAATCCTTGAGCGTCATGTTTGTCTTGATCAGATCATCAATTCCCTTGCCCAACTTGCGGAATGTAGAATAGGGCATGAGATTAACGGCAGCTCCCCCATCAACCAGCATCTTGGTCATCGGCTTCCCATCAACATATCCCTTGATGTACAGAGGCTTCAGGTGCCGATAGTCATTTGCATTTGGCTTCTCAAAGATCGCCTTTTCTGAATCAAGGACCAAGCATGCAGCGGCTTCTTCTAATTCATAATTAGCCTCATCATCATCCTGTTCATCAGGAGCAGCAAAATCATAAGGCAACATTAAAACCATGTTTACCGGGGCCGATGCGCTTGCTTCATCGTCATTGGCCATCTTAGCGCGCCAAATTTTCTTCTCTTTGGCTAATTCTTGCTCCTGAATCTGCTCATGGTAGCGCAACCGCTGAACACGTCTCTTTTTGGTCCTAGAAATCCCTGATGGACACCATTGTCCAGGCTTCATTTGAGGTTCTCTAACCCGTTTCTGAACTGGAGCCTTTTCTTCTGTCTTTTCAAGGCCACGAGCATCATCCTGGCCTTCATTATTTTTACGGCCATGAGTATCAACCCGGCCTCCATCTCCTTGATGACGATCATCAATCCTGACGCCGATCCGTTCATGAACCGATCGTCGACTCCTCTTAAAAGCCCTGTATTCTTCATACTGGAAGCTGCATTCAGGACAATCTGCTTTGGACGGCAATCTGAGCTTTTCGTTCCAGCAGAACACGAAGAAAGGACATCTCCAGTGACCATCATCTTGATCGTACTGCTCATAAGTTTGACGCCTGTCCCTATGCCAATCGGACCCATAGCCATACTGACGACGATCGTCAGACCTGTTATCAAACCAGCATCGGCCATCGGACCTGTCATCACGTCGACGCCGATCATCGAACCCATCATCAAACTGCCTTGCCTGATATTCGCGCCTCTGACGCCGTCGTTCCTCACACTCTTCCCATGCTCGGGCTGCTGCCTGCTGCCTTTTGTACTTGTTAATCAGCATCTGGGAAGTCATACGTGGCCAATATCCACCAGGAGCATTAGATTCACGCCCAAACGCCTGATGATTCCTTCGCAGCTCTTCAACAGTGACCTGAACTGCAGGATCAACGGCACCAGAATTCTTGGCGTGGTCCGATGTGAGCACCTTGAACTTCCCCTTTTCATCAACATCAACCATATTAACGGAAAAGGAGAAATTAACAAAGTTATTAGGAAAGGGATGACCGTTGATCTTCATGGCTTTCTTGTTATCTTCGAACTTGATCTTGCCAGATTCAATAGCCAACTGGATCTCCCTCCTGAACACCTTACATTCATTCGTTTCATGAGAAGTTGAGTTATGCCATTTGCAGTACTTGTGCTTCTTTAACTCCTCGGCCGATGGGATAGAGTGATTTGGAGAAAGCTGAATAAGCTTTTCACTGAGCAGCATGTCAAAAATCTTGTCGGCCTTTGTTACATCAAATCCAAATTTCTCAGGACTCTGTTTGACCCATGGGCACGATACCGGCTTTTTGGATTTGGTCCATTCAGCTATGTTGATATCAGCCTCTTCTTCAGTATCAGAAAGATAAGACACTGGCTTGAAAAACTTTGTGCGCCTCGCCTCCTGGTATCGGACCTCATGGGCTGACACCTTTTGCACCAGCTGTCCCAATGTTTCAAACTCCTAAGAAGAAAACCTATCCTTGATCGGCGCGAGCATACCCTGGAATGCAAGCTCAGCCAATTGTGTATCAGATAGCTTCAAACTGTAGCATCGATTCCTGATTTCACGGAACCGTTGAACATACTCCTTAATGGACTCATCGTTCCTCTGCCTGATAGCAATCAAATCAGAAATCTTCATTTCATTGAGGCCAGAAAAGAAGTACTTATGGAACTGCTTCTCCATATCGGACCAGCCTGTGACCGATCCTGCTGGCAACGACGTAAACCAAGTAAACGCCGGCCCTGATAGTGACAGAGGGAAGAATCTGAGCCTGAGTCCCTCCTCAGAAGCAGCCTCACCACATTGAGCTAAGAATCGGCTCACATGCTCGATGGTGGTCATATCATCTTGTCCAGAGAATTTTGAAAAATCTGGCACCCTGTAGCGTGGAGGAAGTGGCATTGCATCAAAGTAGGATGGGTACGGGTGCCGATACAACCTCGCTTCATCTTTAGGTTTCAAACCGAACTAATTCTGGATCACCTCGGCTATTTTCTGTGACCAATCCAACTGGTGACCTCCGAGTGGCATTCCATCAGTTTGATGCATATCCATCATGAAATCATTGTAATCACCAACCATACGCTGATGTGCAGGAATCTCTGAACGTATCTTTGCAGCTGCAGGTTGCTTCTCCTCTTCATTCAGAGTCCTAGCATATTTCTCACCATGCGGGCCGACAATTGATCCATCGGCCATCAACAGAAAACCGTTGGCCAGCTGAATGGGTGGTGGAATCGT
The DNA here is from genome assembly GCA_004135705.1 of Alloteropsis semialata. Lineage (NCBI taxonomy): Eukaryota > Viridiplantae > Streptophyta > Magnoliopsida > Poales > Poaceae > Alloteropsis > Alloteropsis semialata. The sequence goes on from CM014277.1 coordinate 60,090,706, forward strand.
CGGATTTTGCGGAGCAACGGTCATGGCGTTATCTTCAGTATTTTTGCCTTTTCCTGATCCTGATGCCTCTGGAGAATCTGACATAAAGACTGGGCCCTTCAAGCAAATAGAATCATCCACCACTTTCTTGATGAGATTATCCAAAGAATTTACCAAAGTGCCCGACTGGTTAATCAATGCATGGTGAACAGCTTGATGGATCATCTTTGTCATGTTGACATGGTAATCCCGAGCATCAATTGTCTTCTTGATCAACTCTGGGTCCGGAAGAGCACCTTTGAGCACAGGGCCTGAACGATTACGCCCGAATTGATCAAGACAGAGTTTCTCAAACGCGTCAATCTGGGCCTGAACTGCATCTAACTAGGCTTTAGATAGATCGGCCTTCGTGACTGGGATGGTTGGATCGGAGATCCTGTTCTTGTCAGCCTTGGCTTTCTCAGCAGCCAACTTCTCAGCCGCCAGCTTCTCAGCCGCCAGCTTCTCAGCAGTGAGCTTAGCAGCAGCAGCGTCCTTTTCAGCATCAGACGACATCTTGGAATTTTCTTACGTGTCCCACCGGGCGTGCCAAAAATGTGTTGACGCGGAAAATCGGCGGTCATATCCTCAGCGAGCAACACAACAAGGCCAGGGAGATCTGCTTCACTCCGGTGCTGGTCCTGCACTTTGTCCAGGTTCGCGGCGTGCCAGTCAATTTGACCTGAAATTGACAAGGGGATAAAACAGTTAAATTACTCTTTGATTGTGCCGGCTCTATTTCAGACGACAAATACGCGTTGGATTTTAGCCAAGACCCAATCAGATTTGTATCGGCCGACGCCAATCGGACCTCAAAATCGGACTTCATAGACAACCTCAATCGGACCAATATAATCGGACCTCAATCAGACATCGAATCAGACCTCAGAATCGGACCAATCAGGATCGGACCTTGATTAATGTAACAGATCAGCCTTTAAATAATAAAATAAAGCATAAAACATGGCCGATATGTAAATAACGGATCAGCTATACCTTTGAGCAAGATATTAAATAATTAAAGTGTGAGCCGATACGTCGTCCATCCTACCTAGTTGCCAGTTTGATTCATCTTATCGGATCACCTAGCTATCCGATCGGACCAGGACTGTTTCGACACGGTTTCACAGACGGATGCAGCGCACATACTCCAGCTATGATCGGACAAAATAACTAAACAATCAAACTCGACCCATCAACCCAACAACTAAACAAGATGCTCGCACAGGTAATTAATCAGACCAAGCAAATAAACAGTAAAACAGTAACAAGATCATTCCGATATTCAAAGCTGTCTTTGAATAATCAAGAGGAATCTAGCTCCGACACAGGGAATCTAAATCAATCCTGACGATCAAAGATCAATCTTTGATATATTGTGAAAACCTAGCTCCGACGCAGGGAATCTAAATCAAGCACAACAATCAAAGAACAACCAGATAAAGCTGTGAAGAAGAATCGGACCTAGAACGATATTGTAAGATAAGTATTGCTCAAATCGGACTAAACCAATGCTCATAGCAGTTGGAGAATCAGATTAATTCACATGGCGCAGATCTAAATCAATCTAGCAACTCCAAACAACCGCTTAAGCTGCCTTCTAATAACAAGATAAATCTAGCTCCGACGCAGGGAATCTAGATCAAGCCCGAAACTCGAAGAACAACTCGGTAAACGATTAACTACTGAATAATCAATAGAGATCTAGCTCCGACGCAGGGAATCTAGACCAATCTTGATAATTCAAAGATAAATCGGTTGAACAGTATAAACGAGAAAGGGCGATGCGCCTCAATTCAAAGCTTAAACTAGTTCGATAAGTTGACAATCTTACTGGTAAGCCGGAGATCAGGAACTGATGCAGCCCGTCCACCAATGAGTTCGTCGGTATCTACTCCTACTCCTAAGGTTTTGGCGTGAAGCCGGGTTGTATTGATTGTGAGAATAATTCTTTACAATGGACGAGGGTTTATATTTATACCCTGGTCATGAAGAGTCCCGATCGGACTTGACTAACTTGCAGATAAAGCAAACTAAATCTAATATAAAATGGGACTCTCAATACGCCTTCTGAAAAGGAAAATAGTCTCCGCTCATGCTACGCTCCCTCCTTAGCCAATGCGCCTTTCTTCATTTATCATTAGATCGGACTTTCCTATTTTGGCTTCCTTCTCCGGCATTATCTGTTTGACCATTCAATGGGCCCACCGTGCAGTGCCAGCCTCACCACGTCACCATCTGACTCAGCATATCCGGTGCGAAAATCTGGTGTCAACAATATCATGAAGGGTCAACATACTAGATCTAATCGCCATGATTACATAAAGTATGCTATATAGTATAACCTAGCATTAGACTAAGAATCAATCTTATTCATGATAGGTAGAAAGCATAGAAATAGGCATCGAGTCGCTAAAAGATCGGATGACATAAAGAACAATACTCATACAATAGATATGTTTGGATCATCACCACCGAATACATACCATTGATGACTCCAACTTGCTTATGAACTCCACCATGGCACAACCACGCAGGGAGGCCATGGTGGTTAGGGTTGGCCTAAGCCATCCCTAGACAACTTCGAGGACTTGCGGCGGCCGTCGTCTCCTTTTGGTGTATGCCATAGGTTTCACCGAATTCTAGTGGATGGATCTGCGAGCCCTCGGGGTACAGGGGCTATAAATAGTCCGAGGAAACCCTAGCTCGAAGGGGAGGTCGAGGCGGCGCAGAAACGACCCAGGCCCCTCTAGCTAAGCATGGGGGAGGACTTGTTGGACGAGAAGGAAAAGGCCATATAGAGTACAATGATCGTGTTCACCATAAGATGCTCAAGATTCTTCTTCCATGCTAAGCACAATACTTAAGCATGAGGGAAGCCGCGCTACATATATACACTTCATGACAAGCATCGAAAGACGGTAACTCTTCCTCAACCTTCTCTTTGTTCATCTCCTTTTTAATGCTTGTATATATGTATGCCATCGACCATAGGTTAGAAACCTTTGTATATCTCTCTTGTTAATAACATACCTACTAGGAGGACAACCTAGTTTTGTTTTTGTTTTCAATAAATAATAACCACCATCACTTTGAGCTCACCTCGATAATATCATTTTTGAATGCCTTTGCTTATGGAAAAGTGATGAAAATTGCCGCTTTGCTTTACCTACATGGTGTTGTATATGACTTGACCATTTGCTCTCCATAAAATGAACTTAAATCGATATAAATACCGGCTCTTTATTTGTGGAGGTTAAATGACTAAATTCTAGACCCACATATTTTTTATGTTGCTCTTTAATTTAAGTTTACCGATGACCTTATGCTTTGTATTGTTTTTATTTAAAACTTGATTCTTATGCTATCTACATTCGTGAATCTCTTGCAAAGTTCTACCTACCAAAGCCTTTACATATACATGATCTTTCATGATGAAACCCTTAGATTTTCAAACTTATATTTTGATGAGTTGGATTAAGATTGATTTCTATGGTTCGAGACTAAGAAGCTGGCCATTCCATTTTGCGTACATTCCTTTTGCTAGCCTTTCTATCCATGCATTGTGAATTTCTACACCGGAAACTTCGCAAACTTCGCTGGATATCCACCCTAAACCAAATATCTTTTTGTGATTACCTCCTTGATCACAACCCAATTTGAGTATGGATTATCATCTCGAGGAAAAACTGGAGAATCAAGAGCTTGACACAAGGAACATATATTTGGGAGGCATCAAAGAGTGCATAGAAGAAAGATTAGAAGAAATGGAGGTCCACAACAAGTGGACCGGCCGGTTTCAACACCATGAGCCGACCGACCTACCCCTATCCTCCTCCAATGGCTTCAATATTCGACGAGAAGATACTCCCTGAAGATTCAAACCATTTTCCAAAAGATTGAGATGGATACTTACTCTAGCATTGGTCACCACTTCTATGCTCGAGGACGAGCAATCGTTTAAGCATTGGGGGGAGCCTGAGTAAGTATTAATGTTGCTAGAAGTTCTAAGGAGCACAAAGAAAGAAAAGAAAAAGAAAATAAAAAATATGTGTTGAAAAAGGAAGAAAGGAAAGAAAAAAGTGTGAAAATAAATGCTCTTTAGTTCTTTTTACTTCACTAAATTCCATAGTGCCTTAAAGATTATTCCATACTCAAATATTTCAACCATGTGCAATCCGATAATGAGGACTTCACTTGTGCCTCGGGATCAACCTTTGCCATTTGCACATGTCCACTATCTAAAAAGCGTGTGTTCCATTTTCTCCCTCTCCACAAAATCAATTATTCTCCATGGCCTTTTTGACTAGTCTCGGTAATTCCAATAGATCTTTCTCTTAGTTTGACAATACTTCGAATATAATATTTTGCTAGGATTGTTTTTACCTACCAAGCTCCACATAAGCCTTCCACTTTCATATATGAGTAGAATAAGTTGAAAATAATCTAGTATAGGCTTGAGCGACTTGATGAGATGAGTGTTCCATGAGCTTTTGCAAGAGAACCTCACTTATGTTGGATATGCATCTTTTTGAAAACTCTTCATGATGCAATAAGGTAAAGGTCTCAAGTTCGCTTAAGTTCAAGAGCATTGCATTTATTATTATTGTGGCTTGTTCTTTATTGCTAGTCTATCTTCCATAATAAAAAGCAGTCGGTCACAACTTGTACTTTAAATGTTAAACATTTGAGAGCAATATGTCTTGTTGTGTATAACTATAAGTAGGGAAAACATTGAAGGGCAATGCTGATTTCCTTATTAAGCAAAGATCTTGGACTTACTCGAGGACGAGCAAGGCTCAAGCATGGGGGGATTGTTGACGCTCGTTAGTGACACACTTTTAGTGCTATTTAAGTGGTGTTTTGGGATCAATTCATATACTAACCTGCCACTTGGCTCTTGAAATAACCCCGTTTTCACATATGCATGTATTTTTGGAGGATTTTGGTTTATGCAGGTTTTTGAGCTATAAATGAGCACTTTTGGACAAAGACCGAGATCATGCATAGAGCGGAGGAATGAAGGCCATGTGACTCGGATTTCGTTCGCTCTCATCTATGGTGAACCAACCTCCAAGAATGTGAAAGGGCAAAGACTTGAAGATAAGGTCGGATGACTTCGGGATCAAGGCGAATCAAGCAGATATATGGAAAGATATCAAGACCCAATCCTATCCCGAAGCAACCGGCCGGCCCAGGGCTTTTCTGTGGCCCCTCGGCCCCATCTTTCACGTGGAAGCTTCTAGTTCCTCCAGGAGTTGATTTGCCAATGCATGTAGGTATTTGACGTCGGTTGCTTCGGAATAGGATTGGGTCTTGATATCTTTCCATATGTCTACCTGATTCGCCTTGATCCCGAAGTCATCCGACCTTATCTTCAAGTCTTTGCCCTTTCACATTCTTGGAGGTTGGTTCACCATAGATGAGAGCGAACGAAATCTGAGTCACATAGCCTTCATTCCTCCGCTTTATGCATGATCTCGGTCTTTGTCCAAAAGTGCTCATTTATAGCTCAAAAACCTGCGTAAACCAAAATCCTCCAAAAATACATGCATATGCAAAAATGGGGTTATTTCAAGTGCCAAGTGGCGGGTTAGTATATGAATTGATCCCAAAACACCACTTAAATAGCACTAAAAGTGTGTCNGTCGGTCACAACTTGTACTTTAAATGTTAAACATTTGAGAGCAATATGTCTTGTTGTGTATAACTATAAGTAGGGAAAACATTGAAGGGCAATGCTGATTTCCTTATTAAGCAAAGATCTTGGACTTACTCGAGGACGAGCAAGGCTCAAGCATGGGGGGATTGTTGACGCTCGTTAGTGACACACTTTTAGTGCTATTTAAGTGGTGTTTTGGGATCAATTCATATACTAACCTGCCACTTGGCTCTTGAAATAACCCCGTTTTCACATATGCATGTATTTTTGGAGGATTTTGGTTTATGCAGGTTTTTGAGCTATAAATGAGCACTTTTGGACAAAGACCGAGATCATGCATAGAGCGGAGGAATGAAGGCCATGTGACTCGGATTTCGTTCGCTCTCATCTATGGTGAACCAACCTCCAAGAATGTGAAAGGGCAAAGACTTGAAGATAAGGTCGGATGACTTCGGGATCAAGGCGAATCAAGCAGATATATGGAAAGATATCAAGACCCAATCCTATCCCGAAGCAACCGGCCGGCCCAGGGCTTTTCTGTGGCCCCTCGGCCCCATCTTTCACGTGGAAGCTTCTAGTTCCTCCAGGAGTTGATTTGCCAATGCATGTAGGTATTTGACGTCGGTTGCTTCGGAATAGGATTGGGTCTTGATATCTTTCCATATGTCTACCTGATTCGCCTTGATCCCGAAGTCATCCGACCTTATCTTCAAGTCTTTGCCCTTTCACATTCTTGGAGGTTGGTTCACCATAGATGAGAGCGAACGAAATCTGAGTCACATAGCCTTCATTCCTCCGCTTTATGCATGATCTCGGTCTTTGTCCAAAAGTGCTCATTTATAGCTCAAAAACCTGCGTAAACCAAAATCCTCCAAAAATACATGCATATGCAAAAAGAGGGTTATTTTAAGTGCCAAGTGGCGGGTTAGTACACGAATTGATCCCAAAACACCACTTAAATAGCACTAAAAGTGTGTCGCTAACGAGCGTCAACATGAGCTCCATAGAAACAACGCCCTTAGCACTCATAGGCTCACCTCCTCCCACACCACTGACAGTCATGTTGGTCTTGATTAGCTCATCATCTAAACCACCAAGCTTCTTGAACATAGAATAAGGCATCAAATTGACAATTGCCCCGATATCAACAAGCATCCTCGAAATTGGCTTCCCATTGATATGCCCCTTCATGTACAGCGCCTTTAGATGATTTTCAGAATCCTTTGGCCTTTTAATATAGCTTCCTTTAGGCCAAAGTCTAGATGAGCCATCTCTTCCTCCGGAATAACGTAATAATCCGAAGACAAGTGCACCACATTAGCATCAACATTCATATGCTCAGGTGATGATCTATTATCAACAAGCTGTTCATCGTCCATATTTTGGGAATCCGATGACAACCTCTGATCAAATGTAGAAGTAACAGAAATCTCAGAAGCAACACGAGATGGACCTGGATCAGCAGAAACCGGTACTATCGGATCCAAAACCGGTGCGGCACAGCAGCTGGCACCGAGGTGGGCAAAACTGGTTCCACCGTTTTGGAATCCGGTACCACCAGATTTTGTCCTAGAGCTTCATTGATCTTCAATTTCCACTCTTTGCCTAGAGGAATCATGGGCCTGTATTTGTTGAAGTGCTCCTCCCTCTGCTTCTCCAGCTCTTTCTCCTTCTGTTCTTGAAAGCGAAGCCGCTGCAACTTCCTCTTTTTTGTGCGCGTCAAACCTAGAGGACACCATCTTGGCATGAAGTATTTAGATTTATCAATTTCAACCTTCTTACCCTCGCCAGGATCTGCAGCAACATTTTTCTGGACTGATGGCTTAGCCTCATCAACAATCACAATTGGCATCTTGTCATCATCCTCTGGAATCACCTTGATGTCACCAATCTGAATTACATCAGCAGCAGTAGTCCTCTCCTAGTCGACATCCATCTTCTGGACAACTTCCTCCACCTTTTTGGGCCGATAAATCTGCTTGAGAGGAGATGGTTGCCTCTTCTGAGGAAACCAATTCCACCGGTTTTGGGAACTGGTGCCACCGGTTTTGGGTGGCACGTCCCAACCTGATCGACGAGATGCCGAACGGTTATCCACCAACCTCTCGTGTACTGGTCCAATGTCATTACCCCACCCTGGATGAAAAGAAGGATATTGCATAGGGTAATATGGCATGTGCATCCTATTATAATCCTATGCCGGATATGGAGAACTAAAATATTGAGGCATCCATGGCATGGCTTGATATTGATTTTGCTGAGGATACAATGTAGCAACGTCACCCTTCTGTCTGTTATTCGCCCTTGGAGGCGAAATTGGCTTCTCTTGACGCATGGGTGATCTCTTTCTCTTTTTTGCCGGCCAATCCTCATCAACTGGCCTTTGATTTGCATATTTGGAAAATAACTGGTCAAAGGTCGGCTTTGGCTTTGCAACTTTACCCTGATCTTTGGCCACATTAATTTTCCAAGTTCCAATCTCAGGACGCTTAGGTTTCAACATCTTCGGGCATCCCTGACCAAAACCGGTGGGACCGGTTTCAGAAACCAGTGGCATCGGTTTGTCCTGTGTAGCAGGCTCAAACGGTGCCTTTGATGTTCCTTGCCCCCCAAGATCTGTGACTCTTGCAGTGATTCTAAAATTCTCTCTGCCATTGGGGGTCTTCTCACACACCACTTCCCTGATAATTGATTTACCCTTCAAATTTTCAAGCTTTTCGTCTCCCACAACAACATTTTTTCCTTTGGTTGATTCGACTTGATGCGGCCAAACCAGAACCTTAGGAGGTTGCATCTCAAGTGTATTAACAGGGAAAGGCGCCTTATCAACCTGCATCTCATGTAGTGTCAAACGTCCTTCATTCAAGGCCGATTGCACCTGTCGACGGAAAACATTGCAATCATTAGTAGCATGCAAAAAAGAATTATGCAATTTGCAATATGCCGGCCTTTTAAGCTCTTCAGGTGAAGGAATAGCATGAGACATTTTAATGTTTTCATTCTTCAACAATTCATCAAAAATATGATCGCATTTGAAACATCAAAAGTAAATCGCACTTCTTCATGCCGATTCTTTTGAATTGGCTTAAGAGATGGACAAGTGTATGATTTATTCTTAGAAAGCCACACAAGTTCAGCAACTTCATCATCGTCCGAGCTACTAGAATCATAAGTAACAACATGAACATTGGAACGATGAGTTTTATATGTATCTTTAGCATTTTTAATTCGGTGTTCAGTAGCTAAAGCCCTTACTTGTACTTGATTAACCAAAAAGTGATCCAAGCCTTCTAATTTTTCTTTAATAAAGGATCTCAAACCATTAAAAGCAACATCTGCAAGATCCGTTTCAGAAAGCGACAAAATAAAACACCGGTTTCTAGTTTCTTTGAATCGTTTAAAGTAATCTAAAATAGATTCATCTCTTTGTTGCCTAACCGATGTTAAATCTGTCAACTTTAGTTGAATACTCCCACTATAAAAGTGATCATGAAATTTTTTCTCTAATTGATTCCATGAGTGAATTGAACCGGGAGTTAACGAAGAAAACTAGGAAAAAGCAGTTCCAGTCAAAGATAATGAAAATAAAGGAACTTTCAAAGCATCACTAGAACTAGCCTCTCCTAGTTGAGCAATATATTGGCTAATGTGTTCCCAAGTGGTCTTACTATCATCACCATTAAATTTCACAAAATCAGGAATACGCCAATTATTAGGATAAGCTATAGCATCAAAATCAGTAGAATATGGTTTCTGATATAATCTAGAATTACCAACATCAATGCCAAGCCTATCCTGCATCATGCTAGCTAACTCGTCCTTTAATTTAAAGAATTCAGCATATAAATTTGAATGAGCTAAATCAGATTGCCATGTGGCTGTACTTTGAGCTTGAACAACATGAGGCATGCGAGTAGGACCTTGCCGCAAATATTGATCATATACATCATTAGGAATCCCACTAGAATTAATGTTTTGATTAGGTATGGGGGTGATGTATAAGCACATGTTCCAATATAAGCAGATCCATTAACTACCTCTGTATTTCGGTTAGGGACTACTGAAAGAGGAGCCGTGGCGTGGGGTACTAGCTGCTGCGCAACCGGGGCGACAAAACCGGTGCCACCGGTTTCACCGTGGCTGGTGAAACGTGCTGCGGCGGCGGTATCTGCCCTGGATAAAAATTAGCCGGCATACTATACAATGGATTTTCAGGTGTTTTTCCTAGTGTAGCCAACACATTCGCATGCGTATTCTCATGTTGCATAGGTTGTATATTATGTGCATAATAAGATGATTCTAACAACCTATCCTTTTCAATTTTATCTATCATGTCCATAAGAGTGCTCACTACTTCATCGGTATGTAAAAGCGCAGCACCAAGCTTATATCAGGATTAGAAGCAGAAGGTTCGGGTGGGTGTGCAGTTACCGGAGGTATTTTTTCCACCTTCTAGTCCTTTATCATGAACGCCGGCATCATAAATCCGTGAGTTCTTATCACCTTGCCGTGGCGATCCTTCTTCAGCCCCATCAGGAACTGACTCTTGAAGAACTCTTGGGCTGCTTCAAACTTCTGGCGTTCCTCCTCGCTGATTTCCTCCATGGAAGACACAACGATGTTCTCCTTGTTGAGATCTGAAATAGAGCCCATCTGGCTAGGGTTTGATAAATCGGTTATTAAAACCAAGATTTCCAAATTCCCCAGCGGGGACGCCAAAAATGTGTTGACGCCTTTTACGGTCAACACACAGAATTGCGCTAGCTCACGCGGATCCACAATGGATCGATCAACTGCAGCAGGCCGAGCAAAACCGGTACCACCGGTTTGGGATTCCAGTTCCACCGATTTCCTAGGGCTTGCTGCGTGAGCCTAAGATCGCCAGCCCGGGAGGGACCCCATCAGGGCAGGCGCGCCTAGGGTTGCTCTGAGGTCGGCAGGCTACTCAGAACGCCATCGACGCCATAGAGACGAAGTATGAACAGAAATTAGGGTTGCAAAAGCTAGGGTTTGAAGATGATAAAAAGTAAAGGTATTAAGTGTTTGATCGATTGGATAAACCCTCAATCGACCATGGCCCTTTATATTTATAGGGTAGGGAGGTCTTGCCCCGCAAGGAAAGTCCTATTACAACTCGGATCTACAAAAAGAGTCCAAACCTACTAGAACTCGGGGAAAACCGGTTCCACCGGTTTCTGTTGCCAAACTGGCTACAGAAGGGAAACCGGTGCCTCCAGTTTCAGAATCCAGTGCCACCGGTTTCTGATACCCGATTAGCCTTGTGCCAATTTTGATCGTCAACACTAATACGAGCATGCGTACATGAGTTGAGTGGTTGCGTTGAATTGTCTTTTCTGTAGACGATCTGACAGTGGTTGCTTGGAGCTCGTCAATACAAATCCAATTTACTATATACGATTTGGAAATTAGATGACTCTTGATCAAGCCATTAAATATAGGGAAAAAGTCTACTTAACCTCCTGAACTATTGATGTTCGTCTACTTAACCCCCTCACTTAAAAAACCGGGTATTCTAGCTCTGAACTATCCGTAACCATGCAAATAATCCCCTACATATGGTGGTTTCGGAAGCGGTATTGCCTACGTGGCATTACACTTGGATGTGACGTGGCAACAACATATAGTCTATTTCATGCCCCCCCTCCTCTAAACTTGTGAGGTTTATGGACATAACCCCCTCAACTATATAACGGGATACTTAGCCCCCCTCACCCTCGGACTGCTTTTATAATATTTTATTTTCTGATGTGGAAAACTACATGGAAGATGACATGGCATTTGACCCATCCATATCTCTCTCACGCACGCATAGAAACATGCCCCACTAATATTCTCGGCACTATTCTAACTCCATGATAATTTCGTATCAACTTCGCCTCCATTTTGAATTTTCATCACCCTGTGATAATATCATGAGTTAGAACTATGTAGAGATGATTAGTAGAACATCCAACTCATCGTCTCTAACTTGTTGGTAGAGTGCGACAAGATTCCAAAATGGAGTTGAAGTTGTCATAATACGTAGAATAATATAGAGAAGATTAGTGAGGTGTGCTTCTTCTATGGGTGTGCGTGAGGGAGAGGAATGTGATCAATGTCATGTTATATTCCATGTAGTGCTCCACATTAAAAAAATCTTAGGAGGTGATTTAGACGGTATTGAATAGGGGTGTTAAGTATTTAGTTATATAGTTGAGCGGGTTATGTAGATAAACCATGATAATTTGCGGGTGAAATAGACTTTTAAACATGTTGTTGCCACGTCACATACATGTAATGCAACGTCAGCAAAGCCGCTGCTGAAAACCACCCTAGGGGGTTATTTGCATGGTTTTGAATAGTTCAGGAGATAGAATACCCGGTTTTATAGGTGAGGGGGTTAAGTAGATGAACATTAATAGTTCAGGGGTTAAGTAGACTTTTTCCTTAAATATAGACACTAGTAAAATCCACAACTTTTCGGCCATCGCGTCGGCTCTGGCTGCTTCCACCATCGCGCTGCTACAAGTCTCTGCTGGTATCCTCTCTGCAGTTAGCGTTTGAAGCTTTTAAGGTTCTGCTTCCGTGCATCAGCAGAAAAATGGCCTTTAGTCCCAATTGAGAACCCACTTTAGCCCTAGTTGGAAACCCGTTTCAATCCCGGATTCCCAACCGGGACTAGTATCCAAGACCATTGTGTTTGGCCATTTGTCCCGACAGCTCTCAACCTGCAACCGGAAAGGATGCCACATTCTCTAGTAGCGGGAGCCTCTATACTCTAAAATCAGACCATCTCTCACGGTGTGAAACCCCAAATCGTTGCTGGGAAGTGAACTGGCAGTACACATCAACACATGCAAAAGTGATAACCGCAGTGTATCACTCCAATTAGGGCATGTACAACAGTTAGATAATAGCCATCTATATGAGTCCACATCAGCAAAATGAGCTGATATGGCCATTATTAAATGAGAAAATAGTGTGTTATTGTCTACTATCTCATCTACTGCTCTGGCTCGTTCTTCAGGCAAAACAACGGAAACCAGAGGAAGTATTAAATAGCACAAAGACAGCAAAATATACATCCAATTGTAAAGTTGTCTATTTGCCTGTCTGTATGTTTTAAATAGACAGCAGCTGTCTAAACTGTTGTACATGCTCTAAGAGTGTGAGTGTAAAAGTACTACATATCCCAGTTTTGGTTACATACCAGTTGTGGTATCGGCACCACCACGATTAGTTAGAACCTCAAACCAAGAAAACTATCTTTTCTGGCATACAGGTCTCTATCACCTCTACTCTAGTCTAACAAATATAAGTTGTCTCCAAAATGATTAATTGAATGAATTGGTCATTTTGGAGATCTTACATTTGTTTGAATGGAGAGAGAGCAATGATACTCTTTGCATACAACAACTTAGCTCATTTGTGTAAAACACTTTGATTGATTACACATTAATTATGTCATGCTCAAATATAAATTGGCATTGTATCATTAGAATATAGGTTCACATGAAATAGAAATGTACGATTTAAACCTAAAATATAAATTTTCAAGAATAATATCCACGTAATCTAGTGCATGCATGCATGAATCTCTCGAGCCTCCTATATTAGCTCTAATGCCTCTCTAAAGATAGTGCAATTGTTCGAAGGTGAGGTAAAAGTTATAAGATCTTGAAATGGCACTACGACGAAAGGGCCAATACAATGCACCGATATCAATTGTGTCTATGCCTAGTGATATATGTATACCAAATTTGAGTAATCTAGGCTTCTTTTTGGGTAACAGCAACAATCTAGTTACCTTATCCATCAATGCACTTAAGAGGATTAAGGTTGACAGAGTATTGTAGCTCCAAAATCTAAAGGGGCTAAAAGGTTAGGTGAAGACCAACAACTCACATTTTCGAACAATTTTGAACCGGAGTGTTGATGAGGATACTGAAAATGACGGTGCCCTTCTTGCACACTTGGTAATTGAAGTAACTGATGTAGGCTTGGATGACTTTTGGACCTGGACACAAATTTTTGACCTTACAGCTTCTTGTCGAAAATCCAAGTCTGCATCCAAAAAACATAAAAGTTGTAAAACAGCATCTATACCAAAACATTTTTCTCCATGAAAGGCTTCTATTGGAATAGAAGAGATGTATCGGACTTGGCTAAATACCGGTACATAGCTGAAGCAATAAGAAATCGTAATCTTGATTTTGTTACTATCATGGAAACAGGGAGAAAAGTTATGTCAAAAGTGAATCTTGAACGTCTATCTGGATGGGCACATTTCGTTTGGCATTGTGTACCACCACGTGGGAGGTCTGGTGGAATCCTCTTTTGTATAAATGCTACCGTGTTTGATCTAACTTTAATTGTAGAAGGGGAATTTTATATCAAATATAATCTCTGTAATAAAGTTGATAGATCTTTAAGCCCAAGAGAAAACATAAATTCCCAGTCATTCCTATCATTATTTCTCCCTTGTGATAATAGTAGTCATATTTATCTTGCTCTTTAAGCTTTGTACATGGCGCAAGAAATGCAAAACAAAAGTCACATACTCCCATCAAACACGTCCATGCATGGTCACCCAACGATATTTTACGCACACACTACGAGAGAACTTCATATTGGTGCGCGCACGTTAGTGTCGGTCGGCCTTGAGCCAGCACTAATGTCATCATTTAGTACCGGCTCCAGGGAACAGTGCCGCGGGAGCCATGTTAGTGCCGGTTGGAACTCCAAACCGGCACTAACGCGCCCTTCCGCAACGGTCAGCACCGACCGAACACCGGTCAAATGCCCAGTTAGTGCTGGCTGAACGTATAGGCCGGCACAAACTTGGCTGGGCGAGTTTTGTGCCGGCTTGCAGCATCAGCTGGTACTAAATGATACATGTTAGTGCCGGCTGAACCCACCAGCCGGCACTAAGTCGTCCGACTATAAATCGCCCATCTTCTTCTTCCCCGAGCCTGACCACCCAATTCTATACCATCGTCTTTTCTTCGGTCCTGTCTACCTTGATCCACCCAATTGGAACCAGCACCAGCAGCAGGTAAAATTTTCGCCCCAAATCGCTTCCTTCTTTTGCTCTCTCCTCTTGTTGGCCATAGCTTCTTCATGAAAAAAGCAAAGCCAACGAGGCGGAAATGGGGATGAATGTTCAACTTGGAAAGAAGCACTCTGATTGAAGTTCATGAAAAATATAATACTCTGTATCTTCCCAATTGAGATTCAACCATATCTGTAGACTTCTTTTATTCTTTGCAAAAAAGGCTAATAAGTATTAATTTCGCTACAAATAACATAATTAGATTAGCTTCAACTGCCGGAGCTTGAGCCTAATATTGGTGTCTTGGTGCTTCCTGGAACAGGCAGAAATGCCGAGATTGAACCAAACAAGGTGGACACAGATGGCAGGCAACCTCTAGTTCAGGCAGGTTCCTTTGAAATCCCAACAAAGCTGAGGTATGAGGCTGTCTAGAGGATAGAATGAATGACACAAAATTAGATTACTATATTGCTCTGTCAGTAAAACATATTACATTGAAAATAATGTGTGATATAGAAGGAGAAA
>CM014277.1:60108834-60126883 GCA_004135705.1 Alloteropsis semialata
CCCCCGGACCGGCGCGGCGGCACCCCTCCCATCGTAATTCTCTGGTATTCATGATTTGTCTCAACCCTCCGTTGTTTGATTGATACAATGATATTAAAATGGGATACCTAGCACATACACATATTGATTTGTTTAATAGAAAGGAGCAAAGAACAAGTTTTGATTCAAAAGCATGCACTAAGCTGGCATGCTTGTGCCTGTCCACATGGTTATGTTCTCCGAAGATTCATATATAGATAAATTATACTATAAGCTTGATGAATTTGACGGTCAACTTCTTGTCTTACCAATTTGACTTTAAGATCAACATTTTGCAGATATTTTACAAGTCATGTACCTTTCTATTTCTTCAATCACAGCCCAGTTATAAGTGAGAGCAGCATGTCAAATGGTTTTCAAAATACTTATATATCTGACTGCTCTTTAGTTGTACCTATCACTATCAGAAATATGTTATGTGAACTCAACTCGGTTTTAATACTATCTAGCTGACTAGTTAGTTTATAATCCATTGAATATCCTGCAGTTGGAAGCTTGTTGGGCTGATGCTTTTGAAACTAGTATTCTGTTGGGAAGTTTAGTTTTTTTATTAATGTACTTGAAATTGTTCCCGGCTTTTGTGCCGTTATGTGTATGTCGGCCATCGTGCCGTTATGTGTATATCGGCCATCGTGCCGTTCTTTTGTTGCAGGTTTTGAAACCTCACCGTGGAGGGGAGGTGCTGCCGAAAATTTGAACTGACGTCATAGCTTTGCGTGTTTTTCAGGGTCTCGTAGTCCCTCGTCAGCTACTTCACTATCCTCGTCGTGTCACCTCGTTGGATAGCAAGGTGAGGCATCAATTACTCGTCTTATTTCATATCATGTTCGTAGATCACGTAACCCAGTTAGGCGTCTCCCGTTCGAAAGAGATACGGTTGGAAGTATGCAGATCTCTGCATATGGATACCCGTATCTGTTTCGAATTGTCCACGTTATTTGGACAGCCCGAGGATGCGTAGATGGGTATAGTTTCCATGGTCTACTTCGATCCGAGGCAGAATTTCGGCATCATCTTCCTGTTGTTCTTCGGATACACAATCTCCTTGACCGGACGTGTATTTGGAGAACAGCGGGGAGATGCTGCCGAAATTCTGTCTCGGATAGGAGTAGACCATGGAAACTGTACCCATCTACGCATTCTCAGGTGGGATTAGGACCTATCTTTACCTATTAGGCAATGATAGACATCGTTTAGATATATTTATTTTTAATATCACCCCCGCTGATGTTAAAGGATGGATGATGACCGTGAGTGGATGTACACGGGCCGCACAAATCTGAGTTCGTTGACCGATGAATGGATTGAGAAGACCGAGGCCTTTTTGAATGTAGCATTTGCCAAGGTTAAAGGTGGGGACAGCACGTGGTGTCCGTGCAACAAATGTGGAAACACACGCCGACAAACAAAGGATACCATGGGCAAACATTTTTGCAAGTTTGGATTCACGGCAAACTATACCAGGTGGATCTACCATGGTGAAAACGATCGTGTGCGAGGCGAGGTCGTGAGACAACGCATCGAGAATTATGATGCTGATGCCGGGGTAGCGGACATGTTGGATGACTATCATGAAGCACACTTCGATGATGCACCTAGGGAGGAGGAGCCAGAGCCCACCGCAAAGGCGTATTACCAGATGATGGATGCGGCACAGCAACCCCTTCACGGGCATACCAAAGTTTCTCAACTGGATGCCGTTGCGCGCCTCATGGCCGTAAAATCTCAGTTTGGCCTGAGTCGAGACGCTTTCGATTCAATGGTGACTGTTGTTGGCAGCCTGCTTCCGGTGGGTCACATTCTGCCAAAGAGCATGTACGAGGCACAGAAGCTCCTTCGTGCACTTAAGATGCCATATGAGCAGATACACACTTGTCCGAATGGATGCTTGTTATTTAGAAAAGAAAATGCGGAAGCAAAGTACTGTTCAAAGTGTGGTTCCTCTAGGTATTTGGAGGTAGAGTCAGGTGATGGTACTAAGAGGCAGCTCACAATCCCCGTGAAAATCCTACGGTACCTTCCCTTCATACCGAGAATCCAACGACTCTTCATGACAGAGGAATCCGCGAAACAGATGACATGGCACAAGCAAGGCCGTCGATACAATCCTGAGAAGCTGGTACATCCATCCGATGGTGACTCATGGACTAACTTCGATTCAATTCATAGTGACAAAGCTATAGAGGCTCGTAATGTCCGTGTTGCGCTGGCAACAGATGGGTTCAATCCTTACGGAATGACGGCTGCACCGTACACTTGTTGGCCCATGTTCGTTATCCCCCTCAATCTCCCCCCCGGTGTGCTCTTTCAACGACAGAACATATTCTTGTCGTTGATAATTCCGGGGTACCCGGGAAAAAATATGAGTGTGTACATGGAGCCTCTGATTGATGATTTGTTCCGTGCTTGGGAGGAAGGGGTATGGACATACGACCGTGCTACAAAGACAAACTTCAAAATGTATGTTTGGTTCCACTACTCTCTGCATGACCTGCCGGCGTATGCGTTGTTCTGTGGGTGGTGTGTTCATGGCAAGTTCCCATGTCCAATATGCAAGGCAGCTCTGAAGTTCATTTGGTTGGTGAAAGGTGGCAAGTATTCGTGTTTTGACAAACATCGACAGTTTCTCCCTCTTGACCATCCATTCAGACGAGACACCAAGAACTTTACGAAAGACGTCGTTGTTAAAGACCCTCCACCAGCAATGTTGACAGGTGTGGATGTTCGTGCTCAGCTAGATGCTCTCGTGGTCAATGAAGAAGGTGGTTTTGTCGGATATGGTGAGCAACATGCCTGGACTCATAAGTTGGGCTTGTGGAGGCTTCCCTATATGGAAGACCTTCTTCTGCCACATAACATTGATATGATGCACACAGAAAAGAATCTCGGTGAGGCACTTTTTGGTACAATCATGGACATGGTTGATAAGACAAAGGACAATGTTAAGGCTAGAGTTGATCAGGCGAGGTTATGCGATAGGCCAAAGCTAGACATACCGCCTCCGAAAGACGGCAAGTCATGGAGAAAGCCTAAGGCCGATTTCGTCCTGTCGAGGCCTCAAAGGAGGGAAGTTCTAGAATGGTTTCAAACGTTAATGTTTTCCGATGGCTATGCAGCGAATCTAAAGAGGGGAGTGAACTTATCTACTATGCGAATCAACGGGCTCAAGAGTCATGACTATCACATATGGCTAGAGCGACTTCTTCCGGTGATGGTTCGAGGATATGTCCCTGATCATGTCTGGCAAGTGCTGGCTGAGTTGAGCTTCTTCTTCCGCCAGCTGTGTGCTAAGTACATTTATGATTTGTTCAATTGCATTTATTTCTAAGTACATTTTGTTTATCTGTACTGATTGATTTTCTCTTTGTAATTGCAGATGGTGGGCGGTGTCACCAAGTCGTTAGCGGGGATTTTGAGACGGCTTCCCGGTGCAGGTGGAGGGTCCTCTGCCGGTGAGGGGTCCAGCAGGGGGACGGGTGGAGGTAGGGGTCGGGGGAAGGGTGGAGGCAAGGGTCGGGGGAGACAGGGTGGAGGCAGGGGGCGAGGGAGGCAGGCTCCAGCACCGTCTCCTGAGGCAGACTCGGAGTCTGAGTCTGAGTCTGAGGACGAGGTTTTACCTACACCGGAGGCGGCCTCTCCCGACCACGTCGTGGCACAGGATGGCCCGGACCAGGAGTGGCAGCAGGGGGAGGAGGAGGAGGAGGAGGAGGAGGAGGAGTCGCAGCCATTTGGTTGAGAGGTCCCTCGCAGCTTCCCCAGCGACCCATACCGTTTGAGAGGCGGCCGATGATTCGGCCCATCGCTCCTAGGTAATATGGTTTATATTTGATCGTAACATTTTCATTTCATATTGTTATAACTTGATTGCAAACTTAAAATTTCTCTTAATCACTTATGCAGGAGTTGGATTATGGTCGCTCCTGGGGTTCACGACCGCCATGTCAACGGGATCCTGGGTGGTTTGTGCAGGTTGCACTTCCCAGGCTTCGTTGACAAAGGCGGAAGACAAGAGCCAGCCTACACGTTTGACCACTACATGGCCTTCCCCGACTCGATGGATCGGGACAACAGGATATTCCAAAACAAGGCGGCTCGTGTCACGGGCGAGCTGTGGGTAAGTTTTCCTCGCACTACACTACTTAATTCGTTGCACATTCATTGGATATTTTCTTAAAATATTGAATGTCTACATCGCGTCTGTATGCAGGATTTCTACAGATGCGAACCGGGCTACGAGCAAGCGGCAAATGAGACGGCTCACAGAGCATGTTTCAAGCTTGTCAAGGACATGCACTACGAGGCACGCGTCCAGTCCGTCATCGTGTACTACGCTCAATTTCTCCAACAGAAGTGCTCTAAAGCTGAAGCTCGAAACATTAGGCTCACCCGGGAACAATACTTGCAGGTACATATAGAAATTCAATACAAAACATTTAATTTGTTATTCTCATGTCCTAACCTTGATGATGTGTAGGCTCCTGTATGGTGGTGTGCACAACATCGGCAGTGCTGGGAGATCATTGTCGACAAGTGGTTGTCGGAGGAGTGGGTCCAACAGCACGAAGCTTGCCGGGAGCGGCGTTTGCTGATGCCGGGTATACCACACCATCAGGGCAACCTTAGCCTGCCTCTGTACGCGAATAGATGGGTAAGAGATTCCATATCTTCATTAATATACTCAGTTGTCCATAATTTCTAATTACGTCGATCATTTTTTTTTGCAGTCGGGGGCCCATGGTGGTGAGTCTTGCTCGACGTTCAAGGCGTATGCTTTGTCCCACAAGGGCAAGGCGACGTCCGACGTCAACTACAACCCGGACGACCCGCCCTCGGCGTACAGCAATGCAAGCATCCACAGCCGCCTCAGTGACTACACATCGATGGCAAGAGAGATCCGCGGGCCAGAGTTCGATGTTGTCAACGAGAACCTCGATGGAGAAGTTGTCATGACGATGGGAGGAGGAAAGAAGCATGGACGCTTCTATATGGGTGACGGTTGCATCGACACGGCCAGTACTCCTACGCTTAACCAGATTAAAGCTAGGAGTACGGACTCCAGCCCCGCCATACGACCAAGGCCGACCGTAGCCCAGCACCAGATACAGGAGCTCCAGGTTGTTTCTGTTCTATTGATCGTTCATTGATATTTAAATACGTTTGATTTTCATTCTAACATTTGGATATTATATTGTAGACCCAGATGCAGCAGATGTTAGAAGAGAGGTTGGCGGCCCAGCGGCAGGAGTTAGAGGCCGATTTCCAGATGCGGTGGACGGCCGAGCAGCAGAAGATGCAGCAGATGTACATGTGGATGCAGAGCATGGCCGCAAAGCAAGGTGTGCCGGGGCCAAACATCCAATTCTCTCCAACGCCGGCATATCCTGGATCACATACACCTGTGAGTCACTTCGGACAACCTTCAAGTTCAATTTCGTACAGAACCTAGAAAATTTAGATAATTAGAGAACTTAGAAGAATTTAGAGAATTAGAAAACCTAGAAGATTTAGAGACTTGTGAGAATTCATATAGCAAAGTACATTTAGAGAATTCAGAAAACATTCACAAATTAGATAACTTAGAGAATTTAGTCCATTTATAAAACTTATATGTTCATCTCATGACTTCTGATGTATAACTTGTCTAACAAATGCATAATCTTGTCCTATGTGCAGAACCAGTCGGCGGGATCCAATGTGCCAAATGAGGACCAAGATTTGTCAAATCCGTCGCAGCCGTGGTCACAGTGGCCTCCTTCTTAGAGTTTATTATGTTCATGTCAACTTAGGTGATGGATGTGATACTTATTTCTAGATTGTGATGGATATTGTGATGGATGTGTGTTTGTGATGGATATTGTGATGGATTTATTTTTCTGATGGATATTGTGAGATATATTTGTGTTTGTGATGGATATTGTGATATATTCCTGTGCAATGTGATATTTGTGAGTTGGGGTACTTTTAACGAGAGAAAACAGAAAAAAATTAGCAGTTCTGGTCACTTTGCCGAGTGCTTTTACCATAGCACTCGGCAAAGTGACCATACTGGGAGTTGCTGGGAAGGCCCTTTGCCGAGTGCATTTACCATAGCACTCGGCAAAGGGCACATGTATTTGCCGAGTGTCAGGTCCGGACACTCGGCAAAGGGGACATCTGTTTGCCGAGTGTCAGGGTGGGACACTCGGCAAAGGGTATTTGCCGAGTGTCAACCGTCGGACACTCGGCAAAGGGCACCCTGACGCCGTCTCTGGCCTTACGGCCGTTAGTCACATTTGCCGAGTGGGGCCATGTCTTTGCCGTGTGCCAGGAGACACTCGGCAAAAGGTTTGCCGAGTGCCCGATGTTTGGCACTCGGCAAACAGACCTTTGCCGTCACCTCTTTGCCGAGTGCTCGTTTGCCGTGGGCTACACTCGGCAAACCCCTTTGCCGAGTGTATAAGTCCCTTTGCCGAGTGTACTTGACACTCGGCAAAGGGGGGGTTTCCCGTAGTGTTGGCAGTGTGTGATTTTCGGCTCATGGCTCAAAAGCAAAGTTCAGGAGAGATTGACTGTAACATTGGATGTATCAGGCTCAAGGTGCAAAGTAAGCATCAATATCTTCAAGTTCTGAAACTTGTAGGGCAATTTGAACCCCATACTTTCAGCACAATTCATCAAACCTACTACCAAAATCAGAATGAACTCTGATATTGGGTACAGTTAACATTGTCTGTACCATGAGTAGCCTAGATTTGCAAAGCAGACATTAATGCTTATTCGTGTTATCACCCAATCAAGATGCCAAAAGGCTCAAGCATCATTACCGCATAATGCTTTAAGAAATTTGCAAGCTTCAAAACTGATAGGACAATTCAAACCGCACTTCTGATTAGTACAACGCAGCTAGCAAAACTGGAGTTCCTGAGTTTTCTGAAGCTATCACAACCAAATTCTCATCTCATTATATCAAAACTCCAAGCAGTGATACTTTTGATTTCGGCCGATGAGATGAACTGTGATGTCATTGTCAGTCGTCTTGCTCTCTTGTTCCACTACACTCTATCAACATCTGGGTGCCACAACCACGACCTCAAATTCTTTGAATTCACAAGAGAACAAGAGAAAAACAAAAGCGAATCAGTTAGGCACGAGAATACTAGATAGCATGCATTGGTGTTGCAATAGTTCCAAATGCGCCATCAGTAACAAGACGAACCTATAACCTATTGGTTAACAAGCGGAAAAACTGAATTTTCTGGATAGGGAACCAAATCAGTGTCACAAGTCATAACTGAATTTTCTGAACATTTAAGCATCAATGGTAAACTGGCAACAAATTGTTCCAAAATTTCTGTGTTTGGTTTGTAGTTTTTGCAGAGAAGGAATAGGAGCACATATATGTTGGCGCATCAAGCGCACAAATGAAGTAAGAACACCAAAACCAAAGAACTACTACATATTCATAAACATACGTCTCTGAATATCTGAGATCTGACTATAGTACAGATAGGCACAGTTTCTGTTGTCGTAAGTATGATAGTACGATCTACTGAACATCTGACTAGCAGCAAATTGAAAACCAAACGGTATTATAGTTACTATTTCTTATCCGTATTATCAACTAAATAGCGTTCATGAGTAGGGAAACAGATAAGAAGTGCCAGTGCCACAGAGACTACTGAAGAAGCTGCAAATTAGCTCTGACGTCTCACCTGTTGAATCAGTGCGTAACACAACGATATTCATGGAGTTCCGGTTGGCAGGCAGGTCGACGACGAGATGGGTGAGACGCCCCTGGGAGCTGGCCTTGACGCACAGCATGATATCGTTGGGGTTTGCAAAATTCAGTTGACCCGCCAATTCGCTCCTCAGCTCGTACACGGACCGGCCGAGGAACAACCACGCTTGCCAGTCGTCCTGTGCGAAGTTCCCAAGATTGTTCCCCAGCACGTACCCGATCAGCCTTGAGAATGGTCGTTGCAGAACCCCTGGAAGCTGTTGGAATGGAAAACTGATGCTTAGGAAATCAAGAAACTATACTGACGCAGGTCGCAAACTCGCAATGAAGAGAATGCTCAGACCTAGATAACTGAATCTCAAGTGTTGGGTAACTGAATCGAAAGGCAAGAAGTAGAACTGCTAATGGATGAAGAATTGCGTGTCTGCTGCCTAAAACGAAGGAACCAAATTGGATATCCAGTTGGAAAGGGATCGAAAGGTGAAAACAACTAACTAATTGATCAGGATTCAGGAATTGGTCGTCTGCTACTGCTACTCTGCTCCCTAAAATGAAATGCAGAGGAGCAAGGATCCAAGAGAATCGATCCCCGCAGGGTACCAATGCAGAGAGAGGGGATGGCGTACTAACCGGAGGTGGAGGAGGAGGTGGAGGTGGGGGAGGAAGAGCTGGCGGCTGCAGCCTCGGCCCTCGGGACGAGGACGTCGACCATCCAATGCATGCTCTGAGCGGGATCATCGTAGACGTAGACGTAGACGTAGACGTAGACGTAGACGTAGTTGCCCTCGGCGACGCGGACGCCGAGGTAGAAGTACCACGGGGGTTGCTGCCGGCCTGCCGCCGCCTGCTGTGGCGGATGAAGACGTCGCCGCCCGGTTCCCCCGCGTTGAAGACCTCCCAGAGGACGTCGTCCTGCTCCGGGTGGTCGTAGACGCGCTGGACGAGGAGGCGGGGGCGGAGGAGTCCCGGCTGCGCGGGCTTGACGGCGAGGTACCGGCCGTAGGCGGCGCCGCGGAGGAGGGCGTAGCTGGCGCCGCCGCGCTGCACGCGCTCCACCATCCACGCCGCGTTGAGCGACGCGCGCTCCGGCCGCATCGAGACGCCCACGCCGTCGTCGGACGCGTGGAGGTACGTGCCGTGCCGCCGGCTCCGCAGCCGCACGCACCACCCGTCGATGAAGAACTCCATCTCTGGGCGCTGCTGCTGGTGGTGCAAGGGGAGAGGAGGGGAGAGAGCTGGAAGAAGAGGCAGGTGTTCGTTGCGAGGCGGTTACCTTTGGGCGCCGAAGCCGAGGCGGGGGTATTTCAAAGGAAGGCGGCGATGGGCTCCGCTCTGCTGGAATCGCAAGCGCAGATCGGTTGCTGAACACGCCAGCTGTCCACCGGCAGCCAGCCAGCGCTCCAGCCGCAGTTCCTTCCTTCCTACTAGCCACGAACTCACGATCGGCTCTGAGGGCAAGGCCGGGCCACAAGGCCCACAACGTCGCGCCGCCACGGACGACAACTGGAACGTGGAGCAGAGGTCCAAGGGCGTTGCCGAGCACGCCGACGGCGAGGACCACCAGCCCGCCGGGGACTGGAGGCGCACCGCGCTACCTCGGCAGCAGCAGGGTCCGGCGCTCCGGCGTCGCCGCCGCCGCCAGCGCCGCACGTTCTTGCATTGGGCTTGAGCAACGCTAGCCCACGGCAGACGACACCACCGCCCCTGCGCGTTCCTGGACATCACCACGACGGCCACGCCGTGCAGCCGAGTTATTCTGTCCCCGCCCATCACCACCGCCAGACCGGGACTCCTGCAGTCTCTCTTTGGTTTCCAACGCGGCCAGGCCACGCCGCGTCAGATTCAGGGCGATCCTGGTCAGTACGTACTACGGCGTCGGCGGTCGGCCCACGCCGTGCACCACCAGCTGCAACATTTTCAGTTTGATAAGTCTACAGGCATCACCACAGGAGCAAATTGGGATAACTGCAACTGGAATCTGAAACGGAGAGCTCTACTGCACAATGCAGATTACTACTGCAACCGAAGTCGCAGATTGATTTGGGCATGAATTACTTATGAATTAGAGAGATGTTTTGTATGAAAATTTAACTAAACTCACGTTAGTATTCCCAGCAACAAACAAACCACATACAGCTGCAATCCCTGCTCATACGTAGAGGATGGTCGATTCAGCAATTTCCGAGTTCAGTGTACTTTTAATTCTTTAGTCATGTTTTTACATCTTCTGTAGTCATCTGTTTCACATTGTGCATTCACTGCTGCAGGCTGCATATGGTGGTTCGAGCTCCAGTTCGTCAGCTGACTCAGCTATCTTTGTTGTTTACTCCCTCACAGCTCAAATCAAACCAATTTGTTTTTCTTGATCCCTTTTATCTTAGACACATCTATGATTTCAAAAATCAAATTTTCACATGATAGTTACATAGATACCAAATGGTGGCAGTTGGATTTATTTGAGGTATAGTGTGAGTTTTGGTATTCATATTGACAAAATTACTCTTATTTTGGAAATTTGGTAAGTGTTGCAAGGACTACTCTAATATTGTTGTAATATTTCTGTGGCAGGAATGATGAGATAGACAATTAAAACAACATAAATGGCCTTCTAGCTGCAGTTCCTCATGAAAGTGTGCCGGTCTTCTTGGACAAGAGAATGTATATGTGTGGTCCCTTGTTTGCTGTGATTATGTCATGAATGTGATTATTTGAAAATTTTGATTTTTCTGGAAATTTTGATTGTATGCCTTTTGCTTGATGGGCTGTTAAAATGGGCTCAGCCCACACATATCTGGGTTGTAAAGTGAAATGGCCAAAACTTGGGTTAGGGCGAGCTTGAAGTGCCTAAGCCCAAAAAGTATTGCGTCTAAATTAAAAACATTTTAATTATGTTGTCCTTAATAAATCTCATCATTTTTTGGTAGAAATCAGAGGTGACTTACTCTTTGTTGTTCTCCTGCCTGCTTTTGGAAGTGTTCTGTTCAATTTTATTAGTTTACTTCCAGGAGTCAATGCCATGCAGCTTAGTGTCATGTACTGTTGGAAGTGTTACTGTCTACCATTGTTTGAAGCAGTCCATGGTTCATGATTTGAACTCTTGAGGACCCATATTTTTTCGTTTTAAAACACATTTAATTATTGACAAGTGCCATGATTTAGTTTTTTTCAATATATAACAAGCATATCATGGAAATTGTCAACAAATTTAATCTGCGGGCTTCGGCAAAGCAAACTTATGCATTGCAATGAGTGCACAATAATGCCATGAATATAATCGCTAGAAGTGCTCAAGTGTAAGGAAAATGACTCTATGTGCCATTATATTGTGATTTTGGTGATTGAATGACAACATAGTCATTGGGACTAACAAAGTTAGTCAAGTGTTAGTCTTAGGATTTATAGATTCCAAGGATAATTCCAAAGCATAGCAAATACCAATGAAATCAAAGATAGGGCCTAAGTTGATTGAAGTGAATCAAAGATAGGGCCTAAGTTGATTGAATTGGACAAGCCCGTTGAGTTTGTACACGACGTATTAAACGCTGATCCACGGCGTACAAACCAGAAGCATACAGCGTGTAGGGGTAAATCAAGCAAATTAGTGATGATACTACGTGGCGTATGATACGGTGATGTATGGCGTACATGTTGAGAAGCATACGGCGATCGAAGAAATCGGAAGAAGGGCATCAACGTATGTTCTGATGCTACTGTGCACGTACAGGGCGGATGATACGACGCTCAAGGTCAGCAATGGTTTAGAAAGGGTCATCAATACCCTACACGGCGTATTATACGGTGACCCTTGGCGTAGTATCGGATTACATGTTACGCAGAGAGGATGTCAAGCCAGTGTTGGACAAAATCATACGGCGTATGGTACGACGGTCATCGACGTACAAGTTGGAAGCATACGGCGTGTGCAAGTAGTCGTTGAAAAAGTAAATTTGACCGTTAGAAAAGCATACGATATATTATACGCCGATTGGAAAAAAGCGCACGACGGAATATACGGCGTTCAATATTTCTATGCAGCTTTTGAGCAAGGGCTAGTTCAACCCTTTGGGCTATATATACCAGCCTCATTCGGCCATTTCAAGTTGCTAGAGTCCAGAAAAGTTCATCTACAACCACAAAACATCCAAGCCACCATTTGTGCTACATTCATCATCCACAGTGAGTGAGAGAGCTAGGATAGGCCTAATGAGAGAGTATACAAAGTGTTGAGTCTTGTGCTTGGTTTTAGAGTGAACCAACACTTGTAATCTTGGTGTGCCGGTCCATGGAGCCTTGGTGACTCGCCGGCAAGCTTTTGACCCTCCGGCTCGGTGTGGAGCGGCGACGACGGCGTTTTGCGGGGGAAAAGGAGACCCCTTCCTTGATGGAGAAGCTCCGTAGTGAAGGAGGCGTCAAGATCTTCGAAAGAGTAGGTTGATGAGAGCAAGGTCTTTGTGACTTGCTCATCATCATTCTTGGGGAGCCTTTGTGGTGAGCTCAAGGTCTTGACCGGGAAGCAAGACTTGGCGACTGGGAGCATATCCTTTGTGGAGCTCCAATGTGGAGTAGGCATTAGCCGAACCACGTGATAAATCTTCGTGTCAAGTTTGCATCCCTCTAACCCTCTTTAAACCTCCATGTTTCATACTTGCAACTTGTGTGCCTTTACCTTTCTAGAGTAGTATCTTGATAGGATTGGCTATAGGTTGCTTAACTCTTTGGGTGGGTGCAATCACTAGAGGAAAACCTTAGTTGCACATCTAGATAGCATGCCTTAGTTTTATTTTGTGCAATTAGAGACATGTGGTAGGTTAAATTTTCATAAAGCCTAATTCACCCTCCTCTTAGGCTATCACGAACATCGATTCCTTTCATCGAGTCCCTGCAATGGCCATCACACAGATGCTTGACTAAATATCAATGCAAGCGAAACTGATCATCCAACAAATAATAATTGATCCAACAAACTGTATTAGTTCATAAGCATCCAGACAAATGCTTCAGGCTTTCAAATTCGGCTGCTCGATCTACCTTACACTGTGAGGGAGGATTTGCTTTAGTTTTCTAACTTCCAAACTTCTGATAACTTCTCAACCCAATGTGCACTCATAATTGGTTTGGTAAAAGATAATTATATTTATAGCAAGGAGAGTAGATAACTTAGGTTTGTGGTAAACAAAGTATTCCTAAATTTATGTAGATGCGATTTGTAGCTCTAGCAGAAGTGCAGAACACGCGCTGCGTCTGCCAGGCGCACATCAAGCGGACGATGCGGACTCTCTCTCTGCTTTGCAAACGAATTCACTACTGGAGAGATGCTCATCGGTCACGGTTCGTAACCCTCATAGGTACCGGTTCTGGAACCGGTACCGCGACACCGTGACTAAAGGGGGTGGCCTTTGGTACCGGGTCCAGAACCGGTACCAAAGGGAGCCTTTGGTACCGGTTGGTAACACCAACCGGTACCAAAGGACCCCCCGCGTAGGCATGCGGGGGAGGGCCTTTGGTACCGGTTGGTGTTACCAACCGGTACCAAAGGCTCTTTTGGTTATTTTTTTTAAATGTTTGATATTTGGGTTAGTTATATACAAATCTACGCGTCTACGTGTCTGCTCGTCATATGTCATATGTCGTACACGATCTTTCACGCAATAAGATTGAAGTCGTCGCAATTGTCAATTGATTTTGACCCGACTTTGATTGCATTTTTTCGAACATTCACATATAAACATTTGAGATCGGCCAATACAAAAGTTAGAGCATTTAAAAGTTATTTACAATTCACGAGCAGAACTGGAAGAAGGAGCGGAAAGGGAGTCCAATTGAGCGATAGCGGTTCCGTCATGGTGGTACCCTCCCAGTGGACTTATAACTTGGTCCATAATGAATCCAAATAGTTGGTCCGCAATAGCTTTTGCTTTTTGTTTCATTGGGAGCACTTCATGGTAAAACATCCTCTGCATTAATCACAAATGACAACATTCATTCATATAATAAATAAATTTGCATGTAATCATTTCTAAACAAGTAACTAATAATCATTCATTCATATAATAAATAAATTTTGCATGTAATTATAAAATATCCTAACACATTCATTTGTAAACAATAACTAATAATCATTTCAAAACAATAACTAATAATCATTTCTAAACAATAATCAATAACTAATAATTTCTAACCAAGTAACAAAGTTTACATGAAATAACAAAGTTTACATGAATTAACAAAGTATACATGAAATAGCAAAGTATAATAAATATATTCATAATAAATATACACTAATAATCATATTTCCATATACACTAATAATCATATTTCCATATACACTAATAATCTAATGTCCATATACACTAATAATCTAATTTCCATATACACTAATAATCTTATTTCCATATACACTAATAATCTAATTTCCATATACACTAATAACCTAATTTCTATATACACTAATAATCTTATTTCAATATACACTAATAATCTAATTTTCATATACACTACTAATCTAATTTCCATATACACTAATATTTCCATACTAATAATCTAATTTCCATATACACTAATAATCTATTTTTCATATACACTAATAATCTAATTTCTATATACACTAATAATCTAATTCATACCATGAGTTCTTCTTGAGTCGCTTTTTGGGAGAAACAAAGGTATGGATCCACTGGCAGACGTAGTATCCGCATAGATTCGTCCCTGCTTCCTGTCTGGCACACTGATAGTGGAGAAGAATAAAGTTAGACGTAACAACTATATATTAGTGTGATTTTACGAGATATGCGGGTACACCAGCCACGTACCTGAAAGTCCGTCCTCACATCCAGTTTTTGTTTGAAATTTCCTTTTTGTTTCGCACGGAAACGTGTCCATGCCATGTCAATCAAGTCTAAAACTGCTTGGTAATCCGCTTGTGGTTTCCGCAGTGAGTCCATGACAACAATTTGACCGGTGTTTATGATTATCACAAGCAGTATCCAGTGGAAGCTGTATATATATATATATATATATATATATATATATATATATATATATAGGGCGAGGCTAAAATGCAACAAGGTGCATTTTGTATAGGAAACGCACAGACCCTGGGCGTACTACCGAAAACTACCGTAACGCCTGCGCGCGCCAGAAGAAGAAAAAACGCGCCCGCGCGCCAGCGCCCTGCGCGCGCCCCCGCTGTGGGCTTTCTAGACTTTTTCCAGACTTTTTCTTTGTGGACTTTTTTCGGGCTGGATTTTCTTTTTGAGAATTTTCTGACTACAAATAAGGTTTTTTCGAGACTTTTTCTTGAAATTTTTATTATTTTTCGCCGGGCTATGGGTGATAAGGGGGTTAACACGGGTGGGGACTTACAACACAGAAAACTAAAGTGACACATTGACTAAAACAACGGGTACAGACTTACAGCTCACAAATGTAAACTGACAAAACGACCACTACATGTTTGCTATACAAAGAGAAAATTGCAAACACAATAACAGAATGTTTGCTATACAGACAACAGCTCGTTTGCAACCAAAGGTAATAGTTGTATCCAGTGTGTGAAACACATAGAAACATGTCTGCACTACTGATATGATAACAAGGGATTTGCAACACTGGTAGGAGGGCAATTGCAGTCACAGTAAAACACATTATTGCAGGCTTAGAAACTTGATGACACGTAAATTTGGAATTAGCCTGCATGCATGCATGCATGGAATCCTTTTGGACTCGAAATTTCAATTCATTTTTTCTCCTAAACCGTAAGTCAGATCTGTGAACCGTTTGTTGT
Source organism: Alloteropsis semialata (assembly GCA_004135705.1). Lineage (NCBI taxonomy): Eukaryota > Viridiplantae > Streptophyta > Magnoliopsida > Poales > Poaceae > Alloteropsis > Alloteropsis semialata. The sequence continues at coordinate 60,124,374 of CM014277.1, forward strand.
TTCTTACTCACAAAAATGTGCTTAACAAAACAAGATCCAACATGGATATGTTTTGTGCATTTTTTGTTAGTTGCAACTCGGAAGCATATACAATTGCAACTCGGAAACATATACAATTGCAACTACTAGTTACAACTAGACTTGCAGTTCAACTCTGTATACAGAGTTGAGCTGCAAGTCTAGTTGCAACTAGTAGTTGCAATTGTATTGCAACTCAAGTTGCAACTCTGTCACCGATGCAGATTTATATAATTTAAAAAGAAACTGAAAGGCAACCATGCTTCTAGTACAATAACTGCGCGTCATCAAACTAGCACTGGTAACCAGTAAAGATTGCAAACGAGCACAGTGGAAGAATCTAGAGCCTTGTAGAGTTGTAGCCTCTCTTTTTTTAATTGCCGTTTCATTCTCTCAGGCTAGGATGGTTCCGGTGTTTAGATTTTTTTACAAATATGTCCCACGTATCCTATTAGCGGTGCACAGACTGGAACTTGAGCATCTGTTGTTAGCATTTAATTTGGGATATTTTTTGAATTCTAGAAGTGCAGATAAATTAGGACAGAGGGAGTACGCAACAAATGTTTATACAAATGCAACAAATATTTATACAAATACAACAAATGTTTATACAAATGCAACAAATATTTAGTTTCGTGACACAAAGACAAAGACATTCAAAAATACAACGCAACAAATATTTAGACAAATGCAACAAATATTTATTTTTGTGACAAAGGGACAGAAACATTCAAAAATATAACACAACAGACAAATGCAACAAAATGCTTAGATAATAGGTGAAAGTCAAACATTTGTTGCAATTGCAATCGAATTGCATCCAGCTGCAAATCCAGTTGCAACTCTGGGCGCAACTAAAAGTCAAACATTTGTTTTTTCTTTTTCTGAAAAAAAGTCAAACATTTGTTGCATTTATTAAATAGAAAGACATTTATTAATTCATTTATTAAATTAGCCTGCATGCATGCATGCATGCAGGGAATCTTTTTGTGACTCGAAATTTCAATTCACTTTTTCTTCTAAACCGTAAGTCGGATCTGTGAACCGTTTGTTGTGTCTTACTCACAAAAATGTGCTTAACAAAACAAGATCCAACATGGATATATTTTGTGCATTTTTTGTTAGTTGCAACTCAGAAGCATATACAATTGCAACTCAGAAGCATATACAATTGCAACTACTAGTTGCAACTAGACTTTGAGCTGCAAGTCTAGTTGCAACTAGTAGTTGCAATTGTATTGCAACTCAAATTGCAACTCTGTACGCACACTACACGATCTACCAGATTTGCTGAGCGTTTCCCACAGGTGGCCGACCGGGATTGCAGCGCTTACTATTTTTTAAGCTAATGGCCGACGGTAATCTAGCATTATATGAATATTTGCCGACAACCAATCACCGAGGAAGAATATCCGACCAGATTCTGCATGCTATATTTAATACTACGTACCGTCGGCCGCTGAACTAATAACTCTCGGTACTTTATGTAAATCTAGTAGTGGCAACAAATGTTTATACAAATGCAACAAATATTTATACAAATGCAACAAATGTTTTTTTCTTTTTCCAAAAAAGTCAAACATTTGTTGCAATTGCAATCGAATTGCATACAGCTGCAAATCCAGTTACAACTCTGGGCGCAACTGAAAGTCAAACATTTGTTTTTTCTTTTTCCAAAAAAGTTAAACATTTGCTTTTTTCTTTTTCTGAAAAAAGTCAAACATTTGTTTTTTTCTTTTTCTGAAAAAAGTCAAACATTTGTTGCAATTGCAATCGAATTGCATACAGCTGCAAATCCAGTTGCAACTCTGGGCGCAACTGAAAGTCAAACATTTGTTTTTTTTCTTTTTCCGAAAAAAAGTCAAACATTTGTTGCATTTATTAAACAGAAAGACATTTGTTGTAATTGCAATCGAATTGCATACAGCTGAAAATCCAGTTGCAACTCTGGGCGCAACTGAGTTGCAACTGGATATGGTGCAAATATAACATGTATAGAGTTGCAAATGGAAAGCACACAGAGTTGCAATTCACTAAAATAACACGAAATATATTCATGTTGGATCTTGTTTTGTTAAGCACATTTTTTCGAGTAAGATGCAACAAACGGTTCATAGATTTGACTTACGGTTTAAAAGATATCACATTTTTTCAATTCGAATCAAGGAAAGATTCTCCACATGCAAGTATCTGGTGGGTGAGTAGAGACGTGAAGCAAATGAGCTGGCATCACACGTTTGGTCTGGATCATTAGTTTTGCATGCATGCATGTGCGCTCGCTGGGGTCTGTGCATTTGCTATATAAAATGCACCCAGGTGCATTATAGCAAAACACTATATATATATATATATATATACATGCACAAGTATTGACAACAAAGTCTTAAAGTTATACATACATAGAGAGAAGTACTCACTGGAAATTGTATGGCAAAAGAATGTAAGTCTTGCTTCTTTGTCTCTCCAGGTACATGTATATGTTGTCCACCGTC
>CM014277.1:60127759-60150205 GCA_004135705.1 Alloteropsis semialata
CCCGGCCCGGCCCTCCATCCCCGGCCGGCCGGCCTCGGTGCCCCTCGGCCGTCGTCCTCGCGCGCCGACGCCCCGGCCGCCCCTACCTCGTCCTCAGCTCGCCGCCGCCCCTGCGACCCGGCGCCCCTTGTACACCGAGCGTCGGGTTCGCGTCACTTCAGCCAGTTGCGCCGCGCCCCCCGCGCCTCCTTCTCGTTTGGCGCCATCACCCGACGCCCGGAGGACGGCGGCGCTGCAGGGCCGCAGCCCGCAGCCGCAGGTACTTTCTCCACTGAGCGCCCGTTCCCCCTCACGTCTGCGCGGCCGCCATCGGCTGGCCGTCTGTTCGTCGTGGACTCGTTGAGTCGTTGTAGGCTTGTGAGGGCTGCACGCTGCAGGTTGCAGCGCATCAAGGCTCAAGCGATTAAGCAATAGATGCTAATGTCTTTCAGTTCTTCTGTTTCTTTTTCAATTAAACTAATCTATTGGATGCAAAACTGAAAGCCACTCTTAGGCCGTTTGTATTTGGGGTTTCTGAGCATTGGAGTGGGAGACTAGAGTCTCTGTAAATCAGAGAAATTATTGGATTTGAAGGTGCTATTTAAACTGAATCCATGCCATGTCATCCCCTTTGCAATTTTCTATGAAGTTATGTTCTTAATTATTAATCTGGGTAACTAGCAAAGTGGTAAAATTAGTACATATTTATATGATTTTGAATCACTGAATCATCCTTCTCCTTGAAAAGTAATAATTGAATCCCAAGTCATCTGTTCACTTTTTTAAGCCATTCAATCATGCAGGATGTTGAAGATTTGCCATTCTTTTACTCGTGCCACAACAAAGTTTTAATCAATATTATTAGTGGGCTTCTTCATTTTGGTAAATATTTTTTTTAATCTTTTCTAGATTGTTGCACCCCCCCTCTTTTTCTCTCCAGCTTCACCCCACTAACAAATCGACATTGTGTCTGGGTAGCCATGTGTATCTTTTGTTATCTGAATAGTCATAAGCCATACAGTAGCACCAGCTTATCCGTACCTAATACAGATGGTCACGCATGCATTACTGTAACAAGGCTGATGCCTAAAGTTTTCTAACCTGGATATACCCATCCATTTATGTCTATGTTCAATTTTTGTTCTTAAATCCAGTGTGGAAAATCAGCTGCAGTTTTTGCATGTGCCAGAGAACAAGGATTCAATGTAATACAGGTATTTCTATTTCCACCAGCGTTTTTTCTGAGATGTGCAACTTTGCTCATATATTTGATTTTACTGATTAAAGCTTGGCATTATTTCAGGTAAATACATCTGACATGAGAAATGGGGCTTATGTAAGGCAGAAGTTTGAGGAAGCAACTAAATCACATGGCCTTGAAAAATGGTCTGTACAGTTCCTTCTACGTTTTCTCATAGTTCCTGTTTGCGATTCTTCTAGGCTGCTTCTTATTTTTATTGTTGTGTTATACTGTTTTTATGAGTATACTTAGCATTTGCCATTACCTCCGTATTTCTGGCAATACTGCATCCTCTACAAATTATCTCAGTTGTGGATTTACTGAGAATAATAAAAAACCTGACCTTTCAGGAAGAATGCACTAGCTTTTCCCATAAGAGTTGAGAGCTGATTGGATTCATTTGTTTGTACTTGAACTTTAAAATTCCTTCTGATGTGAAAAGCACAAACATTTAACTATTTAAGTCAGCAGGCTTCATGTCTGTATGATTGCTATCAGAATATCAGGGCATCATTCATTGTAGAACCCAACAAGGTGATGGAACACAATATAGAAAATTTTTGAGATCTTAACTAAACTAAAGCTGAACCAAGTCAGTGAAGGTTACAATATAATGGCAAATACAGGACCATCTCAGTGAAACATGAATGAGAAAATGTACATTTCCAAAATTACAATTTGTTTTGGAGTTTGGACAGAGGAGATTGATGGGGGCTCAATTCTATCCAACTCCCCTTAGACCATCAGTGATGTTAATCCTTTATGGTATGCACCTGTCTAGCTTTCCATTTCCGGTTTGATGCTGACTGCATTGGCTGATCAGAATATCAATAATGAAAATTTTTTAAACCTTCCATTGTCTCAAGTTATTTAAATACCCCATGTAAACTGCTTGCTGCTCAGGGAAGGAGATCAACCTGTTCAGGACGTGTTAGATGGTCCAAGCACTAGTTAGTAAGTCCTATTTATTAATTTATTCTTTCATTTAAGCTAATGAATATTAATTACTTCATTTCTCTGAATTTCTCTCACAGCCAGTTAGTAAGTCCTATTTATTACCTGGAGGATTAGTAAACAAGCAGCAAAGCATTCTGTGTGTTAGTGGAAAACCGTCTGGCAACCTTAACACCATCCAGTCCAAGGAGGTAAGCTTTCATTAAGACAATATTTCAGCCTCTTTCATGATGTCATTAAGACAATAATTCATTCAGTAATGGCACCCATAGCCTAACTTTCCTTACTCAAAAATGAACAACTCACATTTGATGCTGAACTGGGCAGTCCGCATCCATGCTAGCTAGGTCTGTCTGGCTGAACTGGTGTGTTGTTATATTATTTAACCTTCATGTTATATTTTCGATGATAATAATTTTATTTTATTTCAATCATACAAGCACATGTATACCATGGTTCAATCATACAATAAACTTAGTGCATATAACTAGTCTTAATTTGTTTGCTAGTAATTACCGAGAGGACTTTACAATAAACTTAAATATTTTTTTTATTGTTCTAGCTACTGGCAATTGGCTCTATGGACAACCAAGACGACATAATGCACGAGCTCATTCGTGGTAGTGATCAGTTCGTAGCTGCCCTAGAGAATGATGCCCCCGAGGACGATGGCAACCAATATTTGAACTTGCATGGTGATGAGGAGGAAGATACTAATGAGGAGGAAGATACTAATGAGGGGGAAGAAAAAAACATTGAGGCATCCCGATTGATGAAGCCTAAACGGAAACGTGGCTCCAAGAGGAAGATGACCGGGATTACGACCATCACGGAGGTCGACGAGGACGGCGAGCCAAAAGCCCCTGGTGATATTAAGACCACATTCGTAAACCAATGTGGATATCTTGTCAGGGAAAGCGTCCCCATAAAGTACAGGTTATGGAAGAGAATTAAAGCCTCTGATAATGCTGAAGATATTGTGCCAGATTCAGAGAAAGAAATGTTATGAAAAGAGGTGAAGCTGCACTTCCACTTTCCCAAAGGCAATGCAGAAGAGAAAGTGAAGAAATGGGCATTTCAGAAGATGGCTATCCAGTTTCAGACATTCAAGAGAAACTTGATCAAAAACTTTGTCAAAAAGGGCCTCACACCAGATTTTGATAAAGTCTGGAAGAAGCAACGACAGTGGTGGAATGAATTCATAAACTACAAGTCCTCGGCAGAGAGCGTGGCAGCCTCTATTCAAGCTAAAGACAATTCTAGCAAAAAGAAGCACTTCCATCATCTTGGGCCAGGAGGTTATGCGGTTGCCATTCCAAAATGGAAAGAGATGGAAAATTACCTAATTGCAAGAGGAATCATACCGCAGACCTTGGATTGGCCAAAACGAGCAAGGTATTACTTCTATGCTCATGGAGGCACACTAGACAAGGACAATGGATTGTTTGTGACAAGCGACATAATAAGAGAGGCGACCCAAAGACTCGAAGAGGCAATGAGGCGTACAGAAGAAGGAACTTTCCAAGCCAACAGAGAGAAGGACGAGCTGACTTACGCTCTTGGGAATCCGGAACACACTGGACAGACCCGAGGCATAGGCGTAGTTCCATGGAAACGTGGCTTTGCTGCAGATCTTGAAACCTACCGAAGCCGATGCAGAAGTAAGGCAGTAGTGGCAGAGCAGTTCCGTACCCTAGAAGCCCGGATAGCTTCACTTGAGGCAACAATTAGCCAACGCCCGGAACAACCATCTGCCAATTTGAAGATCAGCACCGACTCTCAGCGTCGTAGCAGTATCGCTTCCACGGAGCTCCCTCACGGGGCTGGAATTGAATTTGTTGTCGACAACCAACGACACCCCATTGACGACATCACCGTGAGGACCAAATGTGAGCTTCTGTATCTTCACGGAAAAAAGCTCAAAGTTTGTGCTCAGGGTTATGCGAAAGTACCGGAAGAAGGCGGGACACTACATTGCTTGCCGATTCCTGAAGGATACGCCAAAGTCTTAGTTGACCGAGTGGAAGATGATTGGGAAGACCTGGACCTCCCGATCCCTATAGGTCCGGAAGAAACGGAACTACAACATGCCGTACACACATGGATCGCTTGGCCAAAGCACGACATAAGATTGGTGCAAGACGCAAGAGATTCCGCTCAGTGTTCAAGGCAAAGATCACCAACGCCAGCAGACAGGAATCCAAGTGTTGGTCCTCCTTCTCCACCGGCTGCATGGCACCCCAGCACGGATCCTCCATCACCAGCCGCACAAAGCGACCCTGATCCGCCATCACTAGCCACACAACAGCCTCATAAGAGCAAGCAACAAAAGGCATACAGTACCTTCAGTCCAACCTCCTCGTAAGCAGCAGAGGAAGAAAAAGAGAAGGCTCAAGAAGAGGTAGAGCCAGAAGACCCGGTAAAAGCCTTCTTTCAGAACCTGAAGGACATGAGGGAGGCTAAGAACAAGAAGCTAGAAATTGATCCAGTTGCAAAGAAACACTTCATCAAAGAGTGCCTACCAAGGGAGAAAGAAAAAGAATCAGATTATGATCGGACGATCAGAAAGTTACACCAAGACCCCAGGAACTTGCAAAGGAATGCAAAACCCATTGCCCAGCTCGGAGAACAGTCCCAACAATCGATCGCTCCGTTGATAGTTGAGCCTGAAGAACGTCCCATTTTATCAACAGATCCGGCGACCATGGCTACAATGATAGTGCACACGGATCTCACAAAGGCTCAATTGCTTGGGACGGCCCTACAGACGGCCCGCGGTAGGAAAAAAGTTTGTACTTGGTGAACCTCTTATATGGCCAGAGTTGCTACCATACCTAACAACGAGAATGTCTGAGTTTCACAAATGGTATGCCGTGCAATCTAAAGCGGGATTGGCGATGTCGTTCCCAGCTCGGATTCAAGATCACCATTTCTGGCGGGGGGCAGATGACGTATGGGTCGAGTTTGTGGCACTTTACGATTTATTCCATCAAGATGCCATTCACAAGTGTCTCATGAGTGTATGGCTCATGTAAGTATTTCCTCTCGTTTTATTATTTTAGCTATACTCGCTTCTTTTGTGTTGACTCATCCCCGCTTTTGTTGTTTTAATTGTTTGTAGGTCAAAAATTCAAATTTGCCGGAAGAAGAACTACTGTAACATCGGCTTCCTGGACCCCGATGTTATACACGAGGAGTCGGTAAGACTAAAGTCCACCGAGGTGTGCGATGTTATATACAGGGGATTGCGTAAGCAAAGCATGTGTCCATTCATTCTCTTGCCATACAATCATAAGTGAGTCCTTCTCTTTTTCAATCCCTACTTAATAATAATACTATTTAATAATTATTATAATCAACATTAATTGGTTCTGCGTATGTATATGAACAGCTTCCACTGGATACTGCTTAGTATTCAGATTGATAAGCATGAGGTCTGGGTCTACGACTCGTTGAGGCAAGACAAATCAAAGTACCAAGGCCTCATCGACGTGATAAACAATGCATGGCGTCGCTTTCTCAGCAAACACTTAAAAATAACAGATATCGATCCTCTTCATTTTAAGACTGACTTTATGGTATGAATTCATTCTCACAACTAGTGTCATTCGTAATAAACATTTTATTATTCTACGTCGTAACCCATTTGCCCATAGTGCTGGAGACAGGAGCAAGGAAACAACTTATGTGGATACTACGTATGCGAGTGGATCAACACTTTTGCAAGTGAAAAAGGACAAATGACGCCGGATGCATTCAAAGTACGTGAGCACAATCACTTCTTTGCTCATTATTTTTAATTCATTATTTTTCACTCTCATGTTTTGATATAAAAATGTGAGATGGTAAAATTGATACCTGGATAAAGACAAATGTAAATTTCCAGTACACTATTTTCATAGGCTGGATAAATGAACACTCCAAGGTTAGTGTCACTTTTCATGGAATGTAGAATACTACTGCATTTGTATAAGTTTCCATACCAGAGTAGATGAAACTGTGTATTGGGATGTTTTTACATGAAGGAAGGATCTGTAGAATGGATGCAATTGAATGAATCTTTTGTTCTCCCAATGCCTCAAACTCCTATCCATGCATAACAAACCTAACATTTCTTATCGAAAAAGAAACATGATACCCCATAGTATCTCCATGTCCTCTAACCTGATACACATTGGACTGCGAACCTCTGAAATGCAAATAACATGGAAGAAAACTCCCAAGTTCCATGCAAGTCGGCTATGTATAGGGCTCAAATGTAGGAGTTCAGTTAGAATTTATAAATTAGCTGGACATATCCTTTCAATCTGCCAAACAAATGCACTCTGAAAATTCACGGTGAAATTTTAAAAATTTATCCCGTGGTTCTTGACTTCACTTCTCAGTTTCACCTTGCTCCTCCTCCCCCACTCATATGGGCTGTCAGACGTGTGTGTTGCATCTGCCTTGCATACTGTGGCTGCAGAACCGCCCTACATTCAGGGTGGCTGCAGATCTGCAGCCTGTTTGCTGTTTGCACATAAGAAATTTTTAGCTATACTTGAATGATAAGTCGACAAAGCATGAACGGATGTAGATATAGCATGATGCCTGGCGTGTCCAGCGGTCCCAGTGCCTTCCACTCCTATAGCATTATTATGGATATGGTGTTTCATGTCTAGGGCTATAAGCCTATATACTCAAAACTTGTGAAATGGAGAAGACTCCTGAGCACAAATACAAGACTTAGTTGTACACATCTATATATACCTTAGTGTCCTGGCCACTGATTGATGTCATTGGTTGCTACAAATCTGCTCTCACTCTGCACCACTTGTTTTCCTGAGTTGCTTGCTGTTTAGGTTGAGTTTTTCATAATAGGATGATGTTGTTTTTCCCATTTATTGTACTGCTCAATCTGATATTTTATCTTCTTTTTAATATAATCAACAGCTCTCCTGCTTGGTTCGTTTCAAAAAAAAAACATGTGTTCACCATGTGCATGCTTCAAGCTCTAGTGTTCCATATATTGTTGGAATGATGGTTTGTCACACCCTAGGGACACTATTTCCGCAATATTTACCTGTAAAATCAACTTGCAATAAACCGAACACTACGAGAGAACTTCAACTTGCAATAAACTGTTACAGCTATATTCTTCTCACACAAACAATATTCATATAGAGGACATGTGACCCAAGGATCCTTTATTTGACATGTTAAGTAGAGTTGTCGCAAAGAAAAATTATAAGCAAATGAACTAGTGAGATCAATTTTACCATCCATGTAGAATTGTAGACTAGATGATAACTTTTTCTTGATGTTGCTTATAGTGTTTTTCAAAGTTTACCATCCATGTAGAATTGTAGACTAGATGATAACTTTTTCTTGATGTTGCTTATAGTGTTTTTCAAAGTACCATTCAAAGTACGTAAGCACAATCAATTCTTTGCTCATTATTTTTAATTTATTATTTTTCACTCTCATGTTTTGATATAAAAATGTGACACTGACAGCGTTGGAAAATGAAAGAAGACCTCATCGAACCAGCTCGTGTTCGGGCAATTCAAGAAGCTATGTGCGGATTCTTGCTCGATGAAGTCATAAATCCCAAAGGCGAATTTTATGGCGATCCCCGTCAAAGCGTAGCCAAAGTTGATCGACGTATTTTTTTTATTACCGTTGATGCTTAATTTGTAATATTTGAAATACTCTATAAGTACTTGCAATTAAGTGTTGTGTATGAACTCTATGTACGAACATAGCCACTCCTATAAGATATCAGCTTGGCAAAGAGTACGAGTACGTAGCCACATCTTGTACAAATACGCATAGCAATACGTATAAAAAACAAAAACAAAAAACAAAAACAAAAGGGAAAAGAAAAAGAAAAAAAAGAATTTAGTGCGGTCTGGTGTGACCAGCCAGCACTAAACTGCCTGCCTGGCTCCGGACGGTGTCGGGCAGCTTAGTGCCGGCTAGGAATACCAGCCGGCATTAAACTTCTCACGTTAGTGCCGGTCACCGTGACCGGCACTAACGTGCGGGACGTTAGTGCCGACCAATTAGTGCCGGCTGTACCGACCGGCACTAACGTGTCCTGTGACGGGCACTGATACGAGTTTCTCCAGCAGTGACAGCTAGTAATAGGAACAGATGGTTTGTCAACAGCCAATCTGTTAGGCTCAGGATCATTTGGCTCTGTATGTAATGGGGTGCTAAATGGTCAAGATGGTGAAAGCACAAATACTGTTGCTGCGAAGGTATTGAAACTTCAGACTCCTAAGGCACCCAAGAGTACGTTTCGCTGCAAAATGTGAAACACTTCGGAATATGCGACGCCGGAATCTTGTCAATATAATGATTCAGATACATTGAGTATGGATTTTCTTTGGGTTGTGAAACGTAATTTATTTGGTACAATGTAACTACGGGAACCCGGCTGTTTGCCGAGTGCCAGATGTACTCGGCAAAGTCCGAAATGCACTCGGCAAACACTTTGCCGAGTGTTACACTCGGCAAACAGCACCCGGCAAACAGTGACTCGGCAAAGAGCTGTTTGCCGAGTGTCTTTTCTCGGGCACTCGGCAAACCCTTTGCCGAGTGCTATTTGGCACTCGGCAAACAGCCGGTTCCCAGAGCTCAAAAAAACCGAAAATAATAGCAAAAAAAATATATTCCAATGTGGGAAGGACTCCAAGCATCCAAGCCATTTTTCGCGTAAAATTCGCGCGCTACGCGGTCGGTGGGATTCGAACCCGCGACCTTTCTCTCGCGTATGACCTTCACTACCACTGCACCACACTCTCACTTGTGATTAGATATTGTTTTGATTCCTACCGTATTATACTAAACTAAGTGTAAATTGCTTGTTTGAGGCCCTAAATGATTTCAAATTAAAAACTTGTCAACTACAAAGTTTTATAACTTTTTGAAATCTACAAGTTTTATTTTGGTAGTTTCTCCATCCGAGGTCGTTTACAAAATTTGAATTTCAAATTTGAGAACATTCACACTTAGTTTTCGTTGACTATATGATTTTAAATGAAAAAGTTGTCAACTACAAAGTTTCATAACTTATTGTGATCTACAACTCTTATTTTGACTGTTTTTTCATCCGAGATCGTTTGAAAAAACTCAAATTTCAAATTTTGAGAACTACAAACGTACTTTTCATTAGCAAAATAAATTCAAATTAAAAAAATTTTAACTACAAAGTTGTATAACTTCTGAAGATCTACAACTTTGATATATGACATTTCTTCATCCGATGTAGTAAGAGTAACATTGTTCATAAATCTTATAGATCTCTCTTATAGTTTCAGGAAACTCTACAAGAGATCTAGATTTTGTGAACAATATTCATATGAATTTGTCGAATGAAGAAATGACCAAACTAAAAGTTCAACATCTTGAGAAGTTATACAACTTTGTAGTTCAAAACTTTTTAATTTGAATTGATTTACTACTTCAAAATGTGGTTTTAATTATGACTTTGCCGAGTGTCAAAAAAACACTCAGCAAACAGTACATTTGCCGAGTGTCAAAAAAAAACACTCGGCAAAGATATTGTTTGCCGAGTGTTTTTTTTTGACACTCGGCAAACCATATTTTTGCCGAGTGTTTTTTTTTTGCCGAGTGCTTTTTGAAAAACACTCGGCAAACAAGTTGTTTGCCGAGTGCCCGAAAAAAGACACTCGGCAAACATGAAGACATTCGGCAAACATGGGATTTCCCATAGTGAAAGCTGCACTGCACAGAGCCTGAATCATTATGCTCGCTAGCTATATGCTCTTGAAGGCCACTGTTTGCAGGCTTGCAGCATAACCGACGGGAGCACGAGAATGCCGGCTCGAAAACTGGGATGTTTGTGGTAACACTTTGGTGCAAAAATACAGAAACATATGTAGCCATCAAACTCTGTTCTCCAGATAGTGTGCTGCTTGACTACGTAGACTTTGAACGAAAGATAATGTAGTCACCAAACATAATCTCCATATGTAGTCATGAAACTCTGTTCTCCAGATTGTGCTAAAATTCAGAAACATACTAGGAAAGCTGCGCGGCGTTGCCGCGTTAAGTTTGATTGACCAGCCAGCTTATTTGGCCAGTTTAGTCTTGTGATACATCGGCTCATGATCTAGAATTTATTTGTCAGTGTTTGAGGTCTAAAATAGCACGGTTTTCCGTTAAGACTGCTCCAAACAAAGGTCTAGCTGAACTTCCTTGATCAGATTTAGAGTCGCTCACACACTTGCCGATCTTCTCAATCCCCAACCTTCTGATTTATTCAGTGTTGCTGTCAGCAGCATGGTGATAGATAAGACATTAGCCAAGGACAATGATAAAACAGGCTAAAGCGATTACAGAAATATTTTGTCCCTTATGTGCTTATGCAGACTTATACTAAATACACAACCTTTAGTCAGGGAATGCATAACCTTAAGACAGTAGTAAAGTGAGTGTTGCAGATCACCATCCACTTGCATATATTCCAAGCAAACTTTTTTATGCATATTTGGAGTTAAAATATTAAAAATCACAATGATTGCAACAACTTGAATGCTCAAAGTATAAATTTGAGAAAAATAACCAGGACAACATATGCCATTCTAATTTGATCAAATTAAGCATGCTGCTATACAGCTTTGGACTGCAACCTGTATTATGAATTTATAGGAGATCAAGCATCTGCACGATCATGAATGTAGTATTTACACCAGTAGTTCAAAAGAGTATTTCCATGTGGCTCTAAAGTTCATCACCAACATTACAGGATAAGGCATAAATTCATAGCGGCAATGGGAAGGTACTTTATGTTTATTTTAAACTAAGGAAAATAATACAATTCTTGTTGGGGCAATTGTTCTATGCCATATCACTACCTCTCATCACTTATTATATTATCAATGGAAATTGCAGAGATAATTAATTGAACACTTATGGTCGAAGTTCCAGCTGACAATCTATCTAGATGACTCAATCTTTGAAGCCTTTCTTCCTGAAACTGACCAGAAATTGAGATAGGAGCATTTTGTCTATTAAACTCGTCAGTTTAGTAATTTTTCCCCAATAGTCCAATGCACAATATGGATACAGAAACAATATGAAGAGTTTACAGTTCTTAGTTAGAGATCATGCTATAGCCTTTTCTATTTTGCCTTTTGATGTAGTAGGCTATTGTTGGGTGAAGAGGCATAAAGAAGAGTCAATTGTAATATCATAGTGCTGGTGTACAGTGAAAATAATGTAGCTTTTAAGCACAACTACACCATGCCTACATTGGCGCTCAGCTGGTTATATCGTTAGATTGCTACAATCAAATAAATACATGGATATGAATTTGAATCAACAGATTCCAGTTTTGTTCCAAATATACTTCATTGAAGAAAGATTCATGAACTCTATACTGCAATTAAATATGGGTCTGAATCTGGAGATCTCACAGCTCAATCTGGTACCAATTTTGGATCTCTGCACATGACAAAAGGAGAGGGCGGGATCTAACTTTACATGTGTGTAATTGGGAGGGAGACTGAAGGGGCTTTAGGGTTTGTATCATTGATGAATAATAATCTATGTACAGAGAATAAAAATCAATCAAGAATTCTAACTGTGGAAAGGAAAGGATCTTTTCTTACCTCCAGAAGAAACTTGTATTTGTCTCATAGTATGTTGGTCATTAATGGATATTGCGACGGGTGCGAAAACTGTCAATCGAGCATATTGTTGTTCGCAGCCCGCACATAAAGATTGCGGCTGGGTTTTTTTCAAAAAAAAAAAGATTCCAGAAGATGCGAAGATTGTCACTTGAGGGCCGATGCAATGGAGGAATTAGGCTGGAGATAGGGAAAATATTTGAGGCTGTGAGATCTCAATATCCAGGCACCTTCAAATTGCAGTATGTTATGTAGGAACTATTTTTATTAGGATTGTGACTGAAGGCTATAGACACTATAAAATCAAAAGGTCAACAAATGCTATAATGTTGACTTGCTAATTGATTTTTCTTGCCTGCTGTGCCTTGTCTGCCATTGGAGCCAGCAGCCGACGAACTGGATCTCAGAAATTGGTGGCTTTGCCTGACTTTGTGCGTTGCGGATGGTAGATTGGTAGTTCAGATTAGATGGAGGGAGCTTCTTGCTTGGGTAAGTGGATCGAACGCAAGGGGTGCCGGGATCTGGCCATCCACTGGCACTTGTAACGTGTTCCTGCCAAAAATTTGCAGCATGGTGAAAGGAATTTAAGCGTGACTCTCATGTTACAGCACTTCTAGAGAGAAGCAACGAAAACAAAATTGAGGTCAAGCACTCACCTGAAGGAAGGAAGCATTGTCTGCTGCTGATGCTGCGGCAGTGGCGGCACCTACTGCGGATGCTCCTGTTGGAGATGCCCGACTAGTGAGCTCTTTCCCTTTCTCCTTCGAGATGCTCTAAAGTTGCTCTTGAAGTCCGCACAGGGCCTGCAGGTCACCCTTGCTAGCGCGCAGCCGCGCTGCAGCACGCACGTCCGCTCCCCTGCCATAACGCCGATCACTGCCTTGCGCGCGTGGACACGGAGAACGTGGATGGCGGCGACCCCGTGGCCGACGACCTCCATATCCTCGCGCTCCTTGTGGCGACGCCGATGATGCGTTTTGGCTCTATGTGGCGGCGGTCTGAGATGCGCCGTTCGAGCCCCGCCCTTGCGCCCTTGGTGGGAAGATTTGATGAGTCTGGACGAGGTCGGCGGCGGAGGGAGGATCTAGCGGCGGGATAGACGGAAGCCGACGCGTGGAGGGCGGCGCGGCAGGCAGAGGGCGCGGCCGGCGGCGCGGCGGTTGGCGAGGTCGCAAAGCGGAGGCCGGAGGGGATGAGGTTCTCCCTCGAGCGGGTTTGAGATGGTCTGCTACAGTCCGGGTTGGTAACTTAACGGGCGCGATACCCGCTATGATCAAGATCGAACGGTTCACCTCGATTGCTCGCCGGATCCAACGGTTATCGGGTTAACGGACGACGTGAATATCGCGCCCGCCTGCGAAATAACCTAGGATTCGTCTTTTAGAGATACGCAGTCACCAAACAGAGTCGCCATCGAGCTGAGTACCAACCAGAGGTCTGTCTTGTCAGAAGACCTGCTTGGAACCAAGGATTCCCTCCTTGGTCTCAAGCAGAGCCTGGAATCCCTGTAAAGGTATTAGAATAGAAAAAGTATAGGCTAATATGTATGGGCTACTGCTGGAGTTGAGGACAAAAAGGCCCCAGAAAGTAGGGAGACCCCTACTCAGAGAATTAGGGGCCTAAAGTAGGGCCATTGCTAGATATACTCTTTGGTAGGACTGGTCTGAACTCTGAATCATCTTGACCTGAAAACCAGCGAATTGGCAACTCTGAAGGAGCTTTTGTACTGCACTGTTTTCACCAGGATTGAACGTGCTGAAGATAATCAACAATGGGCACGTCAGAGTGATCGCTGGAGTGAAGTACTGACCAGGAGCTAGAGTAAAAACATTGCTTGAACAACATGTTTCCTTTACCGTCTTGCTCAGTCAAGAACGACGGCGGGAGAGGGAGGGACGACAATCCCACCGTTGCCTTGCCGTTGACCACCCCGGAAGCCGGACCATTCTGAAATATAGGTAAATTGTAAACACCACCACCAAAACCTAAATACCCTAATATTATTTTCTTCCTATTTTGAAATTTGAGTGGTTTATGGATTTGTAATATGCTGCGTGGATCAAAACTATAAAATTAACCTTTCAAAAACGATGAGAAATTTGAAAAGCGATCAAGACCTAACATGTAGATTAGCTTCCCCTGCCTTCAATCTTTTTCCTTGTTGATGGTTTCATCAGTATGGCGTAACTGTAATGTTCCAAAAATTCAAAACTAAAAATCCGAATTCGAAAACTTATTTCTCTTCAAAACTCAATCTGAGCTCTGAACTCCATTTGGGATCAAACCCAATCCTCTGCCTTTTCCAATTCGGCCCAGCCCAACTCTTTCTCTCGCTTTGCCTTCCTTTTCCCACCGGTCCAGCTTGGCCCAAACCAAGCTACCCCAACCCATCGATCTATCTGGCCGAAGTGCCGAACCACCCAAAAGTCAAAAGAACTGCTCAAAAAAACCCAAAAGTCAAAAGAACTGCAAAAAACCCAAAAGTCAAAAGAACTGCTCAAAAAAACCCAAAAGTCAAAAGAACTGCTCAAAAAAACCCAAAAGTCAAAAGAACTGCTCAAAAAAACCCAAAAGTCAAAAGAACTGCTCAAAAAAACCCAAAAGTCAAAAGAACTGCTCAAAAAAACCCAAAAGTCAAAAGAAAAATTCGGCCGAACTCCTTCCGATCCTTCCAGTTCCAGGCGGAGCAACGAGGACGATAGCGGCGGCGGCGGCACAGATGGCCCCGGATCGGAAGGGCAGGCGATTTCTTTGCGTTGCCTGGTTCCAGCGCCGCACAGGGTCTCGGGATTCTTCATCGCGAGTAAGTTATGCACTTGAATTCCAAAACTCTTTTTTTTTCTCAGACTTTTAGGAGGATGATGTGCGCTTGTCCGCTTATATTACGTCTTGATCTGCCAAAAAAAATGCTCTGTTTACTTAGTCGAGCTTCCGTACCTGATGTCCACTTGTTGAATTTTAGCAAGGCCCGTCCTTGCTCAGCAGTAGTAACCAATTGATGGACTAGTCTTGTTGGATGTGATTAGCAGTTAATTACAGAATTCATTTAAGCTAAATAACTGATATATGATGAGAAGGCTAAAATCTTAGAAAATTTGTGCCGGCTTGTGAAAGGAAGAAAGTGATCAGATAATCCAGAATGCTAAACCCAATGCCACATGCTTTCAAAGTGGGAGACTAGTCAGCAGTGTTTTTTTTTTTGAAAGGGCGGCAAAAGCTTCGCCGCAACTTTTATTAGAAGAGGAAGAAAATAAAGTTGGCCCAGTTTTTTTACAACTAGTGGATGCACTACACTTCCCCAAAGCAACAACTCAACACAACAAAGAGAAACAAAAACTTAACCCCACTGCTCACTAAGTCACAAAACGTTGACCAGCCCACTTTTGTCGACTGCCCAACTGAAAAACGAGAAACAAACTCAGTCTGGCCTTATCTTCCCTTATACAATTGGCACGCGGGTTGAATCAAAGATCGGCTTTTGAATGCGTCCACACCAAATTTGTCCTCATTGAACAATTCCTAACGTACACTGTACACTTAAGGCTTAGATAACCAATTAGAAGTGTTTAAATTATTATAGATTTACTAATCTCATCGATGTCCTTATCATCAAGAGCAAGCTCTATACACTTGAATTCCAAAACTCTCCTTTTTTTAGACTTCTAGAATCACCGCATGTGCAGGCATCAGGTGCTTTATGAGGTTGAGGTGCGCTAGCTTGTCCACCTACATCTTGATCTGCCAAAACTTTCTGAAAGTCTGCAGGACAGCTCCAGCTCTGAGTAGTTAAAGACTGGTAAAAACTGTATTGGGTTGGGGTATCTTGAACTGGGTGTCAAATTCTATACTGTCTTAGTCGAATTCCGTACGTCCATAGGATCATCTGATGTCGACTTGTTTGGATGTGATTAGCAATTAGTCAGAGTAGCCATTTATATTAAGTTAACTGTCACCCGATTTTGTAAACAAAACCGAATGACTATCATATGTGCGCCAGGATCAAGTTTACACACATATGAGACTTCATCAGTGATATAAAAGACAGTGCACAACGTAAATAGAATTAAATACCACTATTACACTCACGGAAGCGAATTATTAGCCGCGGAACTTCAAAACTTCTCCACACGCAGCTGACTGAGGGAACACGTACGCCTAGAAACTCCAAAATACTCCACTGAAACTTCTGTCTAAGCCTGAGCCGCAGATAAAGCAAGGTTGAGTACACTTATGGTTGGTACTCAGCAAATGTAGAGCAAAAGCAAATGACATGTAAAGGCTTAACAAGGAAATAGTTTGGCTTCTAATTAAATTGCTTTAAGCACTTTAGTTGGTCAAGTTTTATTTAGCAGCATAATTACTAAGGTATAAGTGTATACCAACCCAATTAAGCATATGGTAAACCATAAGCATCATCATCAACATAAATAAACCAATTTATTTCATCTTTCGATATATTAATCATGTGAGGATCCAGGCCGCTCATGACCGCGAGCACGGCTATTGCAATAGATTTTAGACACTCTGCAGAGGTTGTACAGCTTTCCCCACAATTCGTGTTTCCCATGTCGCCTGAGGTCGCGAGCCTCTTCAACACTTCCTTAGGTGAGGGGCTAGGGATTCACTACGAGACCTTTCCAAAGACTCCCTCTATGTATGTGTTTGGCCCCTAACCGAACAGGTAATCGGAAGGCGCACCTTCGTTCCCCGCACATCACACACAAACCAAACATCCGCCCAACACACACCTCCAAACACAACATAGAGTTCATCTAGTTACTTAGCCAAGACCAGAGCCATGTAGTTATTATGGTTGTACGGAAAATCCTGGGTGGTTCTCCATGTTCCAATTAATCAATGTGGTCTTGGTTTAACATTCTCATCAGATCATATATATCATATATAAAAGATATCACAATATTATTATCTTCACATTTAGTGTAAACCAATCCCAGGTATAGCAACTAAGCAAATGCTACCCAACATTAATATAAAACCCAGGTTAACAAGGTATGATTAAAGAAAACTAGTCATCCGAAATATAGGACCCATCATGATTAAGCATGCAAGCATAGCAAACTACAGTGTACAAGCATGTCATATGGTTATTAGGACTGAAATCATGATCAAGAATACACTTGCCTTAAATCCAGCTAATAAATGCTATGGCTCAGGGTGAAAGGACCGACACTAGGCCTAGAGGGGGGTGAATAGGCCTGTATAAAAAATTCTGCAAATTTCACAAGTAAATGTTAAATGGGCCGGAACTTCTGGCGCTGTGTCGGAACTTCCGGCTTCCCGGAATTTTCGGCACAGGGACAGAACTTCCAACTCAACACAAACCTGAATTCGAGATTCAAAAACTGAAATGAAACTAAAGATTCTATATGAATAGAAAGTTCACCACAAGTGTAAGGAAGCTTAAAACTATGATCTCTAGCAACGGAAACTTATAACAATATAGATCGGGTCAAATTAAGCTCAAGAACGATATGAATATGAAGAACAATAACAAGAACAAGAGACAAGGATTTGTTCACCGAAGTTCACTCCACTTAGGAGCTACGTCTCCGTTGAGGTGCTCACTAAGAGCCGGGTCAACTCTAACCCCTTGCCTCCTTCAATCAACCACAAAGGCCGGATTGAAATTCTTACTATTGTCCCACAAAGGGATGAAGATTACAAACGTCCGGCACTCAACCACAAAAGTTGGGAGTTGCCGGCGACGCCTAACCGTCTAGGAGCTCAGCTCCAAGAGTAACAAACGCGAATTGATGAATCAACCAATGCTTCAAGTGCTTCTTGAGATGAACCAATGAAGAACTCACTCAAAGCTTTACTCTCACACCTCAAGAATCACTCACCACCAACCCTCTACTCAAATCCTTGCAAGAAATGGCTCTAGAAGGAGTTGGGAGTGTGAATTCAATGCTTTGGAGGCTTTTGTTTCGGGTTAGGTCAGCAGCAAATGAAGTGGGGGCTGAGGGGGTATAAATAGAGGGCCCCCAAAAACTAGCTGTTATGCACTGCCAGGTCACCTGCCGGAATTTCCGACATAGTGTCGGAACTTCCGGCAAGGCACTGTTTTGAACTAAGAATCAGCTTTACGAACAGCCCCACCGGAACTTCCGGCGTAACCCACCGGAACTTCCGAGACCGAACAGAGCGCACCGGAGATTGTCCTCCGGATATTCCCGGGCACGCCCAAGACACTGAGTTAACACGAAGACCACAGCTGCCGGAAATTCCGGCACTACGCACCGGAGATTTCCGGCGGCAAACCGAGCGTGCCGGAAGTAGAGCAGCGGCTATTTCCGGCCCCACCGGAACTTCCGACGCAGTGTCGGAAATTCCGACAGGACGCTGTGCAGCGCCTGAAAAACTAAAGTTAGATTTCACTCTTGGGTAGTTAGTATCTCAATTAAGCACTTTAGGCACTCTTGATTCATCAAACACGTCCCCCTTGATAGTACGGTGATTCGTATACTCAAATTCAAACCAAAAATGAATTTAAATCGCCAATGAGCTCTTCCACCATACATAAATAATTGGGGACCTTCTTTTGATATTCATAATCCTTTCTTTTCTTTTATTCCTGCATATACTTCAATACACGCATCAAATCCCAAATTCTAATTGTCATTAACACCAAAACACATGGGAGGCCTAGATGCACTTTCAATCTCCCCCTTTTTGGTGATTGATGACAACTCAATTTGGGTAAACAAGATAGGAATAAAATCATGTTTTTGTACCCAATTATATTTAGAAAAGCTCCCCCTAAATATATGCATATTCAACTCAAATGGCTTCAAATGCCATTGCACATATTATGTAAGAACTTTTCAAATATCTTTGCATACAAAGGTGCAAGATGTGTCAAATTATAACCGTGATGCATATGACATGGTATATCACACAATAAAAGTGGAGAATAACATTTCATCAACAATTCATCATCCACCAAGCATCACATCATGAATAAAAGGAGTTTAACATCACACTAGCACAAATAAGTCTTACAAATGAAAGTTTTCACTTGGCACACATCACACATCACACCAAACATAGTTCTTACATGTCCAAAGATAAAAACATGAATAAAGATAGATATGGGGGGTCTCCATCCATCAAAGCATCACAAATTCACTCCCCCTTTGGCAACAAGCACCAAAAAGAGAGCTACTCGTCGTCGTCGCCATCCCCATTGCCATCATCTTCATCTTCCTCCTCTTCTTCATCATCTCCATTGCCATTGCCTCCATCATCGTCTCTTGGCTCTCATAAGAGCCCTCTTCTTCGGTTTCCTCATCCTCTCCACTTCCCTCACCACCACCAAGGTCTTCTTCTTCTATTTCAGCCCCAAAGACATGAGAACCTTGAGCATAAGAGGAAGAACCACCTTCCTCATAAGGATTATAGAAAGGTGGAGGAGGAGGGTAATCCCTTGGTGCACAAACTGGAGAGTGAGGAATATCAAGCTTATCCATTATATCTTTTTGCCTCTTCTCAATCTTCACATTGTCCTCATCCAATTGCCTTGTACGCTCCTCAACAACGGTCACACAGTGCTTGAGCATGTTGAAACAGGCAAATATGCTTTGGGCAAGTTGATCAAACTTACCCCTCTTCTTTGGAGCAACACGTGGAGGAGCAAAGGAAGGACCATGAGGTGGAGCACTAGGAGGTGGAGCACGAGATGAAGAAGCACCATGAGCTAAAGCAGCAGAACCCTTTGAAGGATATGCACCCGGAAAGGGTCCCTTGGGAGGAATATGAGTTCTTCCAGAGCCATCAACCTTGAGCAGCTGAAGAATCTTGCCCTTGGATGCCTTGTACCGCTCATGCTCTCTATCTGGCAGAATGTTGAGCCTTGACACATTCTTGATCAAGTGAAAGATATAGGGGGCAAAGTGGCAAGCACTAGAAGCATCATGTGAACAAAACACAATCTCATACCAAAGGTAATCAGCCACATCAAACTGAGCTCGATCAGGTGCAGCTTGAGCTAGAAGATTTCTTGCCTTATGAGAGATATTACTTGCATCACCACCTCGAGGGCAAAGTGTGAATCTGAACAACTGGTTGAGCATCTTGTAGAAAGGGGTGAGGCCCTTGGTCTTGCCAAACTCACAAGCTCCATGTTCTCCATAAGCAGAGTCATACATAAAGTGCATCTTTGTTACCTCAAGATCCGCATGCTCATGGATACGATAAATGGTAGAGCTAGAATGAGGATTTGAAAGTCCAAGGAGAGCAGCAAACTCACTCCTGTCAAGGCTAAACCTTTTTCCACCAAGTGTCCAATGAATCTTCATATGGGGCTTATCCACATAAAGAGTGGCATAGAATTGTGCCACTACTTCCTCATTCCAGTCACACTTGAAACCCATAAGATTCACATGTCCTAACTCATTGCACCTGTCATATACCATATCAACCACTTCTTTAACTGGCGAGCTAAGAGTCTGGAGATATGCCCAGTCAATCCATTTCATATCCGTGGTGATGGACTTCTTCTTCATGATGACTGACTCATACCAATCTGCTTGAAAGGGTAACCAAAAACGAGGATCACCCTTGAACTCCTTGGAAAGAGCAGCACGAGGATCTTCACCATATCTTAGAGACTTCATGTTAGTCTCCCCCTTGCTATAATCAACCATGGGTGGATCTTCAGAGGATCTCGTTGGGGGAAGTGCCTTGGTCACCTGACTCTCAAGGAGTGAAAGATCAATGTTGTCATAGTACCTCTCGCCGGTCGTATCCACATTTGCTTGCTTGGTACGACGACCACGAGGAGGATCAGCTGCTTGAGGATTTCCACGTCCTCTTCCAAGGCCCCTTTTGGGCACGGCTTGCTTCTTTACTCGCTTCCCTTTCCCTTTCCCTCTTGGTGAATCACCCCTCTCATCCGATTCGGTTCCACTAGAAGAGGGTGATTGAGGTGGAGTCCGGATGACAACGCCCGTGCTACGAGAACGATCACGGCCCATCTGGAAAGATAAACGATAATTAAGCTTAGGACCATCACAAGTATTCATGATTTATGAGCTCAAGATCATCACTAGAGATTCATGATAAAGCTTAAGATTATCACTAGAGATTCATGATAAAGCTTATTGAAAAGACTAATTGAAAGGACCATAAGCTTGAGCCACGAAACAAAGCTTAATGGTGTTCACTGTGCCCTGCCGGAAATTTCCGGCCCAGTTGTGCCGGCAATTTCCGGCCGGCGCAGTGAAATCCCAAGAATCCTAGGGTTTGATTGATTTAGCCCACCAAAGTTAACCAAATCACAGGCATTGCATCTAGATAGGTTCTTGAGTATATCCCCCAAAGGAAATCCCCTAGGAACTACGGCATTGAGAGATCGGGCGATGAGGATTTTGAATGGAATACCTTTGAGTTTTCCCGCGCGATTCGATGAAGATTCGCGGAGGAACGGAACTTCCGGAGGATGGGGAATCCAACCAAACACCAAGAATCGAATTCCCACGGTCGAAATCGAAGATCCCCTTGCAGGATTGAGAGAGAGAGGTGAGGGGCGGCGGCTGGTGGAGTTAGAATGAAGTTAGGGTTCAAGAAAAAACGGTTGGCCGATTTATATAGTTCAGGCGGCTGCCGGAACTTCCGGTGGCAGGTGCCGGCAATTGCCGGTGAGCCGCCGAGCCTGCCGGAGAAATCTGCCGGCAAAATCCGGCTGACCAACAGAGGCTACCGGAGATTGCTGCCGGAAATTTCCGGTGGCAAGTTCCGGTGGACTCTGGATAAAAACAGATTTTTGAGATGAGATTTGATTTGAGATTTTGATAGATTTGGAGATTGAACATGTAAGAAACTTGACTCAAAAATGATCAGCCACATTCAACAATACATAACCATGATCATTTGAGCCAAGGAATGATCCAACGATCACAAATCCAAATATTTTGAAAAACTCACACAAATAAAACAATTTTGCCTAGACTAAGCAACAAACAATGGGTGTGTGCAATAATTCAAACCACGTTACGAGAATCCAAGATATTTAGCTCATTCCTCAAAGCACAAAACCTTTGCTCATCAAGAGGCTTAGTGAAGATATCGGCTAGTTGTTTTTCGGTACTCACATGGCTTAGAGCGATATCTCCTTTGGCTTCATGGTCTCTCAAGAAATGGTGTCTTATGTCAATATGCTTGGTTCTTGAGTGTTGGACTGGGTTGTTTGCTAGTTTTATGGCACTCTCATTGTCACACAAGAGTGGGATATTTTTGTACTCACAACCAAAGTCACTCAAGGTTTGCCTCATCCAAAGTAGTTGAGCACAACAAGCACCGGCTGCAACGTACTCGGCCTCGGCGGTGGATAGGGCAACGGAATTTTGTTTCTTAGAGCTCCAAGATACCAAAGACCGGCCAAGAAATTGACAAGTCCCGGTGGTACTCTTTCGATCTACTTTGCAACCGGCATAATCCGAATCGGAATAGCCAAGTAAATCGAAAGTGGAGCCCTTGGGATACCATAAGCCAAGGTATGGAGTATGCACCAAATATCTCAAGATTCTCTTAACGGCTATTAAGTGACATTCTTTAGGATTAGCTTGAAATCTTGCACACATGCACACACTAAGCATAATATCCGGCCTAGATGCA
>CM014277.1:60151571-60173136 GCA_004135705.1 Alloteropsis semialata
TACCTGAAAGATCAGGGTCTCTTAAACAAATTCGCCGAGGCTGACCGGTATACTCCTGTTCGACTTGATCTGAGGCGTTGATCGCGCGATGGACGGACGAGGGCACTCGGGGTCGCCGGACCTGAGGGCTGGCGGCGGCGCTGGGTTCCAACGGCGGCGGCTCGCCGGAATCGGGCGGCACAGGGGCTAGGGGGGTCGGTTTCGCGAACGGATTGAACGGGGAGCCAGAGGAGATCGGCGCGAACCTTACCAGGGGCTCGGGTCGACGATGGATCGGCGGAGAGGCGGGGCACCGGTGCGGGGCGGAAGGAGGCTCGACCATGCGGTGTAGGAAGAGCTCCGGTCGGCGGCTCGGTCTTCGGGTCGTCGGAGTTGCGTGCTAGGGCATCTACGCACGCGAGGAAGAGGACCGGGGCGGCAGCAGGGCCTCGCGACGGCGAATTGGAGCGGCGGCGTCACCTCGGACGGCGGCGGCGCGACGCAGATGGCGGCGCTCGGCTCTGGGCACGTGCGTTAAATAGAGGGGCGTCGGTGGCTTGGCGTGCAGGAGGGGCCGCGGGGATTGCGGGGAGGAGCGGCGGCCGTTGCGGACTCGAGTCCGGGTGCAGCACGGCGTGCTCGTGAAGGGGACATGGGCAGGCAGAGAAGGGAGGGGGGAAGGGGATAGGCTCGGGCGGCCGTGGATCTCGCGCGGGCGTTGCGGGCGAGGCTGGCGTGGCGCGCACGCCGAGGAAGGGTCGGCGGCGGCGCTGCCGTGCTCGAGCAGGAGAAGGGAGAAGGAGGGGCTGATGGGCGGGCCCCGCGTTTCAGTGAGAGAGGGAGGATGGCGAGCGGGCCCGGGATGGCAGCGACTGATAGGGGAGGGGCGAGTGGGCCGTTGCTGGGCCACGGGGTGGACTGGGCCCGAACCGGGCAGGGAGGTTATTCGACTTAGGGAAAAAGGCCAGGGAGCAAGAACGAACTAAACAAAAGCTGAGGGACGTTTTCTAGACTTAAACTAGAAACTATAAAACTAAACAAGCAATTGCAAATGAATTCGAATTTAAATAGGATTTAAATTCTCCTCAACTTGCAAACAGTACATAAAACTTATGCAGCAGCATGAATGCAACAAAAACTTATTGTGACTAATAATTAATTATTAAATTAAAATCCTAATAAATTCCAATTAATTTCTAGAAATTTATTTAAGCCCTAGATAAATCCTAGAAAATTCAGAAGTGGTTTTTAAGATTTATTGTGATGAAAAATTAGGGTGTTACAAGACCTAACATGTAGATTAGCTTCCCCTGCCTTCAATCTTTTTCCTTGTTGATGGTTTCATCAGTATGGCGTAACTGTAATGTCCCAAACATTCAAAACTAAAAATCCGAATTCGAAAACTTATTTCTCTTCAAAACTCAATCTGAGCTCTGAACTCCATTTGGGATCAAACCCAATCCTCTGCCTTTTCCAATTCGGCCCAGCCCAACTCTTTCTCTCGCTTTGCCTTCCTTTTCCCACCGGTCCAGCTTGGCCCAAACCAAGCTACCCCAACCCATCGATCTATCTGGCCGAAGTGCCGAACCACCCAAAAGTCAAAAGAACTGCTCAAAAAAACCCAAAAGTCAAAAGAACGGCTCAAAAAAACCCAAAAGTCAAAAGAACTGCTCAAAAAAACCCAAAAGTCAAAAGAACTGCTCAAAAAAACCCAAAAGTCAAAAGAAAAATTCGGCCGAACTCCTTCCGATCCTTCCAGTTCCAGGCGGAGCAACGAGGACGATAGCGGCGGCGGCGGCGGCGGCACAGATGGCCCCGGATCGGAAGGGCAGGCGATTTCTTTGCGTTGCCTGGTTCCAGCGCAGCACAGGGTCTCGGGATTCTTCATCGCGAGTAAGTTATGCACTTGAATTCCAAAACTCTTTTTTTTTCTCAGACTTTTAGGAGGATGATGTGCGCTTGTCCGCTTATATTACGTCTTGATCTGCCAAAAAAAATGCTCTGTTTACTTAGTCGAGCTTCCGTACCTGATGTCCACTTGTTGAATTTTAGCAAGGCCCGTCCTTGCTCCGCAGTAGTAACCAATTGATGGACTAGTCTTGTTGGATGTGATTAGCAGTTAATTACAGAATTCATTTAAGCTAAATAACTGATATATGATGAGAAGGCTAAAATCTTAGAAAATTTGTGCCGGCTTGTGAAAGGAAGAAAGTGATCAGATAATCCAGAATGCTAAACCCAATGCCACATGCTTTCAAAGTGGGAGACTAGTCAGCAGTGTTTTTTTTTTTGAAAGGGCGGCAAAAGCTTCGCCGCAACTTTTATTAGAAGAGGAAGAAAATAAAGTTGGCCCAGTTTTTTTACAACTAGTGGATGCACTACACTTCCCCAAAGCAACAACTCAACACAACAAAGAGAAACAAAAACTTAACCCCACTGCTCACTAAGTCACAAAACGTTGACCAGCCCACTTTTGTCGACTGCCCAACTGAAAAACGAGAAACAAACTCAGTCTGGCCTTATCTTCCCTTATACAATTGGCACGCGGGTTGAATCAAAGATCGGCTTTTGAATGCGTCCACACCAAATTTGTCCTCATTGAACAATTCCTAACGTACACTGTACACTTAAGGCTAAGATAACCAATTAGAAATGTTTAAATTATTATAGATTTACTAATCTCATCGATGTCCTTGTCATCAAGAGCAAGCTCTATACACTTGAATTCCAAAACTCTCCTTTTTTTAGACTTCTAGAATCACCGCATGTGCAGGCATCAGGTGCTTTATGAGGTTGAGGTGCGCTAGCTTGTCCACCTACATCTTGATCTGCCAAAACTTTCTGAAAGTCTGCAGGACAGCTCCAGCTCTGAGTAGTTAAAGACTGGTAAAAACTGTATTGGGTTGGGGTATCTTGAACTGGGTGTCAAATTCTATACTGTCTTAGTCGAATTCCGTACGTCCATAGGATCATCGACTTGTTTGGATGTGATTAGCAATTAGTCAGAGTAGACATTTATATTAAGTTAACTGTCACCCGATTTTGTAAACAAAACCGAATGACTATCATATGTGCGCCAGGATCAAGTTTACACACATATGAGACTTCATCAGTGATATAAAAGACAGTGCACAACGTAAATAGAATTAAATACCACTATTACACTCACGGAAGCGAATTATTAGCCGCGGAACTTCAAAACTTCTCCACAGGCAGCTGACTGGGGGAACACGTACGCCTAGAAACTCCAAAATACTCCACTGAAACTTCTGTCTAAGCCTGAGCCGCAGATAAAGCAAGGTTGAGTACACTTATGGTTGGTACTCAGCAAATGTAGAGCAAAAGCAAATGACATGTAAAGGC
Source organism: Alloteropsis semialata (assembly GCA_004135705.1). Taxonomy (NCBI): domain Eukaryota; kingdom Viridiplantae; phylum Streptophyta; class Magnoliopsida; order Poales; family Poaceae; genus Alloteropsis; species Alloteropsis semialata. The sequence continues at coordinate 60,154,914 of CM014277.1, forward strand.
TTAACAAGGAAATAGTTTGGCTTCTAATTAAATTGCTTTAAGCACTTTAGTTGGTCAAGTTTTATTTAGCAGCATAATTACTAAGGTATAAGTGTATACCAACCCAATTAAGCATATGGTAAACCATAAGCATCATCATCAACATAAATAAACCAATTTATTTCATCTTTCGATATATTAATCATGTGAGGATCCAGGCCGCTCATGACCGCGAGCACGGCTATTGCAATAGATTTTAGACACTCTGCAGAGGTTGTACAACTTTCCCCACAATTCGTGTTTCCCATGTCGCCTGAGGTCGCGAGCCTCTTCAACACTTCCTTAGGTGAGGGGCTAGGGATTCACTACGAGGCCTTTCCAAAGACTCCCTCTATGTATGTGTTTGGCCCCTGACCGAACGGGTAATCGGAAGGCGCACCTTCGTTCCCCGCACATCACACACAAACCAAAACATCCGCCCAACACACACCTCCAAACACAACATAGAGTTCATCTAGTTACTTAGCCAAGACCAGAGCCATGTAGTATTATGGTTGTACGGGAAATCCTGGGTGGTTCTCCATGTTCCAATTAATCAATGTGGTCTTGATTTAACATTCTCATCAGATCATATATATCATATATAAAAGATATCACAATATTATTATCTTCACATTTAGTGTAAACCAATCCCAGGTATAGCAACTAAGCAAACGCTACCCAACATTAATATAAAACCTAGGTTAACAAGGTATGATTAAAGAAAACTAGTCATCCGAAATATAGGACCCATCATGATTAAGCATGCAAGCATAGCAAACTACAGTGTACAAGCATGTCATATGGTTATTAGGACTGAAATCATGATCAAGAATACACTTGCCTTAAATCCAGCTAATAAATGCTATGGCTCAGGGTGAAAGGACCGACACTAGGCCTAGAGGGGGGGTGAATAGGCCTGTATAAAAAATTCTGCAAATTTCACAAGTAAATGTTAAATGGGCCGGAACTTCTGGCGCTGTGTCGGAACTTCCGGCTTCCCGGAATTTTCGGCACAGGGACAGAACTTCCGACTCAACACAAACCTGAATTCGAGATTCAAAAACTGAAATGAAACTAAAGATTCTATATGAATAGAAAGTTCACCACAAGTGTAAGGAAGCTTAAAACTATGATCTCTAGCAGCGGAAACTTATAACAATACAGATCGGGCCAAATTAAGCTCAAGAACGATATGAATATGAAGAACAATAACAAGAACAAGAGACAAGGATTTGTTCACCGAAGTTCACTCCACTTAGGAGCTACGTCTCCGTTGAGGTGCTCACGTAGAGCCGGGTCAATTCTAACCCCTTGCCTCCTTCAATCAACCACAAAGGCCGGATTGAAATTCTTACTATTGTTTCCACCAAGGGATGAAGATTACAAATGTCCGACACTCAACCACACCAAGTTGGGAGTTGCCGGCGACGCCTAACCGTCTAGGAGCTCAGCTCCAAGAGTAACAAACGCGAATTGATGAATCAACCAATGCTTCAAGTGCTTCTTGAGATGAACCAATGAAGAACTCACTCAAACCTTTACTCTCACACCTCAAGAATCACTCACCACCAACCCTCTATTCAAATCCTTGCAAGAAATGGCTCTAGAAGGAGTTGGGAGTGTGAATTCAATGCTTTGGAGGCTTTTGTTTCGGGTTAGGTCAGCAGCAAATGAAGTGGGGGCTGAGGGGGTATAAATAGAGGGCCCCAAAAACTAGCCGTTATGCACTGCCAGGTCACCTGCCGGAATTTCCGACATAGTGTCGGAACTTCCGGCAAGGTACTGTTTTGAACTAAAAATCAGCTTTACGAACAGCCCCACCGGAACTTCCGGTGTAACCCACCGGAACTTCCGAGACCGAACAGAGCGCACCGGAGATTGTCCTCCGGATATTCCCGGGCACGCCCAAGACACTGAGTTAACACGAAGACCACAGCTGCCGGAAATTCCGGCACTACGCACCGGAGATTTCCGGCGGCAAACCGAGCGTGCCGGAAGTAGAGCAGCGGCTATTTCCGGCCCCACCGGAACTTCCGACGCAGTGTCGGAAATTCCGACAGGACGCTGTGCAGCGCCTGAAAAACTAAAGTTAGATTTCACTCTTGGGTAGTTAGTATCTCAATTAAGCACTTTAGGCACTCTTGATTCATCAAACACGTCCCCCTTGATAGTACGGTGATTCGTATACTCAAATTCAAACCAAAAATGAATTTAAATCGCCAATGAGCTCTTCCACCATACATAAATAATTGGGGACCTTCTTTTGATATTCATAATCCTTTCTTTTCTTTTATTCCTGCATATACTTCAATACACGCATCAAATCCCAAATTCTAATTGTCATTAATACCAAAACACATGGAGGCCTAGATGCACTTTCGCAGGGTCTTCTCAACGGAAACCTCGAATCACATGAACAATCCTTGAATACCACGAACGTTGCACCTTCTATTCGTATCACATGGTCAGATACAAGGAAAACAATTCAATAAATAAGAAACAATATACCAAACATGGGCAATAGTACAAAGGAACGGTACCAAGGTATAGATCAAGTCCTTACGGTCACGTGAGCGAAAGAATCACTCGAAACGGAGCTAGAACGGTCAAGATATAGTCAAAACGGTGTTCCAGGGGCTTATCTGCAAAGATTAGAAACTCCAGGGGTTAGATTGTAAGAATCTGAGGGCATATACATAATTATGTACATAAACTCAGGCTTTAACATGTAAAAGAACCAGGTTGGACGGCGGGTTAGATATATTGAAAGATCAGGGGTCTAACTATAAGAAATAAGGACCTATGCGTAATTACTTTACATAGGCAATGGATGGAGGGTTGAATACTGAAAAACTGAGGGGTTCTTTAGAAAGATAGGCAGGGCTGATCGGTACCTTGAAGATTTGACTCGATCGGGGCCCTTGATCGCGAGATGAATGGTCGAGGGCGCTCGGGGGTCACCGGAGTTGGACACGGCAGCGGCAGTAGGCGGCGCGCGGCGGCGGAGGGCAGCGCACTCGCCGGGGACACTCAAACTCAAGCTCCCGGGCACCAAAATGGGCGGCACTTGGACCAGGATGTTCGGGAGGTCACGGCGAACCCAAATATGACGATCTTGACGATGATTGGAGGACAATGGCGACGAGAGACGAAGAGGGGCGGCTCGGCCTACACAGCTTAGCTCCGGTGAGTGATTACGGAGCAACGAGGGCAATACCAAGAATTCAAGCGGCACGTGTAGCTCTAGTAACCTCGATATGAATCTCCTGGATGGCCTCTTGTCCACTGAAGGGCGGAGGAGAAGGAGATCGACGGCGGCGGCCACGAACTGGAGCTTCGGAACGGCGGCGCGGTTGCGAAATCCTTCGAGCAAGGGAGCCTAGGGTTTTGTGGGGTCGAGAGGGAGCGGCGGCGCGCTTTATAGACAGGGGTCGGGCGCCTACGCGGGCAAGCCAGGGAAGGTCGCGGCACCGCGCGCGCGAGTGAAAACCGAGTCGGGCGCGAGTCGGACTCCAGGACGACTCCGACGCGTGGGGTCCACAGTTCAGCGAGACAAGAGAGAGGGTGGCGGGGACGCGGGCCTGCGGGCGAACTGGGCCGGAAGAGGAAATGGGCCGGAGCTGGCGGGCTGCAACGGGGAAGAGTAGAGGGAGGCAAAAAGAACTGGGGCAAAGCTCAAGGAGCAAAACTAGACTCGGCAGAAAAACAACTAATCTAATAACCAAACAAATGCTATTCAAATTTGAATTCAAAAGGGTTTAAACTCAAATTTGAAAAGCAACCAAACAAAAAAAATACAAATACATAAAAACAACAATACACTTATTGAGTCTATTAATTATTTATTAAATTGAATAAATCCTAAATAATTCTGATTAAATCACAGAAATTTATTTATGCCTCAAATAAAACCTAGAAAATTACAGAAGTGTTTCTACAATTTCTTGTGATGAAAATTAGGGTGTTACATTAACCAAAGGTTGACCACTATGTGATGAGAATGCTAAAAAGCTAGAAATTTTGTGCTGACCTGTGGAAGGAAAAAAGAAAGAAATCAGATTATCCAAAGGACTAGAATGCGACATGCTTTGAAAGTTGAGACTGGTCAGCAGTCTCTAGCCTTATCTTTCCATATAAAATTGCTTGGAAGAGAGTTAAATCAACATTATCGTGGTGTATATTATTATATATTGGCCGAACTATTAATTATTGAGGTGGCGTGTGCTTTTATGTCTTTGCTTCATTTAACCAATCAATATTGTGGTTTGTACCCTCAGCAGTGAACACAGCTTCATGTTTGGTGATAAGCTAGCGGCATGTGTTACATTTCATCCTCTACTTATACCACCCTGTCTAACATTTTGAATGCAATAGAACTCCACTTGCATGGACAGTAAGCATTTCAGCAAATCACTTTTCTCCATGGGAAGAGCAATGAAATTGCTCTGCTTCGTGTTGCTCTGGCTTTGCTCCCAAGCAATCATGTCATTTGGGGGCAGTAATTTCACAGACAAACTCGCTCTCCTCTCCTTCAAATCCACGTTGTCTTCGGCCCCCTTAAGCTTGCTAACTTCATGGAATACATCCAGACACTTCTGCAGCTGGCCAGGAGTTGTTTGTGGTCGTCGGCATCCTGACAGGGTTGTCGCACTCCTTATGGGCTCCTTCAACATATCTGGTAGCATCTCGCCTTTCTTGGGAAATTTATCCTTTCTCAGGGAATTGGACCTTCATGATAACCAGCTTGTGGGGCAATTACCTGTGGAGCTCGGTCATCTAAGCAGGCTTCAAGTGCTGAGTGTCAGAAAGAATTATCTTAAAGGAAGTATTCCTGTGACCTTGGGAGGATGCACCAATCTAAAGAAGCTTGACCTAAGCAGTAACCAACTCCAAGGTGAGATCCCAAATGAGATAGGTACCTTATCAAAACTTGTCTACTTGAATCTTAGTGCAAATGATTTATCAGGAGAGATCCCTCGATCTCTAGCAGAATTGGGATCAATCACACTTTTGTCTTTATATCAAAATAGATTATATGGTGACATACCACATTTTTGGGGCAATCTCACCAACCTCCAGAGTCTAGAGCTTGGTGACAACATGCTATCAGGAGCTATTCCTTCATCCTTGGGCATGCTGCCCAATTTATCTAGGCTCAACTTAGCCATTAACAATTTAAGTGGCTTGATCCCAAGTTCTTTTTGGAACATTTCTTCTCTTACAGGGGTTTCAGTCCGGCAAAATTCTTTAAGTGGAACAATTCCTCCAAAAGCATTTGATAATGTACCTCATCTCCAACTTTTATATATGGATGAAAACAACTTTCATGGCCCTATTCCTGCCGCAATATCCAATGCTTCTAATATGATGAGACTTCAGCTTAGCTGGAATTTTCTCAGTGGAATTGTTCCTCCAGAGATTGGAAGTTTAAGAACTCTCGAATTTCTGCAGATATCAGGAAATTTGCTTCAAGTTAGAGAACCAAAAGATTGGGAATTCGTAACTGCTTTAACAAATTGCTCCCAGTTATATGTTTTGGGATTGGCCGTCAACAAGATTGAGGGAGTCCTTCCAGATTCGATATCCAATCTTTCTGCGATGTCATATCTTCTTTTAAATGGAAACAGAATCTCGGGAAGCATTCCTAAAGGCATCAGTAATCTCAATCAATTGCAAGTGCTCCTACTCAACAACAACACAATCTCGGGAAGCATCCCTGAAGATATCGGTAATCTTATTAACTTGCAAAATCTCGACCTCAGTACCAACTTCTTCATGGGATCTCTTCCATATTCCTTGTGTAGACTCGTAGACATGGTCGTTTTCTATGCGTACAATAACAATATATCAGGGCCCATCCCGTTGGCCTCAGGTAATCTAACAGGACTGAGTTACCTACGCCTCGATATGAATGCATTTAGTGGTACAATACCAAGCACACTTGGAAATCTGACACAGCTGACAGAGCTGGGTCTCTCACATAATAACTTGGTGGGAACAATTCCCACTACAATATTCAACATCCCTGCACTCTCTAGTACTCTGGATCTATCCTACAATAGCTTAGAAGGACTTCTACCACAAGAAATTGGCAATCTAAAAAATCTCGTGGAATTCTATGCGGAATCAAACAAATTATCAGGAAAAATACCTACCACCATTGGCGAGTGCCAACTTCTCCGGCGTCTATTTCTCCAAAATAACACCTTCAGTGGTAGTCTCCCATTACAGTTGAGTCAACTGAGAGGTCTAGATTCTCTTGACCTCTCTAGCAACAATTTGTCAGGCCAGATACCCAAGGCCTTGGGGGATCTTAGCATGATCCATTACCTCAACCTTTCATTCAACAACTTGGACGGAGAAGTGCCAAATTTTGGAGTTTTCACAAATATTAGTGCAATCTCAATACAAGGCAATGGAAAACTTTGCGGTGGCATTCCTGATCTTCATTTGCCTACATGTTCTTCATTATTGCCAAAGAGAAACCATAAATTCTTAGTTATTCCTATTGTTATTTCACTTGTGACAGTGCTGGTAATACTTCCTTTGCTGTGGAAGTTTCTTATCTGGCACAAGAAAAGCAAAACAAAAATTCCATCAACCGAAACCATTCAAGGCCACCCCATGATATCTTACGCGCAGCTGGTAAGGGCAACAGATGGCTTCTCTGTGGCCAATTTGTTGGGCTCAGGATCATTTGGTTCTGTATACAAAGGGGAATTAAATGGTCAAGAAGATGAGAGAACAATTTATGTTGCTGTGAAGGTATTGAAACTTCTGACTCCTAATGCACTCAAAAGTTTCACTGCTGAATGTGAAGCACTTCGGAATATGCGACACAGGAATCTTGTCAAGATAGTTACAATATGCTCAAGCATTGATGCCAGAGGGGCTGATTTCAAGGCAATTGTGTATGACTTCATGCAGAGTGGTAGTTTAGAAGTTTGGCTACATCCTGATACAGATGATCACACAGAGCAGAGATACCTGAACCTGCTGGAAAGGGTGACAGTACTAGTTGATGTGGCTTATGCATTGGATTACCTTCATTGCCATGGACCTGAACCTGTTGTACATTGTGATATCAAGTCTAGTAATGTGCTTTTGGATGCTGATATGGTAGCCCATGTTGGAGATTTCGGACTCGCTAAGATTCTTGTTGAGGGAAACTCCTTGTCGCAACAGTCAAGAAGCTCAATGGGATTTAGAGGAACAATTGGTTATGCTGCCCCAGGTTAGCCTAATTTATTTTTTCTTTCCTTTTTGTTCTGTTTGGTTTCCTTCATTGATTTCTAGTTGTTTATGGAATAATGCGTGAACCTGGAAAAGTTCATCGTAGTATTGTAGGGAAAAAGTACTTCTATGCAAAGCATCATTTGATTTTTGTCCCTAGCTCTACTACTTCATTGTGAATCTAGAGTTGTATGTATTGGCAAGTCTAATAGGTTTCAAATAACCAATGCAACAGAGTATGGTGCTGGAAATATGGTGTCGACACATGGAGATATTTACAGTTATGGAATTTTAGTCCTGGAAACAATAACCGGGAAGAGGCCTACTGACAGAACATTCAGACAAGGATTGAGCCTTCGTGAATACGTTGATCTAGCACTGCATAATAGAATCATTGATGCTGTTGACACTCGACTTTCTTTGGACCTTGAAAATGAGCTGCATACCATGGGTGATTCTTTGTACAAGATGAAGATGGATTGCATCTTTTCACTACTTAGTCTTGGAATGGCCTGCACCCAGGAATCACCATCAAGCAGAATGCCAACAGATGGTATCATCAAGGAGCTGCTTGCCATCAAAGATTCTCTCCTTCAGTCAAGAAGATAAGACATGAAGATGGAGCCATGTAGAACGAGGAGTGACTTTCAAGCGTCTAGTTCTGATAACTGCATCTTCAACTAGGGAGCCATTCCTGTTGTATTTTTCCCCTTCCAGCTTTGAGTTCATAGACCTGGTTTACGCATGATACCCCAAGAAAAAAGAAACTGGGGTGTACATAGATTTATTACTTACACGGTCACGTAGAAGTCATGCCAATAATGTGCCGGGGTACGTCAACGTGCCTGCTTTTTCTAATGATGTAATCCCATGTCATTGGTTGATGACTCGAACTGTAATTGTATGGGCCAGCATTTGATAGTTTAATTTGTCAAACAAGTAAAATATATGTTACCAAAGGGCAATGAGTGGTTCCTGAGCTGGTTGAAGAATGGGTACGGTTTTACATACCTGAGTCTCAACTCTGAAGTTTGATTTGACTTGCTTGCAGTCTGAAGTTGTATGCAGACTGCATCGCCAAGACATGAAACCTTGTGAAGGTGTGCCTCAATTGTGGGCAGTTCTGTATTCTGAATCATTTCGGCACAAACCAGCCAATTGTCAACACTGAAGTAGCTTTCTGCTGCAGTATGGCTCCAGGATAGAAAAGGTTGAAGATAGTCGACAATGGCCACAGCAGAGTGATCACTGTATTGGAATCCGAGCAGAGCAAGATGGCGCTGTATTGCTTTTTTTCCTGAGTTTTTCTGGTCTGAACTCTGAAGAATGAACCGAAGCTGGGTTCATGGTTAAAAAAAAAAAGTGGTATAAGAATTTCAGAAATGGAGGATGCATGCTGCTAGTGCCCAAACTCAATCTCTGATTGGACAGAATCTATCATGGCGATGAATTTATTATTAATTGATTTAGTAAGATTAAAATTTCATTATCAAATGTGGTTTTTTATACGCAGATCATAAAATTTCAAGCTTCTTGAGCACGAGCTCTGTCAAACCCTATTTTACTATGAATTGATTCTAGATTGATTTTATGAAGTGATTCTGTAAAATAAACTAAATGGTAAACTGAATAAATAGCTTTTCCTTGTTCCTAGGCACTGAATGGCTTCTTCCTTTATATTTAACTAAGAGAATCATATAAAGTCATTTTCAGTTCCATAATTACTTCTTTCAAAGTAACATCTAATATTTGACGACCATGCAAAATAGAGGTCTATTTTTCTTGAGCGATCTAATATTTGAAATAAATGTAAGACATCGTTGCGTTTATTTATTTATTTGATGATGAGTATGAGCCTAAAAACGGTAAAATTAAATCGAAGCAATCCGGGCCCACATGTCAGTTCCTGCTGCTTTCATCGGCGGGGAGTCGTGACGTGTTGAACACCAGTGACCATCAAGGACTTTCCGCCGCCGACGCCGCGGCCCGCGGGTCACCGCCCTTCCCAAAGGATCCCCCAAAGGAGGGCCGGAGGCGGCGGAGGCGGAGGCGAAGGGGTTGCCGGTGATTCCCCCCGAGAATTCCTTCGAGGCCGCGCCGCCACGAGCCTGCTTGTGGCGGTCGACGGGGACCTCCACTCCTCCAGGCAACAGGGAAGGCGGAGAAACAAAGGCAAGTAGCAAGTTATTTTTTGAAAGGAAGTAGCAAGTTATTAATCTATAAGCAATTGGGTTCCGAGCAATTTGTTAGGACCACAGCATTCACTCACTTGGGTAGCCGTCAGCTCGATTCTGCATTCTGCAACGCGTGATTTTGGTTTTTTTAAGTATCTAATTCGTATTAATCTACCCAAAGTTCAATCCCCTTTTACATATCTCGCTGTTGCAGATCCTAGAGATTAAATCTGTAAAAAAAAATACTGCTGCAGAAGCACTAGCAGAATGATGAATTTTGTTATTTGGGTTCGTCCTGTGTGCGTGTAGCAGAGGTGCAATCTTGAACTTGTGATTTGTCAAGTTGGTGCGGTTGTGCCAAACCTCACTGGTCAACATAATATGCTTCCTCACCCATTAGCTACCTTCTGAGTGCTGACAATGTCAATGGCACTGCTGCTTGTCACAGGCCGGTCCACTTCGCCACTTTTAGTCATGAGAAAGTCATAAAGATTAGTGGTGAAAGTTGGTGCAGTGCCAACTGAAAACAACAGAGACCAATAACTAGATTATTGCAGAACCACTTCTGATTGCAACATCCTTTGTCAAGCAGTTGGCAGTCTTTGTCGTAAGCACTAGAGCCGCAGAGCTAGACTCTAATCCGTAGTTACTTGGAATAGATCTCTACCAATAATTTAGAAGGCTTAGCCCAACAACACATTAGTTGTATATTAAAATCACAGAAGAAGCATTGTTACAGAGTGATACTTTTTTATTACCATATTTGTAGTTTTATGTATATTTATCAATTTTAGTCCACCACATTCTGATGCTGATAATTTTTCTTGTGACGCCACGTCCTTTTCCTGGCTGTGTTGGATATTCAATTGCTAGCTGTCTGTGTACTCTCACCACTTGTCTTACTCAGCGAGTCCTTGCCATTGTCAGTGAATCAGCCCCTAGTCTTCTTAACCCCTGTTCCAGATTGGATATGGATATTTGACCAGAATGCTCCATTGATTCCTTGGTCCTTGCATTGGCTCCACCTCTACATCAAGTGCAGGAGCATAAGTTCGTCGAGTTCAGTGATAGGTGGCATGGCATGAGTAACATTGCATCCTTTATTTATACCATCCCATCTAACATCGTTGGGGGGCATTACTAAACTAGCATATCTCCAAGTAAAACACTTCAGCAACACCCAAGTGATCTCTTTTACATTTTTTTTCTCATGGACAGAGCAATGAAATTGCGTTATTTCTTGTTGTTGTGCTTCTTTCCCCACACCCTGGTGTCCCTTGGGAGCAATTATTCCAACGATGAGCTCTCACTCATCTCTTTCAAGTCCATGGTGTCTTCTATCCCATCCAGAGTTTACTGGCTTCATGGAACACATCCAGACACTTCTGCAGGTGGCCAGGAGTTGTTTGCGGCCATCAGCATCCAGACAGGGTTGTTGCGCTTCGCATGGGCTCCTTCAACCTATCAGGGAGCATCTCTCCTTCCTTGGGCAATCTATCCTTTCTCAAGGAATTGGACCTTCGCAACAACCAGCTTGTGGGGAAAATACCCATGGAGCTTGGTCAACTTTCCAGGCTTGAGTTGCTGAATATGAGCATGAATCATCTAAATGGAAGCATTCCTGTAACCTTGGGAGGATGCACCAAGCTCAAGAGGATTGACCTAAGCGACAACCAGCTCCCAAGGTGAGATCCCATGCATATCCAATGATCCAACAGGCACTTTAAAAAAAAACATCATTTTTGAAGATTGACAATACTGGTTTGCAGGAAGGATCCCTGGATCTTTAGAAGACTTGAGGTGGATGGAATATTTGTATTTGCATAATAACAGATTGTCTGGTGAGATACCATTTTCTTGGGGCAATCTCACCAGGCTCCATTTTCTTAGCCTTGGTGGCAACATATTATCAGGAGCTATTCCTTCATCTCTGGGCATGCTGCCCAGTTTATCTTGGCTCAACTTAGGTCTTAACAACTTAACTGGCTCAATCCCCACTTCTCTTTGGAACATTTCCTCTCTTACACGTGTATCTGTCCAGAACAATATGATTAGTGGAAAGATTCATCCAAGTGCATTCCATAATGTTCCCCATCTCTGGGAGCTATTGATGGACACAAACCAGTTTCATGGCCCTATCCCAGCCTCAATATCCAATGCTTCTAATATGATGATACTTCAGCTTGATCGAAATTTTTTCAGTGGGATTGTTCCTCCAGAGATTGGACGCTTGAGAAGTCTCACTTTTCTGCTGCTCAACTCGAATTTGCTTCAAGCGAAAGAACCAAAAGATTGGGATTTCCTTACGGCATTAACAAATTGCTCCCAGTTACAGGGTTTGGAATTGTGTTGCAGCAAGTTTGAAGGAGTCCTTCCTGATTCCGTTTCTAATCTTTCAGCCTCTCTAGCTGATCTCATCTTTTATGGCAACAGAATCTCTGGAAGCATCAATAAAGACATTGGTAATCTTATCAACTTGCAAACTCTCTTGCTCCATAGCAACTTCTTTACAGGATATCTTCCATCTTCCTTGTGTAGGCTTAAAAACTTGGTTGTTTTCTATGTATTTGATAACAATATATCAGGATCAATCCCACTGGCCATAGGAAATCTAACTGGATTAGGTTATCTAGAACTCTCTGTGAATGCTTTCAGCGGTACAATACCAAGCACACTTGGGAACCTAAAAAAGCTAATTGAGCTGGATCTTTCAGGTAATTACTTGACAGGCCCAATTCCCGGTGCAGTATTTGATATCCCCGCACTGTCCTATAACTTGGATCTATCACACAATTACTTGGAGGGGTCACTACCGCATGAAATCGGGAATCTAAAGAATCTCGTACACTTCCGTGCAGATTCAAACAACTTGTCAGTTCCCCACAACTATTGTTGAATGTCAACTTCTCCAGTTTCTCTTTCTACAAAATAACTCCTTAAATGGTAGCGTCCCTTTACTCTTGAGTAAATTGAAAGGTCTAGAAACTCTTGACCTCTCCAGTAACAATTTGTCAGGACAAATACCCAATTCCTTAGGGAACCTTACCATGCTTCATTACCTCAACCTTTCATTCAACAACTTTTCTGGAGAAGTCCCCGCTTTTGGTGTTTTTGCAAACACTACTGCAATTTCAATTGAAGGCAATCATGAACTTTGCGGTGGCATTCCTGATCTGCACTTGCCTAGATGTTCTTTGCAGTTGCCAAAGAGAAAACATAAGTTACTTGTGATTCCTATTGTTGCATCACTATTGACAGCACTCATCATACTTGTCATGCTCTTCAAGCTTCTTATTTGGCACAAGAAAAGGAAAACAAAGCCATCAACAAACTCCATGCAAGGACACCCGACGATCTCTTATCAACAGCTAGTAAGAGCAACAAATGGGTTCGCATCAATCAATTTTCTGGGATCAGGATCATTTGGGTCTGTATACAAAGGGGAGTTAAATGGTGAAGAAGGTGAAAGTACAAAACTTGTTGCTGTGAAGATACTGAAACTTCAGACTCCTAAGGCACTCAAGAGTTTCACTGCTGAATGCGAAGCACTTCGGAATACGCGACATCGGAATCTTGTAAAGATAATTACAGTCTGTTCAAGCATTGATAGCAGGGGGAATGATTTCAAAGCAATTGTTTATGACTTCATGCCAAATGGTAGTCTAGAAGGTTGGCTACACCCGGATACAAATGACCAGGCAGAGCAAAGATACCTGAACCTCTTGGAACGAGTGACCATACTCCTTGATGTGGCTTATGCGTTGGATCACCTTCATTGCCAAGGACCTGAACCTGTCGTACATTGTGACCTCAAGTCAAGTAATGTGCTCTTGGATGCTGATATGGTAGCCCATGTTGGCGACTTCGGACTCGCTAAGATCCTTGTTCAGGGAAGCTCTTTGTTGCAACAGTCAACAAGCTCAATGGGGTTTAGAGGGACAATTGGATACGCTGCTCCAGGTTAGCCTAGTATATTTTTCTTTTCTTTTTTATTTTGTTAGATTAGATTTCCTTCATTGCTCCCTAGTTGTTTATGGAATAAAGTGTGCTACTGGGAAAAAAAAATCATGGTGGTTTTGTAGGCGGGGTTACTAGTTCTGTGTGAAACATCTTTTGGTTTTTGTCCATAAACTGTTCTGAAGTTAGAATTGTGTGTGTGTTGGAAAGTCTAATGTTTTTCAAATAACAAATTCAACAGAGTAGGTGCTGGAAACATGGTTTCAACGCACGGAGACATTTACAGTTACGGAATTTTAGTCCTGGAAACAATGACTGGAAGTAGGCCTACTGACAGAAGATACAGACAAGGACTGAACCTTCGTGAACATGTTGAGCTAGCCCTCCACAACAGAACCATGGACGTTGTCGACACACGTCTGTCTGCGGACCTTGAAAATGAGCTCCATACCGTTGGTGAATATGAATCTTCACACAAGAGGAAGATGGATTGTGTTGTTTCGCTTCTAACCCTCGGACTGTCCTGCACCCAGGAATCGCCCTCAAGCAGAACGCCAACTGAAGGTATCATCAGAGAGCTGCTTGCCATCAAAGACCTTCTCCTGAGACACAGAGAAAACACAACATGACATGTTGGATGGTATGCCAATGCTGCGATGATTTCGTGTGCTTTGTTTTTTCTAGGACAGCACTGTTTTCCTCTCTGAAGCTGTTTATTTCAATCGGCAGCGGCATTTTAATTTCTACAAGGAACAAACTGGAACGGTTTCTTTTTGCTTTTCTTTCAGAGTACCAGGCTGAGAGCTAAGCCTGAAGTCCTGAGGGGAATATATTGACGATGAATGGATGGATGCTACATGCATGGTCATGTTTTTTTGGAAGCAAATGCATGGTCATGTTACTACTTGAGTTCACTTTTTTATTCTTTTGCTGTTTTAAAATTTGAATTGGTTCTTGTTCATCCACATTTTCATTTTTAGACTTGAACACATGGACACATGCTATTGGATAGGTGAAAAAATTTCACGGAAACGCAAATGAGAAACGATAGAATTTTTTTATTTCTTTTTACGAATTTTCAAAAGAACGGTCGGATGACAGAATTTGCAAATCTGTCATCCAACCGCCGTATCATATGGCCGTATCATATGGCTAACCGCCAAATCAAAAGGCGGTTAGTTAAACCGCTGTTTGAATTAGCGATTTGAATTTAAAATTATAAATTTGAACTGTTTGCCGAACCTAACCGCCAAATGGTTTGGCGATAGGTATCGGCACCTGGGCCCGGCACCCTAACCGCCAAATGATTTGGCGGTAGGGGGAGCCCTGCCCTTGCCGCGCCGTTGGATCCGGCGGGAACGCTTCCCGCCGTTGGATCGACGGCGGCAGCCCCCTACCGCCGAATCATTTGACGGTTATGGTGCTGCCGCTTATATAAGGCAAAATCAAGTTGAAAAATTCATTCTAAATCACAAAAAAGAAAAACTAGGGTTAGAGAGGAAGGTTAGGGAAAGGAAGAATCAGCGGCGAAGCCCTGCCGGTTCTGCGCTTCGGTTTCAGGTAAAATCCGATCTCGTAGTTGTAACTTCAATTTGGTAGATGTATGACTTTGTAGTTATTTTAGTATTTAGTTTACACAGTATGAAATCGTAGTATTATTTTTGAATTACTGATATTAGATTTAGTTACTGAAATAACTATTAGAGGCAGTTACTGATATTAGATTTAGTGACATTAGTTTGAGTTACCTTATATTTAGTGACATTAGAGATACTTGGAGTAATTACTATTATTGATATTAGATATTTATTAATATATCTTTTTATATTAGATGCACTGATATTAGAGTTTACCCCACAATTTTATATATACTGTAATTATTCATTTTAGAGTTTACATTACAGTTTATATCTTTTTATATTAGAGTTTCTGTTAGAGTTTTATGCATATTAGAATTTATATAAGAGTTTAAATTAGAATAATAACTTTATATTAGAGTTTAAATTAGAGTTTATGTTAGAGTTAGTAATGACTTTATATTAGAGTTTATATTAGACTTTATATTATAGTAATGCCTTTATATTAGACTTTATATTAGAGTAATGCCTTTATATTAGACTTTATATTAGAGTAATGACTTTATATTAGAGTTGAAATTAGAGTTTATAGTACAGTTTACAGTAGAGTTTTATTGATATTAGATTGTATATACGAGTTTATATTATAGTTTATAGTAGAGTATTATACATAAGTTTTTTATGAGTAGAAAATCGTATTAATTCTTCTTATTGTCCTGATTTGGTTTTAGGTATGTCTGAACCTTTATGGTTCCAATTGTTCTATGGATCAGGGGAAGTTAGATATGGTCCTGAAGGGGTAGACCTGTCAGAATTTAATTGTGTCACCAGAAAAGTAGCTAGAGCAGCAGAGAGAAATTGGGTTTCAATAACAAAGTGGCTTTATCATTCATTTGGGCTTGATGAGGCCCAGCATGACCTGCTCTGGCTCTTTGGGTGGGTGATGTTCTGCAGCTCACAGGGGGACTCGTGTCACAGGTTCCTGATCCCTTACGCGACGGCCAGCGTGACCAGGACTACTCGTGTCACAAGACTACTCGTGTCACAGATTCCTGGTCCTCGACGTCCACGTGGAGGAGTACGCGATGCACAGGGTGATGAGGCAGTTCCACCTCTACCAGGAGTCACCGCTGCCGGTCGTCCACTCCGTCGACCCCACCCACCACAGGTACGTGTGTCGTATTTCCGTCCCGCAAGTTTTGTATATTTCTTAACTTACGTGGTCAATCTTTGAATAGGTGGACGAGAAAGGGACACACAGCTGGCACACAGTGGCAGCTCGCGGTGGCGCCCTACGTGGTGGGTTGGAAAGACGCGTTGAACCACGTCGTCGACGAGCACCGACCGCACTCCGACGAGGCCTTCGCAACGTACCTGCGGTGGTACTGGCCTCGGACCCGCGTTCGGGTCCTCCGCGTTCTGCCCCAGCCCACTTTCCCCCGGCGCAGGTCACGAGTACGTACCCGGTACGACGCGACCAGAACTACGCGATTGGGGTAAGTACTACGTCCTTACTGTTATAACACATTCGATCAGTACGCATTTTAATTAACATAATTGAACAGTACGACGTGCTCGCGGAGATCGACGCCACAGCTGCGAGGAGCCGAGCGAGCGCGGACTTCATGACCCCCGCCGACCATGTGGTGACGTACGACCGCATTCTGGCCCTCCTCACGAAGTTCAGGTAGGCGGTTTTGTGCCGGCACGACGATGCTCCGGCGATTCCACGCCACCCCACCTCGTCCTCGAGCTCGGCGTCGACTGGACGTTCGTACCACGCGCCGTCCAGCTCCTCGCGGCCACCTTTCCCTCCTATGGGAGCAGGTCCGTCGACGGTACCCCCCGCGCCGTCCAGCTCCTCGCGGCTACCCTTCACTCCTATGGGACCAGGTCCGTAGACGGTAACCCCCCTCCCCCGCGTTCAGCACTCCTGCCCCGGTTCAGAGCGCTCCCCTGGGGATACCCACGTACACGCCGAGGCCAGCAGCTGTCTACAGCACAGGTACACTATAGTATCCACGTTTTGTTCGTAACATCCTAACATTGAGTAATTACGTTCTCGACTAACGTTTTATGTGACAGGGCAACCAGCGATGACCACAGGCGGCGCGTCTACGTCGGCAGGGCACGCCGTCCACGGCTTAGGTACGTAATTGACCAAATGATATGACTACATGCTTTTACTTGCGTACTAACATGATTGTGTATAATGCAGCGTATGCTTCAGGCGGGACACCCGACGACCCAGTCGAGGAGCAGCACCCAGCGCCGACCCAATGGACGGTCCCCTCCGAGATTGACCGGTGGTACCGACAGGGGCAGGGGTCGCAGGAGGAGATTGGTGGTTCGCAGTTAGGTGGCGCCCCTGTACCTACTACTCAGTTCTCGCAGCAGCCACCGTTCGCGACACCGTCTCCTGCGAATACAGGGCGCCCGAGTCGGCAGGCACCGTCACCTGAGCCCCTCACGTACTCCGCGCACCACACGAGGGCCGCGCAGCAGGCGGCCAGGAGAGTCAGGCCTAAGGTGGCCAAGCGATGCCGCATTTAGTTTTTTACTTTTTACGGAGTGATTATGTATCGTACTGGATGTTGTATTATACTTTTCATGTTTACTAGCTTCTTGTTTGTGATATATTCCGTTTCATGTTATAATTGACTTTCATTTGCAAGCATTTTAAAAAATTACAGCATTTTTCAATACAAAAATGAAAAAAAACATATCGCCGTTCCATTCGGCGGTAAGGGCTAACCGCCGAATGAAACGGCGGTTAGAAAGGAACCGCCGGTTCATTTGGCGGTTAATCTGAACGGCCGGTTTAAATGAAGGTTAGGCTTAACCGCCAAATGAACCGGCGGTTAGACCAAACCGCCGGTTTATTTGGCGGTTAGATAACCACCGGTTTATTTGGCAGTTTATCTAACCGCCGTTTGATTTGGCGGTTACAGCTTCTTACCGCCGTATCATATGGGCGGTTGGATGACAGATTTGCAAATTCTGTCATCCCGTTCTTTTTGAAAAATCGTAAAAAAATTAAAAAAAATCAGAAACGATAGCATCGCAGTTCGTTGGGCTAGGAGGCCTGAAGGAGAATGTGCCGGCCTGCTAATTTACAGCGGCTATGTTGGGCTGCGCTGTAGATTAACCGTTGGTGGATGGCAGGCTGAGGAGATGGAGCCCGTCCGTGCACTCGAACAAAATGTTCGCCCGTGCACTCCTCCGGCCTCTTTAAGTTTAAGCCCAATTTCTGTCTCAAAA
>CM014277.1:60173627-60224430 GCA_004135705.1 Alloteropsis semialata
GGTCCTTGCAAGGTTTAAAATAATTGCAGATCAGTCCTTTCTTCACGAATAGGTCCTCAGATTCTTGCAGAAAACCCCCTGCAAGATTCCCACTTTCAAACATAAATCCATAATCTTGCACAAAACCCCCTAATGTTTCTATTTACATCGCAATCCAACCCACCTTCTTCAAGCTCGGTACAGACCCGAGCAGGTTCGGCTCTGGCTTCTGGCCGGCCGGCCAAGGACCGACTGCTGGCCCCTCCTCCGGCCTGGGCAGGCGGCAAGGGCTGTGGCCCGCCCCTGCTACCCTGCTGGGCCACGGTGTGCGGCCAGCCGGTGAGCAGCCGTGGCTGCCCACGCGCGGTTGCCGGCGGCGGCGCTGTGGGTTGTAGCCCGGCTCGACTGATGGCGAAGAACGAGTGGGGTTTGGCCGGGGAGTATCAAGGTACTATGGGGATTACATCATTTTTCAATACAAAAATAAAAAAACATACCGCCGTTCCATTCGGCGGTAAGGGCTAACCGCCGAATGAAACGGCGGTTAGAAAGGAACCGCCGGTTCATTTGGCGGTTAATCTGAACGGCCGGTTTAAATGAAGGTTAGGCTTAACCGCCAAATGAACCGGCGGTTAGACCAAACCGCCGGTTTATTTGGCGGTTAGATAACCACCGGTTTATTTGGCAGTTTATCTAACCGCCGTTTGATTTGGCGGTTACAGCTTCTTACCGCCGTATCATATGGGCGGTTGGATGACAGATTTGCAAATTCTGTCATCCCGTTCTTTTTGAAAAATCGTAAAAAAATTAAAAAAAATCAGAAACGATAGCATCGCAGTTCGTTGGGCTAGGAGGCCTGAAGGAGAATGTGCCGGCCTGCTAATTTACAGCGGCTATGTTGGGCTGCGCTGTAGATTAACCGTTGGTGGATGGCAGGCTGAGGAGATGGAGCCCGTCCGTGCACTCGAACAAAATGTTCGCCCGTGCACTCCTCCGGCCTCTTTAAGTTTAAGCCCAATTTCTGTCTCAAAAAAAACTAAATACGTAGTGTTTGCCTTGGCGGGCCATACTTTTGACAGCATGCGGCCGGATCAGATCAGAGGCCGTTGTGTGCGTTTCTTCGTTTTCGGCCCACTATACGAGAAGGTGAGGGATGAACGGCGGCCTGGCCACGGAAGGGTCGTGTGGGCCGGGCTTTTCTGTGGGTCGGAGTTCACTTTTTCTTTTCTAGCCGCTCTCGACACCGCGCGCCTGCGTACGCGATCGATCCGACCCTGCGCCGCGCGGCCAATGATCGCCACGTGACCGTCGACGAAAGCGGGCGGCGGCGGCGGCGGCGAGACACCGAGGACGGACGGCCGTTGGGGATGCCTGCGCTGCCACGGTGGAGGCGCCGCGCGGGGCCGGCCCTCCCGTTGGGCCCTCCTCCTGCTCCTCCGTCCCGTTGTATTTATTTTAATGGCTGATCAATTAATAATATTCGCTCTCAACCTAGTAATTCATAGCATACGCTCTCCTCCTAAAATAATAATGCAAATAAATTTTGCCGTTAAATAGGGATCATCACATATTACCATAGTATACACAGAATACTCCTGTGCAAACTGCAAAGAGAAAGACCGTACCTTTATTATTAACGTAATCCGAAAACGACTGGTAGTATGGAAAAAAAAATTGAAAAAAAATACCTGGCCGGTGACGAATTCTTTGATACCAAGCAACCAATACGCGCGGATCACACCTCCATTATACACGCTTAGTTTAATAACACAACAACAAACAAAGCTAGTACGTGCTGATTCATTATTAGGTGACGCATCACGTCGCGCTCTCCGTCTTCCCATGTTTTGCATATATGCCCGGCCCAACCAAGCAACAAATTAAAAAACCCAATTCTACTCGCTTAATTAATTATACATTTGCTGCTGATATAATCCAACAAGCTTGTACGAGAAGCTACCTCCAAATGGGATTTGGATGAGCGTGCGAACGAGCCAGCATGCCTGCCTTTGTCTACATTTACCTGTCGGATGCCATCAGCTTTAATTTGACAGGCCGGCAAGTTAATGGTTCCCTTTGAAATTTTGTGTCTGCCTACTAGTAGTGAATGTTGTTTTCCAAGATCCCAAAGCGTGCACACATAAAAGTCATGGCCACCGATCTCATATCCTTTTCAGATCAACCTCCCGCTGCTTGACGAGGTTGGTATTAAGGTCCCCTTTGGCGGTGCTCCACGAAATGCTTCGGCTCCAGCTTCATAGCTCCTTCTACCAAACACTGAGAAGCACCCATGAAGCTGCAAAACAGCTTCCACTAGATTGAAGGAGCTGAAAAAAGTGGCTTCACCAGCTCCACCTCCTTTCCTAGTTCTTAATTGTCTCTAGGATAACCATTTTGCCACCGAGAAGCTGTTTTGCCAAACGTTTTTCCAAACGGCTCCAGCTCCACTAGAAAAGCTACTCCATCATAAGAGGCAGAGCTTTTTTTGAGGAGCTGGAGCCCTACCAAACGGGCCCTAAGCCAGTCTCGGTGGGGTTTCATGAAGTTTTTTATGTAGATTAAATGGTATAATGCATCAACAATCTTGATGGGATGACAAGATAATTATAAGAGCGGATAAAGGTCTCATCATATGTGATAGAAGTTTCATCCCATGAAACCCAACAGGCATAGTTACCAAGTCTGCGGGGAAGGAAGCACAACAGCAAGAAATAGAGCAACTCTGTTGCTCTGTCCATGAGAAAAATATGTAAAAGAGATCACTTGGGTGTTGCTGAAGTGTTTTACTTGGAGATATGCTAGCCGTATTCACAAATGTGATAGTACTGCCTAGCCCAATTTATGTCTTTTGTGACCTGTCTTTTCTGAATATGAAAAGACATATATAGGCACACTTTCTATGTGCACACCGGAGGAATTGAAGGACAGCCACAGGCACGAGCAGGGAGGGTGTCGCCCGGGCGGGGATCGTCGGATACCTCCCTCTCCGGCTCTCCCCCTGGCTGCTGTGCTGCCCCACCCCGCGGGTCTCATCGCATCGCGTCCGCGTCCGCCCGATCGGTCGCGCTCAGGCTGGCCGCCGGATCCGGACAACCGCAAGCGGATCGTCGGCATAGGCAGACACCGGACAGTAGTAGGCTAATCATACGCCGATCGGCGCGGCGCAATCCCCGACAAAATGCCAGCCGGCGCCGCGCGCGCGGGCGCGGCCGGCGACCTTGCCGGACCGGCTCACGATCGATCCACCACAGAATCGGGAGGCAAGCGGGCAAAGCCAGCCCGGCGGCGCGCGTACACCGCTGGGCAACGGGCGTAGGCGCCTTGCGGGGGCGGGGCGCATGGACGAGACTGCCCCTGGGCGCGGCGCGGGCGAGCGGTGGTGGGGCTGACGCCACCTACTCCGGCGGCAGGGGAAAGGGAAACGATGCGACAATTGTTCCTCGTCCGGGCGTCGGCCGTTAATCCCTCGGCAAGGACGAGCGCGACGGGAGCCGACGACGGCCGGGTTCCGATCCTCCGCTCGCCATGGCCCCGATGCTACTTTTTTTTTCCTTCCCTCGGACGGATCATCTTATGTTACGCTTACGTCACGGCCCGCCAAGAGTCATCGCTTCTCTTATGGTGCGTTTGGTTTGCGTATGAGTCTAGCCTGGCTCGCATATGACATCCGAGCCCTCGTGGGACAGGCTGAACTCATGCAACATTATCGTGTTTGGTTGCTTGTATATGCTTAGCCTGGTTGAAGCGAGATTGTGTTTGGTTACTCACATGGTCATATGTTGCATGTGATAATAAAATATATTATAGTTTTTATTAAGTGAAATTATTCACTAATAGTTCTTAGTTCATATTATTATACTTTAATATTGTTTAGAATATATTAATATAAATTAATATGCACTAATCATGCACTAACATAATCATTAGATGACTAATTGCTTGCATCCGGTGAGCCTGGCCCGAGGGAAACGGACACCATTCTCGTTTCTCTAGAGCCAAGCTGAGTGATGCATTTTGTGTCCAGTGAGCCAGGCTCTAGCAGCGATGCAAGCAACCAAACACGAAGATGTTGTATTCCGTCAGCCTGGCTCGAGCAAATGCAGGCAACCAAACGCCCCGCGCCGCCTTGGATCGGGGTTTGCTAGTCGTACCAAATTACAGTGGTCGCTTTCGAGCACCGCCGCCGCTGGCTTGCTGAGTGTCGCGCCGATATGGTCGAAGAAAAGCTCCATCTCAAGGGATGGCCTATTGTAAAGATCAGGGGGTCTGTTCACGCAGGTCCTAGATTTTTGCCCTCCCCATGAGACTTAGCGCTGTCATATATATGTTTCTCCGACACGTTGGTCCTAGATTTAGTTTCAAGCGGAGAATTGCTAGCATAGTATGGATTTAATGGAGAACATAGCGTCTCGCCGTTTTTGCTGATTCATACTGGCTGATTCCATATCCAAGCCGGGAAACTTATGATGGACAGGCAATGTTTTTGCTGATTCATACTGGCTGATTCCATATCCAAGCCGGGAAACTTATGATGGACAGGCAATGTTTTGTCGCTACCCGTCCAATCAAATACACCTCACGTCTGAAATTTTTTCAATGGGACGATGAAAGTGATCGGCCGAGATATGAGGTAGTCAGGTCGGCCTACACAATACTATGCGCGCCGNGGGCTCGAGCCCCCTATCGTCGCTCCCGGCTTAGCTCTATAAGTGGTGAAGCTCATCCCAAAAAAATGACGAGATTTTAAACATCAGGCTCTTGCTAAGATCGCACGCATTGCTCATTCCCACCGTCTCTTCTAGCACATTCGTACCATTCCCTTGATCGTCTATATTGCTTTTGCTCCTGCCCACCGTACTCTTCTAGCGCCCTCGTATTATTCCCTTGCTCGTCTATCTTACGTCGGCCCTAGGTTTAACTCAACGCTAAGGATCACAAATACATGTGAGTTTAACGTAGAGCATAACACATTAATGTTGAAAAGTATTTGTCTAATTCTAGGCAGCAAGTGACATCTATACCACACGAATTTTAGAGCTAAAAGCAACCCAAGAAGAAAAAAAGAGAAACTTTTTGAATTTCGTCACTGCAGGACGGACCGATAACCCCCAATGGGTGTGTACATGATGCACGGGCGAAACATGTGTGCTACGAAACGACGAGACACGGTTCCTCTTCTTCTGCCTCTCGAGATTTTCCACAGTACCATGGCTGCGACCGCCACTTCCCGTGAAATCGCCAGCACCACGGCCGCCGCTCTGGTCGCGTGTATACGTGGCTAACAACCGGCGTCGACGAGACTGCCCCTGGGCGCGCGAGCGGTGGTGACTACGCCGGCGGGAAAAGAGGCGGCCGCGCGCGCGCGACAATTGTTCCTCGTGCGGGCGTCGGGCGTTTATTGCTCGGCAAGGACGAGCGCGACCACGGGAGTCGTCGACGGCCGCGGGTTCCGATCCTTTGCTTGCCATGGCCACGATGCTACCATCTTCTTCTTCCCTCGGCCGCTGTGGTCATCTCATCTTATGTTACGCTTACGTCACTGCCCGCCAAGTCGGAGAAAAGCTCCATCTCAAGGGATGGATGGTCTATTCTCTATTCGCTTGGTTTATCAGCCACCAGCCAGCAGTACTTCAGTCTCACAATAAATCAGCACCAGCCATCAGCCACCAACCAGCCAGCAGTACTTCAGTCTCACAACAAATCAGCACCAGCCACCAGCCACCAGCCACCAGCCAACCGAACAGGCTGCAAAGGGTCTGGCTAAGATCACGCGCTAATAAATTTTTGCCGTCTCCCTGATACACGGGGTGTTTCTCTGCCACGCTAGTCCTAGATTTGATTCGAAGTGGAGGATTGCTAGCATGGTTTTTGTTCCGCTGCCAGGTCCTAAATATAATTTGAAGTGGAGGGTTGCTAGCGTGGGTTTTGTTTCTGTGTCAAGTCCTAGTTTTAGGCCCCGTTTGGTAGAGTTTATAGCAGCTCAGCTTCACCTGTTTTGCGTAAAATGAGGCACTGTGGTATGAAGCTGTTTCGGAAAATGATGCAAAAATAAACTAGAAGCTGGGCAAAACTACTATTTTCAGCTTTTCCAAAACAGCTTCATCCCTATCAAAGGGACCCTTAATTTGAAGCGAGGATTGCTAGCATGAATATTGTTCCTCCACTAGGTCCTAGATTTAATTTGAAGCAGAGGATTGGTAACACCTATCATAGGTTTTATGGAGAACATAGCAATTCGCCGCTCTTGTTGTTTCATGTTGACCAATTCCCGATCTAGCTGGGAACTTGTGATGGGCGGTTAATTTTTTTCTCATGACCCTGACAACCAAATCCACCTCATGGCTGTTTTTTTTTTCAATTGGATGACGAAATCTACCGGCCGACATATGAGGTAGCCAGATCGGCTTGTACGATACTACCTCTACATGCAGCATCGAATCTAGCAGGGTGGGGTGTATGTGGGGGCTGGGGGGGTGCTGGAGCCCCCCTATTGTCGCTCCGAGATTGGCTCTACAAGTGGGGAAGCTTCTTAAAAAAGTCCAAGTTCTTAAACATTTGGGCTTTTGCTAAGATCGCTCGCTAAACTCTTTGCTCTTTCCTGTTGTCCTCTGCCACTGCCCTTGTATAATAACGTGCTCGCCTAGCTCGTGTTGGCCCTAGGTTTAATTCGACGTCGAGGATTACAAATGTATGTGAATTTAACAGCCGAAAATTTGTCTAGTTCTAGGCAGCAAGTAATACATTTGTACGAGGCGGATTTTAGAGCTAAATGCAACCCAGAAGCAAAAAAGAAAAAGAGCAGCTTTTTGCTCGGCATAATTTCGACACTGATGGTACCAGGACCGATAACCCCGGCTTGTTTGGAGAGATATTGAAAAAAGAAAATAGTTTATTTCTCTCTCAATTCCATTCATTCCTCACGGATATCGAAGGGTGTGTACGTGATGCACGGGTGAAATATTTTGAATGATGCATACGACAAAACAACTAGACACGGTCCTCCCTCTTGTTCTGCATCTCGAGATTTCCACGGTACCATTGCAGCGACCGTCACTTCCCGTGAAATCTCCAGCACCACGGCCACCGCCCTGCTCCCGTACGCCCATACGGTCGCGTGTACGTGGCTACGACCGGCGCGGAGAGATACGGTGGGCCGTGACGGCACACGGACGGAGGGGCAGAACCGTCCGTCCGCGCGGGGCGGGCGGGCGAGCCGGGAGCCGCAGCGTCGGGCACGGGCACGAGGCCAGGCGCAGCCACGACGACACGAGCCCGACCCCCATCCCGTCCCGTCGCGTCTCCGTCGACCCGAGTCCACCCCGTTCCAGCCCAGCCTCGCGCCGCACCAACTCCTCTCCATCTCCAACTCCCCCGCGGCCCCGCCCCGCTGCCAGCCAGCCCGGCAGCAAGCGCCATCAGTGGGTGGGTGTGGCCGGGTGGTGGTTGCCTCCGCCCCCCTCCTCTCTCTTCCCCCACTCCACGCGCACCACCACCACCACCACTACTCCCCGGCGATGGAGCCCGCGCTCCCGCACTGCTGACCGCGGCCCGCCTTCCCCGTTGCCGACCGCGCCGTGGTAGGTTGGATTGGGTTGGGCTGGTTGGTTGGTAGGTAGGCGGGCGGGCGGGTGGCTGCGGCGCGCGGGCGGGATCTCGGCGCGGATCTGCGCGATGGAGGACGGCGGCTCCGGCGCCGTCGCGGCGGCGGTGGAGAATGGGGCGGTCCTGGAGGCGGAGGAGGGCTACGTCGTCGTCAAGGCCGGCGGCGAGGCGGCCGAGCCCGCCGGCGACCGGGGGGATCTCGCGGCGGACGCCGGATCTGAGCCGGCCGTCCCGCCACTCGCGCCGGCCGAGGAGGAGGCGGCCCCGGCCAAGACGCCGGCCAAGGTGAATTCCGCTAGCTCGCTCGCTTCCGTTCCGCGGCGTGTACGGTGCTGGCGACGATCCGGTACTGACGAATACTGTGGCTCTCTGTGCAGAAGGCTGGATCCGGGGACGCCGGCGCGGCACGGAAGGGGAAGCTACCCAACGGCAGGGCGCCCGCCGTCACCGCCGCCGCGCCCGCCAAGGGGAAGAAGCCCGGGGCGCTGTCGCAGAGCGCCTCCTTCCCGGCGCGGGGCCCGGCCGCCGCCAAGAAGGCCGCGCCTGTGGCTACCACCCCGAAGCAAGCTAAGGGTGCCGTGGCAAACGGATCGGAGGCGGCGTCAGGTTAGTTTCGGTCTGCTGCTCTTGGGTTAGATGGATGGATGGATGGATGGAGATATGATGTGTCGCATCCCTCTGGTTTGCTGAATTGCGGGGGTTGTGGGATTGGACCTGCAGGGCGCGCTGTGGAGAAGAAGGCGGGTTTGGCCCGGACGCCTGTCGTCGCTCGTCGGTCCATGGTAAAGATCCTTCCTTGACTGATGATCTAGTGCTTCAACTCGCCGCCTTTCTGTCTATTTTTAGTTGCATGCATTGTGGTAAGACTTTGGTCCGATTTTCTTTGTCCTAGCCTGCCAAGTCTGGATCAGTGGATGCGGCCGCGCCGGATGATGCAACTCCCGTAGTCCAAGAGTAAGTGCTGGACCACTACCAATCCAGATTTGGAGCGCATGTTTTTCTCTTTCCTTTCTTGTCGTAGTTTCAGTTATCGTCTTGGAATAGAACGCACCATCAATGTGGGTTGTTTGGACTTCGCGTCTTCATCCATTTCTAATGCTTATACCTTAAATGATTTAATTAATGCCGTTGTCGCGCTGGGTTGCTCTAAGCAGAACCGTTACGAATTTATGATTTCATCATCTAAAGTCTTGGCGTTTCTGTTTGCTGAAATTCTTTTGATACCTGGATAACAGGTCGCATGAGAACACCACCAAACCATTGAAACAAACGCAGCCTGGGAAACTGGAGGACGATGTGCGCTCCACTACATCGTAAGAAATTCTTCATATTCAGTGTTAGTCATGTATTTGTTCGTCCCCATGGTTTCAGTACAAAACGCCACCATTTGGTGTTGTGTTGCAGAAGTACCAATACTCCCTGCGCAGCAGCTCGCAAGAGTGCAGCTGCTGGTTTTAGTTTCAGATTGGAGGAGCGTGCTGAGAAGAGAAAGGAGGTGAGCACTAATTTATTTGGTGGCATTGTGTAGTAACTATTATTGCATATATTGGTTTTGTTTCCCTTTGCTTTAACTAAGGTCCTCTGTTGCTCCTTAATCCCAGTTCTTCCAAAAGCTTGAAGAGAAAATCCATGCAAAGGAACTTGAACAAACAAATTTGCAGGAAAAGTCTAAGGTTGGAGTTGCTTTCATATTGTTTGCATAAAACCTTTGGGATATTTGTATGTATCAGTTCTGAAATTAATCTATATTCTATACACACTCAGGAGAGCCAAGAGGCTGAGATCAAACTGCTGAGGAAGAGCCTGACATTTAAAGCGACACCTATGCCAAGCTTTTACAAGGAGCAGCCACCTAAAGTCGAGTTGAAAAAGGTACTGAGTTGATTTACTTCATGTGCTGAGGTTGTTGTGTACGTTTTAAATAAATGGTTCCATGTAATGTAAGTACATATCTTTCAATAACAAGGTTGACATTGAGCGTGCTTCGGTAGTTTTCTATATGCATTGTGTCCCTATGGTCCGTTCTTGATAAAAAAACAATTCTAGATATTCTTACCATCAACTATCCCTCTATGCCTTGCACTTCTAGAAATGCCCACTAGGATATGTTTTTGAGATGTGCTTATGGTTGTATACTTGTATGTACATCTCTGAATATTGTGAGACTTGAAAATTTGAAAACCGTCATAATGAGATGCTCACATTATGTTGACAAGGATGAGACATTAAATTTAACTGGAATGCATTTCCATTGTCTTGTGAATAAAGACAGAATATTTTTTCATTAGAGATGGTGAATAAGAATGCGCATTGTAAATCCAGCGCAAGGAGATGTTTGTAATTTATATGATGCACATCTGCATTTTAAGCACCTCCTCTATTGCTGCCATAATCACTTATTTCATCATGGTTACTGTTTTTTGCTTGAGGCGATTTTGGTTGTTGATGGAATTTGATATAGTTGTATACTTGTATGTATAATAAACTTTGTTTGCATTTTCTTTAATGCCACATATACTGTTTCTGTTGTACTCCTATTACGGTACTACATCTAGAGGCTAGTTGAAAAGTGCAGCTTGCTTGAATCTCAGAATATTAAGTATAAGAAACAAAATTCTTGTAAAGTACGACATTATTCTTTATCTGTATGAATGATTCCTCCACTTTTTAATTGTTGCTGTGGTGCTTCTTTTGAGGACTTGTATACAACTTTGAGGGCTCTATTTTATGTCTCTGAGCAACTACTGAGTTTTTCTTACAAGACCCATTAAGGCAGTATACCTTCCGCATTTCTTTCATATGCTTGATCACCTGAATTAATTGAAATTCACTTTATTCACGGGTTCATAGTGTGGTTGAAATTCACTTTATTATTCATTGATATTTTGATGTTATCTCTCTGTAGATTGGATGGAAAATATCGATTAAGCTTCATGTGAATATTATGTTCTCGTATATGTTTTCTTGCCACATTAGTAATTTGGCACACCTTAAATAAAATTTCTCATACTCTGGTTATGCAGATTCCCCCAACACGTGCTAGGTCACCAAAGCTTGGCCGGCACAAGCCTACCAATTCTGCCACTGCTGCTTCTGCAGATGGTTCTGTATCATGTGAGAGCCCACGGAGTACAGCGAATTCGGGCAAGGTAAATGAAGTCGCAGAAAACAACAAACCTCGGGTTCCTGCTAGAAAACCTGTCCAGAGATCAGTCACAAAAACTACACCCCAAGTGTCTGGGACTGCAAAGGCTGAAACCAGGCCTGTGCTTACAAAGCCGAAAACCAACTCAAAACCTAAGGTTTCAAGGGCCAAGGCCGCACAAGTGCAAGACAACCCAGTTGAAGTTCCCTCTTCAGAACCTTCCGCTCCAGAACTCACCGTTGAACGTGGAGTTGGAGAAGCAACAGGATCTGATTTGGCTGCCCCATTGGTCGCTTCCAATGAAGTCCCAGTCCATGGTTGATCGGCCGCGCATTTTGCCTATTTATTACCTTCTTGCAGTTCTGTGAATAGTGAGGGTGTGTGCTTCACTGAAAGTTGAATCTCTCAAAAGTGTCGGGTCATGGGGTTATCGTTTCCTGAGTAGACATCCATTTTTTTCAGCTTGTCATTGAGCATGCCATGTATATTGCTTGATATTTTGTTCATGTTTTACAATTCCCAGTCTTGTGTATATTGGATTTTTATGTCGTTGGACATCCTAGGGTTGTTGCAAATACATTAATGCAACTTGTGGATTATTTTCTGGTGCAAGGTCGTGTTACCTTTTTGCCCTTTTTCTGTAAGATCTGTGTTGCACTCTTGTTGGTTCTGCGTCTACTCTACTTTTTGACTCTCCGGATCAGAAATGTCTCGCAAAAGATTACCGTGTCAAAAAGACAACGTGAACGGACATATTTCAATCATCTTTCTAGTTTTCAAATGCTCCTATTATATACAATGTATTGCAATTATTCATGGCATTTCGAAAACTAAAACAACCATTCATCTTGTTTAAAAGTAGAACACCGATAAAAAAAGAACTTGTTCATTCAACCATCATCTTTTTATGCTTTTCCGATATAAATATGACTAACTGCTATAAAAATAAAGGTGTTATATCATCATATTATTCGTTCTATATATAGTTTTTTAAGTATAGAACCATAAAACAACTTGCGCGCTTTTGATAATCCTAAGATTCATGCGTGTGATGGTACGCCTTAACCACCAACTCCACCTACTTAATTATGAATGCTCCCTTCTCTTTTTCTACAAACTAGCAGAGACGCACATGCGACACGCACGCTTTATCCACTAAAATTGAAAAATCAAAAAAGTAATAATAGTAGGGCTAAAATTTAGCACACATATTAATATATAAGTAAAAATAGTATTCTATATTTGAGGTCACTCTTATCTATATAACATGCCTTGTACAAATACTACCGAGATGATTTTGTACAATATAATTTATTGGCTCTCTTGTTGGCATGGAACATAATATATTTTACATAATGTCATAGTTGATGCATGAACTGAATTAGGCCTAAGGGTCGTGAAGAAATAAAACATACTTGGCAAATAAAAGATTATTGATGTCTATCTTGCAGAAATGTTCTCGGTTGCGTACACCAACGTACCCTAGAAAGGCTGGAAGACACCAATTAGACAGTGACCCTACTCATATATACGCATACGGATTCTTAAAAGTTCATAGATGCTGAGCGGGAGCTTTACCTCATAGAAAATGCAACTCATGAGTTGTATTGCTTCTCTTTACAATTTTGTTTCCTCTTCATTGGTCTGCAGCTCGTAAAGTGATCCTGCATCGGTTTTTCTGGATAAAAATTGGCGTAAGTAGACCAGTTTCTTAAGCAACATTCTAACACCTAAATTATGAAAACATATAACTGAGATGCCGTGATCATTGGCCAAGCGCCCTGAGCAGCTAGCTAGAGTCTACGAGGGCAAGCAGGGAGCAATTGTGCGAATCCAGAGGCTTATTTTGTCTTCATGTTTTTCTACTTCTTTACTTCAGTCACTAATGAGAAAAGATTTGTCTCTGTCCTTTTGCATGCCAGCAAAAATTATGCATGGACTCGATGGTTTGTAGCATCTAGAATTCCAAAGTTTATTGCATTGCCATCTGACCCAAATGAGTCCTAAGACTAATTGGTTGGATCAGATTATGAGGAGATCTAGCCCATTTTGGCGGAAATACTGCAGTGCCAAAAGGACTCAGAACGTATAATACTGACTGAGAGACATTGTAACAAGCTAGCTAAAACTGCAAGATCCATACCTCTCATGTCACGCTGATGAGTTGAAGAAAAGGATGGCGTGCATATTACTTTTCAAACAAATACCTGGTTGACTTATTCTCAAAATATGGATTTACTCTTGAGGAAATATGCCAGGACGTCCGTGCCTACATATATGCTTTGGCCGATCGGTTTTGTTTTTGCCGGACGTTTCTGACATGTAAGCCGTGCCATTTTGGAGCCGACCGGGCCTTATTGGGCCGTGCCAGGAAGGAGGCGATCACAACACAGGAGGGATCCACGCGGAAGGAGCAGTAGCGGGGTAGGACTTTTCTTTTTCTTCGGTAGCGTGAACGGGCACACGGACGGGTAAACAGATCGTTAGGTGAAAAAAATATTGTATTTTTGGCAGAATCATTTTCTAACATCTAATTTTTATGGGTCTCGGTCCTTTTCTACCTCCCTCGGGTCTGACAGGTGGGTCCGGCGTGAGGAGTAAAGCGGACCCAAATTGGATGAAAAACGTTTTCAAATGTTTTCGTTCTTTATAGTATAGATATAAATAGATGAGGATGCCGGTGCCATCTTTATGGTGACAATTTGATTATGACTTCAAATTGATTTTTAAATAAAACTATTATATGAAAGTATTTTCATGACGATCGACTGATTTTTAAATAAAACTTTTATATGAAAGTATTTTCATGACGATCGTGCTAAGATCAATCCTAATGTACCCACTCAATGTAATCCTTTATATATTGTTTGAAAGCGACTTACATCCTGATTCATGAATGGAATGGAGTGGTAATTATGCTTAGCGAGGACTGTACGACCTTTTCTTTTGCTTCTGATTGATTTTCACTAGCGGTTCGTAACGTATTTTCATAGTCGGTTTTGAGAAGGCATCAGTGCTATAGCGACAATGAAAGTCAGATTTTCACAGCCGATTCATGTTGCCCACAGAGGACTCTCCTAAAGTGGCCACTCTATAGTTCAAACCCATGATTTCTTGTTTCGCTCGTACCTTCCTTACCATTGTACCGCACCATCAATAATGATTGATTGAGGTATGCAATCCTTTTATATTGATCTTTTCGAATCTTTGTAAATTTCTAGAGGCCACACCAGGTCTGATTAGGTTACAATTTTTTGTGGTTGTTTCTTACATGCTCTAGGTTCTAGAAAAAATGTCATAAAAATAAAAATAGATATATAGAAATTTGATTTATAAGTCATGAAAATTAATTTAATTCATAAAAATAGCAAATCATCTAAAAAAACAACCTAAACTCCTTTATGGCAACTTCTATGCAGTATAACACATGTGAAAAAGATTTTTCATGTAATATGAGCAAAAATAATGTTTTAAGGTGTGTACAAACTTCAAAATTTGTCTCAAAATTTATGAAATAGTTTGAGAGACTTATGTGCTTGTGAACAATGTATAGTCTGATTTTTTTGAAATATGTTTCAAGGTGCATAGATACCCCTAATTCGAATATGGAGATTAACGATAACATGGTCATCGTGACTAATGCGTGTTTTGCAGCGGGTTCAACCTAGTTTTTTGTTTTCTTGGAGAAGGTGAGAGAAATGGATTGGATGGCATTTGAACACCCTCAACAACACCATCCACAGGAGTACAGGACCCACCTGTCATAATGTGGGTCCAACTTGTCATCCACTCACCCTTTTCTATTTTCTTTTATTTTTTATTCGGTGGTTTTTTTTTGCTTCGTCCTCGTCCCTCACATAGTAGGGGCTCGATCTACTACAGCGCCGCCGCCACCCTGCACGGCTCCAGTAAGCTCGCCCTACCCCGCCGCTCACTCGCCCCAGACGCTGCACTTGGAGGGTGTTTAATTCCGGTGAAAAATTTTGGTGAAAAATTTTACAAAAAGAATCTTATCATTTAGGAGTACTAAATGTAGACTAATAATAAAACTAATTATAGATCTCGTCTGTAAATCGCAAGACGAATCGAATGATGGTAATTAATCCATGATTAGTGGATGATTAGCGGATGGTTACTGTAGCTTTACTGTTGCAAATCATGGCCTAATTAGGCTCATTAGATTCGTTTCGCAAATTTACTCGGGGGTTATGGAATGAGTTTTGTCATTAACACACGTTTACTACTCCATGCATGTAAGATTCCCTTTGGTGAAAAATTTTGGTGAATTGAACACCACCTTGCCTCAACCCCACTATTGCCCGGCTCCGGTTGGCCACTGCGGCAGCGCCGCCACTCGCCCCGCCGCGAGAGGCCGCCTGTCGCCGCGCCGCGTCTCCCGGTAGCGAGAGCCCCCCACTCCCCCCTTCCCCCCGGCACGCCGCTGTCTCTCGGCCGCGAGAGCCCTCCTCCTCCGTCGCTTAGGTCCACTTCTTGTTCCTCCATTGTCTTGGGCTCGCTCCTCACTCTCCCGAAACATTTGGATTTATTGAAATGGAGAGAGGGAATAGGATATGAGTAGCATGATAAACTGTATTCCATGTTTGGATATAAGGTTTGAGAAATAAAGCTAATTTGGGAAAAGAAAATCAAAGCAAAATGTCCCACCAATCTATTCCCAGTGGAGGAGATGGGTTATGGCCGAGTTACTAGGATATAGTGATAAATTACAAAACTATCCTTATCCTATAACTAGGACTCTTCATTTTAAAAGGGCATTTATGACCAACCTATCCTTAATCCAAACCCAACCTTTCGTATTCCATCTAAGACCTTGTTTTGTTCAGAAACTTTGCATTAGAAAACGTGTCGCGAGAGAGGGTACACGTTTTTCGATACATAATTTTTTTGCAAAATTTATCAAAGTTTGCTGAACTAAACAACGGCTAATTTTCCTTTCCCTTCCCCCCACCTATCCAAACGTGACCTCCGAGGCTAGGATACCCGTAAGATCTCAGCCGTAGAAACCCCCGCACGAATCTCGAGAAGCCGTAGAAACCATCGCTCCTCCCGCCAGCCTCTCGAGGGACCGAGATCCAGTGAGGGAACCGCGGTTCCCCCACTTTTTCCCCAACCCAAAACCTCCGCGCCCGCGAGGCGAGACGAGTCTTCCGCCGCACACCGCCGCCGCCTCTCCTCCCTCTCTCGCCGGTTCCCCCACTTTTTCCCCAACCCAAAACCTCCGCGCCCGCGAGGCGAGACGAGTCTTCCGCCGCACACCGCCGCCGCCTCTCCTCCCTCTCTCGCCGGCCGCCGGCCCCTCTTCCTTCCCCTTCCCCTCTTATCCGCATCCGATAGGCGGTGGGCGCCGGGACACGCGTCGGTGCTGGATTGGGCGGCGGAGGCAAAGAACCGCCCGCCCGCCATTAGAACCCTATCCGCGCGGGAATCTGCCGGGGATCCGGAAATCTCCAGCCTTTCGGTCTCCAGGCCCCCGAAGACTGCCGCGTCGGAGATGGTGAGTGCGCTGTTGCCCTCTCGCGCCTGGGCTCCTCCTCCTCCTCCTCCTCCGCGGGGCTTTGACGCGCCGGTTCTTGATTCTTGTGGTCTCCGGCTGAGCCTTCGTTTCTTGGTTTTCTTTTGGGCGCAGTCGTCGGACATCCGGAAATGGTTCATGAAGACGGACAAGAACGGGGCCTCCGGAGCCGCGAAGCCCTCTGGGGTGGCGGCTGCAGGGGCGGAGAAGAAGAAGCCGGTGCTCAGCATTCCGGAGAAGAAGCCGGCGCCACCCACATTGGTAGGATGCTGGCCCTGTTGTTATTGGTCCTTTTTGTAATTCTTGCCTTCTTATGGCTATGGGTGCTTTAGATGGGTTTGGTTGGTTGAGACATTGTTGTGTAGTGCATGATGTTGTGGATTGGGGGTCAGCGATTCAGTTTTGGTCAATGTGTTCATTGCAGCAACCAATCATGGTGTTATGCCTGTGGTAATCCATGATTCTTGTGCGAATTGGTTGTCATTCTTTTGGTCCAAATAAATGGTAAATGGCGATGTTCTAGACATTGGCAATCTGTGGAAATTTTAGAATTTTTTCTCCTATTAGTTACTGCTTAGATTAGATTATTGACTATCTATGGTATCTGCACCATGATACAACAAATCATCTATTTACCCACTTGTGTTGGTTGTGTCATAGCATCACCCCTGGTTGGTTTGTCTGGCCATTGCTAATTGTTGATCTTCTCTAATTTTATTGCGCTACACTATTTGACGCTGCACAAGTTTCTGACATTGTTAATGCCTCATCCTGGATCAATCAGGCGTCTTGCGATCATGATTCTTCTGCTAGAAGGAAGACAAGCAAGTACTTCGGGTCAAAAACAGAAAAAGACTCGGATATTGAAATGGCGGATTCAGCTGCGGGGAAAAGTGCTGACAAGACTGTGGCTAAAAGAAAACTTCAGAAATGCAGCAATGAACCCAAGGAGGACAGCAAGCCTTTGCCAGCGAAGAAAGTCTCTAAGGCCGATGAAGATGACGACGACGACGACGACTTTGTGGCACCTTCAAAAAAGAAAACTCCAGTGAAGCCACCGCCATCAAAGAAGCCTAAGGTTGAGTCTAATGTTGAAGCCCCTGGTCCTGATGATGGTGAGGAGGACAAGATGGATGAAGATGCCAAGACCCCTTCAAAGGGAGCTGGAAGAGGAAGGGGAAGGGGAGGTAGAGGAGGAGGAGCTGCTCCTGGGGGGAGAGGAGGTAGAGGAGGGGGCGGGAGAGGTTTCATGAATTTTGGTGAGAGGAAGGATCCTCCTCACAAAGGAGAGAAGGTAAGTTCAAAAACAAAAATCCTTATCAATGTTTTCTGGAAAACTCAAAAACTCAACCCTAAACTGTTTATTTCATCTTCTGCAATTTGTAGGAGGTCCCAGAGGGTGGCCCTGACTGTTTAGCTGGTCTGACATTTGTCATAAGTGGTACCCTTGACAGGTGCTTTGATTTTTATATTCCTTAATTTTCAGTACGTAGAATATGTTTAAATAGTCATACGATGGCTAATGAGTTAGTATTGGAAACTTTAAAGTTTCCGGATTCAGATGATCCTGCCAGGAAATCATCTTACGATTCTATATAATTGCAGTCTTGAACGTGAGGAAGCGACTGATCTAATTAAACGTTATGGAGGCCGTGTGACTGGCTCTATTAGTAAAAAGACGGTATGTATATTAGTAGGGCACCTGTTTCTGAAATTATTAATGCCGTTAATATTTATTTTGCTGAAAGTGCTTGTTAACAGAGTTACTTATTGGCTGATGAAGACATTGGTGGAGTGAAATCTAACAAAGCAAAAGATCTGGGGTATAGCTTACTATCTTTTTAATGGAAAAAATATGCTGTGAATTCATTTTATACTGTCATTTTCATGTGTATGCACTTTTTTGCAGTGTCCCATTCTTGACCGAAGATGGTTTATTTGATTTGATCCGGAAATCGAAGCCTGCAAAGGCTCCTGTAGACAAACATCAAAGCAACAACAGTTCTGAAAAGCTGCTGAAATCACAAACAATGAGTTCTCCTGCTAAAGCTGAAAAACGAGGTTGACTGAAACTTCCAAGTTCTAATGCTTCTGTAGTTGGATAGCATGTTGTGGGATCCTGCTGAGCATAACCTAATACATCATTTTGTCAAGGACCCGAATTTGCTTGAATCTGATTGTCTGAGACATGACTTTTATGTTCACTGTATATCTAACTTTGTCAGTGTGGATGTCAATGTTAACTTGATCCGTGCTGTTATTTTTGCATCCATTTGTGAATCAACTCATTATCCATTATTATTCCCTCCCCTGATTTTAGCATTCCTCATGTTAATATAAAAATTGGTTTGAAATTTTCAGCTGAAGCAAGTGCTGTGGACAAAAGTATTGCTTCAAAAAGTAAAGTCGCAAGTGCATCCGCTGACAACCAAAAGGTCAAGATTGTTGATCGTGGTTCCATGCAATGGACAGAAAAATATCGGCCAAAAGTCCCGAATGACATAGTTGGCAACCAATCAATGGTGAGTAGTTCTGCTTTTGGTTATGCTGGTTACATTCATTTGTGCATCGGTGATCTATTATGAACTTCATACATAGGTCAAACAACTTCATGATTGGCTGAAAAGTTGGGACACACAATTCCTCCGTTCTGGCCAAAAGGGCAAGGGAAAGAAGCAAGCTGATAATGGAGCCAAAAAGGCTGTGTTGTTAAGTGGACCTCCGGGTATTGGTAAGACTACAACTGCAAAAGTTGTTAGTCAGATGCTTGGACTGCAGGCCATTGAGGTATTTTTGTACCTTTTCACTATTTGTTCCTTATTTTAACCAACCAGAATTGAATTCAAACAATAATTTTCATGAATAGGTAAATGCAAGTGATAGCCGTGGTAAAGCAGACTCCAAGATCGAGAAAGGTGTTGGGGGCAGCACATCAAATTCTGTCAAAGAGCTTATCAGCAACGCAACTCTGAATTATAGTGACAATCGGTCAGTATTACAGCATGGATCATGAACCTTTTTGGGCTTTGTATTTTGTTTGTTTATTATGTATCGATTGGGCAACAATTCCACAGGTTAAAACATCCTAAAGCTGTACTAATCATGGATGAAGTGGATGGTATGTCTGCTGGAGATAGAGGTGGTGTTGCTGATCTTATTGCTAGCATCAAGATATCAAAGATTCCCATCATCTGCATTTGTAACGACCGTTATAGCCAGAAATTGAAGAGCCTTGTCAATTACTGCCTGATGCTCAATTTCAGAAAACCAACAAAACAACAGGTTATTTCTTGCCACATTCAGTTTCAGTGAGACACTGACCTTCAGAATTACTAATGAACCCCTGAGTTAAAAAAAACAGGCACCCCATTCCTTATTTCTTGTTTATATCTAGGCATGTGCAATGCAGTTTAGCCTGCTGCTTTTCATGTTATCTAGGAAACAAATCTGTATTTGCTGCCTTTTGTCTAAAATGGACTGGTTATCCATTATGTTGATGGTGCCACTTACTGTAGACTCTAAAGTCATCATTGCTCTGTGTACAGTTGTCCCTAATTTTTTTTTAGACAACAGGCATCAATTGTCCCTAATTGATAGAAAACATGACCATTATGTCACAAGTTGCATGACGACTAGTTGACTACTAGTCTACTATGTTCTTCTGTTGTAATTTGTCATCTGCTTATGTAAACAGTTGCATGATCATTAAAAAGAGTAGATTT
The DNA here is from genome assembly GCA_004135705.1 of Alloteropsis semialata. Taxonomy (NCBI): domain Eukaryota; kingdom Viridiplantae; phylum Streptophyta; class Magnoliopsida; order Poales; family Poaceae; genus Alloteropsis; species Alloteropsis semialata. Next base: position 60,193,609 of record CM014277.1, read on the forward strand.
TCTACCTGTGACTTCGATCCTCCTGTGTTTTTTTTTTGTTCTAACTTCTTTATTCAACAGATGGGTAAGAGATTGATGGAAATTGCCAAAAAGGAAGGTATTCAAGCTCAAGAGGTATGCTTCATATCTTCTCCAGAGTTCTATGCTTCTAAACTTCAGAAACTTTGAAAAAGAAATAAGTAGAAGCAGACCAATAGCATACAACAAATAGCGCTTGTAGTTTCTCTTCATTGTGTTTCTAGGCTTCAAAGCATTGTTTCTCCTTGTGGTTCTCTGTCAGGTAGACTTTCCGGGCTCTGCTACTAATATTTTGTTTTATGTTATGATAGAATGCAATGGAAGAACTTGCCGAAAGAGTTCATGGGGATATTCGCATGGCACTTAACCATTTGCAGTATATGAGCCTTTCCCAATCTGTGGTCAAATATGATGATATACGAGAGCGACTTAATAGCAGTGCAAAGGATGAAGATATTTCTCCTTTTACAGCTGTTGACAAGTATGTCTTTAGTATTTCTTCAACATCAAAACATCACTATATAGATATTTTCTATCATATTCCTTGATATTCTTTTGTTCGATCTCTACATGTTTTTATTGACTAATGTGCAATCGGTTATTTGATTTCAGACTGGAAGGATGATAGTTTATGCTTAGTTTCATATTCATTATATTAAAAATATATTGATTTAATATCCAGATTTCATTGTTTCTCTTCCGTACTATCACTTGAAAGGAGCATATTAACCCTCACTGAATGTTTTTCCAAGGAAAAGAACTTGGAAAAGAAGTTTGCACCTATACTAGTTAGCTGGCCTTGATGATTAGATTCTTTGAAGTAAAAAAATACACCTTTTTTTTATAAAGGTACATGAAGTGGCTCAGCTAGACTCGATAATCCGCCACCGCAGTACTTTTATTTCATGCAGATGTTGGAACCGTTTTCCTTCAAACTGCTTGTTCGCTTTTTATTGGAATCTGACTGGGGACTTGCACATACTGCATGCTGTCTGCTATTAAATTAATGCCAGACGGGTTACAGTTACTAGAGCTGTTATGCTTCTTTTTTCTTTTGTGCATTTCTGCCTACTTTATATTATTCATGGATATTCATTGAACTTTCAGACTGTTTGGTTTCAATGGTGGGAGATTACGGATGGATGAGAGAATTGATTTTGGCATGAGCGATCCTGATTTAGTTCCCCTGATTATCCAGGTCTGGAGTACTGATGACAATCCTCTGTATAAACGTTAATTGTTATGTATTCTCTGTTCTGTGATCTATTCTGAGTGGTGACTAACTGACACTACATTTTTGTTATATGCTGCGTGCTAGCTATTTATTTTTATACTAACGGTAGTTTGTCACAGCTTTCTACTAGCTAGAAAGCTGGGATGTTTGTATTATAATAACTAAAATGGTGTCTTTTGTGAATTCTGAAGAAAATCTAGCCTTCTATTTTTTTTTTTGGTTTCCCAAACCAGTGTTCATCAGAACTGTGTATTATGGCTTTTTTGCTATTAACTTTTGTATTGCTGTGATTTTAGTCCAGCGTTGTTGAATTCTATTAGTGTTGAGTTTACTATTATGTGATGCACATGGATTAATATATTCTCTTTTCTTTCTCCTATTGCTTGTTCAAATACGTCTTGGAAATCAAATTGCCTGTGAAATTCACATGTAAAACTGTGCTCCATTGTAGGAAAACTACATCAATTATCGGCCAAACACCCTTGGGAAGGATGAAAGTGGAGTTAAAAGAATGAATGCTCTTGCCCGTGCTGCTGAGTCTATAGCGGACGGTGATCTTGTTAATGTACAAATAAGAAGATATCGACAGTGGCAGTTGTCACAAGCTGCTTGTTTTGCTTCATCTATAGTACCGTAAGTATTGATTAGGCACACGGTTTATTATATGGTTGCGCACTAGTTTTGATTTATTTTAGATTTGCCAACCTGGTTTTCTAACCTCGTCCACATTTTTCCAGTGCCGCTTTGATGCATGGTAACAGAGAAATCCTTGAAGCTGTAAAGTTCAAACCTTAACTGTAGATTATATTTAGTTTAGCTTACTTTTGCTTGTTGGGCCAAATTAAATTTGTAATAAATAAATTTTCAGGGGGAGCGAAACTTCAATAGGTTTGGTGGATGGTTGGGCAAGTACTCAACTACTAACAAAAACATAAGGCTATTGGAAGATGTTCACAGTCATATTCTTGCATCCCAGCAAGCAAACTTGGACAGGTATTTACTTTTACATATTATTGGGTGGCATGTGCTTTTATTGTCAACTCTTTATGTTGCTGGTGTTGTATAGTGAAGTTACTTTTTTTATCTGGCCATGTCTTGAATCTGCAGTTAATAAGTATTTTTTGGGCAAATCCCAGCTATCTTTTAGATATGGATTTGACAGCTATTTTTTTGTGCATGGTTTTCGTCAGTGTTGTAACTTTAAATAGTTGAATGATGTTGAAACTTTAAGTGATTATTTGTTATGTTTTATTTTGGGTCGTAAGTCTTGTAATTCTTGGAAACTGCAGGGAGACATTGAGGTTGGATTATCTTACTCTTCTCTTGAGGCAGCTGACTGACCCACTGAAAACAATGCCGAAGGTTGTTTTTCACCTTGTGCTCTATCAATGAACTCCACTTTTCCCTATATTCCATCATTACTGATTTCATTATGATAATAATAATAATGTCCAGGGCATCATTAGGCGTTACAAAATTGGTTCCATCTCTTTTAAGGACTAATCTTGAATATTGAAATGCCACACAACTGATAAGTCATGAGATTTGTTAAGTACTTCAACAGATATAAGAAATAAGACTAAACAAAAAAGTATTCTATGCCAACTTCTGCACTTGTTCAAGCAGTCACATGTGAACTCTGAACTGCATAGGTTAAAAGTTAGGATTTTTTTTGTTTCTTTGTTTCGAAAAATCTGTGGAACTGTTCACACTCTGCAGAAACGTGAAATCGGCGAATTCCTTAGTCATAAACCTACCATTAGCCTTTTATTTTTTGTACAGTAATCTCAATTCGAAAACACTATTTCCCTTGTAGAAATATTTAATTGAGCAATGTGCTGGAAGTTTTAAATTTGCAATTCATCCAGGATGAAGCTGTGCAAAAGGTGGTGGAGTTTATGGATACGTACTCTCTAAGCCAGGAAGACTTTGACACAATTGTGGAAATATCCAAATTTAAGGTTGGTATTTATTCTAGAGGCAGTTTGATGTTTATTCCACCCAATGTCATGCTCACTTCACCAAAAATACAATTCTCGAATTAACATATTGGAAGCATTTATGCAGCGTTATCCCCAGCTGAGTAAACTTGTGTTTCACAATTTACCATTTTCTTCTTTCCCTATCATTCTGGCTCTGAATACATTATTTTTAATGTAGGGTCATCCAAGTCCTATGGATGGGATTCTACCTGCTGTTAAAAGTGCCTTGACAAAGGCATACAAACAAGGAAGTAGTTCTCGTGTTGTTCGAGCAGCAGATCTAATAAACATTCCAGGCATGAAGAAACCTTTAAAGAAACGAGTGGCAGCAATCTTGGAGCCAGTAGCAGAGAGCTTGCCTGAAGAAAATGGAGGAGCATCAGCTGAAGCTGATGAAGATGATTCTTCTGATGCTGAAGATAATGGTGCGTGTTCCTTTCCCGTAAAACAAAAAAAATCAGATGAGGGCCGGTTTGCCTGACTAATGTGTTGGGTATTTGGATAGAATGAATTTATTGAGGCAACTTTGTGGTGCCATTTGCCATACCATCTTCACTTATATATGTACTTATGTCACCTAGATGACTAGATGAGAGCCATACATGTGTATACGTATGGCTAGTTGTGCTACTAGCAGTGTTCACTCTTCAGCCAATAGCATGCTTGCTGTAGGAAATGGCATAAAAAAAGAAATCTTTGAATTACATGAACTGTTTTTTAATCACTGTTTTTTTTTCTTCTTTCAGATGAACTTGTGCCTGGCGAATCAACACCTAAACTGGACCTACAGAGTGACAAGAAGAAAGGTTCTCATACTTGTTGAACATTTACTGTTAGCCTATCCGTCCATCTATATTCAATGTGTCAACTTTTCAGTAACCTCATCTGCCTCCAGGAATTCAAGTCCAGCTTGACCTCAAGAGCAATGGAAATGGCTCCAGTGGGAAGAAGGCGTCTGCCGCCAGATCAAGAGCCCCTGGGTCTGGCGGGAAGGCCACGGGAGGCTCAGCTGGGAAGAGGAAGAGGTAACTGACACATCTGCCGCCGGCAGTTAGCTGGCGACTAGTTACTAGTTTGGATGGATCCCCTGGTAATAAGGAGCAGGGCGAGGTTCAGAGTTTTGATTGTACATAATTCCCATCCAACGCCATCTTTAGGCACTTAGGTAACTGTACCTGCTCCCTTGTTTGATCCAGTGGTGTCCATGTCTTTTTCCGAAATTTGTATGCAGTTAGGCTACTTCCTTTCTGACAAGCAAGAGTCTGATGTGGTGTTTGGTTTTCTTTTGTGAATTTGTATACCACAAAGATTAGGAGACAGTGGCTTTCCCTCGATGTAATGCAGTCCTTTTGTTGCTCCACATTTGTTGTGTTTGCGCCTTGTGACTTGTAATTGCTTGAGTTGGATGTTGTAGGCTTGTCATGTAATTGCTGAATTATATTTCGATCAAGAGTCAAGACGAAGGACGCGCGAGATGCGATGCCGCAGGGAATCTGTTTGTTTGTGTGCGTAACGATTGATCCCCAAACATTAAGGTTGGGTTGGGTTCTGATATGTACCTGAACTTTTGCTTCCACTGTTAGGGCGTGTTTGGATCAGATTTGCGCAGCTCTACTCCACCAACTCTACTATAGAGCAGATCTACCGTGAAGTTGCAAAACGTGGAGCACCTCAAGAGGAGCTTCACAAAAAACGTGGAGTTGGCCTTCAGATTCACGTTTTTCGTGGAGCTGGTGGTGTTTAGCTTGAAATTGTTGGAGCAGAGCTAAAAAAACATGAAGCGGAGCGGATCCAAACACGCCCTTAGTTACTGCCTTTGCCATATTGGTTACTCAGGGCACCTCCACCGGCGATACGATGCATAAAAAAAAAAGCTAGATACGCGGCCGAGGGACCGAGACGAGTCAGTGAAGTCCAGCGGCGCGACTCCTCGTGTGGGGCCATGAGGAATAAAAAATCCCATTGCCTCTCCCGGCGGCCTGACCTGAACCACTCGCGCGACGGCTTGGAGATTTCCGTTCGCTTTGTGATCCTCTTCTTCCTCAACTCAATCGCTTTTGCTCTCCCCTCAAATTAGACTGCACCACCAGAGGATTGGAGTCAGATTGTTATAGATCGAGAGTGCTGGAAGCTTTGTGACACGATTTGTGGATTGATTTTGGCGGCGTTCAAAGGTCACCGGCGTTGGATTGTTTGTTGCAGAAGCAGAAGACCAGCTGGCCACTGCAGTGCGCCGTGCTTTGGCGGAGGCTGGGCACCGGTGCTTAACCGGGCGGCGGCGTGTAGCAAGTGTAGCATTTTTTTTTGGTAGCAAGTGTAGGGAAACATAGGCTTGTAATTTGGGAGTATGAATAGATGACTATACAGAGAACACATAGCCAGACAACAACGGCCAGATGCAACGGTCGGGGAGCCATTGAAAATACTGTGCATGAATTATAGTTTACTCTGAATGCATTGAAAACACTGTATAAGAACTATATTTTACTCCAAATACACCGATGCGTCTGGGAGCAACGAATCATTGTACTGTGCAAAAATTCTTTATCCTCCACCCGTAACGAATTGATGCATGCGGTGCCATGGCATGCCATGCATCGCTTTTCCATGGCCACTGGAGAGCCCTCAGGGTGTTGATGCATAGTACAAGGAAAGCTGCAGAACTGATTAAGAAAAGGAAACTATTAGATTGCTTCACTACTGTCACCTACCATGGAATGGTTCTCACATGTCCCTGTCATGTGTCACTCCAACCACAGTGCTTTGATCAAGGCTATTGTGCACGTAGTTTTATTTTGCAATTTCTTTTGATTTTTGCTGAATAAAAGGCAATATAGCATTATGCAATTATGCCTGTTTTCTGATGCAGAGAAGATAAATAGATCATGGGATGCCGATGTCAAAGTTTTTTTTTTGGTTGTACTTCTCGCTGGTGAAAAGTGCCCTCCAGACAATTATCATAATCTGTTATTGTCTTGCCTTATTTTAGCACCTTTTTTTTCTCTGAAATTGACTTCTTGAACAGAATTGGGATCTCTGTTGTGTTGCCTTGACACAAAGACATCACGTGTTTCGTTCGAAAAAAAAAAGACATCACGTGTTCACTCACGTGACTGATTCGAGGGTGGAATCGAAGTGAGCTCTTTGCACTGTCACCACTGTCCTCCCGACCGACGCGCCCTCCGTTTCCGGCCCATCCAAGCCCAAGCAGGCCCGCCGCCGCTTCCACGTCCGCTTCCGATCCGCCGCGCCCGCCCGACCGCCGATGACGAGGGCCCACCTGGTGCCGGCGGCGGCGCAGCGCCGGCCGACGGTGGCGCTGCTGCTGGGCCTGGCGCTGGCCTTCTGCCTCGCCGTCCTCTCCATCCAGTCCTCATTCTTCGCCGCCCCGGGTACGCCGCACTCCGCCTCGTCCCCCTCCTCGTCCCCTCTCTCTTCCGCATTCCCGTACCCTAGCTAGCTCCCCCCTCGCCTGACGTGTTTGGACCTCTCCTGCAGGGGCGCCGGGCAGGAGGCTGGATCTAGACGCCGGCGACGTGCGCGAGCTCGCGGGGTTCCAGTCCCGCGTCCAGCAGTGCGTGGTACGCCTCCGCAATCGCTTCCCGGTTCCGCGCAGACAGCCGCAATTGTTTTTTTCCCCTGTTCCCTGCACATTTGACTGCGAATAAATCTGTTTGTCTCGCATTCGAGCTGCTATGCTTTATTAGCTAATAATGTTCTAATCGTAGTAACGGGGACGATGACCGCTCCCCCGCATAATGCTGTAGCTATGAAGGACTTCAGTAACACATACTAGATTGTTGCAAAGCTTCTGCAATTGCTCAGCCACAGCCAGTGGTCAATGCTATACGTAGAAGTTATTATGGTTTCATGTGGCGTAGAAACGAAGGCTTATATTCCTTGAGTATGGCTTTGGGTAATCGCCTAATTGGTATTCACCTTTTGTAACCTGTTGCCGAAAGGTCCATATGGATAGTATTCTTGGTTTTGTTATCTCTGATAGACTGTTGTACATTAGTGAGACTTTTGTGCTCATTTTGCTGCAGAAATGATTAGCTGATTACTACCCCTTGATTACAAACATGACTGTGGTTTGTTATTGTTGGTGTTTGTGTCTCCACATGAGTATGAATGCAAAATAGTGACCGTGTGCAATCGCTTTTGGCCATTTTAAACCTTCTCGACAAATAAAAGTCCTGCGACTAAATATGCAACATTCTGCCCAGCTTCACAGTGCAAACCATGTTTGCTTCTTTTTCATCGTCTAGCTTGCTTAAGGCTTGTCTTTGTTTTAGGCAAGCAGGGGACTTGGCCTCACAGCAGATATCATCGATCACTGCAAGCTGGTCCTTAAATTTCCTGAAGGGACCAACAGCACCTGGGTCAGTATTCCTCCGTTTTCATGGCCAATGGCTGCTGTTCCTCACCCGGAATCAGGATTTAATAGATTCATCTGCAATGATGCCTTGTTAACTTGTGCAGTATAATACCCAGTTCAAGATTTTTGAACCTCTAGAATACAAATATGATGTCTGTGAAACTATCCTATTGTGGGAGCAGGTTAGGGCATTCTTCGTCACTAACATGTTTGCTCTTGTTACCATATACACGCTTATGTTAATACTTAGTACAAATGTGATTCCAGTACCGCAACATGACGACTGTATTGACAAGGGAGTACTTGGATGTGAGACCCGATGGGTGGTTGGATTATGCGGCTAAAAGGATTGCACAGCTGTAAGCTTGAGATTTCTTGCATCTTCTTTTCTTTTGATTCAGGGTGCTACAATCTGCACACATGTGATAGTTCTTTTTATTTCAAAATGTGCAGTGGTGCCGATAAATGCTACAACCGTACCCTCTGTGATGAGCTTCTTAGTATTTTGCTGCCTGCTAAACCTCCTTTCCATCCACGCCAGTTTGCAACATGTGCAGTTGTTGGTAACTCAGGAGATCTCTTGAAAACGGAGTTTGGACAAGAGATTGATGCGCATGATGCTGTGTTTAGGGACAATGAGGCACCTGTTAATCAGGTAAACACATTGGATTATTCTTCTAATCTATCTAATAAACTGAGGTTATGTAGAGGAGATTGTTTTAGGTATTCTGTTCTTGGCCTCTTATAATCTTATTGCCCCTGACCTGATTCATACATTCTGCCAGTCAAATCTCTTTCTTATTTCCTGAGCTTAGCATGCCACTTTCTTCTGTTTGTTGTGTCGGCCAAGACCAGTCTTGGCAAATATTTTTTTCTTTAGTATTGATGTGGCATAACTATCATTAACTGATACTTGTTATGTTTCCATCTGCAGAAATATGCAAAACATGTTGGATTGAAAAGGGACTTTCGACTGGTTGTCAGGGGTGCTGCTCGAAACATGGCACCAATACTGAAGGGCTCCTGTAATGCTGTAATCCTGATTTCTTCCAATTTACTATTTGTACCTTTTCTCAGATATGGTTTTAGTTTGCTTCATTTAAAAAAATAGGGTGTAAAAGTAAATAATGGCATTATTTTTTAACCACTCAAGCTTTGACGGGTTACTGTACACTACCATATCTCTGGTTGAAATTTTGAAGAGTTGTTTGTTGTGCTTTGAGAATAAGCATTAACTGCAGACATATATAATGTACAACTACATTTGTGATTATGCATGCAAACTTAATGGCTTTTCCACAATTTCACTTTATCTTTTTGAGGTTAATATTATCAAATAGAGTTGACATGAGTGGAAAAATATTTCTGTTATAGCAAATGAGGGCTCCTTTGAAACAAGATGTGTGACTGTCTTGCTTTCCGTTGCAGCTGATGAGGCACTTATTATTAAAAGTTTAACACACAAAGAAATCAATGCGGTGATAAAGGTAACAGATTTGTGTTCATTGAGCTGAGTTTGTGATATGAAACTATATTTTACTTAATAGCTCATGGAAAGTCATGCTCACTCATGTTGAACATGGGTTACTTGCAGGAACTTCCAAATCCTGTCTACCTTTTTCAAGGTATAGTCCTACGAAGAGGAGCTAAAGGAACTGGAATGAAGTCCATAGAACTAGCCCTTTCCATGTGTGATGTTATTGATATGTATGGTTTTACAGTTGATCCTGGCTACACAGAATGGTGAGTATTAGCATTACTAAAACACTGACTATTTCTAGATTGACATGGCAATTGGCACTATCTTTATGAATGTTATTTTGTATAAATATATATTCTGCTGCTCACTTCATTATTTCAGGACACGGTACTTCTCAGCCCCTAGGAAAGGGCACAATCCACTGCAAGGGCGGGCTTATTATCAACTGCTGGAATGCCTTGGGGTAAAGCTTCAACCATGTTGTCATTCTGGTCAATGTTTTATTTATTCTAACTTGAATGATAATTACCTTGTGTAGGTCATTCGGATACATTCTCCCATGAGAGCACAAAGGGTGGAAGATTGGTCAGACATACCAAGCAAAGAAGACATCAGAAGAGCGCATGCTGCAGCTTTTCGTCTAAAAAAGCATGAAACCGGCCAGTCAGCTGAACTGGGACCGTTTAGCAATTGCAAGGTATGGGGTACAGTTGACCCTGACTACGGTCCAGTATCAGGGACTTCAGATATGAGTGAGGCACGGAAGAATTCTAACTACAGCAAGTGGGAGTTGCTCCCACTTGAGAAGCTAAGAAGGGAGGCTCAGGAACACTATATCCAAATGGGCGGCGTGTCTCTGTACAAGATGGACGGAAACAAGTTAGATGATCTTGTCTGTGTGAGGCATCAGCGCTCATCAAGTTGAGACTGCAGTGCCTAAGCTTGACTGAAGATAGCGGTTTGACACTTGTAGGATTTGGTTTCATGGTGGTATTGAAAGGATGCTAGACAGCAAGAGCCACATTGTCCGATGAATCTTCCTATGTTGCTGTATCCACTTGTAAAATAGCTGAGGCATCAGATTCAGAGCTGAGGCATCAGATTCAGAGCGAGGCAATCTTCCCCAGAAGAGAAAGTTCTTTGAGTGGTCCCTTAACTACTTCTAGCCTTCTAGGGATAGGAACAGCAGCTTAAGCTGTCAAGGGGGCTGATATGTGGATATTAGATGAGCAAGAGAGTTTTCACCTTTTTGACATAGCTTAACAAGATATTAAATGTTCTTGCCATTTCTAACCTCTGGGGGTTGCTGTTTTGTTGCTGATCCAGCAGTCTCAGTTCCAAATCTGTGTTTTTTGTTGTTATCTGACGTTTGTTGTGCAAACTTAATAGCTAGATGAGTTAAATTACAGAGTGGGTATTATGGAATCATGTAAACAATTGAAAGGGCGCACGCAACAGTTGCCTTTAATGTTATCGAGTAGCCTGCATATAGCTGCAAACTTGCAGCTTATTGATTTCGTCACAAGTCTTGGATCAATTTTGCCTTTGATCCTGTTTCAATTTGATTTGTTTTAAGAAAACAATTGGCTTCAACAGGTCCATTGAAATGCAAATAAAATGGGATCCATTTCGATGACTCGCGCATAATAGTCCATACGGCATAAGGTTCATATGCCATAATGGTCCATGCTACTTAATAAAGTTCACGATATTAATATGCCAACACCAGCATCTCGTCTTCCCTGTTACTGAAATTCTTTGTGCTCTTATGATTCTGCCTCACGGTGCGAGTAACCACTCCATCTGGGCAATGTTGCTCCTCAGGTAGGCTAGCCATCAGCTCCGCGCCACTCCAATCTACCGAATTGTTTCCCTCAGGCCACAAGTCAACATCCTCTTCCATTGTTCCTATTGGCAGTCTCGGTATCTCACATTCTTGAGCTTCAGCCTCACCATCCTCAAAAGCACATGGAGTAGACGAACTCGGACTTGAGCTATGAGGAAAAGGTTCGGGAGGAAAGGGAAACAACAGAGAGATCCGAGTTGTCTTCTGCTTTTTCCGAGAGGAGTTCTGAGACGACCTATCAATCCACTTCTGATGGGTTCTCAAGAGATTCCAGCAACGCAGAAACTGAAACGACTCGTTGGTCTGATCCTCACATTTGTACAGAGCAAGCGCCTGCATAATCTACAAAGCCAAAACAAATGCCATATAAATCTTCCAGACTCAGTATCAAGTGACCACCAAACCCAGAAGGCAACAACATACAAACCGACACTACCGGAATCGGCCAGTTTGCCGTGTGCCCCTGGCACACGCAGGAAGCACACGACAAACGCTTTGCCGTGTGCCGCCCACGGCGTAGCCCGCACGGCGACGCGCACGACGCCAAAGCTGGTTTTGCCGTGTGCTTTCTGTCGGGCACACGGCAACCAGCTTTGCCGTGTGCCAGGGCTGGCACACGGCAAAAATGTGGGTAACGGCCGGCGAGCTCCGTCCTCCGTCGGCCCAGCCATCTCCGTCACGGTGGTGGGGCGCCTGTTTGCCGTGTGCCATGACAGAGGCACACGGCAAACTCTCAAACTTTGCCGTGTGCCAGGCCAGAGGCACACGGCAAAGTCTCAATCTTTGCCATGTGCCGCCCTGTTTGCCGTGTGCCATGACAGAGGCACACGGCAAACTCTCAAACTTTGCCGTGTGCCAGGCCAGAGGCACACGGCAAAGTCTCAATCTTTGTCGTGTGCCAGGCCAGCGGCACACGGCAAAGTTTGTGCCACTGGCCTGGCACACGGCAAAGATGACAGCTTTGCTGTGTGCCCTCCACGTGGCACACGGCAAAGCTTGCACAGAAAACAAATGAAAGGTCACTTTGCCGTGTGCCCTGGTACACGGTAAAGTGACCCAGAAAAATCTGTTTTATTTGTTTTTTGACGTATAAATTGCCCCACTCAAACAAACATCATATTCATCATACATATATCACAACAAACATCACATACACTTGATATATCACAAGAAACATTACAGGCACTTGATATATCACAAGAAACATCACAAGTACCACATGCTCACAAGTGAAGTACGACAAGTTCAGACACTCACAATTATCACAAGTTCACAACTACGAACCAACTAAAGTTTATCACTGAGATGGGGGGAACGGCTATGCTGGGTCGAATGGAGGTGCGAACAACTGTTGTGGGTGTAACGTCGGTGAGATGCCCGGTGACATGTTAGGCATATTAAATGCCGCCGCCAATTGATTCTGCAGAAAGGAGAACATATTGCATGTCAAACCTGAATCAAGTTATCTAAGTCATAATCTAAAACATTCAAAAGTTCGTTGTAGTCTCAAAGTGACTCTAAGTCTCTACATTCTCTAAGTCTCTAATACTTCAAATGAATCTACAAGGTTGTCAAGTGACTCACATGAGGAGTTGCAGGAGCCGGAGCCGGTGTGAACATCTGCATCACTGGTGCAGGTATGGGGTGACTCATATGAACGGAAAGAGATTGAATGTAGTTATATATATAGGCCACCTGCTGCTGAAGCTCGGCCTGCTGCCTCGCCGTCTCCATCTGCTGCCTCGCCGCCTCCTCCTCCCGTATCCTCCTCTCTTCGGCTATCGCCGCCTCGTGTGCCTGTGCTTGCGCCGCCAGCTGGGCCTTCAATTTTTCATCTCAATGTTACAATGCGAAGGAAACATATGTAGAAATTGAATAGACAATGAATAAATCAGAAATAACCTGAAGTTCCTGCACTTGGAGCTGTGCCTGTGATAGCCGTGGGCGTATGGGCGGGCAACTGCTCGTGCTCCTTGCTCGAACCTGGGCGAGAGTGGGAGTAGTGACCGTGTCTAGAGTGTCGTCGCCTATATAGTACCGGCCATACTTCTTGCCCCCTCCCACCCTCATGATGATATCTCCATCAAGGTCATAGACGCTCGGATCCCACTCTGGCCCATGGACCTGCCTTCCAGCCTCTGTATACTCGTTGATGCGGGTGTGGATGGAGGGATTGCTGTACGCTGAGGGCGGGTCGTACGAGCTGTAGGTGACCTTAGACGCCTTGCCCTTGTGGGCCATAGCCCATCCCATATACTGGGAGCACTGAGCGCCTTCATGTGCCGCCGACTGCGAAAAAAAGCAAGTTGATTACAAATTATGCAGAATCGAGCGTTAAAATAAAGAAATGAATCTGCATACCCATCGAGCCCTATATTCGTCGTTGCTCAGGTGCCTTGACGGTGTGCTGGACCTGGCATAAGCAAACGCCGCTCTCGGCCAGCGTTGTGCTTCTCCTCCCACTCTGGTGTGAACCACTTGTCCACTATGCGTTCCCAGCACGTGGAATCATTATGCGTTCCCAGCACGTGGAATCATTATGGCACCACCACACAAGCACCTATATGTGATCAAGTGATTGACATGTAAGAAGGTCAAATCAAGCGATGTACTTAATCAGAAATTTAATCTTAACTTACCTGCAAGTATTGCTCCCGGGTCAGCTTCAATTTCTTGCAGCTTCTTTTTTGATCTTCTGGCCAAAGAACAGAGCACCGTAGTTTATCACACACTGGACTTGCGCCTCGTAGTGCATGTCCTTCACTAGCTTAACGCATCGGTTGTGAGCCACAACCGCCGCCCGTTCCTCGTATCCATCCGCACTCCTATAGAAATTCTGCATATAAACACGATGTATGCAATCATTATTACAAAAATGTGCACTGAATGCGATGTATTGACAAGTGTACTTACCCACAGCTCGTCCTTTACCCGCTCTGCCTTGTTGTCGAAGCACCTGTTTTCCCGATCGAGATGATCGGGGGCGACGGTGTAGTGCTCCCACGTCCAGATCGGCTCGTACCTTCCACGAATGTGGACCTGGCCTGGGAAGTGCTCCCTGCACAGAAGACCCAGGATACCGTTGACCTTGCGATTATGAGCACCTCCAAAGAGTACTCTCCAACTCCTGTCAATATCATGAATATCATTTTTGCTCTCACTTTATTCTATTATTTCATGCACTTGCAGTTCAAATTTGACTTATATAAAAAAATTGTTTGAATAAAATAAATTTGTTTTATATAGCAAATAGATCGAGAATTGTACCAAATTCAAACATGGAGTACCTAGCAAATAAATTGAGAGGTTTTTTTTGTTCGCTTTGCCGTGTGCCTTTAAGAGGCACACGGCAAATGCACAAGTTTGCCGTGTGCCAAGGCTGGGCACACGGCAAAGCTTACGGCCGTCCACGGAGTATACGGACGTGGCCTGTCACGACAGCTTTGCCGTGTACCTGCTGCTCAGCACACGGCAAAGATTCTGTTTGCCGTGTGCCCTTGATTAGCACACAACAAAGATCCTCTTTTCCGTGTGCCTGGTGTGCAGCACACGACAAAGCAAGTCTTTGCCGTGTGCGATGTCTTTGTTGTGTGCTTTGCACGTGGCATATAGCGAAGGACCTGTTTTCCGTGTGCCCGATGAAAAGCACACGGCAAAGATCCGGACACACGGCAACTTGAGCCGGTAGTGCGACCTCGTCCCAAGTAATCTTGTGGCCTGCGCCTTTGACCCAGCGCAGACACCTCTTGAACTTGCCGACACTGTCCTGGATCGTCCACCAGCGGCGCGCGATGGAGTTCTGGTTGCGGCTGGAGTGGAACCCCGCGCCGGAGCGGTGGTGGTAGCGGTCGTAGATCCTCTTCCAGTACGCGGCGCCCTCGGTGCCCTGCACCGGGTCCACGCTGACGCTCAGCGACGCCAGCACCAACTTCTCGTCCTCCGTGTTGCTGAAGTTCTTGTTATTCCGCCGCACGGCTCGGGTGGTGGCCACCACTCCGGCCGACGGCGAATGCCGCTGACGCTGCTCCTCCTCCTCGGGTGGTGCGCCGGCCATCAGCTCGCCACCGCCCCAGTCCACCGTGCTGTTCCCCCAGCCCCAGGTGAAGCCTTCGTCCATCGTTCCTACCGATTCGGGTAAACCATTAACCAATGCGAATCAAAGGTTTGTGCTTTGTGCTACAAATGCAGTGGAAACATGAATCCTACCTTGGCCTGCTGCCGCACAGGGAACCGCGAGGCCGGCGGTGTGGGAGACTGGCGGGGGCGGCCTGAGGGCTTGGGGCGGCGGCACCAGTGGAAAGGGCACGGGCCGGCGGACGTCGGGCAAGTCCGGCGAGCTGGGGGCGGTGGCGGGTGGGAGCGGGAGGAGCGATTTGGGGGTGGCGGGAGCGGGGCGATTTGGGAGGCGGAGGCGTGAGATTGGGGATCTGATTTGGGAGTCGGCACCTTCAGGCGGTGAGGTTTTGTTTGCCTCGATCCTACACGAAGGAGTGACAAAAATGAAGTGCGAGTGGATGTTTCAAATCCTGTGAAAATCGGATGTAAGCGGGGCGGGTTTTGCCGCAAACCCGTTGGGTGAGCCCGCGCCGCGAGTCCGCGTACTACGCGGATCTACCCGGCGGCGCCGCGAGCCCGCTTCTCTTCGTCGGGCCTACACACAGCAGAGCTCGGCCGCGTTCTCGCCGGTGATACGACTATACAAGGCAAAGGCCAATCCGCAAACGGCGGCGGTAGGCAGCCCCCACCACCCCAGCGGGTTCGGTCTGCCGTACTGTCATACCTAGGTGGTGCTGCAGCATCAACGATGGCCGCCGCCGGTGGAGAGCCGGCTGGCTGTGGGTATGGCCGCGTGGGCGTCGTCGAGGATGCGCCCATGGTTTGCCTTGTGCCTGGGCAACAAGCTGCTCGCCGGTGGGCGCCGCGGCAGCCTTTGCGACAGCCTTGGTCCCGTTCGACGTTGCGTTCCCCGGTGAAGCACGTCCTCGAGGACGGCGGCCGCGGCCGCTAGGTATTCAGAGGTACCTGTCACCTCACCGGCGCCCAAATTAACGGGCTATATAGCGCATGCATGCGTGTGATGATGGCAACTGAAAGAAATTTCCACCGGAGGGCCCTGCTGCTTATCTTAACCATCGATATATGTTTTGCTAAACAAAAGCTGCAGTTCTCCTCTGATATTAATGACGTACAAGAGCTTAATCACCTGGGACTCAGGATGGCAATATCCTATGGAATCACACCCAAAGGAAACTTTCCAAAGGATGGTTCAGTACCGAATTCTGTAGGATTGAGAATCCTATATTTTTCCGATGAAAATCCTTTTGTTCCAAAGGAGCCCTAAACATGCATGTTTTTTTGTACACCAAAAGCACCGGTTCAGCCGCACAGGCAAAGACAGCATAATCACAAAACAAACATGACATCGTGGTACAGTAACTGTATAACAGCAGCAAACTTTGCTGTTTCAATCATGTTTATAGCGACCCCAAGATACTATGAAGACATATCCGTTATTTATACTGGTAAACATCTGCCCTCAGTGGAAATTTTTACAAAGACGAAACAGAAGATCAAATCCACTTTCCTAAGCCCCGCACCACCCTTTTATGAGCCACCCCCAATACATCAAACCATTCTGATTCCTCGGCAGTTGTTTATGGAACTGTTGAGTGTAGAGAAGATGACAGCCTCGTGTTATTGCACGTTCCCGCTCTGCCACCTGGCAAGCAACAAAACAAATGCCTTTTGTTAGTTTGATCCAACCTAGTTTATAAGAGAGGATCTATGTGGTACCTTTCAAGATGAAGAATGGGCACGTACGTGTTGGCCTTCTTTCTGAAACTCTTACATGTCCTAATTTGAACCGGAGGTTGTAACACAGGGGGTGGGAGTGTTGCTTGCACTTGTAGTAGTAGTAGTACTAGGAGCAGCATTGCTCTCTGTAGCCCTTCCATTGCTCGATTCTGTCGAATGAGCTTCAGATGTGGATGCTGTTGGGCTATCGCCTGTTCTGCTACCTCCTCTAGTTTCCAGGCGCTCCATCATCCTTGACACAGAGGCAATTCCAGCATTAACTTCTCTTCTCACTTCAGAACCAAGATCCGCCACAGATGAGTTGCGTGAAAAGAGTCTCTCCTTCCACCCTCGAGTACTCTTTGTAATAGATTCTTTGTACCTGGATTATACAAAAGTAATAAGACGCTTAGGATATAAAAAAAAAATCCATATAATGGAAGGCTCAAGACAGATTTTTTAAAAAATATCCATACTTCATAGAGACAGCATTTAGGCGAGACTTCAGGGAGTCTGAAAAAGACTGAATATCTGATGGGCCAGCCCTATCTGGAGTTGATTGTCCAGTGGAGTGCCTCCTGTTACATCAGAATCATCATTTAGTTACATCACCGCAAAATCTAACATGTGAATGCAGTTTCTGAATCGATGGGATTACCTGTTAAAAAACCTAGGACTCGATACAGGAGTGCTATTTCCAGAAGAAACGACAGCATCCTGCTCAGCATCATAGGTAAGCATCCCAGGGCTTTGGTTGCCCACTTCTCCAATGCGAATAGCTCGTGGAGATGACTCACTAGCTCTAGGGGTCACAGGGTTTGAATCACTGTCCCCCTCCAGATGAGCAGATGATGAAGACATGGTGCCAGCAGAAGGTGAATTTGGATGTGCAGAGAAAACTAAGAACTGTGGGCGACCATGAGAGCCAGAACGGCCCCTGTGTCCCTCCCTTCTACCAAGATTGTGTGCCCTTCCCATTGCAGCGGCAGCAGCTAGATGCTGTAGTATACGCTCTTCAAGCTCAGCATCATTACCAACAACAGGTAACTGCACAGGAATATCTTGCTAATCAGGAAAAATTCAACAATAACACTTAACCAGCAAGCTAGAAGAAAATATATCATGAAGTAGTTTCATAACACATACATGCTGCAGCTCAAAATCCCCAAGAGCAGGATGATGGAAGATAGTTGTGTTCCGAGTTTGATTGGTTCTTATGTTCCTCTCACGCTCTACTGCCTCAAGCAGCTCCTGACTGAAACATCAGTTATGTTAAAATTGGACAAAAAGCAACTAGCCTGAGAGAACATGGGAAGCACCATATTTGCATAGCCAAGAATTAACTTGCCTGGTAGGATCCTTCATACTAATAGGCTGCCAACACATTGGGCATTGTGAACTTCTCTGACACCTATAGAAAAATCCCATCATCATTAGAGTGAAGAATATTTTGAACACGAACAAATGGAAAAACAGTTCAGGATCTGCCAAGCATCCTGCATGCATGGCTAAAATTCAGCGCCCTCGCACACATAAAATGTTTTGACACAATGGTAAAGACTGAGTTCTAATTTAAACCAATAAAATTTATGACTCTACCAGCATTGACGGAACAGCATAGAAAATAACAGAGGGCACACCTACCACAACTGATAATTATAGTCACATTAATTTTGATAAAAAAGGTTGATAAAGCCAGTGTGAGAACTGTTTGTTGAGCACAAAATGTTATCACCAATTTTTCTTAGTTGAGAGACAGTACAGTCAACAGTAGAACAATTTTCCCATGTCTAGGAAACTGTCTACTAGAAAGATGACAGGCGCTAAATTTAGGTAACAAGATTTTCATGTGCAGAAACGACTATACTAAACAACTTGTCCAATATTTCCAGTCACTATCAACTGTTGCAGTCTAAATAGAGGCAATAGGTATGGTCAACTAAACAAGTAAACAGTTGGAAAAGGCAAATTCTAAAGACATGAAGGTTTCAAATGTTCTAAAATGAAGCCCTTACTGAAAACCACTAACTCATTAGCCCAGATAAATTACAGATGGACCTAGTTACAGTTCATGTGCACGGTGGAAGTATATATAAAAATTGTAATATGTAGCATGTATACGTTAAAGCCAGTACCATACCATTCAAGAATGCATTGGAGATGGAACTCGTGTTTGCAGCTGGTCAACTAGAGAAGAAAATGGTTACCAAAATGTCATCTCTATGAAAAATGGTACAACTAACAAAATGGCAACTTACTGCAGAAGGGTCGCTCTCACAGAAATTTTCCAGGCAAATGCTACATGCATCATCGCATGCATCCTGAATGCCACCTTCCACAAAGGCTGCAGCTGATGTCAAACTCTCCATCTTGGCTTTCTCATCAGTTCCAGACGCCATTGCAAGGGAATCACAGCCCTGAAACCAAATATCCAAAAGGAGGGGTTCAGGATCATCGATGTAATTGCTCAATAAGTTGCCAGCTAATCATCATGTCTGGGATAACCAATAAGATCACAATTCCAATAAGATGAGAGGCAGTATCCACTGAATATTATTCACACTGAAGTGGAACACAGTACCAGGAAAATACCAATCCAAAACAATCCTCCAAATGAAGACAACGGGATCTACTTTGCAGGGCAACAACATTTCATCTTTCATTTTCCATTTCGATCCAACAGGATCCACAGAACCATAAAGCAAAGAATCAACAGCCTTGACATATTAATGCAAGGCGATGCTCTAAAACGCATTAGCAACCTCACAAAATGCAAACATTTTTTAGTGGACCAATCTATTCATTCGAATAGCTCAGAAAGCATAAGGGCAAAGGTAATGGTACCCAAAAGTATTTAGCTGAGGCAAAACATGAAAGATAGAAACCCACTAAAAGAAAGGTTTCACCATAAGGCGCCCCTCAAAACTAGCAGCTGCATTACTTTGAGAGGTTAAAATCTTAGGTGAAAACCAAAGGATAATTCAAAGCCACTGGCACTGACATCTCCCCACGCAAGTCTACTGAAACTTTTTTTTTTGTTACTAATCTACGATCACATCTTTGGACCTTACACAAAACCGAACAAATGCATCTAAAATCCCAGAGGTACAGGCAAAAAAACAGTAGCAAATACCGCATCTTTGCATATCAGTAGGCATACTAATGAATCACGTTCATTCCAGGCTCCATTGCAGAACATGCTGAGAACACAAAACCACACTCAAGCATACACATATACCACTTAAAATGACAGCACGACAGTATAACCCCATCAGCAACACTAGCCTGTTACACCCGCGGTTTGGTTTACTCCACGTGAAGGCCCGTTTTCAGATCAGATGCAGCTCAGTATATACACTATAATTGCCCCCAATTAAAACACACACCATTTCTTTCCCCCACCTCGACCAAAGAAAACCCCAATCCCGACTAGTCGCTTCTCCAGCGCAAAGAACCAGCCAACCAGCTCAATTCCACAAACGACGTCCGACCCAGACCCAAATCCACGATCCAAACCACGCCCAAACCAATCGTTTCCCGAAAACCACAACCTAGAAAGAAAGAAGAAGAAATACCCCCCAAAAAAGCTACCGTACGGCACCAATTCTCCAAATCGCCGCTGAATTCCGCCACCCAGAACCCCAATTCCCACCAAATGGAAGAGCCCCGAGGCAGCTAACCTACCGCCCCCGAATCCGCTACGACGCGCCGACGCCAACGACCAAACCACACCGGCAGGCCCGCCCGAAATTCCCCGCAACCAAGCCCCAACCCCCGTGGTCCCCCAAATCGAACAGCGAGGCGCCCGCATACCGAACCGCGCATCGGAGGGAGCGAGGAGAGCGATGCGAGCGAGCGAGCGAGCGGGCGGGCTTTGGGATCTGGGCTTACCAGGCAGCCGCCGGGACGCCGGCGACTCCACCCGATCCGGCTCGGATTCGATGCGTGCGGCGTGGGGGAGCACGGAACCCTAGCCCCTCCTCCTCACCCTCTCACCCCCTCTCTCTCTCCGCTTCTCGGTGTGAGCCGTGAGGTCTAGACGATGGGGAAAGGCGGAGAGGGGAGGGGAAACGAAACGAAAAGGGGTGAGGCGAGCGAGGCGAGAGACGCGTGCCTCGTCTCCACTCGGCCCCCACCCGCCCCGCCTGCCCTCCGCGGTGGGCCCCGCCGCCCCCTCTGTCCACCACCTCCTCCCTCCTCCCACCGCTACCTCAGCAGCTCCCGACCCCACGCACACCGACGTGTGGGCCGGAGAACCGTCGGGCCCAGGTGTCGGCGAGGCATGTGGCGACGGGGCCGTGCGCGTTAGGGTAGGCGATGGTAGTTGGTGCGAGGGGCAGAGGGCAGCTAGCTAGCTAGCTAGCCCGCTAGGACACGGCGGTGCGGGTCGGCCCTGGCTCCTCCAAGTACCCGTCTTGACCGGCCCAACCCCCCGTACCCGCGCGCGGCCGCCCGGGGCCCACGTGTCTGCGGGCGCGGCAGGCGGGGAGGGTGGGATGGGTTTGTGGAGGAGCTCGTGTGGGTCCAGAATGGCAGTGGCTGCGGCTACGAGTCTGGCCGTGAGCGCGCGACGGTAACGGCACGTCGGCGTCGCGACCGCGGCCGGCGCCGTCGGGGATAACGTAGGAAAATCATGTCAGCGCGAGGGGATGACACGTGGGGTCATGTGAGATGGACTGTTCTGCCCCTGAGGCGACGGGCTCGATTCCTGATGAGCAAGGGGCAGTTCAGGCATTTGGTCTGTACTCGTGACTCGTGTGGGTTCCTAATCCCTAATGATCAAGCAGTGTGGAAGCTTGTAAACCAAATACCTTCATTTCTGGATAGGGTTCGAGGGGATTTCGTCTAAAAGCTTCGTTCCGATGGACATGTGTGAGCTGGTGTTTGTCTTTGTCGGTCCCTACCGTAATTGGACGACCGTGATGTAATTAAACTTTGCAGATAAAGGCTGCCACCACATCTTTGATGTGCTACTATCACTGTCACATTTGGTGTGCGCCTATGGCCTTGTTTAATTCGCTCGATTCGATCGAATTCACGCTCTGTTTTACGCATTGAACAACGTGCCCTCTCTCTGCTTTTTCGATTCCCAGTACATTTTTCTACAGTGCATGCTTAAGCTTACGTAAGCCATAGTTTACTGGGTTGGTGTTTGATCGTTTAATACAGAATATGGCAAACCATGGTTTTTTCTTGCCCTTTGATCCACTCGTTGTACATTCTTCTATTCAGCTAGCGTTTCAAATTTTTATGTCTAAAAATTTATTGGCCACACTTTTTAGCGGCAACTCATGCACGCCTCGTGTTAATCGTGGTAAAATAGTGCTTAACAGAACGAAAACATGTCATAGTATATGTCTTTTGCCTAAATTGTGTTTACTCCATTCACTTGTAAATAAAATAGACGCCGGTGCTTGTCCGATTAATGCAGCTTCAAACACCCAAAATTTGCCAAGAACTCGTAGACATGTTTATTTCTTGCCGGTCAAAGAAGCTGTGACTTTTCTGCCCCTGCGGTGACGGCACGTCGGCGTCCCGACCGGCCAGCGTCGTCGGTGATAATATAAAAAAAATCTCGTCAGCGCGAGGGGGTGACAGGTGGGCCTTGGAGAGACGGACTTTTCTGCCCCTGCGATGGTGGCCCTCTTCTGTTTGAGCAAGGGCAGTTCAGGCATTCTCGCTGTCGCTGTGAAGTTTATAAAGGCAAAGCACTCTAGTGGAAAAGCATGTAGTAATCCAAATATCTTCGTTTATGGATAGAATTCGAGGAGGGTTTGATTGATCCAATGGCTTGTTGTGATCATGTGATGGTCATGTGTGAGCTGGTGCTTGTCTTTGTTAGGCCCTACCATGATTGGACGGATCATGATGTAACTTGAGCAGGTACTTACGAGTTACGACCATTTAGCGTAATAAGGCCATGTTTGCATCCGTGCCAAATTTTCGCAAACAAATGCGGCCAGCACTTTTTTTTTTGGTGTAGGCTCTTTTTTTTTAACGTGTCTGTTGTAAATAAAATAGGTGTGGACATGTTGTCACTCTAGTGGAGACGTAGCAATAGATTGCGCTAGCATCTTAATTCTTAAATCACATCAAACCAAGAACACACAGGAAAATGGTAAGAATAACAACCGTTTGGACAGAGCACATGAAAAGCATGGGAATTCAATCTTGGTACAACTCTTATGGAGCTTGTAGAACCAACTTCATAGGATTTACATGGCTCAATCCATTGTTCGAGAGGGCATCGTGTGAAAACTTCCTGTCATTTCTCTAAGACCGTTCCGTTTTTTTACGTTCGTTCCTTGTAATCTTTTCTTTAGACTCGCACTTCTTAACTGACATAAAGTTAATACTCTAAGCAAACACATGGCATCCAAAATTTAATAAATTATATCAGGCGTCGTGAGTCGTGACCAGCGATCCCGTTGGGGGATAACGTCGGAGTATATTCTCAGCAGTCAGTAGGGAGGATACGTAGGGCACAGAGGGACGGACTCTTCTGCCCCTGAGGTGCTGCCTTGGGTTCCTTTTGAACTAGGGGCAAGTCGGGCATTTGATCCCTCGATGTGGGGCTAAGCTCGACCTTAACAAAGCAGTCCAATGAAAGCATGTAAAATCCACATATCTTCATTTGTGGGAATCCGAGGGGATTTGTCCAAACTCTATAATCTTGTTCTGATGGATATGTGTGAGCTGGTCTTTGTTTTTGTCGATCAAGCCCAATCATAAATTGGTCGCTCGTGATGTATCCATGTAATATATTCCACCGTCAATCCGCTTTAGCAAATAGCTATGTTCGCATAATTGCATTGGAGTACAAATTCGGAGAAATGTGACCACACCATTTTTAGGCGCTATTTTTTTTTTGCTTTACTATGAGCACTGTTGGAGTTAACTGCATTTAAGAGACTCTTTATTTTCGACTCTCTATTTGACTGTCTATTTGCTTTTCTATAAAGATTCCATTTTATATTAAGTATCTCACTCCAACAAACTCTTTATTTCCCACTCTCTAACTCTCTTTCCACACTGACGCATGGGTCTCATGCGTCATTCCACACTTGGTAAGCCAGTTTGGCTAGCCGGACTGACTAGCAAGGTTTGGCTAGCGAGGGAGTCAATTTGGAGAGCCGGATGACTTTGCGAGTTGGATAGTTAGTCTGTTAGAGAGCTGTTTTGATGTTGAGTAGCCAAAATTTAGTTTGATAAGCTATTTGACTAGTCTCTTGGAGATGCTCGATAGACTTACCGAGTTTTAAGGCTTATTTTACTGCTAAGTGGTGGAACACGCTATTCCTATTTTTTTTATAGAGAGAGGAGGTGTGGGCTAACTTATAAAAAGAATGAAATGAAACGAACACGCTACTATCGGGGATGTTGTTTTTTCCTGAGAAAAAGAAAGAGAGCGCGTGGGCCTCGCCGAGCCGTGCTCCAGCAGAGGCACGGCTAGCCGGGCATGTGCGTCGGTAACTGTTCTTAAAAAAAAATGCGTCAGTAACTCAGGGTTAATTACCACGCGTTTGAGTGGTCGACGGTTATTAGAGAATGTCTGAGGGTTCTCTATTTTTAATCTAACTAATATATTTTGCTGAAAAAAATCCAACTAATATATAGGGAAAGCTTTTTCAAAAATAAATTTTTTCCAATAATAATTATTGAGATGAACCAAAGATCCATCCAACTCATCCCAAATAGAAGGAGAGTTGTGATGAACAAGATAATTGTGAAACTGCTAAATGAACTCTCCCAATAATTATGAGAGATATTGTAACATCCCTATTAGCCGACTATTAGAAAATATTTATTGGGAACTGATGGACATGCTTAACTGACAGTTGTTGGCCTACAGAGGCAAGAACAAAGACCTTACTCTGCCCCTAAAAGGTTTGTCCCGTTTGTCAAAATTGGTAGTTCTACTTGTTTAGAAATTAGAATTAGAAAAAAAATACTCAAAAATTGTAAAGATGAAGTTAGCTAAATGATATTCTTGTTGGGGGACTGGCCCGTCCAGGAAACACCTTCACCCGATGACTGTAAGCCCAAGTCGTTTGCCTTCGCTACCGGCAGTCAAAAGACTATTGTCTTCGCCGGGCGAAAAGATAACGAGAAGCGATCAGTTGCTCCCGACGCCAATGAACATATGGCACCTTATGCGAAGGCATTATCTGATGTCCAATTGCCTTCGCTGCCCCAACTCATTCTGACAAGGGTGCGAAGGTAATTCTCAATATTGTAAACGTTCGGTTCGTTTTGTTATACAGGCTCAAGACAAGCTCGGGCGATGGCGCGGCAGTCCGTTCCTTCCCGAGCGGGAGAAGGCGCTGCCTTGCCGAACAAGCGCCTGATGATGAAGCCGGCGGGAATGCACCTGGAGGTGAAGGCGATAAAGGTCACTGGAGGCACGGTGAAGGCAGTGTGGACCAGGTCCAAACCGAGTCAAAGACGGAGTTGCTGGTCTACGTATTCACACTAGGACATATGAATGTACTCTAATGCCCCTGGAAAGTCTAAGTTGTTTAGTCTAGAGCATGATGCCTGGTTTCCAGGGGTATAAGAGGAATGTAAAAAGTGCCTCTTGACCTCCCTATAAAAGGGGGCCTCCCACCAACGTGTAAAGGGCTGATTCCCGAGAATATTGATAAGTGATATACTGTTGCTTGTCATTGTTCTCTGTTTCGGTTGTTGTTTGGGCCCTTTTTAGCTTCGGCTATAACCCAACAACTGGCGCCCACCGTTTGTGCAGTGCACGAACAAAACCCACGATAACCACCATGCCACCCAAAAAGCCAACCAAAAAACCAACCAACACCGTCGAAGACACCACTCATACCGAAGCCGCTAACCAACCCTCAACCCTACAAATCAGCCTACCACCAGTAACTGAAGCCATTCTTGATGATCAAGAAATCGATGAAGAAACCCTTACCACTGAGGAGAGAATGCACCGACTTGAGGAAAGACTTCGCCTTCGACGCCTCGAGCAGCACAGAGAGCTGGATGCTGCACAGCTCGAACTAGAGCAACAAATGCAAGAGGAGAAAGAGGAACAGCAACATCAATTACTGCAAGTCAGGAAGCAATTGGAAGAGCTGAGGCAAGCGAAGCAAAGAAGACTGAACTCCACTGGTTCTAGAGCTGCGAAGCTCCGTGAAGAACTTGAAAAAGCCAAGAAACAAGTTGCTCAACTCCAAGCAGAACTCAACGATCCAATCGCCTTCGGCAATGCTGGAACAAATCACATTTCCACATCGGAAACTGGCTTCCAGGTGTTGCATACACGTCCAATTGACCGCACCTGCCCTCTCTCAGAAAGTTTGCAATTAGCAAGATGGCCACCTTCATACAAGCCAATCTCCTTACCAAGGTATAATGGCCTCACCGACCCCAAGCAATTCCTCATGAGTTATGAAGCTGCAATAGCTTCGGCAGGGGGAGATGATGTGGTGTTGGCAAAATCTTTCATTATCGTCTGCGATGGCACAGCAATGAACAGGTACACCAAGCTCCCAGGGCTATCCATCACCAGCTGGTATGATCTGAAGAGAGAATTGATCAAGAATTTCAGCATAATGGGAGACCAGGCACTTTCATATGCAGAGCTAACTCTACATCAGCAGCCGAAGGAGTCTCTGGAAGACTACTTTCGCAGGTTTGTCGGACTCCGTTCTCAGGCTCCTCATATTCCTGATGAAGCCGCCAAATTTGCTGCAATTCAGGGGCTTCGGCCAGGTCCTTTCGCTCAGCACATTGCAAGGGAAACACCAGCAACACTTGGAGATCTTTACGAGGAGTTCAAAAAGTATTGTCGATCTGACAATGACAATCGAATGAGAATTGCCAGAGAAGCCGTCCTGAAAAATCAGTATGATTCCCAAAGCAAGCAGCATCACTACAACCAAAACCATTACCAAAACTACCAATCACAAACCATCATGAGCGTGAAAAATTCGCCTTCGCTCCCACAAAGCAAGCCTACCTTCCCAGAAAATCAGTTCCAGAATCAAAGAAATGAGCCTACCCAAAGGGGTGGAAGAACCGGCCGAGGCCGAGGAAGAGGAAGAGGTCCACCTTCGGGACCAGAGCTTTTTTGTCAATATCATGGCAAAAATCACACCCATGGCACAGAGCAGTGCCGAGACATCAAAAGAACTATTGACAAGTTGAAAGCAGAAAAAATCCAAGCTACCCAAACGAAGCCATTCTCGGCTTCGCCACCCAACACTCAAACTCAGCCACAAACCCAAGCTATCCAACCATACTGCCCAGTTTATCCCTCCCTCAGCTCAAACTTCGTTCACCCAACAACCGCGATGGCGACTCAATTTTCGCCTTCGCCCCAAACTTTCCAGCATTACTACCCACAGACCATGTACCCACAGTTTTACCCTCAAAACACCCAGCCTACCCAAAACAAAGACATCAAGGTAGAGGAATTACCACCTCCACCTCCACCTCCCAAAAACAGCAAGACCCAAACACCGCAAACCCCTTGCCCAGTTACGGCCTCATTATGCCTATAACTGGAGGATCATCACTCGCCTTCGAAACAAAGAAGCAGAGGAAGAGTTATTTTCGCCAGGTCAACAACATCTCCGTTGACGGTCCTTACAAGAAGTCGGAATGGTCTCACATGCCAATCACCTTCACCGAAGAAGATCTCAAACTCCACAACTTTCCACACAATGACGCAATGTCAATCGAAGCCAACATCGCCGGCTGGAGAATTGGGAAAGTGCTAGTGGACACAGGCAGCTCTGCTGATATCATCTTGGCAAAGACTCTCAGATCGATGACAAATATCAACCCAGATAATTTGGAGCCATCTGATACACCTCTGGTCGGCTTCGGGGGGAAGCGCACAGCAACATTGGGAAAAATCACATTGCCAGTATCCTTCGGCGACACATCAAACGCAAGAACAGAGTTCATTACCTTCGACGTCGTTGACATGTTATTCGACTACAATGTTATCTTCGGTAGAGGAGTCATAAATACCTTCGACATCATCATAAGGCAAGCATTCTTGTGCATGAAAATGCGAGCTCTCAAAGGAGTTATCACAGTCTATGGTGACCAAACAGAGGCCAGAAGAATTGAATATGCCAACACCCCAGGCCAGCGAAAAGTCCATGTTCTCGAAGAAAGTGATCCCATTTACCCAGAGGAGAAGCCAAAAGCTGAGAGAGACAGCAAAACTATGCAAGGGGCAACAGAAACCAAAGAGGTGCAATTGCAGCCAGACGTCTTCGATAGAAAAGTCATCATCGGCTCAGATCTCGAGCCAGACAAAGAAGAAAGACTCATCGAGTTCTTGAGAAATAACAAAGATGTTTTCACATGGTCAAGCAAAGATTTGCCAGGAGTTGACAGAAGCATAGTTGAGCACAAACTATCAATCAGCCCTGATATGAGGCCGAAGAAGCAGAAACTGAGGAAAATGTCCGAAGAAAAAGTGAGTGCAGTCAAGGCCGAGTGCAAAGGCTGCTCGATGCAAACGTTATACGCGAAGTCGAATATCCCAAGTGGCTAGCAAACACTGTGCCCGTAAAAAAGAAAAATGGCAAGTGGAGAATGTGCATTGACTTCACCGATCTCAACAAAGCATGTCCCAAAGATGATTTCCCACTCCCAAGAATAGACAAGATCATTGATCAGGCTGCTGCAAGGGAGATGGTGTCTCTCCTTGATTGCTTCTCCGGTTATCATCAGATCTGGATAAAAAAAGAAGACGAAGAAAAAACCAGCTTCATCACTCCGCTTGGTACATTTTGCTTCATCAGAATGCCAGAGGGCTTCGCAATGCTGGTACCACTTTCTGCCGCATGTCCAGCACCGTATTCAAAGAAGAACTATTCAAAACTATACTTGCATATGTTGATGACATCTTGGTCAAAAGCATCAATAGACAAGATCATGTATCAGACTTGGCAGTTGCCTTCGCTAGAATGAGACAAGCGGGTCTCAAGCTCAACCCGGAGAAATGTGTCTTCGGAGTGACTAGAGGAAAGATACTCGGCTGTCTGGTGTCAGCCAACGAGATCAAAGCCAATCCAGATAAGATCAATGCAATCCTCAACATGGAAGAGCCAAAATGCATTAGAGATGTGCAGAAACTCTCTGGCAGAATCGCAGCACTTAACAGATTTATTGCCAAGGCAGCTGAGCGCAGTTTACCCTTCTTCGCAACTCTCAGAAACGCATCAAAGTTTGAATGGGGAGAGGAGCAATCCAAGGCATTCCATGAGCTAAGGCAGTATCTGATGCAGCTCACGAAGCTGACAACACCTGACCCGAAGGCACCTTTACTATTATATATTGCAGCTTCGCAATCAGCGGTTAGTGCTGCACTCATTGCGGAGAAGCTGGTCGAAGGAAGAATTATACAGCAACCGGTCTACTATGTCTCTGAGGCACTGGCTGGATCGAAGCTATTCTATACTGAGATTGAGAAAATGATATATGCAGTCGTGATGGCATCCAGAAAGTTAAGGCATTATTTCGAGGGACACAATATTAAAGTGTTGACAGATCAACCACTAAAAGAGCTACTAAGTAACAAAGAGGCCTCAGTAAGAATACGGAAATGGGCTGCTGAAGCGCCCCTGCCTAAGCAGAGACTAAATGTGATACAAATTATCAGTCCCAGGAGGCTGATACACATTTATTCAACAGATGATACAGAAACTTACAGCCCACGAGGAAGCGGGCACCTAATACAAACTAAGACTGCTAAAAGGTAAACTACGGCGGTGAGCCAAAGGATGAACCAGACCGGTTCAACCAAGGGATCAGAGTTCTGCGACAGCGAAGCCATCTTGGGCGGGGCCAAACTCCACAGGCAAGCTGGGTGCGGAAGCGACCACCTATTCAGCGTCCTCAACAAAATCCGGGTCTTCTTCTGAATTTAACAACAACAAGGGTGAGTACAAAAGTACTCAACAAGCCCAATCACACCCACGGAGGGGTTAACACAGAATTATGCATTTGATAAATCAAGGAATAAGGCTAAGGTTTAAATTTGCAATAAAGCTAATTTTTCTCATGCAATGGTTTAACAAGGAACAACTTTAGCAAAGCAAGCTCTTTAAAACAAGACAATTAAGTGGGGGGGGGGTTGATCCACAAAGGATCCATCTTTTAAGTGCTACCGGATTTCCCATCCGCCGTAGCTTTTGGCACAAAGCCGAACTCATTCCAAAACACACACTCCAACCCATCCCAAAACCTCAGTATTGTGACCAAGCCATAACTCGCCCATAACCGTGGGCACGGCTATTCGAATAGATTGGAAACTCTGCAGAGGTGTACACTTTCACCACAAGTAGGGTACCGCAACACGATCACCTTAGTGTCAGTGCGGATCTATCGAAGTCATTACCCACCATAGCCAAAACTGCCTAGCCATCACGAGAAAAACACCAAGGGGTTTATGTCACTAAGACGGCAACCATGTCACTAAGACGGCACTTGGTTTTCCCGCTGCACACCTGCCTCCAGATAACCAACAGCACGGCTAGTGGGATTTAGACTAAGCCCTTGCACCATACAAGAGTCGAGTGGTTGTACGAGTAAAGTGGGTTAGGCAAGATGACACATCACTTTGGTTTAAAACCGGACAAAATGGATATCTCCCAACATGCTTAACCACAAAGGTACAAGCCTCCTTAATGGCATTTCACAAAGTTATGCCCATCCATTTTATCCACACAGTTTTACTCTTTTCAAACCCAAAACCCAAAACCAAAACCAACTCACACAGTTGATCTTTTGATAAAACAAGTGTATAGTCATGGTTGAGTAAGGGTAACAAATCCTATGCATTCTAAACCTAAGCATTCTAGAAAGTGTTATCACTTAAACATAGTAAATCATATTTAGTGATAACTGGGTGATCAAGGAATGTCATATCAATCAAGGAGTGGCTAACCAACCGGGTTTTGAAACTAAAACAATGCAATAATCAAAGGCTTAATGGGTTGTGTTTATAAAACATGGGATAAACATGCATCAAAGGATGGGATTGGACTTGCCGTCAACAAAAGCTCCTGGGAGATCCTGCTCGGGGTACGGGTCCTCGGAGTCGGGCTC
>CM014277.1:60225430-60250292 GCA_004135705.1 Alloteropsis semialata
ACTCCGTGCGACGATAGAACTCATGACAATACTCCAAAAAAGCATCATGGCTAGAGTTTGGATAAAGCCGCTGAAACTCCTTCCATGCGAAGCCAGATATACAAAGCTGCCCATCACGCATGGCCAGTGGAGTAAGTGTAACCATTTCATCGCCCTGAATATACACAAATGTACAAGTTCAAAAGAGCTGCTTGTTCAAGTCCTACTCTAATTACAATGCAAAGGCCCCTAGACCTGTGGATCTGCCCTCGGGGCTCCCTGGTCACCCCGTCCTTGCGAAGAAGAAGCGCCGGCTTCGCCAGTAGCGGCCGCAGTTGCAGCAGAGCCGGACCCGGCTCTGGCTTCAGCAGCTTCCTTGGCAGCAGCAGCCCTCGCGGCGGCTTCGGCCTCAGCTTTTTGCTTCCTCAGTTCCTTGGATTGAGAATACAAAAGCTATCAAATAAACAACAAAAAATTAAGGATAAAAAAGAATAAAAGTCGAAAGTGAGGATAAATAACAAAATACCTTCGCAAGTCGTTCTCGGATCAAATTTTGAGCTGCTGAACGACCACTGACAACCCAAAACTGCTTGAGAAAGAGGGTCTTGGCTTGCAAAATCTTCAACGGGAAATACTCGGTGTCAGCAGGATCCCTGGGTGCCGGATAAGGATAACCCCTCCGAAGCAAAGCATTGTAGTGATCATAGCCGTTATCCGAGAGAATTTTCATCAGGTTGCATGAGCAGAGATTGACAGCGAAGTCACTGAGAGTCTCCACGACACTGGGAAGCGAAGCAAATTCATTATCAATCCAATCAAAGAGCTTGTCCAAGCTATATCCTTTGCTGGGGAAGGCAGCGGGCTCCGCACCAAATTGCCTCAAAGCATCTTTATATAAACGATACAACTTCAGGCCTCGCTCCCAGGCAGCATCAACCATGCTCTCATTCTCCTTGCGAAGGTTAAGGCTGGACGTCTGCAGCTGCAAGGCCTCACGCTCAAGGGTTTCGTTGCGAGTCCGATACCTGTCGACATCGCTCGAAAGTTTTTCCTTCGCAACATTGAGAGTATTCACCTCATTTTTAAGCACAGAAATCAAATCGGTGTCCTTAACAATTTTCTTGCGAAGGCCCTCCAAGGTGTCATCCTTATCATTAATTTTAGACTCCAAAGCAGCAATCTTATCCTTGAGGGAATCGGCTTCACCAGCTTTAGCCTCCAAAGCAGCAATCTTATCCTTGAGGGAATCGGCTTCACCAGCTTTAGCCTCCAAAGTTGTCACTTTTTCCTTTAAAGAGTCATTCTCAGCCATAATAGTTTCTCAATCTTGGCGAAACAGAGCCTTCTCATTTTCAAGATCTTGCTTAATTCTATCAACAGTTGTTTGGATCTGAAGAAGCTCTGCCTTTTCCCCCGCAATTTCTCTAGCTCCGCGCGCTCAGCAGCAACTAAATTGAGGTTGGGAACTTGAGCCGCCAACTCATTGATAGCTACAACAACCTATGGAAGGAAAAAGATCAGATTCATGGAACAGAAAGAGTGAAGCTAAGGGCAAAAACTCAATCACATACGAAGGCGACAAGGACAAACCTTCATTCCCGAAGCCAAAATAGTCAAACATGTGCTTTCAGGATCAAGTGTCTGGACAAGTCGTTGGTATGCTGCATGCAAAAAACGAAGATAAAACTGTTATCTTCGCAATATAGCCAAAGGAAAAAACCAGCTACAATCCCAAACAAAAAACACCTTCCAAATCAAAATCTCGAAGAGGCCCACCTTCGCGCACGCGAGATGGCTCATCTCCCTCGCCACCTACTAAACGATAATCGCATTAGCATAAAACAGAGCAAGTAACACCGCCAAAGGAAAAAGCAAAGAAACAACATGAGTACCTTCAGGAAGAGGAATACTCCTACCCATATCAACATCCATATAAGACATATAAGTTGCAGAAGCGGCAGCCCTCTCAGCAGCTCCGGAAGTTTCGGCTTCGGCAGCCTCTTTCCCCCTAGCCTCGATATCAATTTCAACAGTCCCAGCAGCATGGGCTAGAACTTCCAAAGAATCCTTGACAGGGGAGGAGGAGACCAAAATAGGCGAAGGAGGACGAGCAAGTTCAGCATCCTTAGGGGCTTCGGCAAGCTCAGCATCCTTAGGGGCTTCGGCAGCAGGCTCTTCAATATTAGTTTCGCCATGAGCACCCTCGACATGAACCTCCTCCGGCACATTTTCCATAATAGGAGCATCCCGAACAGGAGTCTCCTCAAACATACTAATATCAATACCGTCGTCAAATGGGTCTGGAACCCGAATATCCTCAGTCGTGTCATCAACGCCTTCACAAATAATATTGACATCAATCACAGGATTCTGCGCCAAATAGTCCCCTAGTAAAGGAAGACTGGTGCCCTGAAAGTAATTGCCAAAGAGAGCAACCTCACCTAAGAAAACATCATCCTCACTGCGGGGGGCAGAGCTCATGAAACCGGTCACCGGCGAAGGCGGCCGCCGCATCACTGACGAAGCCGGCACTGCCGCGGGTGGAGCCATCACTACTGCTGGTGGCACCCGAGGAGAACGAGGTGGAAGACCACCACGCGAAGCTGAAGAGGTGACCTTGGCGGCCGGGGCCACAGCCGACAAGGGCACAGCAGCAATCGGCGCATCCAGACGACGTCTCTTGGCCGACTCATGAGAGCTGCTGCTACCTCGCTTGGCCGGAGTGGCGGACGAAGCAGCCTTCACAACCGATTTTTTCCCACGGCCACGCCCTCCCCCGCGAGGAGCGCGCGAAGGCGCAGAGTCATCATCTTGCTCCTTCGCTCTCGATTTCCCCTTCTTATCTTTCTTCTCTTTCTTGTCTTTTCTCTTCTCCCTAGAAGAGACGGGAACCTCGCGTTCACCGTAAGAAATCCCCAGCTCCTCAAAGACACGGTTGATTCTGACATGAACAAACTTGTCTTCGGAGCTATGATGCTCTTTGGTGTTGTAAAACCCAAGAATATCATTTGCTCGTTGCTCAACTTCAGCAACAAAAGTCGCCGCAGACATACCTTCGGGAAGGCGGGCTCCAAAGCGGGGAAAACAAACCTTTGTGTGCTCCTTCAAACCTTTCCATTCAACATCAAAAGGCCCCCAACCGGCCGACAAGGGATAAATCCCGCAAGCAAGATCAGCAGCAATGCCCTCCTCAATCAGGTCACGGCTGCATATCGTCTGCGAAGCCGGCTGAAAAGGCTTCCAACAATCGGAGAAACCAGGGCTGTCTGCATTGAAAGGCGGACAGGAAATAAACTTAAGCCAATCTATATGACTGTGCAGAGGGTAAGAGATAGACTTTGTCCCATCTTCCATAATCCTTTCCTCCGAAGGCACCCTCACATAAAACCAATACCTCTGCCAATCTTTGGTCCACTTGTTCTTCTGAGCGAAGGAAGTTTTCACCTTCGCAAAATGAACCCCCCCGGCGACGCCCGGTGAAAGTCACACACCCAAAGTCCGGCGTGAATAATTCACTATCAACTTCAGATGATTTGCTTTGATTATGACCCTCATAAAGTCGAAGAAAGCCATCCACAGTAACAGCTCCCTCATGCGTCTTCACAGCCCAAAAGAACCGAAGAAGATGACTAATGGCATTTGGTGTCAAATGATGCAGCTGCAGACCATAAGGTGCCATCATCTTCACAATAATATTGTCAATTGGCATTTTTAGGCCCGCGATGAAAAAGTCTGTGAAAACCACGGCTTTGTCTGCGCGAGGGTCAGGAGTGGTATCATTGCCAGGCGCACGGCCCCAACCCGCAGGAAAATACCCTTTCTCCTCGTAGAACTTGATGTCACGAGTGCCAACTTTGGACTTTCCGAAGACAAGCGTCTTCTCCCTCTTATTGCTGATATCCACCAGCTCCTCTACTTCAGCCTCGACATCTTCCAGATTCTCTTCTTCGCCATCCTCATCACCACCCTCCTCATCACCAGTATGGTCTTCACCAGAGTCCTCTCCCACATTTGGTGTCTCTTCCTCAATCTGTTGAGCAAGACGAGTAGCTTCGTCATCATCCAAACCACGACCAGGAGAAGATCCTGTTTGCTGAGCATTAAAGCCGCCATCGCTAGCCATGTCAATAAGTGAAGCAGTTTGCTTGACGCACACCGCTGCAGAAATGACAATAATTGTCATTACATAAGCGAAGAAAACTGGCAAGAAGAAAAACACCGAAATACGAAGTGAAAACCTTACTTGTACAGAGATCGATGTCGGAGAAGAAAACAACAGCACGAATTCAATTAACAGCTTACGACCAGTTAGCGCGAAGAAGCTTCTGCAGTCGAAAGCGATTGACAGCGAAAGCAAGTAAACGTAAAGGGGGGACCCCTTCGGTCCTATTTATAGGGCAGTAAAAAACTAACCGTTACCGCGGCTCAGAATTCGAAAAGGCCCAGAAAATTTCAAAATATAATGCAAATAAAAAATAAAAATAAAATAGGGAAAATAAAAAATGTTGAGTACGAAGCCAATCTTAAGAGCGAAGACATCGAGTCGGGACTTACTCCAACGGGAGGAGGCGTTTCTCTGTAACAGGCGAAGGCAATCCTGAGTTTTCGAGGACATCGGCCTGTTGGAGAAAGCCCTCGTCCGCGAGGGGCTACTGTTGGGGACTGGCCCGTCCAGGAAACACCTTCACCCGATGACTGTAAGCCCAAGTCGTTTGCCTTCGCTACCGGCAGTCAAAAGACTATTGTCTTCGCTGGGCGAAAAGATAACGAGAAGCGATCAGTTGCTCCCGACGCCAATGAACATATGGCACCTTATGCGAAGGCATTATCTGATGTCCAATTGCCTTTGCTGCCCCAACTCATTCTGACAAGGGTGCGAAGGTAATTCTCAATATTGTAAACGTTCGGTTCGTTTTGTTATAAAGGCTCAAGACAAGCTCGGGCGATGGCGCGGCAGTCCGTTCCTTCCCGAGCGGGAGAAGGCGCTGCCTCACCGAACAAGCGCCTGATGATGAAGCCGGCGGGAATGCACCTGGAGGTGAAGGCGATAAAGGTCACTGGAGGCACGGTGAAGGCAGTGTGGACCAGGTCCAAACCGAGTCAAAGACGGAGTTGCTGGTCTACGTATTCACACTAGGACATATGAATGTACTCTAATGCCCCTGGAAAGTCTAAGTTGTTTAGTCTAGAGCATGATGCCTGGTTTCCAGGGGTATAAGAGGAATGTAAAAAGTGCCTCTTGACCTCCCTATAAAAGGGGGCCTCCCACCAACGTGTAAAGGGCTGATTCCCGAGATATTGATAAGTGATATACTGTTGCTTGTCATTGTTCTCTGTTTCGGTTGTTGTTTGGGCCCTTTTTAGATTCGGCTATAACCCAACAATTCTTAAATAGAATTCTAGTATTATACTTTTGTAAGCATCATAGGCATTTTATTTACAGTTGGCTGCAACTGCGAGTGACGGTGAAGGGAGACGAAGAAAAGTCGGAAGAGAAAACGGAAACCAATGGAGAAGCAAGTCGAGCTGGGCTTGGACCGCCAAGCCCAGCTCACGCTGCCTGGACTTGACCTGGACGTCGCCAAGCTCAAGCCCAGGAACTCACGAAGGAGACGTGCACCCAAGGCCCGGAGTACGGGCGAAGCCGGGGCAAGGAGTTTTTATTATCCAAACTCGTGCCAAAAAAAAAAAGTAACTATTGTCCAAACGGCATTGAATGAAAAGCTTTCCACGTACAAAGCCACCAAAACCCTTGCATTCGCTGAAAATAACATTCCATCATTTCCCCCTTTCCCAACTTTCTCAAATCTGAATCCGGAAAAATTATCACAAGTTTGAAGTGGTGCAGCCACTACGGTAATCCGTTAAGAGAGTGGGCCCGTCCTCCAGTCTCCAGTGGATTGCCACCGTGGCCCACCAGCACCGCCCCGGCCGGCCGTCGTGGCCTCATCCCCCACCCTCACCGTCCTCCGCCCACCGCTGCTGCGCCTCCGTCTCCTCCCGCCCCCGGAATCCACCCGCCTACCGCCCCGCCAGATTCCCCCGAGCTCCAGTCCAGGCCGAGCTCGCTCGCTCCCTCCGTCCCCAATTAAAGAACTCCACTCCACTCCGCTCCACTTCGCTTCCACCGCCTCCCGCACAGACGAAGCCAACCTCTGGCCTGCCCACCCGTCGCCATGCCGCCGCCCGCCGCGCGCCTCCGCGCCGCGGCCCCTGTGCTCCTCGCCCCCTCCGTCCCCGCCGGGCGCCTCTGGGCCTCGAGCGGGCCCCGCGCCGGCGCCGGCGTGAGGAGGGGCGCGCTGGCCTCGGAGAGGCCGCCGGCGGTGGCGGAGAAGGTGGGCGAGGAGCGGGGAGGAGGAGGAGGGGAGGGCGGGGGCCCGTACGACGCGATCGTGATCGGGTCGGGGATCGGCGGGCTGGTGGCGGCGACGCAGCTGGCGGCCAAGGGCGCGCGGGTGCTGGTCCTCGAGAAGTACCTCATCCCGGGGGGAAGCTCCGGGTACTACTGCCGCGACGGCTTCACCTTCGACGTCGGCTCCTCCGTCATGTTCGGCTTCTCCGACAAGGTGAGCTCTGGGGAATTCGTGTTCTGGTGCGCTGGGGTGTCGTGACTTTGTAACGCTCTATACAACAGGCTGAATCGTGAGGAACTGTGATCGGTTTGGTTGCTCCACGGCAAACTGTGATAGCCTGATAGGTAGTTTGCTGGCGCCGTGCTGCTGGGGAGTGTTCTAATGGAGAATGTTGAAGCAGCAGCAGCAGCATGTGACACTTTTGGCCTGTTGAAAATGGATGTGCCCAAATGCGCGTGTCTAGTCTAGGTGCCGAGGAGTGTGCACTGCATGATGCACACACTAGGGTGCAGTGTTGGTTCAGTGGGCATACATGTGTACGTTTAGCTCATCAGCACTTCAGTGATTTGGCATGTGTAGATGGGCTAATGGACAGTTGGACACAGATGTGCATGTGTGTTTACTTCCGGATGTTACTTTACATTTTAGGCCTAACATTACTGTTGGTTTTGTCACATTTTCTGTGACCATCCATTGCAACTTTTTTTTAATGAGTATGACATACACTGCCATTCAGGGTAACTTAAATTTGATCACACAAGCATTGGAAGCAGTCGGGCGCAAGATGGAAGTCCTGCCGGACCCTTCTACCGTTCATTTTCATCTGCCTGGCGGTCTCTCTGTCCTTGTGCATAGGAAGTATGAAGACTTCCTCAATGAACTGATTGGCAAATTCCCTCACGAGAAAGAAGGGATTCTTCAATTCTATGGTACATGCTGGAAGGTATTGTCTTCAGTTCCTTATCTGTATCTCGGTACTGTTGTTACAGTGCAATGTTGCAAATTACAACAGTTATCTCACAATCACGTTTCAACAGATCTTCAATTCATTAAATTCGTTGGAACTGAAGTCCCTAGAGGAGCCCCTTTATCTTTTTGGGCAATTTTTCCAGAAGCCTCTGGAGTGCTTAACTCTAGGTATCTAAACTGGAGCCCTGTATTCAAATTGAAAATTGTACTGTTTACACTATACAGGGAAGTTATACAAGGAATTAGCTAAACTATTGTGAAGCAAACATAAGAAATGGAACAACTACTTGCTGTGTGTTGGAGTTTTTCTTGGAACAGTGCGTCATACTAACATTTCTATCTCTTTGTCAGCGTATTATTTGCCGCAGAATGCTGGGGATATTGCTCGCGTCATACTAACATTTCTATCTCTTTGTCAGCGTATTATTTGCCGCAGAATGCTGGGGATATTGCTCGCAAGTTCATAAAAGATCAGGAGCTACTCTCCTTCATAGATGCCGAGGTGTGAGCTATCACTTTTCAAGTTTCCCTCTTTGGTCCATGTGATCTTTAGTCAATGCTAGTTTAGCTGAAGACTCATGATAATTAATTGTTTCTGTAGTGTTTTATTGTGAGCACAGTCAATGCCTTGCAAACACCCATGATAAATGCAAGCATGGTAAGTTCAATATTTATCTTCCGGTTCTTCATTTCAAATTCATCCAGACTTCTGCTATCTCAATGTCAGTATAACAGGTCTTGTGCGATAGGCACTTCGGGGGGATTAATTATCCAGTTGGAGGTGTTGGTGGTATTGCAACATCCCTGGCAGATGGCCTTGTTGACAAGGGCAGTGAAATCCGTTACAAGGCAAATGTAACCAATGTTATTCTTGAAAATGGGAAAGCTGTGAGTCATCTTACCGTCTTAAATATCTGGACTTATGTTGGGTTTTGTATCTTTTAGCTGAGCACTTCTATACTACAGGTTGGGGTGTGGTTATCAAATGGGAAGGAGTTCTTTGCTAAAACAGTGATATCGAATGCCACCAGATGGGACACCTTTGGTAATTCTGCACATATATTTTCATTTGGAACTTTCAAGCAAGGAAAACTAGCTCTTTCTGTTTCACTTATTCCATTTTTTATCTTCCCTTTCTTGAATATACAGGAAAACTCTTGAAAGACAAAGAGCTTCCAGTAGAGGAGAAAAACTTTCAAAAAAATTATGTTAAGGCACCATCATTCCTTTCAATTCATATGGGTGTCAAAGCTTCAGTTTTGCCTGCTGGCACTGAGTGCCACCATTTTGTACTTGAGGTATGCATTATGTTCCCCACTGTGGAAATGCCATAGTGTTGAGAGACATTAGTGGTATTTTTTTGTATGAGCTGTTTGAGTCTGCAGTAATCAGGTGTTTAATTGACAGGATAATTGGAATAATTTGGAAAAGCCTTATGGAAGCATATTTTTAAGTATTCCTACAGTTCTTGATCCATCATTAGCTCCTGAAGGACACCATATACTTCATATATTTACTACCGCAGGCATAGAAGACTGGGAGGTAAGGACAGTGTTCTAGCTGAAATGTGAATTTTGTTAATGTTGAGAGACCATGTAGTTAAGTGTTGCTTGTTTTCAACTTTGGCAGGGTCTTTCTAGGAAGGAATATGAAGAGAAAAAAGAGGTGGTGGCCAATGAAATTATAAGAAGGCTTGAAAAAAAGTTGTTTCCTGGTCTTCAAGATTCTATAGTCCTCAAAGAGGTATCTTCTTGCTTTCCATTTTGCGATTCTATGGACATATCTTTCACTGTTTCACTTTGATCAATTCTTGTATAAAATTTAAAGTTCTTTCTGGAAACTGTTAAGTATCTAATGGTGAAAGGAAGATTAGCATATGCATAATGCATTTGATAGACCAGAACATTCCATCTATTCCCTCCATTCCTAAATGTTTGTCACTGTTGACTTTTGGACATGACATGTGAGATGTGACCATTCAGCTCATTTATATGTATGTGATTATGGTTCAGATCTGCTCATCTAGTATATTATATTTGTCATTTTGTGTTGACTTCACTCATAACAATAGCAAATCTATGTGGAGGTGTTTGTACTTTCTAGGTTGGCACAAAATCATAATTGCTAATTCGCTATGATGACTGCCTGTGGAGAGTAATGACCACTGATAAAAATCACTTGAACAAACTCTTTCAAATGACCCATATCATGTAATATATTATGGTCTACAGACCTTCCGTTAGGGTGCAACTTCTTGATGGGCAATTGTCAAAGCGAGTTGGGTTCTGAGTTAAAAAATACTGGGCTCCATGCATCACAAGTCTGTCAAAATATATACAGCACAAATTTTCGTGTTACTTTTGATACTATGCAGTAAAATGTAATGAATTGGTCTGACAGCCACTACCAGCTACTCTTCTAACGCAAAACATGTTTTCTTACACCAGGTAGGCTCACCAAAAACTCACAGAAGATTTCTTGCTCGAAACGATGGTACATATGGACCGATGCCACGGGGTAAACCAAAGGGCTTACTGGCAATGCCTTTCAATACTACTGTAAGTATCAGAAATCGCATTCCTTTGGGTGACTTCATACTATCGGATGGCCTCACCAAGCCATCACCATGTTATAGATTTGTTGAACTGAAATTGGTGGTCTCAATTTACAGTCAATAGATGGCCTTTACTGTGTTGGTGACAGCTGTTTTCCCGGGCAAGGTGTCATTGCTGTAGCATTCTCAGGGATCATGTGTGCTCACCGAGTTGCTGCAGATATTGGTAAGTTCAGTTTCTACTGTGTTTGTTCTTGAGCGGAGATAGTTTAATGTTTCAGTAAAACAGGGTCAGTCACATGTTCGATGCTATGTCTTACAGAATAGATCACTTGATGAACAATGCTGCGAGAATGGCTTGTAACTCATAATTTCGTTTTACTGTGTTGCCCTTCTTCCAGGACTAGAGCAAAAATCTCCTGTTCTAGATGCTGGTCTTCTTGGGCTACTCAGGTGGTTGAGAACACTTGCATAGAATGGTTTCAGGCAAGGATCGAGAATGGATTTCATCTTCGTTCAGAAGGCTGATTTTGACAAATATTAGGATTCTTCACGATCTGTTATGATGATATGGAGCCACAGCCCACAGCCTTTGTTATCTGTTCCATGTCTTTGCTTGGAATTGGACTTACCATCACAGCAGCAATCTCCCAAAACTCCCAAAAGAACAATGGAAATATGAGTAGCTAGCTGTACAGATTTCAGATTCAAAATCAAGGGCATTATAGGGGTTTAGGCCTTTAGGGCCAATGATGATGGCATGCTTATCAACATATAAGCCTGCAACTTTTTGCACAATGTAGTGATCAAATGCCGTTATCTACTGTGTACCTCAGCTCATACCACACCAAAGCTGTACTGTACATCTTGTTGCAATTAATGTAAATCATACGGATGTGTTCCCTACGACTTTCAAAGTTCTGAATATACAGAAGCTTCAAATGTGGGGTTTGTTGGACAGATGCTCCAGCTACCAGGCTGGGATGGGGCCAAATGGTTCCTACTCCCAAAGCTATGTGGCCGACGGCCAGGTGAGCAGCCAGTCAGTCACATCTAGGCGACTGAGCGTCACCTGTGCCGGTCTTCCAATGCACGAGTGCCGATGTTACCAAAAAGACTGAAGCTGCATAGTAAGAACCGCATCTGGTGCAGTTCTACCGCATCAAGGTATAAGTTACATGGTCTGAAAACAATGTAACTGTCCTTTACTAAATTCTCCAAAAACTGATTCTCAACAGTATCAGTATACAAGTTACATGGTACAACGGTAATGCAATTCTTCTAGCTCTCAATTCTTCCGAAAATTAGGATGCCGTCAATATAGCAGTTCATAGCAAAAATCAGATAATCAGTTGACCAGGCTCCCTGTGAGTGCATCGATAGGAAGGCTCACGAATCTTGTCCACTGAAATCCCTTTGAGCACTCAGGGAAGTGACTATTCTAGGAAAAATGGACTGACAAAATTGCTGAACTCTTCCCAAGAAAAACAGATCTACTCAAGCTTGATCATTGCAGACCCTAGCTGTTGTGAAACTCAGAAAGAGAACTTGAACCCTCCACTCTTGGCATCAACAGCGGAATCCCAGAATGATGCTTTCTTCTTCCGAGCAGCTGCCTTCTGCTCTGCCTCGAGCTTTAGCTGATTGATCATGCCAGGGTGAGCGGCCTTGATGGCACCATGGAACTTGTCATGCAGGTTCACTCTGTCCTTGGTCCCTGAGACAAGTTCGCTTGCATTGGGCTTCTTGAGGAAGTCAAGAACATTCAACAAATTCCTCCTGGATGTTTAACAGGGAAAGAAAGATGCAAATCATCATTCATAATCCAAAATTTTTAATGCAAATAGGACAAAACTTCACACCTAGCATAGTGCTAAATAGCTGACAGTGTGCATGTAATAATTAGAAACGAGTCAAGAATTCTCAGCTATCTATGGAGAAACCTAGAGAAATTCCACACACGACTTCCAGAATAGTCAAAACAGAGGACCACATAGCGTCACTCGCTGAACAAAATAAGTTTCAAGTCACTTACACACTACAGGTTAATACAGATAATTGGACAGCCTTAGGTGAAACAGGAATACCCAGATTGAACTCAGTAAACTCAGTGGACAATACTT
Source organism: Alloteropsis semialata (assembly GCA_004135705.1). Taxonomy (NCBI): domain Eukaryota; kingdom Viridiplantae; phylum Streptophyta; class Magnoliopsida; order Poales; family Poaceae; genus Alloteropsis; species Alloteropsis semialata. The sequence goes on from CM014277.1 coordinate 60,237,409, forward strand.
TTAGTTAATGCTTGCATAGCATACAGGTTGCTTCCCACACAAAGAACCTAGCTTCATTGTTCCTCCGTCACTAGTCTGAATCCTAAACACTAGTTCAATTTTGTGAGTGAAGGACAATACCAGCGGATTTAGGTTCTTAGGTAATGTTGGAACCAAAAGACAATTGTCATGGATTGCATACTGAAGACATGACACTTTGGGTTAAATCAACTTTTTTCCCCTCAATTTGTGTGCGAACATAAGTGGTACAATGCAAAGGACACCTACATCTTGCAAGGCTAAAGTGAGATAAATATAATTAAGTTGGCTCATACATAATCGACACACACATTTCCTGTTAGCAAAAACAAGTTTTAGCAAAGAACACCAGTGCCATTTGAACTTGTATCGAGCATTGGAATCACTTTTAATTCTGATTGCAAGCTTAGTTTGTGAAGTACGACCCAAAAAAAAATCCGTGCAGAGGAGTACAACTATATGCTAAGATTGAAAAGAAATTCCTCATGCTTACAGTGATTGCGACATAGGTGCAGTGCATATGGCATGATTACAGGAAAAAACAATGATCATTCCTATAGAAGAGTACAATCAGTCAACTATATGCTAAGATTGAAAAGGAAATTCTTCATGCTTAACACAAGTGAATTGCAATGTATATAAGAAGATTATGGAGAAATAGTGAAACAGTTTGCGCTGTAAAATCTAACCTGCTCACATAATTCTGGGTGATGGCAATGGACTCCTCAAGATTGATCACCAAATGCCACCATCCGTTAGGCACAAAAACAACCTCCCCAGCACGGCACACACACTCGATTGGCCTCTTCTCCCAGGTCTTGCAAGCCCCATAGAAGTTCATGAACCATTCCATGATGGAGACAGGGCTGGTGACCTCTGCTCCATCGGCACTTGGGTGAACCCCCGGCGGCACAACCTCTGGTGGGAACATCACCCACTTCTTAGCCCCCTTTATGATAGCATTCCATGCCGATGTCGAGTTAGGATCCACATGGAACGACGAACCCGACCCTGTGGGTCCAATGATAACCCATCTGTAATCCGGCCTCTCCTCCCCAAGAACACTGAACAGGTCCTCTCTGAAGTACACCGGCACCTCATAGTCCCTCCCCATCTTTGGCACCTTCTCTGCAAACTTCGCATCGAAGAGGTACAATGGCCTCTCCTCCTGCACATTGTCAGAGTACCGGAAGTACCTTTCCAATGTCATGCTCACCGGCCCAACAGCGAACTCCTTACCCGCCGAGATCTTCAGCAGGTAGTCCCTGCTCCATTTCTGCAGCGCCGGCCAGCCGTCGATGCACCCCTCCAGCAGCACCGGCCTGTTGGGCTCCTCGACCTCGGCGATGAACTGCTCCACGGTCATGCCGCGGCGGCGCTCGATGTTGTCCCGGGCGAGCCACTCGTGCCGCATCTCCATGTTGGCGCAGAGCCAGCTCTGGAAGAGGTAGTCTGAGTAGAATCCCCTGATCTTAAGGGCCCGCGGGGGGATGAGGTGCGGCCGGCCGCCGGAGGCCGCGGCGAGGTAGGTGGCGCGCCAGGACCCGGCGAAGTCGAACGCGCCACCGAGCTCGGCGAGGACGAGGGCGCGCCAGAGCGGGTCGTGGGCGGCGACGACGTAGAGGGCCCTGGAGGCCACGGAGAGCGCGGCGAGGTCGCGCGCCGGGAGGAGGCCCAGGACGTCGAGGAGGAGGTCGTCGGGGAGCGGGCGCAGCGCGCCGAGCCCCGCGTCCCGAAGGTTGCCGCGCGGGGAGGCGGCCAGGAGGAGGTTGCCGAGCGGCTCGACGAGGCAGCCGATGTCCCGTGGGGAGGCGGAGGTCTTGAGGTGGAAGGACGGGTCTACGGCGGCGCCGGCGGCGGCGAGGCGGTCCTTGCTTTTGTTGGGGGTGCTCCCCTTTGGGAAATTGCGGCTGCGGCGGCGCGCGGATTGGCGCTTCCGTTTGAGGGGGAGGCGGAGGAGGGAGTGGAAGGCGCCTGGCATGCTCGGCTCCGGCGGCGGCGGCGGCGGGAGGGGGGATGGGGGAGAAGAGTTCGGGGGGTTAAGGTTTTGGTGGAGAAAGGGATGGCCAAAGTCGCCACTCGATCGGAGATGGACGGACGAGATCGACTATGTGTGCGGTAAATAAAAAAATACGGCCACCTCCCGAGCGAAAATACTCTTTTTCCATGTGTTAACTCGCTTTCACGCGACCGTGCGACCACCAGGGTTTCATTTACCGACCGGTGACCTGTAACCGCCGGCCGGCGGTAGCGGTTAACCGGTCGGTTAACCGCGGTTACCGCTAAAAACCGAACAAATTCAAATCCAAATTCAAATCGCGCCATANGGAGACGGGGGAGAGAAGCTGCCTGGCGTTAGGAAGGGCGGGGTGGAGGGCGGGGGCGGTAGGTGGGCGGAGCGGCAAGGCGGCGAGGCGCCGCCGGCCGTCGACGGTGGTGGAAGCGGCGGGGCGGGAGGTCGTCGGGCTCGGAAGGAAGATGAGGAGGGAGGGAGGAATAGAGGAGGAGGCAGAGAGGAGTACCCGGAGAGGCTCGGCGGCGGCGGCGGCGCCCGCTGCGGGTCGCGCGTTCCTCTTCCGCGCGACCCGTCGCGGCTTAACCCGGTCCTTTTCCATGTTGCTCCCTGCGGTACAAAAAAATTTCGACTTTTGGCTTGGGTATCTCCTCAAATGGGACAATCAATTGTATGACCTATTTTCTACTGAAAGCTTGAAAAAAATAAAGTTATGGTATTTGTTTTGAGGTCTATTCATCCATATAATTTCAAGTGAAAATATTGGAACAATGTCTAGTTGGAGGATTTGTAAAGTATAATTTCAAATTGACTGCAACATATTTTCACCACTCCATTCAAATTGTAGTTCACTCTTGACCTTTCTAATGCATATTTGACCATTTGTCTTATTTAAAAAATTTAAATTAGTAACATTTATTTCGTTATTTCTTGTTTTATTAAAAAAGTACTTTAAGTATGACTTACATTTCTATTTATTTGTACTAATTTTTTGAGTAAGACGAATGGAGTCACTGGCAACGTCCTCAGACGCTGTCCTCCCTGGAGGCGTCTGCAATGCTAACCCTTGCTTGTGCTCCAGCATGTTTCATGCCTTCCCTCTCCTTGCTCTTCATGGGTGAGGTTAGCACAGGTCATTGGATGTGTTGTGGTTCGGCAAGTGTCCTCTCCTGGCACCTCTGTTTCTCGATGCTCTCCTTGGTGTTGCTAGAAAATTAAATGTCGGGTGGTCTTTCCACTGCTTCCGCCATTTCTCCTAAAGGATTTCTCCCCTTGGGTGGCTTTGGCGTTGGATGGTGGTACGTGGGACTCAGATGTGCTGTAGGTGTCTCCATCAGCTTCAAGGGAGGTCATATACGATGAAATTTGTCTTGCACGTCCCTTGTCGCCTTTACTCCCCATTCCATTTGGTGGTCTCTCAGATGTCAGATGGAGGGTAGCAACGGGACGGTGTAGCTACGAGGGGTGGTGCAGGTTGCAACAACCAAGACATAACCGGCAAGTACATTATTCGGCAGTGGCGTTATTCAACAATCAGTGGTTGCCTAACGGCTGTGTGATATATATCTTGTCTTTGAATTGTGTGTGGGCTTTGTTTCTCTATTTTCTCAGTTGTGCCCTAGTGTCAACGATCTTCTCTAGAGTTGTGTACCCATTTGACCGTTTAGTGGTTCTTTGTCTGTAAGGTGCTTTGCACCAAAACCATCACTGGCTAGTTTCACATGTGTGGTTTAATACTTTTGGCCCTCCCTGTGACTTTAAAAAAAAAAAAGGAGATGTAGGAGTGCACCTTTGCCGCATGTTTGTGCATTGTGGTGATATTTATTTTTGATGAAGGAATGTCTTTATTCTATTTTCAACATAATGAATTCCCTCAACCATTCTTAATTACACGATTTTATCATAAAGGACAGGAACAGAAAGAGAATGAAAGTGTAACTAACAGCACACATATATTTGTTGGCATATGCCCTAGTAAACTTGGTTCCGATAAAACTAAATTAATTCAAAGCAGCAATCTGGATACAGGATTTCACGCGTTGCACCTTACTATGAAGATAGATGTGGATGTGGACATGTAGCTCTTTTTATGCAACTTGCTGCTTACTTCCTGGTCTTTTTGGTTCCTAGTGGTTCGCCGGCCTCCTATATATTCCTATTGTACTCGGCTTAACAATTTGCAAGACTTATTCGGCGAAATTGCTTCAAATAGACATGAAGTAACACTTTGGTGGCCATACGCGTCATATCCGAGAGAGTATGCCCACAGATCTTGAGATTGTTACAGCCACCACCTGCGTTTTGCCATTGATATGCATATCGTCTAATACTGAAAAAATAATTCAGGAAAAATACGAGCATAATATTCAGACCTAGGTGGACAGGTTCCACCATATATAATATATAACCAACCAAGCCATGATCAGTCGCAGAAAAAACGACAAGGGCACTTGAACTGCCAATGCAAGTTCAATTCACCAAGCCATGAACTTGTGATGTTTTCGCTAGTGCTGACATACAATTTCATAAAAAGTGTTTCTGTTACCACACAAAGACTAATGTTAGAGGGTTTTCAAAAGAATGACAATTTTGCATCAAAGATAACGTTCTGAGATAACTGGTTTATAGACGGCCCTAGGTTGAAACCATCTGGGTTATTATTTACAGAAAAAAACAACATTTGGATGCTGAAAATAAAATTAGCAAAAAGCTTTCGTAAGGTCAAATAGCAAGCTAGTTTTTCAAAGTCAGAACTAGCAAGGAGCTCAGTGTGCTCGCTCTTCTACCCACCTTTTTTAGAGTGTGAACGAAGCTGAAAAATGTCTAGAAAGTTAATGAAACTGTCGAGGTTGTACTCGTCAGATATTTGTCCGGCAGGCACCCCGCTTCGTGCGAAGATTGATCACGGTGATGAACAGAGAGACACGGGATTTTTATACTGGTTCGGGCCCTCGAGATCGAGTAATAACCCTACGTCCAGTTGCTGCTTGTATTATTTCGTCGAGTACAGATTACAATGCGTAACAAGTACCCTCGGGTGGATTGTCTAAGATTGTAGATCAATGGGAATTACCCTCTACGCACAGGACCCCCGCTATTTATATCCAGGGAGACGTGCCTTACAAGACAAAACAGACCTAAACCTAGTAGGATTCTAACTATCTTCGGGCTTTCCTTCTGCGATCTGGCCATCGTGTCTTGTTCGGAGTCTTGGTAGTTCGGAGTCGGTAGTCGGCAATCCTCGTGATCGGGCACCCTGGTATTATGGCCTCAACAGTAGCCCCGAGCTTATCTTGTTCAGAAAAGGTTGATTGTTCAATAGCCTTCGGGTCTTTTTGCTCTTCGAGTGATTTCTGGATATGTTAATACCTCGTCAATCACTTGTGTATGAGAGCCAGAAAAGTTCCCGAACTCTTGAATGTAGAAACCTGCATCTGAATGATAAGGTCAAAGAAAAATATCAGCCATAATAATAATAAAAAGAACTGTTCCGTCTTGGAAAGTGAAACGCCCCAGGATTGATGTAATTGCTGCCCAGTGCATTAAAAACCCACTCCGCACGTCTCCCGGAATTTTAGCAGCGCACGCGATACGGCTCTGCTCTGGCTCCTCGATTCTCGTGCGAAGCGTCACACCTCTGAGTCTTTAAATATCAGATCTCCTGGATTGACGTGTACTTGAAACTTCCATCCTAAACCTTCTTCCTCCACTCGCCATGGGAAAGAAAAGGCTCAGCTGCAGGTTCAAGCTTCCTCGCCTCCTTTTCGGAGACTCTCCTCGTAGCTCTGGCGAACAACCGCCCGACAAGCCGGAGGACCCGCCGGCGACGACATCACCCACCGCTCCTCCTCAGGCTCCGCTCCTAGCTCTCCCCTGGTATGGGGATGATGGAGTCGAGGTCGAGCCACCAGAGGAGGAGGCTCCGGCGGTAGCGCCGCCGTCTCCCGAGGCTGCTCCGTCAAGCATTGCCGCCGGGAAACGCCCTGCATCTTCCTCCCCAGCCCCGGCATCTCCTGTCTCCCTCTCCTCCGACGACGAGCCAGAGCAAGGAGGGAGCGGAATCCGGCTGAAGCCAGAGGCGGCGCACGCAGGCGCATCTTCGTCTTCTGCTCCGGTGGACACCAGCGGCGACGAGGAATTCGCCCGGCGCCTCTTCGTCTCCCTGAACCGCGACCTGATCGGGATCCCTGGAGACGGAGCGCTCGTGGATCTCGTTAGCGACTCTGAAGAAGAGAACGCGGTAGATGATGATCCACCGGCGAGCACACCATCGCCCTGATCAGATTGGTTGTCAATCATCAACCCAAGATCAGGGCGCTTTAGTATTTTGATTTCAGGATAGTTATCAATCCATTGTGAAATGTTCCCTCTTTTGGATTTAATGAAGAAATTTCACTCGATGGATGTAACTTAAATCCCTTGCGCTTTGGAAAGTTATCCGTGTCAATCTGTTCACGAAATTGCTCATCCAGAAACAAAATTCCCGAATGAAAAATTTCTTCCGACCAGACTGAGTATTTTTAGTGTGTTCGGGAAATTTGACCCTGATCAGACATGATCGGGGCATTTCCTTGATTCACACCGATTGGTTGGTCATTTAAAACTGATAACTTACCAAATAAGCTAACAACCCTAAATGCATTGAATTGGACTTGCACATTTTTTGAAACGACGCGTGCCGTAGAAAAAGGAAAGAATCTTTTTGACCCAACAGTCACTACGGATTGCGCGGCTCAAGGGCAGGTTTCTCGGGGTTCGTGCTCCCTTGCAGAACCATAAAGCCCCCAAGCGCGGCCGCTTGAGATCTATTTGGGACTTCATCTTCCTCATTCGCATCCACAAAACATTCGCCATTTTCGACCGCTTTCTTCCCTCGTCCACCTGCTCCTCCAACCCTGCTAGCTTCCAATCGCCATGGCGTCCACACACCAATCGTCTTCTGGCACTGAGTCCACAAGGGACCAAAGCAGCGCCGCCGCCGGACGAGAACTCCGCAGTGGGAACACGATCCCCACCTCGGACGAGTACTGGTACAGATCAACCACGACGGCCAAGCAGCTGCAGAAGCTGGAGGACCTTGGACTACTCCCTGACACCAAACTTTTCCCCCGTCATCATGCCAAAGGTCAGACGTATCCAACCCCCAACACTCTCGAGATGGTGGTGTTCTTGGAGTTCTTCCACTGTGGATTCGGGGTTTTTCCTTCTGATTTCTTCCACAGCGTCTGCGAGCATTACCAGATAGAGCTTGTGCACCTTAAGCCCGGCGCTTTGACAATGCTTAGCGTCTTTGCCTTTCTGTGCGAAGCCTGGTTAGGGATTAAGCCTTCATTGTTGCTGTGGAGATATTTTTACAGCCCTTCATACTACAAGAAACAAGTGATGCTTGGGTCCATCGGTTTTTCCTTGAGAAATCGGGAGATGTACATCCCCTTCCCAGTTAAGGATTGCTGGAAAGGATATGAACATCACTGGTTTTACATCACCCTTCCCCAAACCTCAGTGGCAAAAGGGAAGTATCTGATGCCCTATCTCAAGGATGAAGCCAAGGCCCTGCCAAGAATCACCCAGGAGATGCAAAAGCACATTGATCGGATCCTGGAGCTCCGTAATGCTGGTCTGACGGCGGTTTATGTAGCAGAAATCTTCATTAGATGGAGATTCATTCCGCTTATGACTCACGACCGCTACGCTTGGACATTTAGGGGCGACAACGACCCGAACAGAATGAAACCCGACGGTGAGCATTTGTTTTTCTGTTCGATTGTTTTTTTGAGTTTGTTCGATCATTTGAATTCATGACTCTTAACTAGCAGTTGTCCCAGAGACAGAAGTGGCCGCGCGCCTGAAGAAGATGTTCGGGGCTGATCTCCCGGACTGGGAAAACGTCCCAGCACCCTACAGCGCTGATAACCCTCCTCCAGAGGTAAACTGTTACTCAGAAAAAGCTCTTTCTTGTTTAATATTGATATGATACACCTCTTTTTTTTCCCGACCAGGCCCCAGCTATTGTTGATGCCCCCGCCCAGAGCGGTGCCATCAATGTTGAAGAGGAGGGAGATCAGCGCGTTGATCAAGGCACCGGAGCCCCGACCAACGAACAATCTGAACCATCACCTGATTTGGAGAAAGAAGTCCCAAGCAGCCCCCAGGCGATTATCCCCCGAACCCGGAAACGCTCTCGTAGTGTGGAAGGGACAGTTCTGGATTCGGGAGTTCTTGGATCGCCTAGGTCCGCCGATCTGCAGCCCAGTCGTGATCCGCCTCGTCCTGTTGCCCAGGTATCGAGCATGATCGTATTCGGGCGTTTATTCGCAGCTTTTGATCGCATAACCAAAGCTAGACGTGATCGGGAGATTTCTCGACAGGAAAATCGTCCGACCAGACAATCATCAAAAATTATTCCTGGTGCCAAGAGATTTAAAGTCAAAATCCCGACGGCCGAGTAAGAGCTTTGACAATCTTTGATTATGTATGAACATTTTTCTTAAATGTTGTTTTTACTGTATTTGATTGTTCGGGAATTCAGGCATCCCGATCCCACAGCTTCTCCTCCTGTCAAACCATCTGCCAAAGAGAAAACTCCCGAGCCAGACTCGACAGCACAACTTGACAGCTCAGAGAAGACTGCAGAGATCGTGGGACCCATCCCGACGCCCCTGGGCCCGATCATTAACGCGCTCTCGACAGCTGAAGAGCAATGGCGTTCGCTAGACGCTCGTGCCTCTGCTGCAGAAGCGTCTGTGATCAGACTGGGAGCCCAGGTGACTGTTCTCCAGTCCGAGAAAGAAGGTACATGCTTTAAATCTCATGCTTCGCTTATTGAGTCTTTATCTTCGAACTTTTGCTCACATGCTGCCTTTGACCCTGTAGCTGACTCCAAGAGCATTGAGGTGCTCAAGAAGAAAAACTCGGATCTGGAAGGAAGACTGGCTGTTCGGGATAAAGACGTGGCTGATCTGACCGCCCGTCTTGAAGCATCAGAGAAGCGCAGTTCGTCCTTGGAATCCAGGCTGATGGAAGGTGCCTGCGTTGCTGCAACTCACACCATCGGGGCTTTGAAAAGCCACCTCCCTGATCTGGACGTTTCTCTGCTCTCAAAAGGCTTCAAGTGCTCGGAGTCAGAAGCTGAGGTAATGTTTAATAGCTTTACCCCACTGGTGGAACCGTTTGTCAGAAAACTTGATCTCCATCTGAGTGATTCGGAGGAATCACCCTGAACACTGTGCAAGATTCCTGTAATAGGGCAAAACTTTAACAGTTTAGAATGCGGTTACATTTTGCTAAACATATGCTTGCATGTTTTTGCGTAAATCTTAGAGCTGATCGGTATTTTCATGGATCTTTTTAACTGATAGCTTTGTCATAGCCAAAAAAGTCCCGTTACCATAAGCTATTCTGGAATTGTTTAGTTGCTGAGACACGGGCGGCCTTCTGAACTGTGTAATTCCTTGTAGTCATGGTGTTCGGTAATTTTAGCGTAGCCTAGCTTTCTTGAATTAAAAAGTCCGTTTCTTGCATGGTAGTAGTACCGTAGTAGCCCCCGGGCTCTTTTACAGCCATGCTGGCATGCTGAAAAAGAGTCTAGAAGTTCAAACTGCAAGAAACTTCCCGATCAAATGGGGAGCCCCCCGAGCATAGAGCTCGGGACGCATAGAATAGGTCTGAAAAGAAAATTTTCAGCATGGTAGTCCCCGGCTCTTTGTTAGTGTATGCAATATGGTAACAAAGAGTAGAAACAGAATAGAAAATAGAAAACCCAGCCCCCGAGCATAAAAGCGAGGGTGAGTAGAGTATATAGAACTTATCTTTTTTTTTTGTTGGCGCTGTAGGCGACGCAGATGATGGTTTATACCCGCCAAACCTGATGGTCGGTCTAGAACTGTGCACGATCTTCATAGTTTAGGCGTAGAACCTGCGTAGTTGATCCATATTCCACGTGTTTGGCAGTACGTCCCCATCTATCTCTGCAATCCTGTAGGCTCCTGGTCGGGCGATATCTACTACAATGTACGGTCCTTGCCATAGAGAAGACAATTTAGTTTTGTCCTTGGTGCGTTGATCCAGTTTGAGCACCATGTCCCCAATGCATAGGCTTCGTTGTCGAACATTAGCATCGTAGTACTGTCGCAATTTTTGCTGATACTGGGCTACTCTAAAAGCAGCTGCGTCACGAGCCTCCTCCAGGAGAATTAGCTCATCAGTTCGTCTGTCAGGCTCTTCAGTTTCTGAAAACATTGCCACACGAGGGGCTTGTAGTCGGATGTCGGATGGTAGAATCGCCTCTGCTCCATATACCAAGAAGAAAGGTGTTTCGCCTGTTGCCCGATTCATAGTGGTCCTCATTGACCAGAGTACTGTAGGGACCTCATGAATCCAGCGCTTGTCGTAAGCTTGCAATCTGTTAAAAATCCTCTTCTTGATGCCCTGGAGCACGATGCCATTGGCACGTTCTACTTGCCCGTTTGTCTTCGGGTGGTTTACCGATGACCGATCATGCCTGATCCCGTGGTCGTAGCAAAAATCGTAAAACTTTTTACTTTTAAACTGTGTTCCATTATCAGAGATTATCCTGTTCGGGACACCGAATCGTACGATAATACTCCGTAGGAATTTAACAGCTGCCTCTTTTGTGATTTTCTGAACGGGCTCGGCTTCAACCCATTTTGTAAATGTGTCAATGCCAACGAACAGAAATCTGTATCCCCCGACAGCCCTTGGAAAGGGCCCGAGGATGTCTATACCCAAGTGGCAAAGGGCCATGACAAGGGTATAGTATTTAAAGCTTGCGCAGGTTTAGTTTGTTTCCGTGCGAAGAATTGACATGCCTCACACTTTTTACTAAATCGCTTGCGTCTTGAAGAGCTGTAGGCCAGTAGAAGCTCTGTCGGAATGCTTTCCCTGTTAGATATCGGGGAGAAGCATGTGATCCACAGATTCCTCCGTGAATGTCGTGGAGCAAACTAATGCCCTCGGTCCGTGTGATGCATTTGAGGAGCATTCCATTGCGGGTTAGCTTGTATAATCGCCCGTCGACCAATTGATAGTTCTTGGCTTTACGATGGATTTTCTCCAATGTAGCATCATCGTCCGGAATAGCTTGGTTTGTGAGGTACGCCCGGATTGGATCCATCCAGTTCTCCTCGTTTCCAACTAGAGCGGCGGCTCGGGCCGTACCGACCAACATAGACTCCTTGACGGATTCGTTGGTTGTAGAAACTGGTCCCTTGGCGGGTTCAGTTTTTAGGTTCGGTAATGAAACCGACACAGATGGTTTAGTAAGAACTTCAAGTAACACGTTACCTGGGAGCCGTGTGTGCTCTGCAGCTGCCTTTGCCAGCTTATCTGCGTCACCATTGAATTCCCTCTTCACGTGCCGTACTTCAAGCCCATCAAATTTGCTCTCCATCCGCCTATATGCTTCCAAGTATTTAGCCATGACCTCGCTCCGCGCACTGTACTCTTTCATGACTTGCTTTGCAGCTAACTCGGAATCCCCTTTCACGAGCAGCCTTCTGACACCAAGAGATGCAGCTATGCGGAGACCTGTCAACAGTCCTTCGTACTCGGCAACATTGTTAGTAGGAGTTGGATCAACAAAATTGATTAGTAAAGCGTACCTAATGATGTCATTGTGTGGTGAAATCAGGACCACCCCAGCCCCCGCGCCTGCTCTGCAAAATGCTCCGTTATAGAACATTGTCCAGTGTTCGGGATTTTGGGCAGCTTCTTCAGGTTCGGGGTTAGTCCATTCTGCGATGAAGTCTGCCAGAGCCTGCGATTTGATGGCAGTTCTGGGTATGAATTCAACGTCGTAAGCCCACAGCTCCACAGACCATTGTGCGATCCTACCCACGGCATCTCGATTATGTAAAATGTTGCCTAGGGGGTAAGTTGACACAACCTTGATCTTGTGGCTCAGAAAATAATGCTTGAGCTTCCTGGAAGTCATTAGTACAGCATATAACAATTTCTGAATCTGAGGGTACCTCGTTTTGGCATCATGTAGCACCTCGCTTACGAAGTAAACGTGATGTTGTGTTGTAGACTTTTCTGTTGGTCTCTCGACCACCAAAACAGTGCTAACAACAGTTGGTGTCGCTGCTACGTATAACAGCATCTCTTCTTGTGGCTTTGGCGGGACCAGTACGGGCATTTTCCGCAGGTACTGTTTGAACGCCTGGAACGCCTCTTCTGCTTCTGCTGACCACTCAAAACGATCAGTTTTACGTAACAATTTGTAAAATGGCATACCTCGTTCGCCTGACTTGGACACGAATCGACTTAGGGACGCCATCATTCCTGCCAACTTCTGGACTTCGTGGCGGCTGCGTGGAGACTTCATGTCATCGAGTGCCTTGATCTTGTGCGGATTTGCCTCTATACCTCGTTGGGAAACAAGGTAACCGAGGAGCTTACCCGATGATACACCAAAGGTGCATTTGGCGGGGTTGAGCATCATCCTGTTTTTACACAAGTTGTTGAATGTTTCGGTTAAATCAGCGATTAAATCACCCTTTAACTTACTTTTCACAACAATGTCATCTATGTATGCCTCCACATTACGGCCGATTTGGCCTTCAAGAACAATGTGAACACATTTTTGATAAGTGCAACCTGCGTTTTTCAGACCAAAAGGCATCTTTATATAGCAATAAACACCGAAGGGAGTTACAAATGTAGTTTTCTCCTCATCGTCAATGCACATGCTGATTTGGTGATACCCCGAGTAGGCATCTAGAAAACAAAGCAATTCGCATCCAGAGGTTGAATCTACAATTTGATCTATCCTAGGTAATGGGTACTCATCCTTCGGGCAAGCTTTATTCAGATCTGTGTAGTCCACGCACAT
>CM014277.1:60251292-60318504 GCA_004135705.1 Alloteropsis semialata
CGTTAACAGATCGAGACCGAACCGGCTGTGGTTCACGTGGTCTGTTTGACGGAGCTGGTGGTACGGCAGCGGCGGCTTCGATGCGCTCTTTGGCCTTGTCCGCTGCTTCCCGAGCCTTCTTGGCTATGGTGGCCATCGGAGTCCCTTCGGCCATTGCTTCCATGGTCTCCAAGAGGGTTCGGATCTGCAGATTGTCCTGTTCGACGGCCCGGAAATCGTTGTTGAGATCTCGGGGAGCCAATGAGGATGCAACCTGCTGTGTACGGGTTCTAGCCGTTTGAAGTGTTGGTGCGTTGCTCAAACGTGGAGGAGGCACGGGTCGACGCGAGCTAGATGACTCGGCAACGGCCTCGGTCCGTTTGCGTTTAGCACATGGATGCGGCGGTCTTCGGATTGTTCTGACCCATTGCTAGATCCACTGTAGTCGAGATCCAACTGCGCAGTGCGATCTGCAATGTCTTCAAGAGTTGGCTCCGTGAAGGTGGCGAAAACTTCCCGACCGGCGCATGTGAGATCGGGATCATGGATCCCTGTCATCTTGAGCTCGTAGTCGCCTTGGTGCTCGAACACGAGATCTCCAAAACGGATCTCCCGTGCAGGCACTAGATGGCGGTGAGCGTAGAGATCGGAAGCGGAAGCAGAACTCCCGATCGCTTCCGACTTGACGGAACTGGGCATGTAGGGCATCGAGGAACTCGACGCGTCGGCGATCCAGACTCCGTTGATGATCGGCATGATCTTTCTTCACGCAAGGGCCCCTACCTGGCGCGCCTCTGTCGAGGTTGTACTCGTCAGATATTTGTCCGGCAGGCACCCCGCTTCGTGCGAAGATTGATCACGGTGATGAACAGAGAGACACGGGATTTTTATACTGGTTCGGGCCCTCGAGATCGAGTAATAACCCTACGTCCAGTTGCTGCTTGTATTATTTCGTCGAGTACAGATTACAATGCGTAACAAGTACCCTCGGGTGGATTGTCTAAGATTGTAGATCAATGGGAATACCCTCTACGCACAGGACCCCCGCTATTTATATCCAGGGAGACGTGCCTTACAAGACAAAACAGACCTAAACCTAGTAGGATTCTAACTATCTTCGGGCTTTCCTTCTGCGATCTGGCCATCGTGTCTTGTTCGGAGTCTTGGTAGTTCGGAGTCGGTAGTCGGCAATCCTCGTGATCGGGCACCCTGGTATTATGGCCTCAACAGAAACATTTATCTAAACTTTCACACTGCCAGTGGCCAGCTGGAAAATGGCTAGTAACAGTGTTCTTGCCGTTTTCTCCCTTGAGCATGATCATGTCGTTTACATGTGTCTTTTAGGGGTTTTGCATGTTATAATACTCCCTCCGTATTGTAAAAGAAGTCGTTTTGAGATTGTTGTCGGGGATAGAATCTCCAGTATCCGCAAGGAAGGAAGAAGGCGGACTCCTATTAGAATTTCCCTGTAATCCTACTAGGACTCATACTGTGTAATCCTACTAGGACTCCTACCTTGTAGCCGACTAGGAACCCGCCCCCTGGACTATATAAAGGAGGGCCGGGGTACCTAGATGGGTATCAAAAAACAACCCAGCACTGGGCGCAATACTATACACCCCATACATGACGTAGGGTACGCTGCCTTGGTGGTCCGAACCTGTCTAAATCGTGTCTTGTGTCCCGCGTTTACCTTCATGCTTCAGGTCTGGCGATCCTCCACCGCACAAATCACTACCATGGGGACCCCCCATAATAGGCTAATCGGTATAAAAAACCGACAATTGTCCTGAGTCAAACTTTTTAAACTTTGACTGCAAATATTTTTTTATGTGTTAAGTTTAGAAATGTGAAAAAGGTACGAGTAGATTCGTATTGAAATATTGTTTCATAAAAATACTCTTTAAATATATTTTATAAACAGTTTATAGCAAAAAGTATTAGTCAAAGTTATGTTTTGGAGACTATGTCAATGTCCTAAACGACTTCTTTTACAATATGGAGGGAGTATATATATTATACAGTAGATGTCATTTGGTGCATTCAGCTCAATACCAAGCCCAAATTTAGGCCTTGTTTAGTTCTTGTAACGTTTCAAACTTTGGAGCATTGGGAAGCGTGTGCCAAAGTTTGTAAAATAAGTTGAAGTGGGTGTTTAGTTGAAAGTTGCATTGGGAAGTGTAAAAGTAGAGAGGGGGCACGTTTTTCAATGCGTTACTTTTGTAACTTTTTAAACTAGTTGAAGGAGGTGTTTAGTTCAAAAGTTGCAACTTTTCAAACTAGTTGAAGAAGTTGAAGGAACTAAACAAGGCCTTAATGATACCAGAAAGATAGATACAGATACGTTGATTGCATTAGAGCATCACTAATTTAAGTGTTGGAATATGTTACATCAAAACAATTAGAATAAATTCGAAATGAAAATGTAAACTTCCGAGAACTACCTGCGCATTTGCGTGGGCACTTCAACAGCGTCAGCCTAAAGCAACTTATTAGCGACCTGTAATCCAACATTCCAGCCATGCAAAACAAATGCATGCATGTAATTTAAGGGGCTTTTCAACGTGTGAACACGTCGCGGTCGATTAGGGCAAGTGCGTACGTACTTGGGCAGCCAATAAACTAAGCTAACTGAAAGCTCGTACCAATACTTAAGCTTAGCAACCCTTGAGCTTTGGATGAGAGGTTCTCTGATAATTTAGGTCCAGGAATATGAGGTTCTCTGAGGCCGTGCAATGGTGGGAAGAGTGGCAGCTATGCGTCCTCGTCCTCGGCAGCCTCTTCCTCCAGTGCTTTCTCCACTTCGCTGGCATCTTGCGCAAGAGTTGTATCCCGTCTTGGCTGAGATTCTTCATCTGGCTGGCCTACCTGGGCGGCGATGCTGTAGCGATTTACGCGCTGGCCGCCCTCTTCAACCGCAACAAGGAGGAAGGATGGGCACCCGCACGTCGCCTCAGAGCTAATCTAGAAGTGTATCTTGGTCCACCTTGGAGGCCAGGATGGCATAACAGCCTATAACATTGAAGACAACGAGCTATGGCGTCGGCATGTCCTAACGGCAGTGTCTCAGGTGAGTGCAAGGATCCAAATTTTACCTGTTTATATAAACTAGAGCCCACAACTATAGTCCAAATCGCTCACATTTGTTAAATGTTCTAGTATGACACTCATATATACATACTTATCTCTATCGAGTTGTGATGGAGTACTGGAGTAGTTTAGTTAGCAATTACGATATACATCTATATTCATTGTTATTTTCACTTTGTATGGCACCATGATATATATGTTTGACATGTATACATGGTGCCACACATCATTTTATAGTAACTTATGTGGGTAATTTAGATACAGATTCAGGGGTTGGTTTAGGTTATTTTTAATAATAGAATATGTGGATAATTTAGATGCAAACTTAGGGGCTAGTTTAGATTATTTTTTTATAATGGCATAGATGTGTACTTTAGATTGATTAGTGGGTTACTTTATGTTGTTTTTGTACATGTGGCTAATTAATATATATATATATTTAATTAGATGTGTGTGTATCCATTGGCTATGGTTACTAGAGTCTAATGTCTCTAATTTTTGTGGGAGTTTTTAAGATTTATCTTTTATTTTCTAATGAGTCTATAGAGGATTAATATGTATATAGGCTCCTAAAGGAATATTCATTTAGTAATATTCAGATATGTTCATTGAGTTATAGGTTTCTTTTCTTTACATAAACAACTGTGAGATCCAATTAACAGGTCACCGTCTCTGTATACGTATTTTGCAAGTCGTGGTCAGGAGAGAGAGAAATCTTGGTGGCAGCGGTTCTATTGTTCGTTGCTGGTATTCTCAAATGCATATTAAAGCCGTGGGACTTGAAGAGAGTTAGCATCAACAGCCTCGTGGGCTCCTCTGTATCAGAAGAAAATCGTGACATTATTAGCTCACTCGACGAATATGTACGAGCTGCAACGGATCGTTTTGGGGAGGGCGATAGAGGCCAACCATCGGGCAGCGCCGAAGATGATGAAGAGAGTCTGCGGATAGACGACAAAGAGGACGAACTTTGGAAGCCCTACGATCTATTCGTAGACCTTGCACCTCCATATCGAGACCGCCTTAGACGCCTGAAAGCCTTGGTGAACAACCCAGGTGAAGCGCATGACTTGGTACGGTATGGCCTCTCCCTAACGTTTGATAGACTCTACACCAAGGAGTCGCTGCTGTTGCACAAAGGAGGAAGATTGTGTTTTCCACCACGGCCGCTCCCGAATTCCACAAAGTTGCTTGGCTTGATTTCCTTACTTCGGTTCCTAGTAACCGCATGCTCTGTAGTAATCGCGACACGGGGAGTCGAGTCAAGCATTCTGCGCCATAGGGAAGCTTATGACCACACCTATGCCAAGATCACATACATCCTGCTATTCGTTACATCTGTTCTAGAGTATTTACCTATGTTTGCGATTATGCCATTTAGCAACGGGCGCCCTCGATGGCCAGATCGAGTTGCCCAGTACAACCTCATAGGGTACTTAGCTCGCAACAGGAATCACAGGAAGCTCAGGAGGCTGGCGACCTTGCTGGTTTGCAAGGACTACATCGACCAGCTCTGGTGCATGAAGCCCTCCAGGTCGTCCAGTGACATCACCTATGTTGTCCATTGTTATGTGGCCCGAGCATGGATGGAGCATCACATAAAGGACACAACCACCTACAGGGAGTTCAACGACAACCGCGGCCAGTGGACTCTCAGGCGTGGCAACTGCAGAAACCTAGAGTGGAGCATATGGAGACCATTTGACGAGAGTGTCATCCTCTGGCACCTCGCCACAGATTTCTGCTTCCACCTCGCGGCACCGTCTTTTGCCTGTCATGGAGTCGCCCATCTCAGCAGGGAGATCTCCAACTACATGACGTACTTGCTGTTCGTCAAGCCGGAGATGCTGATGACTGGCGCTAGGCGCAGCCTGTTCAGAGCAGCGTACAGGCAGCTCAAGAAAACGCTCAAGGTTTTACCTCAACCGGATGCTGCAGGGCCCTCGCGGCAGAACATGTCTCGGGAAGAGAGTGAGTTCGCCCAGCAGATAGCCCAGATTATCCGGGACACGACGGGCAGCGAGGATTTAAGCATTGTCCGCGATGCTTGGAGGCTCGCTGAAGGTCTAATGGATTTGCGCACCGAGGAGAACGATGTGGAGATGTGGGTGACGATCCTGGGCGTATGGGTGGAGATGCTCTGCTTCTCTGCCGGTAGATGCAGAGGGTACCTGCACGCCAAGAGCTTGGGCCAGGGCGGTGAGTACCTCTCCTACATCTGGCTCCTCCTATCGTACATGGGGATGGAGACCTTGGCCGAGCACATGCAGAGGGCCAAGCTGCAGGAGGAAGAAGCGACAAATAACGGTGGCAGCACCAGTGGCACTGCAGAGGCACGACGGAGGCTTCACCGGTGACAGGGTAGCATCGCTAGTGGCATCACCGGTGATGCTAAATTGATAGTGATGAGAAAGTCTGAAAGATATGCCGCGCACTTACCTTGGAGATCTTTGATATCTTTTTCCCTAGCTTCTATATACATTTGTCTCCGGTTTGTTTCTTCGATTTCCATCGATCATGTGCTTGTTTCTACGACTTGTCTGATGGCTGCTGCCGACCTTGTGTGCTGTTTCTCCATCTGAAGTTATGAAATCCTGATTCTTTTTTTTTAATTGTTTCTCCATCTGGAGAGAATCCGTTTTGCATAACCGCCACTAGTAGGCTAGAGGGAGGCAACCGTGATCAAGGAGTGAACCAGCAAGGTCGCCAGCTTCCTGATGAGCTTCCTTATGAGGTCGCCATCGAGGGATCCCGTTGCAAATAATAATAATCTAGCTTCTGACCATAGATAAAATGTACTCCAGAGAAGTCGTGTAAGACATAGCAAGATATATGTGATCTTGACACGTGTCTTCGTAATAAGCTTCCCTGTGGTTACTACTACCAGAGACCTCAGGAAGGAAACCAAGACAAGCAACTTGGTGGAATTAAGGAGTGGTTGTCGAGAGGACCAACTTCTTGTTTTGTGCATCTGCACTGCTGCAGCGATTCCTTGGCGTAGGGTCTGTCAAACGCTCGAGAGTCGAGAGAGGCCATGCCGTACCAATTCATGCGCTTCACTAGGTTTATGCACCACGGAATTCAAGCGCGCTTGTTTGGTAAAGTTCCATCTGATTCTGATTTTCTATATATAAGAGCTCAATCTGATTCTGATTCTCTATAGGAGCTTATTTAAAAAAATGATTTATGGCTCAAATTGATTTTATAGTATAAACTCTCAAAATTATGATGGAGAATCACTTCATAGAATTAAGAGAAGCTATTTTTTCCAGCTCCAGTCTCTTGGTTTGTTTCAGAGAGTCACTTCACAAAATCAGCGGACAATCACTTCTTTATGAAGAAAAACTATTTGGTAGAGCTTCTGCTGAATTTAGGAGAGAATCAAGTTTGAGAACTCTGCCGAGCAGGGCCAAGGCGATCCTGTTACGGAGGTGCAGGGTCTATGAATAGATCGTAAGGCTTCCAAATTTCATGGTCTGCATGTATCCACACCCTCTCTTTGTCGTCTTGGGCACTGCTCTCCTGGAAATGATCCGTTGAAGCTCGTGCATATTCGTCAAGTGAGCTAATAATGCCACGATAAATAAGAGCCCATTAGGCTGTTGATGCTATCTCTCTTCAAGTCCCATGGCTTTAATACGCATTTGAGAATACTAGCAACGAACAACAGAACTACTGCTCCCAATATTTTTCTATCTCCTGACCACGGCTTGCAAAACACGTATACACCAACGGCGACCTGTTAATTGGGTCTCACTGTTGTTTATTGAAAGAGAAGAAACCTATTGCTCAATATTCCCAAAAAACAAACCTATTGCTCAATAAAGATATGCTATTAACTAGTGAGTCTTTTAGGAGCCTAGTGTTAATCCTCTAGAGACGCGTTAGAAAAACTATAAATCCTAAAATTTCTCACAAAACTTAGAAACATCCGGGCACTAATAATCATAGATGATGAATCTATATGTTTTATAGAAAAGAATACCGCCCTCTATCATGATGAAAATAGTTTAAAGTAACACCAACATCTATATCTAAATTACCTACCTATAACATACAAAAAATAACATAAAGTAACTTCTAAATTTACATCTAAATCTTTACATAAGTTATTATAAAATAATGTGTG
Source organism: Alloteropsis semialata (assembly GCA_004135705.1). Taxonomy (NCBI): domain Eukaryota; kingdom Viridiplantae; phylum Streptophyta; class Magnoliopsida; order Poales; family Poaceae; genus Alloteropsis; species Alloteropsis semialata. Next base: position 60,258,491 of record CM014277.1, read on the forward strand.
GCACCATTTAGAGCAATTATACATATATGGAGGATGTGACGAGGACATCAATTTATATGTTAAAGACATAGCTCCAACCTAAGGTAAATACATGTCAAAAAATATGGATGGGAGGTGCGATGCAAAGTGAATAACTTACAATGTAAATGTATACATGCATGCACAGGGTAATTGCTAATTACTCTCTCCGTCCCAAAGTAAATATCGTTTTAGCTTTTCTAGATATATTCGTTGTGATATATATCTAGACATACGTATGTCTAGATATATATCAAAACAAATATATATAGGAAAAATAAAACGATATTTATTTTGTGATGGAGGGAGTAAACTGTATCACAACTTGAAAAAAGATAAGTATGTATTTTTTATTAGTTTCTAATAATCATGTCTCTCAAAAATTACTAGCTACTGTGGAAGCACGAGTTCATGAACTAGCAATACAGGAAAAATGTCTTGGACGATCAAGTAAAATTTAAAGTGATGTGAACCACACCAACATATTTACTTCTGTTAGGACATGCTGGTGCCATAGCTCGTTGTCTTCAATGTTACAGCATAAGGAACGAATGAGGCCGAATAGGTCTTAGGCATGGGTCCAACGATGGACTGAGACTGGTTGCCAAGTGTTTAAGGCAGAGAATCCTCTTAAGCGTGGATCCCACTTCAAGATTTTTTTAAAAAAAGATCTACTATTCCCATGTCCCTCGGCATCTAGTGTGCCCCTTTGGCAGGGCTCTAGCTCCTCTTGCGGATTTTGCTGGAGCTCTACCAAACAGATTGAAAGAAAGAGCTCCATGTCGGATGAGCCGTGCAATTCCTGATGAGAGGAGCCAAGGGAGGAAGGAGGAGCCCAAACAACTGGCTTTGCACGGCTCCTCCTCGCTTGCCATTCCTATCCTCGAAAGGGGCCATAGGCGGAGCCAGGCCTCGGCGCGGTGGGCAGCGACGGAGGTGGCCAACAGGCACAGGGCCGGAACACGATGCCATGGTGCTAGGGGTGTAGTGTGGCACCGATGGTGGGGCAACAACGATCGGCAGCATGAGGTAGGAAGAGGGTGCAGGAGGCCATGGTGGCCTGCAGGCGCGGGGCCAGAGGAGAGCACAAAAGGGAGGGTGGTGGCCTGCAGGTGCGGGGCCAGAGGAGGACGCATGAGAGAGGGTAGCGGAGGCGGAGGCGTCTTGGTGCTTCTTATGCTCTACTTTTAATTATGACATTAGTTCTGCAAGCACACAGAATAACCAATGTAGTATTTCACCCGAGAGTATTCCAGAATATCGTATTTATAATTTCCTCAAGGAAGCTGACTAAGTATATCGATGAACAAATCTATGAACACTGACACTTTAGTGAATAATGACTTAGTGGGGGTAAGGTAAATGATAGGAGTGGTAAATTTGAGACACGAAGGTTCAACGGATAAAGATATAATGGACTAGCTAGTTGGGAGAACAACAAGAGGAGATAAGATTCCTATGATAGTCTATCACCTTAGGTCAACTCTAGAAAAGTCTAAACTAGTATTGAACTTATTCCTAAGGTTTCCGATTCTAGTCTTTCTCTTAACTTTGGGCGCCTGAGACATAACCACTTGCAGAAAGGAACGAGAAGGGAAGTGGAACACCTATCTCTAAGTCCTACATGCCAGAACTAACATGGTGGAATATGTCAATCAGACATGGCTGCCACCACCTGTGTTACCACAACTATCCATTGAATTGGATGCAAATTAGGCAAAAGATCAATTCTAGGCACCATGCCAATAAAAGATTGGTGAATTGATCCAACTAGATCTCAAGGATTCCGTCTAGAAACCCTCTAAGAGGAATTATAAGATAAGATCACAAAGACCTAAGCCAAGACTAACTTTAGTCAAAACTATAAATATTGCGAGCAAAGTAGGTCCTAGATATAAATTGACCCGACTAAAGATAGAATTGAACTTGTATTGATAATTTGAGTCTTCCAAAAGTAAAGATAAAGATACAAGAGCTAATACCAGGTTTCCCGAAGACTCTTTTGGACTCCAGAGGCAAAGCTCAACTCAACTCTAAGTCCCAACTAAACTATCCTAAGCAACAAAGTAAAATGGAGAGCTCCTTCTTGGTGTGTGTTCAACTTTGGCGGGAGCATACCTATTTATATTGTAGGTGTGGCAGGGGGTACTTGTAGTTGTAGGTGAAGGGGGGACGTCGGTTTGAGGTGGACCCAGTTTGGCCAAACCCACTGAGTTAGGCCGACCAAGGGATGCATCGCGTCCACTCCCCGACGGTCTGGATCTCCTCCTGATGGTGGTTGGATGGCGGTTGATGGTAGTGCCCAGTACAGGTGGGGTCGGCCAAACTGGTCGCCTCACCCATACAGCCTTTCGATGCACTGCCTTCACTTATGGTCGTTGAGGATGTCGGCTCCATGGCGATTGACATGTATGGTTGTGCTTCTTTGCATGGATAAGTGGCCCACGGATCCAAGTGATGCTCACTCAGTTCCTAGGACCCAACCGACTTGAATGCAACGCTTACCATTAGTCCTCATTGTGTTTCTTCACTCACAACTAGGATTGAGCTTGGTCCGGGGCAAGTGGCCTGGTCGGCTGAACTGGTGGGTTCGACCAAACCCACTCCATCCCCAATTTGCCTCCTATTTTGTGGCTAGCTTGATCCCTGCATACAAATAATGTAAGCATCCATCAAAAGATTTATGCTGCCAGGCAGGCTTTCCCGCAGCCATTCTTCATGGAAATCTTCTTGATCGGTGCATGGTGTCTCTGGAATGAAAGGAATGATTTCATCTTTAACAACAAGCCTCCTTATCTGGCTACTTGGAAGGCTACCTTCAAGAATACAGTCACAAGTCATTTTGTCAGAATCAAACCGTGCCTCCACCAGTCCATCACCTGTTGGCTTGATGCCTTGTAAATTTGCTTGTTTGGCCCCTCCCTTTTTTCTTTTCCTCTTGTCTGTCTGTCAAGCGTAGCTAGCTGGTTTTGTTCCCTTTTGGTTTTGGTTCGGTTCGAATCTTGCCTAACTGCTGGTTAGGCACCCTGTAAGTATGTCTGTACTTTTTATTTATTTATTTTTATCCTGTTGCCGGGGAGCTTTGCCCCACGGTTCTGGTTCAGAAAAAAAAAACAAATACTCACCAAGGCTTGTGGAACTTTATTAGTGGAAATAAACATACATGGCACCTTGTATATATTCCGTTTGTCTCGAGCATTTGACGGTCAAAATATGGTGCTAAGGACCATTAACAAGGCGTCTGCAATGTTGGAGAGAGGAGGAGAGGAGCGGATAAGGAAGAAAGAGAAAAGAAAGGGAGGAAAAAAATAGAAAAATATGGAGGCGAGAGAAAAAAAGGAAAAAGATGCATTGAAGAGAAAACAAAAAAAAGGAAAAGATGCATTGAAGAGAAAACAAATGTTAAGTATTGCCGTCGTTTAATTTGTGGTTAATCTATGATATATATTTTTTATTTTATATACAATCAGTGAGGGCAACATAAAACTTGTCTGTACAACTCAGTCACATAACTAGAGGCAAATTGGACATTTGACCTCTTTCATCCATTAGTTAAAGCTAGGAGAGGCTGTTCTACCAAATGACTCCACTAGAGAAGCTGCATCAATAGAAGTGTCGCAGCCGAAGCATTTAGGAGGAGCTGGAGCCCTGCCAAACAGGGCCAGGTGTGTGGGGCTTTCGTGGCATGTTGAACATGTAGCTCGTCAGTCATACCTATCAAGTTCCATTAAATTCAGTACAAAATATATTTTCATAACATACCTATTTGGTGGTATAATGATGATACTCTTTATTGTAACTTGGTCAAACTTAAAATAGTTAACTTGGGACAAATTAACTGACAACACTCTTTGTGGGATGGGGAGGGGGTTGGGGGGTGGTGTAAGCAAAGGCACATTCTATTTTAACCCCTCCCTTCGTCCTCAGCTATAGGAGATCCTGGTATTCAAAATTGTCCACAAATATAAAAGATTGTCGGTAAATTATGCAACTGCCACATCTTTACTCACAGTAAAAAAAAACCCATTCCTTAAAAAGCGTCCCCTCCTAATTTATCCAATCCCCTCCTCTTATATCCTTCCCCAACTGTCCCAGCTTTTAACTTTTAACAGCTAGGTTATCCCATGAACTCAGATGATTAGTTGGTTTATACCTCCTGATTTGTTTTGGGGGGTGGGGGCACATGTCTTCTGTTATGTATCCTCATTCATCTGTCTTAAATAAGTTTAGAATACCTTGTATTTAAGGTTTGAGGGAGTAGGTACTTACTGGGGCCTTAATAAGTTTTCATTTACTCTTCGCAACTAATGTATTCAGATATATATGAGAGCTATTTTTTATGCTCGAGGATATGATTACACCAAATACATTCATTGCAATATGGCAGGTTTGGCCAGTATTTTTTTATATATTGAAACAAACTTATATGAATCTTTTGCAAAAATTAAAAGCAACTATTTTTCTCCACGTCTTGTTTATCTTAAGTGCCCATGTATCTATCAAACAATGTTGTCATGACTAGTTGTCGCCCATGAAGCCAATCTTGTCATGGTGCCTATGCCTCCCTCATTTCTCCCCTCCGGCACCTCCGTCCTCTGCATCTTCTCTGCCAAGGTCTCCATCCCCATATACGATAGGAGGAGCCAGACATAGGAAAGGTACTCCCCACCCTTGCCCAAGCTCTTGGCATGCAGGTACCCTCTGCACCTGCCGGCAGAGAAACAGAGCATCTCCACCCACATTCCTTGGATCACCCTCCACATCTTGTCCTGACCATCTCCTTGTAAACCCGCAACAATCAGCTCTTCAGCAATTTCCCAAGCATCAACAATAACACTTGGACCCTCTCTTTCCTTTACCCTATTGGTTATATTCTGCGCGATATCTTTCTCACATAGAGAAAGCTTCTCATCTCGTGTCACGCCTTGGAGTTCATCGTACGCAGATCTGAACAGGCTGCGCCTGGCCCCGGGGATCAGCATCTCTGGGTTGATGAACAATAGGTACACCATCTCCCTGCTGTGATGAACGGCGTCATGAGCAGGTGGCATGTCCATGCGATGGAAGCAGAAATCCGTAGCGAGGTGCCAGAGGAGTACACTCTCGTCGAACGGCCTCTGTAGGCTCCAACCAAGGCAGTCGAGCAGTCCCTCGCGGCCTAGAGTCCATTGGCCTCTGTTGTCATTGAACCTGCGGTAAGTGGCTATGTCATTTATCTGGCGCCACCCTGCTCCGAGGTAGCCATGGATGGGCTCGGTGATATCCCGGGACGACTTGGACGGCTTCATACACCAGATCTGGTCAAGGAAGTTCTTGCAAACTAGCAAGGTTGCCACCTTCGTGACATACCGGTGCTTCTTGTTGCGGGCTAAGTATCCTAATAGATTGTATTGGGAAACTTGATCAGACCATATTCCCTTGACAACCTGCTGATCCATTTTTCTTCGAGACAACACACATGATGTTATGTCAAGAGACATTATGAAAGGCATAACCAGCTCCAGAATAAAAGTAAGGAATAACAAAGCATATGTGATATTGGCATCTATGTGGTTGTAATAAGCTCCCCCACCAAACACATAGAAGTGTAGCATCCCGATGTTTCCTGCTACGTAGCCTCCAGTTACCACCCGGACAGAGGAAAGAAACGAAAGCAACTTTAACTGCGGCGAATTTATCAGAAGCAGTGATTCCTTCGTATAGAGTCGATTGAACATTGCAGAGAGGCCACGTTGTACCACATGATGCGGCTTATCTTGACTTTGCACCAAATGTATGAGGAAGCTAAGCCGATCAGAGTACGCAGGTGCAAGATCTACGAATAGACCATAGAACCTTTTGAATTCCACTTCATTGCCTTCACCACTATCGGATGGCTGATCTCTGTGGCCGTCCTGAAAATAATGTGTTGCGGCTCGTATATATTCTTGAAGAGAACTAATCTCGCCGTTTTCTTCTGAACCAGAAGAGTCCACCAGGCTATTAATGCTAACTCTCTTTAAGTCCCACGGCTTTAATAAACATCTGAGAATCCCAGGGATGATCGAACAAAAGAATTGCATTTACCACGATTCTCTCGTTATTTCTTGACCACGACTTGCAAAACATGTAGATGGTAACAATGACCTGTGATATCGCAGGATGAAAGTGAGCACATACATAAATATAAGCTAATGAGGTCATCGCAGTATCCATTAACCCATGCTCTACAGAATCAAATGTGTATAAGCTAATAATGAGGTCCTCAGGATCGGAGGTGGTTCGACCAGACTGTGGACAGTTCCCGACCATATTGGGCTAGATCGGGGTCATAGATCTCGGTCAACTTGAGTTCATAATTACAGGGTGCTCGAACACTAAATCACCGAAGTGGAATGTGGATGGTGCATACTAATGTTGGGGACGAAAGATCATGTTCCCAGAATCCCAGTAGTGAGAGCCAACGTGGGCCAGTGTTTCTAATTTTAGGATTTATCTATATGTAGTAATAGTGCCTAAGATTAACATGGATCCTCCAAATTAAACGGAGTCTTTGATTAGTAATAGTATTCTAGGATTTATCTTTTTTTAGCCCATTCTGTTAGAATGAATTTCCAAAATTAAAAATAGTCTCCTATTACTAAGCTCCACTTAGTAAAAGTAAGATGGCCTTCTATTCAAACAAAAATCCTAAGCTCAATTATTGAACATAGGAAAATGGCTGTTAAGGTGTAAAATATTAGACAAAAATGGACACACAAGGGCATATATATATGGCTAGATATTAGATGCACAACTCCGAAAATATATAAATCCCAAACCTTGCACTGACCTGAGATACTGCAGTGAGGACATGGCGCCTCCATAGCTCGTTGTCACCAAGGTGCAACAGCAGAATCGGTGCCCACAAAACCTGCAGGTTGGTGCTCCTTCGAGGAGCAGGCACCTGCTTCTGGTTCTTGTGGCTGTTATAGAGGACAGCCAGCGCGTAAATCGCTACAGCATCGCTGCCAAGGTAGGCCAGCCAGATCAAGAACCTGAACCAGGCAGGGATGCGATGCTTGCGCAAGGCGGCTGTGACGAAGAGGAAATACTGGAGGAAGAGGCTGGATAGGATGAGGATGCGCAACTGCCACTCCTCCCACCATTGCACTGCCTCTGAGAAACCCATTGTTCTCGCTCCAGTCACCTCCTCTCAACTTACTCCGCCATTAGTACCCTTAAGTATAGTTTGAGATGCCGACTTGGCCGTTGACAACTTCTAATAATTGTACTTAGCTACCCAAGTATGCGCAATAATAGCCTAATTTTTGGTGGGTGGCGCTGCACGAAGGACTCATTCGCGAGCCTCTTTCTTTTGTTTTGTACATGACTTGATCAAACACATTCAAATATATATGTTCGGTCGACATCTGCTTCCATAAACAAGAACAAACGTGTTGGCCGTTGGAGCAATTTTGGAATACGCTGCATTAGGTGAACATTGCTATATTATTTTCCTGTCGACTAGCAGTCAACGTCTCACTGGAATCAACAATTTGCAAAAATGGTGTTAGTAGATTTTTAACTCGGCAACTCATTCGCTCAAGGTATACATAGCAGAATGGTGTTAGTAGATAGCATATGTTTTCTAACCATTATTGCATAAAATGTGAAAAAGAATACGATTTTTATATTAAAATAAAGGTTAAAATTTGTGTACAAATAAAGTTATTCAAGCCATGTTTCTACGAGGGGAAAAGCACATGACTATCAAATCCTGTGCAACTTCAATGGATAAATCCTGCTGACCACTCTTATAAGTATATAATCTGAATGATCATGCTAGTATATCACTATTTTAGAATATACTTACCCAGTACTGGACGCCATGCATAACCACTTATAGTTACCCAGTAACTAGAACAAACGAGTTGGTCGTTGGAGCATTTTTTAAGTCTTCACGCGGCATTACTAGGTCAATATTGCTGTTTTCTTTTGCACTTTGACTTAGCAGTCAATGTCATGTACTGGAGTCAACAATTTGCAGGCATTGCGCATATTGCTGTTTTTTTTTCGTTAAGTCTATCTACCGACCGGTCGCGTCAGCGACCTACCGCGCGACCCCGCGCTGATGGGCTGGCCCAACAGGCCAGCACGCATCTCACGCCTGCACACTCGCGCATGCAACCTGAAACAAGAGAGGGAGGCTGCTGGTCCACTTTTTTTGTTTTGTATCGTTTCAAAAAAAAGTGATAACTTTTTTCTGAAGCGTCCATTTTCAATTCCGATTGCACCACTGCGTCCCTTATCATGAAATCTATAAAACTAGATCCATGAAGCATATATTTTGAAATATTTTTAAAGTAGTGTCAATTTATGTTGAATGCAAACTAATTGTGTGTATCAACTTATGTGTAAACCTTTAAACATAATTTGATAGCAGAACTTTTTTCAGTATATTGGACATCAATATAAGTTGACAGTACTAAAAATTATAAATTGATATATGAAAGATGAGTGTAACATACCCTTCACGATTGTTTTTTGCGGGTACACTTGTGGCGGAAGGTTTTGTGGGGGTTTAACCACCTGGGTAGAGGAGGGAGCTAGTCGGTAAGGAAACTTGATGGAAGGAAGGAGGCAGTGGCGCTGGCCCAACGCTGCTGCCACTGGAGTCATGCTGTCGTCCAACCGCTCTCTCCTAGGATGAGAGTCTCATCAGGATGTTTCCCTGCCATATTCGATTAACTAATTAGGACCGACCATGTTGCACTGCCATACTTGGTTGTACGGAGTAGGGTCGACCATGTTACCCTCCTATACTAGGTTGTTCTGATTAGGGTTTAGGATTTGAGGTTTTAGGGCTGTAAGGGCTACACCGTTACCGTATACTCTTTTCTATAGGGTTTATTATCTATGTCTAGTTGCTCTGCCATACTCAGTTGTACCGATTTGGACTAAATATGTTGCACTGACGTACTAGGTTGTACTAATTAAGATTTAGAATTTGGGTTTTAGGGTTTAGGATTTGGGTTTTATAGTTAGGATTGTGGGGGCTACGTCGTTGCTATATACTCTGTCCTATATAGTTTAGTATTTAGTCCTAATCAACCTACATGAAATCTTTGCCAACCCATATATGTTTTCAATATCAACCTACACTTAATATGTCCATCAACCTACATATATCTTTGTCATATTCGGTTGCACTGATTAAGGGCGACTTTGTTCCCCCTTGCCACACTCGGTTGCATTGATTAGGGTCGATCTCGTTCTCCTGCAACACTTGGCTGCACACATTAGGGCCGACCACGTACCCCCGCCACACTCGTTGCACTGATTATGGGCGACCTCGTTCATCCTACCACACTCGGTTGCACTGATTAGGGTCGACCTCGTACCCCCTGCCATAGAAGGTTGTACCGGTTAGGGTTTTGGGTTGTCGGGGGCGACTCTGTCCCATCGGGCTAAGTAACTATGAATTTTTCCTTGCCATACTCGATTGCACTGATTAGGGGCAACCTCAGCGCCCCCTGTCGTACACGTTTGCACTAATTAGGGGCAACCTCGTTCCCCCTGCAACACTCGGTTGTACTGATTGGGGGCGATCTCGTTCCCCCAGCAATACACGGTTGCACAGATTAGGGGCGACCTCGTTCCCCCTGCAAAACTCGGTTGCACTGATTATGGCCAACCATGTACCCGATGCCATACACGGTTGCACTGATTAGGGCCGACCCCATTCCCTCTGCCACACTCGGTTGCACTGATTAGGGCCGACCACGTATCCCCTGTCATATCTTGTTGCATTGATTTGGGTCAACTACGTACCCCCTACCATACACTGTTGTACCGGTTAGGGTTTTGGGTTGTCAGGGGTGACTCCGTCCCATCTGGTTTAGTAACTATGAATGGCCGCCTGCCATACACGATTTACTAGTTATGACCGACCATGTCCACCCTGCCATAGAAGATTGTATGAGTTAGGGCCGACCATGTATCTCCTGCCACAGAAGGTTGTACCAGTTAGGACCGATCATGCCCCCATCCCATAGAGAGGTTGTACTGATCAGGGCCGACCAAGTACCCCCTACCTTAGAAGGTTGTACCAGTTAGGGTCGGCCGAGTGGACGAGAATGTCCCCCTTATTACTCTTGGTTGTGCTGATTAGGGCTGACAATGTACCCCTGCCATAGAAGGTTGGATTTGCTAGGGCCGACCATGTCTCCCTACATACGTTAATATGTAGTTTGCGTATATAAGTTGATAGTTTGCATTTACTGATACATTCCCTATATATAAGTTGATACGGTCCCTATATATAAGTTGATAGTTTGCATTTAGTGATACATACTCTCTATATAAGTTTGGTACATATACAATCTCATGTGTAGCCTATAAATATTTTATGCATGTATTAGTTGATTGTGGATTATTTGGAGTATAGCTTGACACTAACATCGTGTGTAGGTTGCCATTTAGTAACTTTGAATTGCCCCCTGTTCATACAAAACCTGCATTGTTCATTCATATTGCTTGACACACAGGCTGCCATGGATTTATACACCTGTTGCACACCGATTGAGAGAACATGCTGCGTGTATTTTGATACACATCTTGTGAATAGATTGATATATTCTCCGGTGCACTGATTAGAGCCGACCTCGTCCCCCTTGATAGGATTCGTTGCTCTGATTAGGGCCGACCTCGTCCCTCTGATAGGCTCTGGTGCACTGATTAGGGTTTTGGGGACGACTCTGTCCCATCGGGTTCAGTAACTATGAAATTCCTCCTGATAGGCTTCGGTGCACTGATTAGGGCCAACTTCGTCCCCCTGATAGGCTTCGGTGCACTGATTAGGGACGACCTCGTCCCCCTGATAGGCTCCGGTGCATTGATTAGGGCCGACTTCATCCCCCCTGATAGGCTCCGGTGCACTGATTAGGGCCGACCTCGTCCCCACTGATAAGATCTGGTGCACTGATTAGGGTCGACCTCGTCCGCGTTTCCCAACCTGATAAGCTCCGGTGCATTGATTAGGGTTTTGGGTTTTGGGGGCGACTCCGTCCTATCGGGTTCAGTAACTATGAAATTCCCCCTGATAGGCTCTGGTGCACTGATTAGTGGGGCACTCGTCCCAACCTGATAGGCTCCGGTGCACTGATTAGTGGGGCACTCGTCCCACCCTGATAGGCTCCGGTGCACTGATTAGTGGGGCACTCATCCCAACCTGGTAGGCTCCGGTGCACTGATTAGGGTTTTGGGTTTTGGGGGGCGACTCCGTCCCATCGGGTTCAGTAACAATGAAATTCCCTCTGATAGGCTCCGGTGCACTGATTAGTGGGGCACTCGTCCCAACCTGATAGGCTCATGTGCATTGATTAGTGGGGCACTCGTCCCACCCTGATAGGCTCTGGTGCACTGATTAGTGGGGCACTCGTCCCAACCTGATAGGCTCCGGTGCACTGATTAGGGTTTTGGGTTTTGGAGGGCGACTCCGTCCCATCGGGTTCAGTAACAATGAAATTCCCCCTGATAGGCTCCGGTGCACTGATTAGTGGGGCACTCGTCCCAACCTGATAGGTTCCGGTGCACTGATTAGGGTTTTGGATTTTGGGGGGCGACTCCGTCCCATCGGTGAATGAATATAAATGGGTAGATCCACCGTGTGTAAGTTGACAAGTAGACATACAATATAAGCTGCTATATGATCTTTGCGTAAATTGATACATAGTTTTTACATACTTTCGATGCATATATAAGTCAGTACATTGTCTCTATGTAAATTGATTGTACTAAATAATATAAAGTGATAGAACCACTACATAAGTTGTAGTGATGTAAAAATTTTCACACATTCTGTACTTATATTGATATTAATAAAATGATTCAAAATCTCCACGTATATAAAATGTACTACTACAACATAAGTTGCTATGTATGAATTTATATCAATGTAGGATAATTTATAATCTATACAACACAACATAAATTGTTACATAACTTGTGCACACATTGTTACTGTTTATTCAATATAGATTGACAGTCATATAAAACAGTTTCAAAATATATCAAATATGGATCTAGTTTTGTAGGTCTCGTTACAAGAAACACAACGGTACAAATGGATTTGAGAACAGATGCTTGATGTAAGAGTTATGGTCATTTAAAGAAAATGAGTCCATTTCTAAATGCTCTCGTGAGTGGTGACGTCACCATGAAAGCGACCCTTCTTTTTTTAATCTGTTCGAACATACTGATTCCGTCGGTTTCGGACAAGTGGCCAAATGCAACTGCTCGTCTATGCCCACCCAGTTGAATAGGGTCGCGCATTTGCTTGTAGCGCGACCGGTCGCGCATTATCTCGGTCCTTTTTTTTCCCCGTCGACTAGCAGTCAGTGTCTCACTGCAATCTACAATTTGCAGGCCTTCTACTTTGTCAAATTATTAAGGGCGCCTTACTAGATGGCAAAATGGTGTTAGGGAATAGCCTACGTTTTTTTAACCATTCCTGCATAAAAAATTGAAAGGATATGATTATCAAATTCAAAAAAATTCCAAGGGAAAAATATTGCAGGCCACTTATAAGCCTCTGTATTCTGAATGATTTTGCTAATATATTAAAATCTATTTATCTCAGTAGAAAAGGACTGAAGGAGCCAGATGGAGGAGATTTATTGCCCGGCCCGGACCGTCCCCCTGCCTAGCTGCCTGCAGAGAAGCAGAGCATCTCCACCCAGGCCCTCCACATGTTTGGCTCACCATCCATCCTGTAAAACAGTGCTCTGATCGGACGATCTCCGCAAGCTCTCATCCTGCTTTGTGCGCGGGCCGTGTTTGTTGAAACACCCCATAGGTGGCCGTGTCATCCATGTCATGCTCACGTATGTGAAGCCATGGAAGAGCTCGGTGATATCCAATGTCAATTATGCTCGGTAATATCTTTCAGACGAGTCGTAGTAGAAACAAACATGATGGAAATTAAAGAAACAAACCAAAGACAAATGTATATAGAAGGGAAAAAGAGATCAAAGATCTCCAAGGTGATGCCGCTGATTGTATCATCTGCGCCACCACCTGTGGCCATAGCTGGTGCAACCTGTGCAAGAATGCCACTAGCCACCCTACTTGTGGTCGTCACCGGCGAAACCTGTATTATGCGTTTGCAGTGCCAGTGGTGCTGCCACCATTGTTCGTTGCTTCCTCCTGCAGTTTGGCCCTCTGCATGTGCTCGGCCAAGGTCTCCATCCCCATGTATGACAGGAGGAGCCAGATGTAGGAGAGGTACTCCCCGCCCTGGCCCAAGCTCTTGGCGTGAAGGTACCCTCTGCATCTACCGGCAGAGAAGCAGAGCATCTCCACCCATACTCCTAGGATCATCGCCCACATCTTCACATCGTTCTGCCTCGTGCGTAAATCCATTAAACCTTGAGCTACCCTCCAGGCATCATGGACAATGCTTAAATCCTCTATGTCCCTCATGTTCCGAATATTTTGGGCTATCTTCTGGGCGAGCTCACTCTCTTCCCATGGCATGTCCTCGCGCGGGGGCACTGCGCCATCTGGTTGAGGTATAACCTTGAGCGTCTTCTTAATCTGCATGTATGCTGCTCTAAATATGTTGCGTCTAGCTCCGGTCATCAGCATCTCTGGCTTGGTGAACAACAGGTACGCCATGTAATTTGACATCTCCCTGCAGATATTGGCGGTATCGTCGCAGGATGAAGACGGTGCTGCGAGGTGGAAGCAGAAATCGGTGGCGAGGTGCCAGATGATGACACTCTCATCAAATGGCCTTTGTAGGCTCCACTCCGGGTGTCTGTAGCTGCCACGCCCAAGAGTCCATTGTCCACGGTTGTCATTGAATGCCCTGTAGGTGGCCGTGTCCTTTATGTGATGCTCCATCCATGCTCGGGCCACATAACAATGGACAAGATAGGTGATGGCACAAGATGAATTGGATGGCTTCATACACCATAGCTGGTCGATGTGGTCCTTGCAAAGTAGCCATGTCGCCAGCTTCCTGAACTTCCTGTGATTCTTGTTGCGAGCCAAATACCTTATGAGGTTGTACTAGGAAATTTGATCTGGCCATCACTCCTTGGGTCGTCCCTTGACAAGTCGTTTAATTTTTCGATTAAACATCACGGATATTGGAAAGTAGCTAATGGCAAACCCTTCAGTTCGTTCACAAGATCTCTTGCAAGCACATTAATTCGAGGACTAGAAGAAAGTGTCACACCCGGTTTTAAGGACAAAACCGAATGATAATCATATGTGCGCCAGGATCAAGTTTACACACATATGAGACTTCATCAGTGATAAACAATAGCAGTATCACGTAAAACAATACAAAAACTTACAACTTATCAGAGTTACAGCTGATCCTGGAAACGAAGGCTCCAACACTTCACAGGCAATCGACTGGGGGTTGCGTACGCCTAGCACCATCTTCAACGGCTTCACCACAGCTTCTGAGCAGCAGTAAGCAAGGATGAGTACACTTATGGTTGGTACTCAGCAAGGCCACAAGAAATAACCAGAATTCCGATTCAATTCCATATTCAAGTTTATTAATCATGTGAGGGTCCAGGCCGCTCTTAACCGTGAGCACGGCTGTTATAACAGTTTTTAACACTCTGCAGAGGTTGTACACTTTACCCACAAGAAGCGTAAACCCAACCACGCGGTGCTGATCAGGCACGTATCACACTTCCTTTGGTGTGACTGCTTAGGGACGCTACGAGGCCTTTACAAAGAATCCCTCTATGTATGTGTTGGTCCCTGTCCGGACGGTTTCCAGAAGGCGCACCTTCTTTCCCCGCACATCCTACACAAACCTTTCCAGCCCAACATACACCCCAACACAACATAGAGTTCATCTAATTAATTAGCCAAGACCAGAGCCATATAGTACTCGTGGTTGCACTGTTTTTCTGGGTGGTTCTCCATGTTCCAATTAACATCATCATGATATATTATAAGCACAGATAGAAAGATGGTTAGGGACACTTGCCTTTCTCCAATGCAAAGTTACTCTCACTGCTTGTTTGCTCTTGCTCACTTGGAAAACTTGATCTTGCACGAACAACGATCCTTCTAGCGGCTCGAAGCAAACATCGGGCACAAACATACAAAGCAAAACAAACAAGTACAACTAAGAACAATACACCAAACAGTACTAAAAGTACAGAACAAGCACCTTAAACTAAAGAGCATGCAAAGACGATCGCGTGGACGCGAAAATCGCCCAAAACGGATTTAAAACGACGAAACTACGCTAGTTACAAGGTTGCAGGGACCTATATGCAATTAAAACTAAAGTCTGCGTACTGTTTTGATAAAAACCGAGGGCACAAACATAAATAAACAGATAACAGAGGGGCTAGCATGTGATAAAGCCATGTAAAGGATGGCGGGCGAGATTATCTAAAAGAACAGGGGCCTAAACTGATAAACCAAGGGCATATGTATAAATATTTTACACATGACATGGACTGCGGGTTGATTAAGACAAAACCGGGGGTCTCTTTAGCAAAATGGCCGGCGACCGGCGGTTTGACCCCGGTTGACCGGTATGGAAGGGTGGATCTGGGCCCTTCATTCGAAAATGAACGGCGGGGAGTGAGTCGGGCCGCCGGCGGTGGTTTTGGGCGGCGGCGCCGCCGTGGCTTGCGGCGGAGCTTCGCCGGCGCGGCCCTGCGTGGCGCTAGGAGGCACGAGAGGAAAGGGGAAATGCACGGGGAGAGAGAGGAAGCTTTGGGGAGCTCACCCAGGGTGTTCGTGTCGTCGGTGGAGTGCCGAAGAGAGCCGGCGACGAGCGGCGGCGGGCAGCTCCTTGGGCGTTAGGCGGATGTCGGGGTTCCGGCCTCGGCGTCGCGGCTCTGGGCGTCGGGGTCGTGGCCCTGGGCGACCTGTACGCGAGTCGAAGAGAGAAGAGGATCAGAGAGAGGCGGACGACGATGAATGGTGACGGCGGCGCTGCCTACCGTGACAAGGGCGACGGCGAGCTCCGGTGAGCAAAAATGTGCGCGATTGGGAGGTGATTTTGGAGTGGATATCGTGTGTGTGCGCACAGGAAGCTTCGGCACGTTTTAACGAGGGCAGAGGAGGAGCGAGAGGGGCTCGGGTGAGGGGAATCAAGAAGGAGGCGAAGGTCTCGGCCATTTATGGCCATGAGAACGCGGCGACCGTTACTGAGAGGGAAAGAGGGAGGGAAGAGTGTCGCGGACGCCGGTGCGTTGATGCGGAGTGATGGAGGAAGAGGGGATCGCGGGCTTGGCGCAGGAGCGATTGGCGTGGGGACGTGTGGCGGTGGACGCGGACGCGGAAGACGGCGGTTCGAGTGGGCGCGGCGTCTGGAGGGAGGAGATGGCGCCGACAAGCGGGACCCGCAGGTCAGAGAGAGAGGGAGCGGGAGAGGGAGGAGGCCGGATGGGCCGGTAGCTGGGCCAAAGACCGGGCTGGCGTGGGAAGGGGAAGGAAAAGAAAGAAGTGGGCCGGGCCAAATTGGAGAGAAGGAAGGGAGGGAAAAGGAAAAGTTTGATATTTGTTTGAATGGAATTTGAGAGATTTGAGAGGATTTTGAGTGGAGTTTGAATAGGAANGGTTCCGGCCTCGGCGTCGCGGCTCTGGGCGTCGGGGTCGTGGCCCTGGGCGACCTGTACGCGAGTCGAAGAGAGAAGAGGATCAGAGAGAGGCGGACGACGATGAATGGTGACGGCGGCGCTGCCTACCGTGACAAGGGCGACGGCGAGCTCCGGTGAGCAAAAATGTGCGCGATTGGGAGGTGATTTTGGAGTGGATATCGTGTGTGTGCGCACAGGAAGCTTCGGCACGTTTTAACGAGGGCAGAGGAGGAGCGAGAGGGGCTCGGGTGAGGGGAATCAAGAAGGAGGCGAAGGTCTCGGCCATTTATGGCCATGAGAACGCGGCGACCGTTACTGAGAGGGAAAGAGGGAGGGAAGAGTGTCGCGGACGCCGGTGCGTTGATGCGGAGTGATGGAGGAAGAGGGGATCGCGGGCTTGGCGCAGGAGCGATTGGCGTGGGGACGTGCGGCGGTGGACGCGGACGCGGAAGACGGCGGTTCGAGTGGGCGCGGCGTCTGGAGGGAGGAGATGGCGCCGACAAGCGGGACCCGCAGGTCAGAGAGAGAGGGAGCGGGAGAGGGAGGAGGCCGGATGGGCCGGTAGCTGGGCCAAAGACCGGGCTGGCGTGGGAAGGGGAAGGAAAAGAAAGAAGTGGGCCGGGCCAAATTGGAGAGAAGGAAGGGAGGGAAAAGGAAAAGTTTGATATTTGTTTGAATGGAATTTGAGAGATTTGAGAGGATTTTGAGTGGAGTTTGAATAGGAATTTGAACTGAATTTGGATTTGGATGAATTTGAGAGATATTTGAGTGGGATTTGAGTTTGGAGAGGATTTGGGATTGGATGAGAATTTGTATTGGGACAAGAATTTACAAACAACTCAAACAAAAACAATGCAAAGAGCATGAATGCAACAACCTCATTTAATTTAAAAAAACAACCAATTATTTTCCTATACTAAATTCCCTGTCAACAAAATAAATGTTGGACAAAATTTTAAAATTATAAAAAAACGTTGTTTTATTTGTTCTTCTATTCACATCCTGAAATTGAAAATTTCAGGGTGTGACAACACTACCCCCCTTAAAAGGAATCTCGTCCCGAGATTCGAACAGGCTAGCAAGAAACAAGGGTTTAGGTGGATAGCATCCAATAAACTTCTTCCAGATCGCTCTTTATTACATAAGATCCTCAAACACACTTCTTGCTTCTTCTCATCTCAACTAACATAGAGAAAAAAGAAAACACTTTCGGGAAACTTAGTCTAAGCCCACTTGATTATCATTCTCTTTTGCACACCAACTGACAAGATGTCCATCTTCTCCACACTAATTGGCATCAGTGGACCTGGTCATTTTACGCTTTAGTGGACATTTATTGACATAGTGTCCTTTCTCACCACATCCAAAGCATGGTCCTTTAAAATGTCCATCTTGACTTTGTTTCTGCTTCACCATAAGTTTTGGTGGAGTAGCTTGCGCATCAGAATTCTTCTTGGTAGAGCTGTCATCTGGAGGTTGAACAATTTGAGGCTGTGGTTGGCTAGGTTGAATACTGTTGTCTACCAGTGGATGTGAAAATTCCATCTTCTCTTTGCTTGCTTCACTGGTTTGTTTCTTGGATTGCTTGTTTCTATTGGGTTGATATACCTTGAAAGAGATACTCCATTCATCAAGGTTTATAGTTTGAGCACTATCTTCGTCTTGAGTAACTCTCTTTATGACTGGATCTTCGGTAGACAACTTCTTCTGATTATTGATGTCTAAATGATAACGATGTCTTGCTTCAGCTGTCATTAGGCTATCTTCTACCTGGAGACATGGATTTCCATAATGCTCACAACATTGACATTTTTCTGGAGTCTTAATATCCTCATGTTGTCTCTTCATCATTAACTTTGGTGCTCCACGGCTTTTCTTATTCTTTTGACGGTTCCATGCTTCAGCTACTTGCCTCTTTACTGGTCCGGTGAGGACTCCTAATATGGTTATCTCCATGTTATGAGGGGATGATGTGTCGGACTGCATTCGTCCTTGCAAGACTTGAGCCTGCATGGCTAACAGCTTCTCTTTGTCAAACGCTGGCGGCAATGGAACAGACGAGACCGCATGGTTATCACTCGTGACAACGTTGTGGTTCCTAGGGAGTGAGACTTGCTTTGTAACATCCTTCATTGGAGCGACGGTTGGAATGTGGAGATCACCATCATTGGCTTCATGATTTCCATTGGGGCTTGCCATCTGGTTGAGTGGTAAAGATAAGATCAGAGGAGACAACAAAATAAAATGGAAGAACATGAAAGATTACTTCATGATATCATCTTCATCTTTTCTTGGTTATCAAGATTGTTAGCAAATCGAGGTAGAGGAGAATAGCTCAAGAGTAACAAAGAAAATAGAGCATTCTTGATGTCAGCATCTGTCAAAGCATTCTTGATGTCAGCATCTGTCATGTGTCGTGGGTAGAATCATCATGTTGTAGTCCTTCTCTTCTTTGTTCTTGTAATCATCATTATAATGGAGTTATGGAGATAAGAGCTTCTCTTTCTTCAACTTGCTTTCATCTAACACGGCAATGACATAGATATATGCTTGTTGTCGATATTGTTGTCTTCGGTTTTCCTCTTCTGATATCCGTCATTGGATTGGGTAGAGAGAAAGGAGGATGAAGTCAAGACTGGATGGTACAACAATCCCAAAGCACCACAGCGTCAATTGGCATCCAAAGGTTCCAGCTAATAACCACTGACTCAAAGTCGAAAGAATGAAACGCCACATTGATCGCACGGAGGGCGAGCACAAATTCTTTGCTCGGCTTCTCGTTGAAAGCAAAACCTTGACAGAGAAATTGGCCCTGCAACTGCAATATCATGTGTGCCCCCAGTGTGTACATGAAATGTAAAATGCAGTCCATTTGTGCCTACAATGCTGCTTTGGAAGGGTGGTGGAACTGTCGAGGAGTGGTGGAACTGTTGGAAGCAAATTGCTGCACTGCTTATGCACACAGCTTGGCAAACCTGGAAGGAGAGAACAGAAGACAGATTGCTACAGGCTACAGCCGTCAGCTGTCTTTGGCCTGGTGAAGGAAGAGATAGTTGAGTGCATCATCGAAATTTTTATGTCTTTGTAAACCTGCTTCCTTATTAAAGGAATCAAGAGTGTTCATGCTTCTTTTTTTTAAAAAAAAAAAACGCTCTGGTTTTTTTACGCTGCCTCAGCCGGGCCAGGACTTTTTCAGTCGAGCAAACATGCCCACGATATCTTTCGAAAAATAATATATTTGTTAGTTTAGCTGTTGCCTTGGGGTTTACTAGTTCACTTCCACTGATGATTTGACGACACACGTGACTTAGCAGTACAGTTGCAGTAGCAATGGGGATTTCCAAACACCACAAGGCGCCCAGGCAGACGATTCTCCCCAATCCCTTCGGATGAGTACTTTCATGGACAGATTCGAGTTCCATCTAATTCCAAACAAAGACCTTAAATAGCAAAATATAAGTCCCAAGATTACTTGGATCATAAAACCCTCCATTAATGACGCTTGATATCCTTGAGGAATCAGAGTACAAATTATAGCTAGTTATTTACAGCGAATTCATGGGATGATAATAAATAGTACTTAAATACAATAATAGTCTATCAAAGCCACGTCTTGATCAAATTTTGAACAGAGTCAGAAAAAGCTCCAGGCAGTCCCGTCCCTCTCAGATTGATCATGACGCCTGGATGGGTTCAAGCGATGTTCAGCTTAGCGAGGGTGCGCTTCAAGGCCGGCACGCTCAGTGGGCTGTTCTTGCTCTGCTCAAATTCAAACAAAGAGAGTTCAAGAAGTCAGTTTGTAAGCATAAGCAAAATGCCAGAAGCCAATGAGATTTTTCTGTTAGCTCCTGCACGTTCTGAGGTCATGAAGCTGCAACAAGGCTGTAGATTATGAAGACATCAAAAGAAAGCAAAGAGATTACCACTGAGCAAGTTTGAGCCCTGAGGTTGCACACAGGGTAGTCTGGCGGGCAGCAGCTGGCATGATCCTTGCAGCAGGTGGCGCCTTCAATCGGGCAGCAACCCCAGACGAGGCAGATGTTCCTGAAGCCGAAGGCACAGCAGCAGGTGCTGCCGGCTGAACAGACGTAGTTTTCGTCACAGACATGGTCAGGGGCAACAGGAGGTGGTGGTGTTGGGGGGGTCGGAGACGGCTTGGGAGGGTTTGGGCCCTTCTTAGTGGGGTAAGATGCCATCATAGCAATTCCACACTTCCCAGTTGTGACGTTGATGTTGCGCTCCATGCGGATGTACCCAGCCTCACCCCACTTAGGACCCCATGAGTTGCGGACGATCCAGTAGTCCTTCCCGTTCTCAGTGCCATAACCAACCGCAACCACACCATGGTCAAGGTTTGTGGTGCACCGTCCGCTGAATACACCCTGTACGATGATCAAAGGGAAAGTTAAGACAGACAGACAAATTGTTGATCATGACATAGGCTGCTTAATGCAGCAACAGTGTTTACCGATTTGTAGAGCTATAATACACCAACAATCATTACAAAGAAACGAATCAGACAAGTCCATAAAGACAAGCATCATCAAGAAATTCACAGAACTTCACTCAATCAAGGACGATGCTAAACGTTATTAATAAGGCTGCAAGGGATCCTACGGTCCTACAAGGCATCATCGGTCATGACATCTGACTTCTTGATCTTGACGGTTCCTGATCTTGAGTGTGACATAGCCTTCGATCGCTCTGACTCGACTTCTGGTAGCTTGATTCTTCGCTGAGGCTTGGGTAAGCGTTAGGACATGTGGTACTAAGCATCTATTGTTTTTCCTAATACAAGAGGAGATGAGAAAACCACTTTGAAATAAAGACAAGGGGAGTCCAAAGTGTTAATATAAGAGAAGTAAGGAGAAGAATGAAAATAATGAAGGAGAGGTCAACAAAAGCAATTTCAAGATGAAGGACGAATGATCAAGGTAAAAGCCATCAGCTTAAATGACTTGAATAGACAAGAATTGGAAATTAGCAATTCAAAATCAAGGTAGGGATAAGTGATCAAGAGTCAAGTATGAGAAGTAGACTTTCAAGAAGGAGATAGAGAGTCAAGAGTTGAGAATAATCATCAGAAAAGGTCAAGGACTAAACAAGGACAGTTATGATATCAAGAAGAACCTCAGAAAACGACCATTGCTATCTAGGCTTACGTCCTACAGTCGATACGGCTCTGATACCACTTCTGTCACACCCGGTTTTAAGGACAAAACCGAATGATAATCATATGTGCGCCAGGATCAAGTTTACACACATATGAGACTTCATCAGTGATAAACAATAGCAGTATCACGTAAAACAATACAAAAACTTACAACTTATCAGAGTTACAGCTGATCCTGGAAACGAAGGCTCCAACACTTCACAGGCAATCGACTGGGGGTTGCGTACGCCTAGCACCATCTTCAACGGCTTCACCACAGCTTCTGAGCAGCAGTAAGCAAGGATGAGTACACTTATGGTTGGTACTCAGCAAGGCCACAAGAAATAACCAGAATTCCAATTCAATTCCATATTCAAGTTTATTAATCATGTGAGGGTCCAGGCCGCTCTTAACCGTGAGCACGGCTGTTATAACAGTTTTTAACACTCTGCAGAGGTTGTACACTTTACCCACAAGAAGCGTAAACCCAACCACGCGGTGCTGATCAGGCACGTATCACACTTCCTTTGGTGTGACTGCTTAGGGACGCTACGAGGCCTTTACAAAGAATCCCTCTATGTATGTGTTGGTCCCTGTCCGGACGGTTTCCAGAAGGCGCACCTTCTTTCCCCGCACATCCTACACAAACCTTTCCAGCCCAACATACACCCCCAACACAACATAGAGTTCATCTAATTAATTAGCCAAGACCAGAGCCATATAGTACTCGTGGTTGCACTGTTTTCCTGGGTGGTTCTCCATGTTCCAATTAACATCATCATGATATATTATAAGCACAGATAGAAAGATGGTTAGGGACACTTGCCTTTCTCCAATGCAAAGTTACTCTCACTGCTTGTTTGCTCTTGCTCACTTGGAAAACTTGATCTTGCACGAACAACGATCCTTCTAGCGGCTCGAAGCAAACATCGGGCACAAACATACAAAGCAAAACAAACAAGTACAACTAAGAACAATACACCAAACAGTACTAAAAGTACAGAACAAGCACCTTAAACTAAAGAGCATGCAAAGACGATCGCGTGGACGCGAAAATCGCCCAAAACGGATTTAAAACGACGAAACTACGCTAGTTACAAGGTTGCAGGGACCTATATGCAATTAAAACTAAAGTCTGCGTACTGTTTTGATAAAAACCGAGGGCACAAACATAAATAAACAGATAACAGAGGGGCTAGCATGTGATAAAGCCATGTAAAGGATGGCGGGCGAGATTATCTAAAAGAACAGGGGCCTAAACTGATAAACCAAGGGCATATGTATAAATATTTTACACATGACATGGACTGCGGGTTGATTAAGACAAAACCGGGGGTCTCTTTAGCAAAATGGCCGGCGACCGGCGGTTTGACCCCGGTTGACCGGTATGGAAGGGTGGATCTGGGCCCTTCATTCGAAAATGAACGGCGGGGAGTGAGTCGGGCCGCCGGCGGTGGTTTTGGGCGGCGGCGCCGCCGTGGCTTGCGGCGGAGCTTCGCCGGCGCGGCCCTGCGTGGCGCTAGGAGGCACGAGAGGAAAGGGGAAATGCACGGGGAGAGAGAGGAAGCTTTGGGGAGCTCACCCAGGGTGTTCGTGTCGTCGGTGGAGTGCCGAAGAGAGCCGGCGACGAGCGGCGGCGGGCAGCTCCTTGGGCGTTAGGCGGATGTCGGGGTTCCGGCCTCGGCGTCGCGGCTCTGGGCGTCGGGGTCGTGGCCCTGGGCGACCTGTACGCGAGTCGAAGAGAGAAGAGGATCAGAGAGAGGCGGACGACGATGAATGGTGACGGCGGCGCTGCCTACCGTGACAAGGGCGACGGCGAGCTCCGGTGAGCAAAAATGTGCGCGATTGGGAGGTGATTTTGGAGTGGATATCGTGTGTGTGCGCACAGGAAGCTTCGGCACGTTTTAACGAGGGCAGAGGAGGAGCGAGAGGGGCTCGGGTGAGGGGAATCAAGAAGGAGGCGAAGGTCTCGGCCATTTATGGCCATGAGAACGCGGCGACCGTTACTGAGAGGGAAAGAGGGAGGGAAGAGTGTCGCGGACGCCGGTGCGTTGATGCGGAGTGATGGAGGAAGAGGGGATCGCGGGCTTGGCGCAGGAGCGATTGGCGTGGGGACGTGCGGCGGTGGACGCGGACGCGGAAGACGGCGGTTCGAGTGGGCGCGGCGTCTGGAGGGAGGAGATGGCGCCGACAAGCGGGACCCGCAGGTCAGAGAGAGAGGGAGCGGGAGAGGGAGGAGGCCGGATGGGCCGGTAGCTGGGCCAAAGACCGGGCTGGCGTGGGAAGGGGAAGGAAAAGAAAGAAGTGGGCCGGGCCAAATGGAGAGAAGGAAGGGAGGGAAAAGGAAAAGTTTGATATTTGTTTGAATGGAATTTGAGAGGATTTTGAGTGGAGTTTGAATAGGAATTTGAACTGAATTTGGATTTGGATGAATTTGAGAGATATTTGAGTGGGATTTGAGTTTGGAGAGGATTTGGGATTGGATGAGAATTTGTATTGGGACAAGAATTTACAAACAACTCAAACAAAAACAATGCAAAGAGCATGAATGCAACAACCTCATTTAATTTAAAAAAACAACCAATTATTTTCCTATACTAAATTTCCTGTCAACAAAATAAATGTTGGACAAAATTTTAAAATTATAAAAAAACGTTGTTTTATTTGTTCTTCTATTCACATCCTGAAATTGAAAATTTCAGGGTGTGACACATCGGTAGGGTCATAAGATTCCTTATGGCTCAGTCTAAATTCCATGATGACCGTAACTAGGGCGCTTACATTTACCGAGAACCGTAGCATGGAAATACGGCCAGGCCACGTCGCGAGATTGAACAACATTGGTTCCTTTGTGTAGAGTCTATCAAACGTTAGAGAAAGGCCATACCGTACCAAGTCATGCGCTTCACCAGGGCTATGCACCAAGGCTTTCAGGCGGCGAAGGCGATCCCAATATGAAGGTGCAATGTCTATGAATAGATCGTAGGGCTTCCAAATTTCATCTCCGTGCAGTTTATCATGGCCTGATGGTTGGCCAGTGTGGCCCTTCTGAAAAGAGCGCTTTTACAGTAGACCATACCACTCATCAGTGGTATAAGGTATACCAGAAGGGTAGGTTCGTAAATTTACCCTTTTTTTTTTTCCGATGCGCCGAAGGCCTGCGTGTGGTCGTCGACTCGTCGTGCGTGACCAATCCTCCGTAATTTTTTCTGTTCCTGCCGCCGACGCCGCAAACCGTCGCTCGTGCCCTGCGTCGGCGTCCACCGCCCTCCGGCTCAGCCTCGCCCTCGCCCTCGCCCTCGCCCTCGCCCTGGCGCCGGAGCGTCTCGCCGCAGCGGCATCCTCGTCCGCGTCTCCACCCACGCAGGCCCGCCTCCTCGCTGGTGCCCTGCGTCGGCGTCCACCCGCAGCACGGTCGGGCGCGGCCCCGCACTGCCCCGCCCTAGCGCCCTCCGGCTCAGCCTCGCCCTCGCCCTGGCGCCGGAGCGTGTCGCCGCAGCGGCATCCTCGTCCGCCTCTCCGCCCACGCAGGCCCGCCTCGTCTGAACCGTCGTCGCTGCCCAGTTGAATCACAGCGAGGCAACGAGATTGAATCCCCTGCAAATGCGGTGGAGCAGCATGCAGTCCCCGCAGCCGGCCAGCCGCCTCTCGCCGTCTTCGCGTCGAAGACACCGGACCAAGAGACGACGGAAATGAATCGTTCAGACAATGGTGTAAATCGATATATGATAATGATTTTCCAAAATATAATATTTTCAATTATGCCATTCACTTTTCTTTCCAAAAATGCCCATATACTACTATACTACTCTCCAATATACTACTATACTACACTTTAAGTCTCTAGTAGTATACAATTAATTTCAGCCGTCCGATCTTTACATACTAGTCCATTTTAGACAGTGGTATATGGTGGTATGGAGCACCGTAAAAGAGCTCTCTGAAAATACTCCATTGCAGCTCGTAGGTATTCATCAAGTGAGTTAATCCTACCATTTCCTTTGGGCAAAGAAGAGTCTACGAGGCTATTGATGCTAACTGTCTTCAGGTCCCATGGCTTTAACATGCATTTCAGAGTCCCAACAGTGAACAACAGAACCGCTGCTGCCAAGAATCTCTCATCTCCTGACCACGACTTGAGAAATACGTATACTGCAACGGAAACCTGTATATCGAAAGAAAATAAGCCTATAACTCAAGCAATTAACATAGTGAGTCGCACAAACACATATGGAGTTTTGAATCCTTAGCTTTGCACTCACTTGAGACACTGCTGTTAGGACATGCCGCCGCCATAGTTCGTTGTCTTCAATGTTATAGGCAGTTATGCCATCCTGACCTCCAAGGTGTACCAAGAGGATAGGAGCCCACAACACTTGCAGACTAGTGCTCCTGCGATGTGTTGATACCCATTCCTGCCCCTTGTTGCGGTTGAAGAGGGTGGCTAGCGCGTAAATTGCAACCGCATCACTGCCCAGATAGGCCAGCCAGATCAAGAATCTCAACCAAGATGGGATACAGCGCTTACGCCAGATGCCGGCAAAGAAGAGAAAGCACTGGATGAATAGGCTGCCGAGGACAAGAACACGCAGCTGCCACTCTTGCCACCGCACCACGGCCTCAGAGAAACCCATATTCTTGATCCCCTTGCGCTTCTCTCAAGCTTGACAAAGCACTCCAACAGTCCAACGTTGACATGATCAAATGCTATCATAGACTATTATTATACTCTGTTCGCATCTGCCGGCCGGATCATCGGGCATGCCGCCATCTATTTGTCGGAGCTGTTGGTTTAATTCCATAAGCTGCTTTAGGACGATGCTAGCGAAGTTTCCACACAGATGCACAGATAACTCCAACTTTTGTTTCGAATTACTAATTTTTTATGTATAATGTGTTACACTTAATTAAATTGATGAGACTCTAATGCAAATCAACATATATATACTTTTCTGGTATGATTTCATTTTAGTCTTTGTATTGAGCTATGTATAAGGCCGGCATATTGAACTACTCCTTTATCTAAAAAAAAGTATTTGTATATTGAGCTGCATGCATAAAAAGGCATCAACGGCACAATATTATAACACTGTAACCAGAATGGGTCGGGCAGGGTAAAAAGTTTTGCTGAAAATGTTTTGTTAGCTTTGCAGATAAATTTTCGACTTCACACTTCTAAAAAGGTGGGGAGACGAGCGAGCACACTGAGCAATTTACTAGTGTTTTTCTTCTTTCTTTTTTTTTTTTGCCTTCGAAGCACTAACTTTGCATTTTGGCCTAAAGTTTCGGCATCCATATATTGCTTATTCCAGAAATAGTAACCCAGATGGTTACACACTAGTGTCTTCTATGATAGTAGTGATACTACTTGTTAGTTTTTATCTCAGAATGTTATCGCTGATGCAAAGTTACCATTGGTTTTAAAAAAAAATATATGTTACCCCTGCATTTCAAATTATAAGTCGTTATGGCTTTTCTAGATACATTGCATTTCACTACTACAGAAAAGGCATCACCAGTGGTTCATAAGGGGCATTCACCAGCGGTTTTGAAAGCGTTACTGAAAAAGCGCTTGTGAAGACCCTGGGCTTCATTGCCGGTTTTGCAAACCGCCGGTGAAGATAATTTGAATGGGAGAGGTCACCTAAGGAACCAGCCATCCTCCCCTTCTAATACAACAATTTTTTGCACTTGTTACAAATTGTGGGATTCAAACTCATGACCTTTGCCTTCGCGTGTTGCTCACCTTACCACTGCACCATACCATTACTTGTGATTGAATAGGGAATGCAGTCTATTTATATTAACCTCTTTGAATCTTTATAAATTTCTAGATGCCACAACTAAAGTCCGATCAGGCTGTATTTTTTTGTAGTTGTCCGTTACATATTCCTAGATAAAGAAAAAAATCAAAAAAATAATATAAAAATTAAAAAATATTTGTATGGACTATTCACCAAAAAAATTCAAAGCCGCTCACTATTCATTTAATTCAAAGCACTTAATAGCTAATCATCTAAAAATGTTAATGGAGGTTTTATATTATGTGGGGCCTTCACCAGCGGTTCGTAATACGAACAACCGCTGGTGATGGTTACCCTTCACTAGCGGTTCGTGACCAGCGGTTGGTATCACGAACCGCTGGTGAAAGGTACCAATCACCAGTGGTTCCAATGGCTAGCGGGGTCTGGCCCTGGCCACCCACTTACGAACCGCTGGTGATGAGTCTTCACCACTGGTTCGGTCAGAACCGCTGGTGAAGGGGGCGCTGTAGATGGCGCTATCTGTAGTAATGTTTGCTATTATCTATACATAATGCATGTCTATATTCATAGCCAAAGTTATTCTTGTGTAAAATCCAGAATGACTTACCACTACCAGAAAATGGCCTATCGGTCACCCCCTTTAGTACCCGTTGCTTATGACCCGGTACCAAAGGGGTCATTGGTACCGGGTCTAAATTTGGTAGGCCCCGAGGACCCTTTGGTACCGGGTCGTAACACCACCCGGTACCAAAGACCCCCTTTTGGTACCGGTTGGTGTTACGACCCGGTACCAAAGGGTCTGGACCCTTTGGTACCGGTTGATAACACCACCCGGTACCAAAGACCCCCCTTTGGTACCGGTTGGTGTTACGACCCGGTACCAAAGGCCCCTACACGAGTTAATTCAAAAGGAAAGTATCTGGAACTTGGTCAGCTGTGGTGTGTAGGTGAGATAGTAAGGAAGCAACGCGCGAAGCCACAGGTCGTGGGTTCGAACCCCACGCGCCGCACGCGCGTATTTTCGCGTGAAAAATCGCGTGACTTGTGACTTGCGCGTGTGTGAGAGCCTCCCCGGGATTTAAATTATTTTTTTGCGCATAAAAACTTTTGGGTAAATACCCGATACCAAAGGGGCAACCCTTTAGTCACGGATGCTCGGTACCGGTTCCAAAACCCGGTACCAAAGGGGGTTTGGAACCGGTACCGATGGCTCCTTCTCCGGTAGTGTACAATTTGAAATTGAGGGAGTAGCTGTTTCTGCTGCTATCACGGTGGTTTAGATTTTGTCAGAATACCATGCAACTCCGTTGTTTAATGTTTACAGTTAGAAATTGACTGGAAACAAGATTTATTTTACACCGCACCAACACTGATAAATGCACTACGAATTTATTTGGAGAGCTTTGTAAAGTAAAATCAGAATAAGGCATCCGACCACTGATCCCACGTACTAACACGATATATGCAGAGATCCAGTCAGCATTACGGGGGAAAGACCGGGTCACGGTTCAAAACGTACCTTCCTAGGACACAATTAAGTTTATTTGCTACGGTGTTCATCCCCTACTGACTATATATATTTATATATATTAGAGTTTAAAAAGCATACAGCCAAGTTCAAGGGACAGAAAAAGAGAGAAAATTAAAGCGAATAAACAAAAGTATGCAGGCATTGAGTATTGGTGGGTGCCAACGATGCCTTTGCTCTGAGTGCAACCAGAGAATTTTCTTTTCTGAAAAGCATTTTGCCAGACTGGATGGAGGGCGCCAATCCCCAAAGCATTTCGTGCCATCCAAATATCACCCACTCATGATAATAATAATAAGATACATATATACCTTTGTAGGTGTGTTCAATGGTTGTGCCTCCGTGATACGAAAATGGCTAGCTTTTGTGTCAAATTAGTTGAACAAATGGGTGGTGACCAAGGAAGAAATAAACGCGTGCTTAGCGTTACTTGGATGCTGTGTAATCTCCAGTCATTAAGTGTGCCCCTATGCTTTTTCTCGGACACTCGGCAAAGACTTTGCCGAGTGCTAAAATGCACTCGGCAAAGGCCCTTTTTCTACGCACCAAAAAAACCGAAAAATCAAGCCGCAAGGCGCGCTATTTTTTCGCGGAAAATTCGCACGCTACGCGGTAGGCGGGATTCGAACCCGCGACCTCTCTCTCGTGCGTGACCTCCTCTACCACTGCACCACACTCTCACCTGTGACTAGATACCGTTCTGATTCCTACCATATTATACTAAACCGAGTGTAAATTACTTGTTTGAGGCCCTAAATGATTTCAAATTAAAAAGTTGTCAACTATAAAGTTTTATAACTTTTTGAAATCTACAAGTCTTATTTTGGTAGTTTCTCCATCCGAGGTCGTTTATAAAATTTGAATTTCAAATTTGAGAACATTCAAACTTAGTTTTTATTGACTAGATGATTTCAAATAAAAAAGTTGTCAACTACACAGTTTCATAACTTATTGTGATCTACAACTCTTATTTTGACTGTTTCTTCATCCGAGGTTGTTTGAAAAAACTCAAATTTCAAATTTTGAGAACTACAAACATACTTTTCATTAGCAAAACAAATTTAAATTAAAAAGTTTTAAACTATAAAGTTATATAACTTCTGAAGATCTACAACTTTGATATATGTCATTTTTTCATCCGATGTAGTGAGAGTAACATTGTTCACAAATCTTATAGATCTCTCTTATAGTTTCAGGAAACTCTACGAGAGATATAGATTTTGTGAACAATATTCATATGAATTTGTCGAATGAAGAAATAACCAAGCTAAAAGTTCTACATCTTGAGAAGTTATACAACTTTGTAGTTCAAAACTTTTTGATTTGAATTGATTTACTACTTCAAAATGTGGTTTTAATTATGACTTTGCCGAGTGTATTTTTTTGACACTCGGCAAGGCAAAAAAATCTTTGCCGAGTGCCCAAAAAACTGCACTCGGCAAAGAGCTTGACACTCGGCAAAGGCCGGATTTCCCGTAGTGGGAGTAGACAGAGATAGGACGTATTTGAGGACCAATGGTGGTCATCCCTAGATGATGAGTGATTGACAACCGTTGAGTGGATTGATGTGTCTCTTGGCTCGTGATGTGCAGGTGCAGGATGCGACATGGCGGCCGACGGCGCGCGGTGAAGGTCAGGCGCGAAAGGTTCATGCCGATGAACCAAGGGCGGTGAAGGATGAACGAGTAGGCTTGGACCGAGGGACCCGAAGAAGCCGGGCGGAGTCACGTGCGATCCGCATGGTGCATGGAAGAGCAAGAGTTCACGGCGTGATGAAGACGGCGTCGGTCGAGTCAAGCGGGACGGAGGCGTCAAGGCTTGGCGGAGGCCGGACACGCGTCGACATCGAGGAGGTCGCGTGGCGGCCAAGCGGAGATGGACGGTTTGGGTGGTTTGGGCCTCAAAACCACCAGGCAGGAAGGTTTGCCGGTTTGGGCCTCAAAACCGGGGGCGCGTCCGGTGCGGCCGGATGGCGGAATGGAGGGCACGTGGCGCCATCGCGAACCTTGCGTCGAGACGAAGCGAAGTCGTGAAGGTCTCGTGTCGGTCCGATGAGTCTGCGAAAAGATGGACAACTTTGCCCCTCTGCGGGTGTGTATCTTATTTTCTGCAGTAGGGGTAGTTTAGACTTTAGGCCAAGGACTATAAGTAGTGAAGGGGCTGAAATTTTCAGCCACTTCTCCCATTATCTCTAGTTTAGTTTTCTCTTTCAAGGCTAGGGTTTGCTTCAATGAGAGAGGATTAGGCTTAGAGAGTGATTACTCTAGGTTTAGTGCTCCAATCCAAAAGTGGGAGGATGAGGGTGGTTTCCTAGCCACGAATCTTGTTAAGATTTCAATCTATAATCATTCATGGTGGATTCAAGGCTTGTGTCTCCCGTTTTTCCTTTTTAAGCCATTTTCGGGCTATTTTCTTGGAATTTTCGTTCTTCGGATTTGGGGCCGTTTCTTTCGGGATTTCTTTGAGGGGATCACTCATAGGTACTGTGTGACCAATTTCCCCGTGATCTTTCCCCCTCAAACCCACTGAATCGCCTCAGATTTGAAGTTCCCCTCTCTTCTTTCCTCTCTAGTGTTCTTGACCGATTTCACGAAATTAGTGGGGAAGTCTTGGTCTTTCTGAGAAGATCTTTTGGAAATAGACTCACCACGAAGTAGTGATGCTCTGGTCCAAGTTTCACGAAGATTGGATGCCGTTTGATTGAGTTTGATCTTTTCTTAGGTTTTTCGCCCGCCCAGAAAAAACAGGAAGTTCTGGTTTTCAAATTCGGAGGTTCCGGTTTTTTGTTTCATCTTTCTCTTTTTGAGGAGATCTTTTGGGTACAGATTCACAATGGCCTAGGAAAGTTGGGGTTGCAATCTTGTGATTTTTGGAGTTCGTTTGATGTAGTTTTGGATTTTTTTTCTTGTAGTTCCTATAGGCTGTTCTGAGTGAAAATCGGAGGTTCCGGTTTTGGAAACAAGAGGTTCCGGTTTTGGGAATCCGGAGGTTCCGGTTTCAAATCCGGAGGTTCCGGTTTTTGCACTGCAAGTGGTGCATTTTCCATGGTGCTTTTCCGTGTGTTTTTCCGCTGCGTTTCAGAGACTTCTAGAGTTGTTCCTAGGTCCAATGGCATCTCAAATTGCTATGTGGGTTTGGTAACTCTAGAAGAGAGGGTCATTGGGGTTTGACGAGGATATAGGCCTTATTCTTGAGAAAGAATTTTAAAGGCTCCCATTCACCCCCCCTCTGGTCGCCGTTTCGGTCCTTCAATTGGTATCAGAGCTTTGGTTAGGATCACTCCACCTTAACCGGCTCTGTGATCCAAGATGGCGACCGCTGAACGCTCTGCCTCGACTGCGCCTCCTTACTTTGATGAGACTGATTATCGATATTGGTCGATTCGCATGCGAGCCCATCTCAATAGTAAAGGAGCATCAGTCTGGGAGATCACTGTGGATACGACTTAGGCTATTCCTGCTGTTCGTGCTTCTCAAGCGGATAAAGACAAATTTCACGCCAATAGCAAGGCGGTCAATATCCTGCTTTCGAGTTTGAGTCGTGCTGAGTTTGAGCGTGTTGATGACCTGGATGTCGCTCACAGAATCTGGACACGCCTCAAGGAGGCTCACGAGGGGAACAGCCAGGTCAAGGCACGTCTCTTTGAGACCTACCGGCGTGAGTATGAGAATTTCTCTCATCTTCCCGGTGAGTCTACTGACTCTCTCTTTCAGCGCTTTAGAGCTATTGTGAACAAGATGAGAGCAAACATCACCGTTCTTCCCTATACCGATCATGATAGTGCTTTGAAGCTCTTACATGCCTTGGATCGAGGTGTATGGGGAACGAAGGTTGATGCTATCATCGAGTCCACTGGTTACACAACTCTTACTCTTGATGAGCTCTTCTCGAAGCTGAAGTCGACAGAGGTTGACATACAGCTTAGATCCAAGCATGTGAACCCTACTGATCCTCATAGTATGGCTCTCATGACAGGATCTGGACAGTCCTCTTCCTTGGCTAACGCTAACTCTTCTACCAAGTCGTTTGCCTTGTCTTCTTTGTTGACTGTTTCAGAGGAGCAGTTGGACGAGCTGGAGGACGAGGAACTTGCCTTGATCACAAGGCGGTTCATGCGCTTCAACGACAACCGCAAGAACCGGCGGAAGGGCAACAACAACTGCTTCGAGTGTGGGAAGCCCGGCCACTTCATCGCCGACTGTCCGAAGAAGCATAAGTACAAGGAAGAGAACGACTACAGCAAGCCCAAGTCGAGGGACAAGAAGAAGAAGAAGCACGTGGACCGCAAGAAGGCCAAGGCACGAGCCTTCATCGCCTCCCTCAGCGACGTCGACTCCGATACTGAAGATCAAGCTGATTCAAACTCAAGTGAGGACGATCGCAAGGAAAAGAAGAAGGACGCCAAGAACGTCACCGGTCTCTGCTTCTACTCCAAGGAGAAGCGTGGAGGGTACTGCGTCATGGCTCTCAACGCCGATGACAAGAAGGACGACATCGACAGCGACTCCGAGTCGGACACAGAGGTACCTCGAACCCACGAACAACTTCTTCTTGAGAATGATGAACTGAATGATTGCTTGGTCAATCAAGACAAGCTGTTGAAAAGGGCTGCTCGTGAACGATCCGAGCTGAAGGCCAAGCTTGAGAATGCTTTGTTGGAACTAGAACTGCTTAGGGCTGCTCCTACTGTTTCTGAAGTTCTTGAATGTGATGAATGTTCAGTTCATATGGTTAGTCTAGCTTCTTTGCAATCTAAGTATGCCTCATTGGTTGAGGAACTAGATTTGGCTAGGGCTGCTTTAGATGAAGTAAAGACTAGACCTGTGTTGCTTGGTGCTTGCAAGTCTTGCCCTGCTTTGCAAAGTAAACTAGATGTTGCATGTGCTAGGATTTTAGAGCTTGAAAAATCTGTTGTTTTAGCTAAGTCTAAAATTCCTGAATGCACTGTTTGTCCTGCACAACTAGTTGAATTGAATGATGCCAAGTTTGCTTTGGGTCTTGCTGAGGATGAGAATATCTACTTGCGTGTCATTCTGAGTTGGGTCTCTAGTAGGGAACCTCAGTTGGGTATGATGATTCAGCAGTTCAAGAGAGCTGATGGTGTTGGAGTTGGGAGTGTGCCTTATGACAAAAAGTGGAACTAGTTGTATGAGAAACTGGATGAGTGCCGAGGGGTGAGTCTAAACAAGAAACCAACAGATGCCAGCACCTCTAAGCCACCCATTCCAAGTGAGGAACAAACCAGTCCCATGAGTGAGGAAAATCCCAAGGATGGAGTGTTCACTGAGCCACCAAGACACCCACCTAAGAAAGCTATCTGGGTAGAGAAACCAAACTTCCTTCGGAACAAGCTAGACACTCTTCCAGATATTGCTAGGGAGCGCCCTCCACCAAAACCAAAAGCAAAACCCCAACCAAGAGTGAATCCACAACCCAGAGTGAACCCTCAACCAAGAGTGAATCCCCAACAGAGAGTGAACCCACAGCCGAGAGCAAACCAACAGCCAAAGGAGCGTGTGAGGTTCCACTGTGAGTTCTGTCACAGGGATGGTCACCTTGAGGAGTTCTGTTTTCGCAGGAAGAAAGCTTTGAGGCGTGAGCGTGAGTGGGGTAACCAGGACATGTACCACCCTTCCCATGGTGTACATGAGCCTAGGCCAGCTCCTTTGCCTCGTGGTGGTAGATGTGAGTTTGTCAGGCGTGATCCAAGGCCTCCTCTGTTTGACTTTGGACAACACGGCCTTGGTTACTCGTCTCGGAGGTTTCACGGACCTCGTTACCCTCCTTTCGGGGAACGTCCTCCTCCGATGAGACGTGAGTTTGTGGATTGTGCTGACCCCACTTTTGAGGAGATGACTCGACACTGGTACATATACTGGCTACACTAACCCCAGTGTTGAGACGTTTGCTCATCCTTACTCTTACCTTTCTTACTGAGCAGGTCGGAGGCCTGGAGAACACATGGCTCATCGACTCCGGTTGTTCTCGTCACATGACCGGTGATCATAGATGGTTCTCCAGCCTCACCCCGGTGATGACCAAGGAGTACATCACTTTCGGGGATAACAGCAAAGGTAAGGTATTGTCTGTAGGTGCCATCAAGGTAAGTGATAATTTCATGCTGAAGCAGGTTGCTCTTGTTGATTCGCTTGGTTTCAATTTGCTCTCTGTTTCGCAACTTCTTGATGATGGCTTTGAGGTGTGCTTCAAGAAAGGAGCCTCTCGGATCTTGGACTCTCGAGGCGATCTTGTGTGTATGATCGTGCCCGAGGATCAAGTTTTTCGTGTTGACTTCTCTAAGTCTTTCGGTCTCTCTCATTGCCTTATTGCTGGTTCTTCGTCTGAGCTTTGGAAGTGGCATAGGAGGTTGGGTCATTTGAGCTTTGACTTGCTCACTCGCTTGAGCGCTCTTGACCTTGTCCGAGGATTGCCCAAGCTCAAGTTTGAGAGAGATCTTGTTTGTTCTCCCTGTCGGCATGGCAAAATGGTTGCTGCTTCTCACCCACCTGTAAATCAGGTGATGACTGATCATCTAGGGGAGCTGTTACATATGGATACTATTGGTCCAGCTCGCGTTTGTTCAGTTGGTGGGAAGTGGTATGTCCTTGTCGTGGTTGACGATTTCTCGAGGTATTCTTGGGTTTTCTTCATGGAGTCTAAGGAGGAGGCTTTCCCTTTTGTTCGAGATCTGATCTTGAGGTTGAAGAATGAGCACCCAAATGATGCCATGAGAGCGATTCGCAGTGACAATGGCACGGAATTCAAGAATGCTCGTTTTGATACCTTTTGTCGTGATCATGGTCTTGAGCACCAGTTTTCTTCGCCTTATGTCCCTCCTCAGAATGGTGTTGTTGAGCGGAAGAATCGGACCCTTGTTGAGATGGCTAGGACGATGCTCGATGAGCATAGGACTCCTAGGAAATATTGGGCCGAGGCCGTGAACACTGCTTGCTATATTGCTAACCGAATCTTCTTGCGAGCATTCATGAAGAAAACCTCATATGAGCTGATGCATCGTCGAACCCCCAAGGTGAGTCACCTAAGAGTATTTGGTTGCAGGTGCTTCATCATGAAACAAGGTAATTTGGACAAATTTGAGTCTCGGTCATGTGATGGTATCTTTCTTGGTTATGCTTCTCATAGTCGTGCTTATCGTGTACTTAACCTTGAAACTAACCGGATCATGGAGACATGCGAAATTACCTTCGATGAAACTATGCCTTGCACAACCCCTGTCTTTGAGCTTGCAGGTGACCATGAGATGGGACAAAGCATCTTTGAGGAAGAGGTTGAACTAGCAGATGGTGGTGATGAAGATGAGGATGTGATCAATCATCTTCCAGTTGTTGCACCTGTACCTTCTACTTCGACTACATCACTTGATGGTCCAGACCCTACTTCCACTACACCAGGCCATCAAGATGTACCACTACATGATCAAGATGGAGAAGATCAGGTTGACACAGCTGCTGTTGAGGGGGAGGCTACTTCAGAACGTGAAGCTCCACGGCACATTCAGCGTCGCCATCCACCTCAGCAAATGATTGGTAACTTGCATGATCGCACCACCAGGCACAAGTCTAAGCATATTTCACATTTTGCACATTCTACATTTGTTGCCTCTTTTGAACCCCGAGATGTTGGACACGCTCTGTCTGATCCAAACTGGGTCAATGCCATGCATGAGGAGTTAGAGAACTTTGAGCGAAATCGGGTTTGGGTGTTAGTTGAACCTCCACCAAATTACCATCCTATAGGAACCAAATGGGTTTTCAAAAACAAACAAGGTGAGGATGGGTTGGTTGTGAGAAACAAAGCGAGGTTGGTTGCCCAGGGTTTCAGCCAGAAAGAAGGGATAGATTATGAGGAAACCTTTGCTCCAGTTGCCCGTTTGGAAGCGATTAGAATTCTTCTAGCCTTTTCCGTGGCTAAAGGTTTTAAGCTCTTCCAAATGGATGTTAAGAGTGCCTTCCTAAATGGGTTCATTGAGGAAGAGGTGTATGTGAGGCAACCCCCGGGTTTTGAGAATCCTAAACACCCTGACCGTGTCTTCAAACTCCAGAAAGCTCTTTATGGGCTAAAACAAGCACCTAGAGCCTGGTATGCTAGGTTGAAAACTTTCTTGCTTCAAAATGGGTTTGAGATGGGCTCAGTTGATAAAACTCTGTTTCTCCTCAGGCAAGGCAATGACACTTTGATCGTTCAGATTTACGTGGATGATATCATCTTTGGTGGTTCTTCTCATGCTCTTGTTGCCAAGTTTGCAGATACTATGAGCAGGGAATTTGAGATGTCCATGATGGGTGAGCTGACCTTCTTCCTCGGGCTGCAAATCAAGCAAAGCAGAGAAGGCACCCATGTGCACCAAAGCAAGTACACGAAGGACGTGTTGAGGAAGTTTGACATGGCTGATGCCAAGCCCATGTCAACTCCCATGGCGACAAGGACGGCTCTGGATGCGGATGAAGATGGAGAACCGGTGGACCAGAAGGAGTACCGGAGCATGATCGGCTCCCTCTTGTACCTGACGGCTACGAGGCCGGACATACACTTCGCCGTGTGTCTGTGCGCTCGTTTTCAAGCTTCACCAAGAACCTCTCATCGCCAAGCGGTGAAGAGAATCATGAGGTACTTACTCTTCACTCCTGACTTTGGTTTGTGGTACTCTGCCTCCTCGACACTCACACTCCGCGGATACTCCGATGCGGATTTTGCTGGGTGTCGGCTGGACCGCAAGTCCACATCTGGAACTTGTCAGTTTCTTGGTTCTTCTTTGGTCTCTTGTTCTTCCCGCAAGCAATCCAGTGTAGCCCAATCTACCACAGAAGCTGAGTATGTCGCTGCTGCTAGCTGTTGCTCCCAATTGCTTTGGATGCTTTCCACTTTGAGAGATTTTGGTCTATCCTACTCGAGAGTTCCTCTCCTATGTGACAGCACCAGCGCCATCAGTGTAGCCAAAAACCCAGTGCTCCATTCCCGAACCAAACACATAGATGTGCGCTATCACTTCCTGAGAGATCACTGCGAGAAAGGAGACATAGAGCTTTGCTACATAGACACCCAGAACCAGCTTGCAGACATATTTACAAAACCGCTAGATCAAGTCACCTTTGCTCGCCTGCGTGGAGAGCTAGGAATTTGTTTTCCTTTCTGAGTTGGTTCCTGGGGGGTCTTTCGCTTGTATCATATTGTATCATATGTTTCATACGTTTGCATGTCATGTTTCATATTGCATTTGTATAATATATTGCATTGGATGAGGTTCTCTTATATATCCTGAGTATTTGTTAATGCTCTTGAGAACTAGTGCATAGGATTGTGGTGATTTTGCAATGTACTGCTTATGCTCTTGATGATATTGTCATAAGAAATCTTGTGAGCTAAGCTTGTTTATAAAAAATGAATCTTGAATGCTTATCACCCGTGAGTAGTCTTTTGTCATGCGCTGCTCTTGCTTGAGATGCTAGGTTGTGCTAGCTTGTACTCGAGCGATTTATTCTTTGCATATGGCTTATCATTGTGCTTGCTTTGCATTACCTAGGGGGAGCATGATTTCTGTGCTTCACTTGTGTCAAGGGACACCTCATAAACCTTGGTTTATATGTGCTTAATGAAAAATTCTAGTAATATGAGAATTTGAAAGAAAGCAAATAGTTTGCATGAAAATGCTGTTAATCTATGTTGCTCATTTAAAATCATTCACCAGGTTGCTCTACTGTTACATGTGCTTGCCATAGAAGTAGGCTCATGGTCTCAGTGAGTTTGAAAATGAGTAGGGATGTCTTGCAAGTGTTAGCAATGATCTTATGTTGAGAATGTGTCATCCTTATATGAGCTTTTGTGATCTAGTTTGACCCTGCTAGAGTTATCATGGCTAGACTTTTGCTCATGTGGTGATATCTTTTATAAATTATTGAAATTTGAAATTCTGCCTAAGCCTCCTGATTCTATCATAATATCCTCATGTCGGCTATTTGTGCTTGCTCATGAACTGCTTCTTTGTGCTTTAGTTCATTTGTAGCATTTGTAAATGCTTTGTGATATATCTGAGAAGCTTGATAGTTCTTACACTTCATAGCATGCATTGTATTCTCTCATGTCTTCCTTGATGTTTGCATTTCCAACAAGGGGGAGAAGTTCAAGTTGCATTGCTCAAAGGGGAGATGTTCATGAGATCATTTAGCCAGGGGGAGTTCTTTGCTTTCATGCATTTGTTCAGGGGGAGTTTGGTCTTTTGCTTTGAGCTTTCGCTTGTCACATGATCGGTGTTGAGCCCGTTCTGCCTCTTCTTGAGAGATCATGTGTTCTTGTCTCAGTTGTGTCGAGCCGTTGCCCTTGTCTTAGGGGACTGAGACTTCTCATCTCAAGTGATCTTGTTCTTTGTCTTTGATAGGTTTTTGATCACTTGGATGAGTTCTTTCTTTCTGTTTCTTTTCTGTACTCGTTCTGTTTCTACCTTCAAGTCATTTGTGTTGGGTGTTGTCAATGCACTCATCAAGGGGGAGATTGAGGACCAATGGTGGTCATCCCTAGATGATGAGTGATTGACAACCGTTGAGTGGATTGATGTGTCTCTTGGCTCGTGATGTGCAGGTGCAGGATGCGACATGGCGGCCGACGGCGCGCGGTGAAGGTCAGGCGTGAAAGGTTCATGCCGATGAACCAAGGGCGGTGAAGGATGAACGAGTAGGCTTGGACCGAGGGACCCGAAGAAGCCGGGCGGAGTCACGTGCGATCCGCATGGTGCATGGAAGAGCAAGAGTTCACGGCGTGATGAAGACGGCGTCGGTCGAGTCAAGCGGGACGGAGGCGTCAAGGTTTGGCGGAGGCCGGACACGCGTCGACATCGAGGAGGTCGCGTGGCGGCCAAGCGGAGATGGACGGTTTGGGTGGTTTGGGCCTCAAAACCACCAGGCAGGCAGGTTTGCCGGTTTGGGCCTCAAAACTGGGGGCGTGTCCGGTGCGGCCGGATGGCGGAATGGAGGGCACGTGGCGCCATCGTGAAGCTTGCGTCGAGACGAAGCGAAGTCGTGAAGGTCCCGTGTCCGTCCGATGAGTCTGCGAAAAGATGGACAACTTTGCCCCTCTGCGGCTGTGTATCTTATTTTCTACAGTAGGGGTAGTTTAGACTTTAGGCCAAGGACTATAAGTAGTGAAGGGGCTGAAATTTTCAGCCACTTCTCCCATTATCTCTAGTTTAGTTTTCTCTTTCAAGGCTAGGGTTTGCTTCAATGAGAGAGGATTAGGCTTAGAGAGTGATTACTCTAGATTTAGTGCTCCAATCCAAAAGTGGGAGGATGAGGGTGGTTTCCTAGCCACGAATCTTGTTAAGATTTCAATCTATAATCATTCATGGTGGATTCAAGGCTTGTGTCTCCCGTTTTTCCTTTTTAAGCCATTTTCAGGCTATTTTCTTGGAATTTTCGTTCTTCGGATTTGGGGCCGTTTCTTTCGGGATTTCTTTGAGGGGATCACTCATAGGTACTGTGTGACCAATTTCCCCGTGATCTTTCCCCCTCAAACCCACTGAATCGCCTCAGATTTGAAGTTCCGCTCTCTTCTTTCCTCTCTAGTGTTCTTGACCGATTTCACGAAATTAGTGGGGAAGTCTTGGTCTTTCTGAGAAGATCTTTTGGAAATAGACTCACCACGAAGTAGTGATGCTCTGGTCCAAGTTTCACGAAGATTGGATGCCGTTTGATTGAGTTTGATCTTTTCTTAGGTTTTTCGCCCGCCCAGAAAAAAACAGGAAGTTCCGGTTTTCAAATCCGGAGGTTCCGGTTTTTTGTTTCATCTTTCTCTTTTTGAGGAGATCTTTTGGGTACAGATTCACAATGGCCTAGGAATTGAGTTTGATCTTTTCTTAGGTTTTTCGCCGGCCCAGAAAAAAACAGGAAGTCCCGGTTTTCAAATCCGGAGGTTCCGGTTTTTTTGTTTCATCTTTCTCTTTTTGAGGAGATCTTTTGGGTACAGATTCACAATGGCCTAGGAAAGTTGGGGTTGCAATCTTGTGATTTTTGGAGTTCGTTTGATATGGTTTTGGATTTTTTCTTGTAGTTCCTATAGGCTGTTCTGAGTGAAAATCGGAGGTTCCGGTTTTGGAAACCAGAGGTTCCGGTTTTGGGAATCCGGAGGTTCCGGTTTCAAATCCGGAGGTTCCGGTTTTTGCACTGCAAGTGGTGCATTTTCCATGGTGCTTTTCCGTGTGTTTTTCCGCTGCGTTTCAGAGACTTCTAGAGTTGTTCCTAGGTCCAATAGCATCTCAAATTGCTATGTGGGTTTGGTAACTCTAGAAGAGAGGGTCATTGGGGTTTGACGAGGATATAGGCCTTATTCTTGAGAAAGAATTTTAAAGGCTCTCATTCACCCCCCTCTGGTCGCCGTTTCGGTCCTTCAGTGTTCCTAGCCCGCCCGTGCTCAAGCTATTGGTGTGCAGGTACCATCTGCCTCTGCCGACGGAGAAGCAGAGTATCTCTACCCACACAAGATCAGAATCCACCCTGCTCATTGCCCCTATCAAGATCCATGACAAGCTCGGCAATGTTCCAAGCTTCATAGATGATGCTAGATCCCTGGGCTTCCCTCCTGACCAGCTGGATCACCTTACGAGCGAAACCGATCTCATCCCATGCCGTGTGAGAGTTCTCCTTGTCCGCAAGCTCACTGTACGCAGATCTGAACAGGCTGTGCCTGGCACTGGGCATTAGCATATCTGG
The DNA here is from genome assembly GCA_004135705.1 of Alloteropsis semialata. Taxonomy (NCBI): domain Eukaryota; kingdom Viridiplantae; phylum Streptophyta; class Magnoliopsida; order Poales; family Poaceae; genus Alloteropsis; species Alloteropsis semialata. The sequence goes on from CM014277.1 coordinate 60,300,259, forward strand.
GTTGACAAACAGAAGGTACACCATGTAGTCGGACATCTCCCTGCAGTGGCGGGTGGCTTCGTAGATGGATTTCGGGACGTATGGTGGAGGTGGAAGCAGAAGTCGGTAGCGAGGTGCCAGAGGAACACAGTCGGGTTTTGGATGTTGTGTGAACCTCCTCCAAAGAGTCTAGTATACTATTGCCTGGTAATGCTTAATTAAAGTATCCACTAAGCTACATAATGGGTGTTTGAAATTGTAGCAATAGAGAAAAAACAAGAACGTATATATCATAATTTCTCTTGATTATTCGCAGAACAAGAGAAATATTAGGAGTAACAAAACCATCACCACAACAATAATACAATGCTTCAATTCGAAGAGAGAAAGAAACTTGACACAAATGATGTGATGTCTACAAAAGGCAACCACATGAAATTAGCTGGACAGCTAACCATTTGCCTATCAGACTCTATTGTCACCGCTTCTGCCATTGGTAGGGATGTAGGGTCGGCAGCTCTGGCGCCATGCCTCCTCCTCCTCCTCTGCCTCCTGTAGCTCCATCCGCTGCATCCTCTCCGCCATGGTCTCCATTCCCATGTAAGACTGGAGTAACCACACGTAAGGGAGGTACTCCCCGCCTTTGCCCAAGCTCTTGGCATGTAGGTACCCTCTACACCTTCCGGCAGAGAAACGGAGCATCTCCACCCACACACACCCTGGATCACCCTCCACATCTTGTCCTCGCCCTCACCACATAAGTCCAAGAGATATTTCGTGAGCCACCGAGCATCGTGAAGGGCACCTGAACCATCTGTGACCATCACCTGCTCCAGTATCTTCAGAGTGAGCCCTTTCTCATCGACTGGTGTGTTCTCTGGTAGTCCAACATTCAGAGGCGCATTCTCCTCCTTGAGCACTCGCTTGATCTCCTTGTAAAGCAGCTTTGAATATGCTGCGCCTAGCTCCAGTCATCAGCATCTCCGGGTTCACGAAGAGAAGGTAAGCCATGTAGTTGGACATCATCCTGCAACGATGGGAAGCTTTGTTGCTTGCATCCATGTTGTGGAAACAAAAGTCCGTGGCAATGTGCCAGAGGAGGACGCTCTCATCGAAGGGCCGCCGCAGGCTCCACTCAAGGTTACGGCTGCACGCCTCCCACTTCAGAGTCCAGTTACCCCTGTTGTCATTGAACGCCCTGTAGGTGGCTATGTCCTTGATGTGATGCTCCATCCACCCTTTGGCAATGTAGCTGTGGACGACCTTGGTGATGTCGCGGGACGACTTGGACGGCTTCATACACCAGAGCTGGTCGACATAGTCCTTGCAGAGCAGCAAGGTTGCCAGCTTGCTGAGCTTCTTGTACCTCTTGTTGCGGGCCAAGTAACCTGTGAGGCTATACTGAGCAACCTGATCGGGCCATGGTCGCTGCTCATGAAACGATCGATGCATTCTTTCGAAACAGCACATCCCGTCGTGGTCAACACTTAGAAAGAGTATCACGGAACCTATAATGCACTCCAAGAAAAAGTTACAACATAGCAAGATGTATGTGATCTTGACATCGATATCGTTGTAATCTTCATTGCTGCTCATGATGAAGAACACAAAAGCAAATAGTAGACAGTAGCACGCGGCTCCTGACCGTACATAGTTACTCCAGTTGAGCATGCTCAGAGTCTGAGGCACATGCTTGGTGTAGAGTCGATCGAACGTTAGAGAGAGGCTGGACTGTATCAGACGATGCGACTTTTCTCCATTATGCACCAGGTGCTTCAGGCAGCTGTACCGATCAGAATATGAAGGTGACAGGTCTACAAGCAGGTCATAGAGCTTCTCAACTTTCAGCTCATTGCTTTCACTACTGTCAGATGGCTGGCCTCCATTGCCAGCTGGCGAAAAATACCGTGTCACAGTTCGTACATATTGGTGAAGGGAATGAGGCCGTGTTTAGATTCACGAGAACTTATTGCGAAATTTACTGTAGCAAAACTAAATCAAAGATTAGAAGAATTAAACATGATCTAATTATAAAACTAAATACACTGATGGACGGAAAATCGCGAGTGGAATCTATTAAGCCTAATTAATCCGTCATTAGAGGTTGTTTACTGTAGCACGACGTTGTCTAATCATGGCCAAATGAGGCTCATTAGATTCGTTTCGCGAAGTTATCCGGGTTGTGAAATGGGTTTTGTCAGTTATCTACATTTAATACTCCTAATTAGTAACCAAACATTCGAATTTACTGTAGCAAAACTTATCTAATGGAACTAAACACGGCCTGAATCTTGTCGACATTATTCAGTTCTTTATTGCTTTCAGTGCTGTCAGATGGCTGGCCTCCATTGCTGTCAAACAAATACTTTGTTGCAGTTCGTACGAAACTGATAATCACGCTGTTTTGTTGTGAATGAGAAGAGTCCACGAGGCTATTGATGCTAGCTAGCTTCATGTCCCATGGCTTCACTAAGCATTTTAGAATCCCAAAGAAGAAGAGAAAAAACCCTTCCACAAATGTCATCGTATTTCCTGGCGACCACGATTTGGCAAACACGTAGAGAGCAACGGTGACCTGCAGTAATTGATATATACCAGCTGATGAAAGTGGGCATAGGCACATCTCACACGGCTTTTTCTATTGAAAATGTAAAAAGTGAAATACTCAAAATGTACACCTTGATTTTGAACAGTAAATGGTAAAATGCTCACATGGAGATATATGATTGTTAGTCAGATCCTAACTAATAAACTTGTGAATCAAAGCCCGTGCACTAACCTGCGAAACTGCTGTTAGGACGTGCCGCCTCCATAGTTCATTGTCTTCGATGTTGTACGCAGTTATGCCATTTTGCCCGCCAAGGTGCACCAAGAGAATTGGCGCCCAGAGGAACTGCACGCTCTTGCTACTGCGATGAGGGGATGCCGATTCCAGCTCTTTGTTGCGGTTGAAGAGGGTTGCCAGCGCGTAAATGGCTACCGCATCGCTGCCTAGGTAGGCCAGCCAGATCAAGAATCTCAACCAAGACGGGATACACCGCTTTCGCAAGATGCCTGCGAAGAAGAGGAAGAACTGGATGAAGAGGCTGCTGAGGACGAGGACCTGCAGCTGCCACTCCTCCCACCACAGCACTGCCTTCTTGAAACCCATTTTCAATGGTTCCGGATCGTCTAGTCTCCAATGGCCCTATTTTATCTATGAGTCGCCATCTACTTATTATTGCCCAAGTATATAGCCTCCTCAAGTGCACATGCCTCGTTAATTTTTGTAGTACCTTTCTCATGCGCAAAAGGAGGTACCCGGTTGCTTTCTTTTGTTAGTGCAATTTCCGAATGAGAAAAGTTTGTAGGCCCTACGCCCATAGCTGTTTTCATACATATATCTGCTGGCCCATTTTGCTAGACCAGAGCAGCTACTTCGTTCAAGTCTTTGCAAAAAAAAAAAAAACGACAAATAAGTCATGCAAAACCACTAAGCCCACTAACACAAAATATGTAGGGGACAAGATGAAAGTTCATGGGAAAATACCTGGTCCTGGTTCAAAAAAAGGCCAGAAAAGGCAGCGGCAGAACAATTCCGCACTTTCTTCCAACTAACTAGTGGAGCTTGCATAGGTGTGTTCAACTGGCTTATGCGAAAATGCAGTCTCCTCAGACACAGGTTCTCTGCATCTTCTCCGACAAGGTCTCCATCCCCATGTACAAGAGAAGTAGCCAGACATAGGAGAGGTGTTTCCCACCCGAGCTCAAGCTTTTGGCATGCTAGTACCCTCTGCACCTGCCAGCGGAGAAGCAGAGCATCTCCACACACACACGGTCCACATCGATTTTTTTATTTTAATTTTTTTTTACGATTTATCAAAAAGAACGGTTGGACGACAGATTTTGCAAATCTGTCATCCAACCGCCGTATCATATGGCTGCCGCCGTATGATACGGCGGTAAGAAGATGAAACCGCCAAATCAAATGGCGGTTAGGTAAACCGCCAAATAAACCAGCGGTTTGAACTAACCGTCGGTTCATTTGGCGGTTAAGCCTAACCGCCATTTAAACCGGCGGTTCAGATTAACCGCCAAATGAACCGGGTAACATTCCAACCGCCGTTTCATTCGGCGGTTAGCCCTTACCGCCGAATGGAACGGCGGTATCTTGTTTTTCATTTTTGTATTGAAAAATGGTGTAATTTTTTAAAATGGTTGCGAGAATATACAAACAAGAATAAAAGAAAATTACATGGAACGGTATATCACAAACAAGAACATGAAAAGTATAATACAAGATCCAGTACGATATAATCACTCCGAAAAAAGTAAAAAACTAAATACGGCCTCGCTTGGCCACCTTAGGCCTGACCCTCCTGGCCGCCTGCTGCGCGGCCCTCGTGTGGTGCGCGGAGTACGTGAGGGTCAGGTGGCGGTGCCTGCCGACTCGGGCGCCCTGCATCCGCAGGAGGCGGTGTCGCGAACGGTGGCTGCTGCGAGAACTGAGTAGCAGGTACAGGGGCGCCACCTAACTGCGAACCACCAATCTCCTCCTGCGACCCCTGCCCCTGTCGGTACCACCGGTCAATCTCGGAGGGGACCGTCCACTGGGTCGGCGCTGGGTGCTGCTCCTCGACTGGGTCGTCGGGTGTCCCGCCTGAAGCGTACGCTGCATTATACACAATCACGTTAGTACGCAAGTAAAAGCATGTAGTCATATCGTTTGGTCAATTACGTACCTAAGCCGTGGACGGCGTGCCCTGCCGACGTGGACGCGCCGCCTGTGGTCATCGCTGGTTGCCCTGTCACATAAAACGTTAGTCGAGAACGTAATTAGTCAATGTTAGGATGTTACGAACAAAACGTGGATACTATAGTGTACCTGTGCTGTAGACAGCTGCTGGCCTCGGCGTGTACGTGGGTATCCCCAGGGGAGCGCTCTGAACCAGGACAGGAGTGCTGAGCGCGGGGGGTACCATTGACAGACCTGATCCCATAGGAGTGAAGGGTAGCCGCGAGGAGCTGGACGGCGCGGTGGGTACCGTCGACGGACCTGCTCCCATAGGAGGGAAAGGTGGCGTACCATGCTGCGTACAAAGTGTCACAAATGACCTCCAGTTCTGGGTTCCTTCAAGCGCAACAAGTTCCAATACGTAGTTGAACTTCTGTTCATCACTGCCATCACTGACAGGTCATGCTGGGCCTCATCAAGCCCAAATGAATGATAAAGCCACTTTGTTATTGAAACCCAATTTCTCTCTGCTGCTCTAGCTACTTTTCTGGTGACACAACTAAATTCTGACAGGTCTACCCCTTCAGGACCATATCTAACTTCCCCTGATCCATAGTACAATTGAATCCATAACGGTTCAGACATGCCTAAAACCAAACCAGGACAATAACAATAATTAATACGATGTTGTACTCCTGAAAGGACTTATGCGTAATACTCTACTATAAACTATAATTTAAACTCGTATATAGAATCTAATATCAATAAAACTCTAATATAAACTGTACTATAAACTCTAATATAAACTCTAATTTCAACTCTAATATAAAGTCTAATATGAACTCTAATATAAAGTCATTACTAACTCTAACATAAACTCTAATTTAAACTCTAATATAAAGTCATTATTCTAATATAAACTCTAATTTAAACTATTATATAAATTCTAATATGCATAAAACTCTAACAGAAACTCTAATATAAAAAGATATAAACTGTAATGTAAACTCTAAAATGCATAATTACAGTATATATAAAATTGTGGGGTAAACTCTAATATCAGTGCATCTAATATAAAAAGATATATTAATAAAGATCTAATATCAATAATAGTAATTACTCTAAGTATCTCTAATGTCACTAAATCTAATATCAGTAACTGCCTCTAATAGTTATTTCAGTAACTAAGTCAAATATCAGTAACTCAAAAATAATATTATGATTTCATACTGTATAAACTAAATACTAAAATAATTACAAAGTCATACACCTACCAAATTGAAGTTACAACTACGAGATCGGATTTTACATGAAACCAAAGCGCAGAACCGGCAGGGCTTCGCCACTGATTCTTCCTCTCCCTAACCCTCCTCTCTAACCCTAGTTTTTCTTTTTTCTGATTTAGAATGAATTTTTCAACTGGATTTCGCCTTGTATAGGCGGCAGCACCCTAACCGCCAAATGATTCGGCGGTAGGAAGCCTTCCCGCCGGATCCAACGGCGCGGCAAGAAGCGGGGTCCCCCTACCGCCAAATGATTTGGCGGTTAGGATGCCGGGCCCAGGTGCCGACACCTACCGCCAAACCATTTGGTGGTTAGATTGGGCAAACAGTTCAAAATTATGAATTTAAATTCAAATCGCTAATTCAAACGGCGGTTTATATAACCGCCGTTTGATTTGGCGGTTACATCTTCTTACCGCCGTATCATATGGCGGCAGCCATATGATACGGCGGTTGGATGACAGATTTGCAAAATCTGTCATCCAACTGTTCTTTTTTAAAAATCGTAAAAACAATCAAAATAAAAAAATTCGTCCACATCCCTATGAAGATCCTTTGACACCCGGCCCAATTTGGTTGGCCCAGTAGTGACCCAAGAGTGCAGGTGCACATGTTCAGCCTTTCTAGTTGAGTATTGAAACCATTTTATAAGACTTTGTCCTCTAGCCATGGCATCTTTGGGTTCACTATTTACACAAAATGAGAACAAAAATATAAGTAGGTTGCTATGTGTACCGTGCACGCCTCTCGGGTGGGATGTGCATTGCGGCTTTAGAGGGCGGGGTTACGTGATGAATCTCGAAGACGCGACTCCTCTTTTTCTTAAACTAGTCCATCAACCCGTGCTCCCACACGGGCTAATATTTTTAAAAGCTATTATATTTAAAATTATTCAAAAATTAAACTCCTACCTAATAATCAGAATTGTTTACATACTATTCTTTCATTTTTGTCAATACTTTAACATAATGCTCATATATATCTATACTTATGTTTTTTCATTTGTGTTTGATTTTAATTAGTAGTTACTCTATACACTTTTTCATCCATATTCACACTTCTTACATTTTTTATCGTGCCTCCATACATTATATTTAACATAAAAATTAATATTTTTCATTACTTTCTCACATATCTTTACCTATTTATAAAGAGAGGATTGCTTCTTTCTTTTTTTGTCCGTCCTGACAGGTGGGTCTCACCTATTGCGACGAACTGTCGACATCAGTTTATAATTGGATTAGAGTCCTAACTGAACCCATCAATATATCTTTATCTCCTAACTCTCATCTATATATCTTTACCTATTTCTAAAAGAAGGAATGTTTCAGCGGTCTGTCATATACGTCTCATGATCGGATTAGACATGCTTCATCTTGTCCATTGATCGGATTAGGAGTAGTCCATTGTATACCGCAATCAAATTAGGAAAAACAAGTTAATTACTTTAATTTTCTTAGAAAAACGATATAACGGTCTTCATCCGTAGCAAACGCACGGGCAAGATTGCTAGTAGATGTATAAATGGTTACATGGTGACATTCATGATGCGTATATACCTTAACTTATTATTTCTATGTTAACAATGATAAATTATCATAATTTAGAATCATATATCAGTTTACTTGGACTTTTCGGTATGATGCATATGAAGATAATTAGATTAAAATTTAGGTTTTTAGTTTAGGTTATCTTTAATAACAACATACGTGGGTAACTTAGATACAAATTTTGAATGTCATTTTAAGTTATCCTTTATAATGATATGCATGAGTAAATTAGATAAAATTATGGGGTTAATTTAAATTATTTTTATAATGGCATAGCTCGATAATTTAGATACATTTTTAGGATTTATTTTAGAATACTTTTATAATGATAGTGGTGGGTAACTTTTTAAAAAATATAACAGACCAATGACTATGGTTATTAGAGTTTACATAATTGATGTTTATGATTTTTGTGAGAATTTCTAGGATTTGTCTTTTTTCTAGCGTGTCTCATGAGAACTAATGTGGAGTCTCCAATTAAAAAATTAAGGCTACATTTCTACCAAACTATTATGAGCTATCTCTCATTTGTTTAAATATTCGAACACAATACCTATATAGATATATACTTATTATTTTCATCTGATTGTGATAGATCTTTGTTAGTAATTACTCTATAATGTTTTTATACACAATTATAATCTTTAAATTTTCACTCTGCATCACATGTATGCCTTGAATTTATTTAATGAATCCTAAGTTTAAACTATAATTTTAACATAGAATTCTATATTGTTTTCACTTTCCCTATATACTTATAAATGACAACGAACATTATGCGTATATACCTTAATTACTATATAACATACCAATAATGTATGAAATACATGATTTAGAATCTTATATTGGTGTATATTTTTAATTAAGGTGACTTGGATTCCAATGTGATTACCTCATGTCATTTCTAATAATGACATATGTGGGTAATATAGATGTAAAGTTAAGGGGTTACTTTAAGTTATTTTTTAGGTATTCATAGTGGCTAATTTAGCTACAAATTTATAAGATTATTTTAAATATTGTTTATAGTGTCATAGCGGGTAATTTTGATGAAGATTAGGGGTTACTTTGGTTTATTTTATATAATGGCAGATTTGGGTAATTTTGATATAGATTTAGAGGGTTACTTTAAACTATTTTCATAATGGCATAGGTGGGTATTTTTTTAGAAAATATATTAGATCTAATGGCTACGATGATTTGAGTGTTCAAATTGATGGATAGATTTTTTTGTGAGAATTTCTAAGATTTCTCTCTTTTTCTAGAGTGTCCACCTAGGATCCAGGTGGCTTCATCTGGAGGCTTAAAAGGATCCTCCAATTAGTAATAGTAAGACTGTGATTTCAGAAGTCTAACGTATGTCCAAAAGAAGTCCTTTTGTCCGGAACATGAAGATATTGATCGGAGTTCAAGCATCTGTGTAATATTTACACTAAGTGCTAACAATAACATTTGCATTGTAATGTATGATGTTTATGACCGTGGTGAACAAATTAATTAATAGTCATAAGCGTATGCATGGAAATATACATAATACTCATCCTTGATGCGGCTATGACAATAGAAGAGAACTAGATATTCGAAATTGGCGGGAACTATTTGTGCTGGCCGACTTTTTTATTTTTTTGGTTCTTTTTGTGAACGAATTTCTCAAATAGACCCTTGACGGAAAGAATTGCAAAAATAGACCCTAGACTCGGCGCCATAGATCACGGCGCCGAGGTTACACGTCTCGGCGCCATAGACCATGGCGCCGAGGTCTAGACGACGTGGAACGTGTGGTGCTGACGTGGCACATACCTCGGCGCCGTGGATCACGGCGCCGAGGGAGTGCATTGACTGGCTCATCTGCTACACATGCTGACATGCATGTACTGCATGCATGGCTGCCCGCTACACAAGCTGACATGCATGTACATGCATGGATGGATGGCATGTGCGCATGGACATAATTGCAGGCGGCAGGACCACTTGTGCTTTTGTGTTTTGCCATGCCCTGAGCCTCTTCTTGATGTACGAGTCCTGATCTCGTTGAGTCGTTGTCCGTCCGACCGGCCAGCTGCGCCGCAATTAAAGACCATCTGCTCGTCATGATATATGGAGGCTTAGATTAGTACTCTCCCATCTAAAAAAATACAATTATATGTTGCGTGTCACTTAAAGTGGTTCACGTTTGATCAAGTTCTAGCAAGTTATATTTATATTTATAGCTCTAAATAAATTTATTATGAAAATATATTTTATAACTAATATATTGATATTTTTTTCATATTATAAATATTGATATTTTTTAATCAATAATTGGACAAACTTTATATACTAAAACGTGATACTGTGCTAGAATTGTATTTTTTGGGACGAAGAAAGTATGAGCTATTAGATTCTCCATTGCTACTCGCCATGCATGCAGCAAACATTATTGTGTTGCAGAGCATTAGATTCTTTGCTTGACAATCACAGAGAGCTGTCAGTACATGCATGCAAAAAAATATTCCTGGATCTCTCTCTTCTCTCGATATCCGCATGCATGATGACCATAGGCAGAGGCAGCAGGGGGACGCAGGCGCTGCAGCAGCGCCGGACGACATGCACGTATGAGCGCTCCTGGCGTGCTCTCACTGAGCTCGGCGCCGTGATCCACGGCGCCGAGGCATGTGCCACGTCAGCGCCATACGTTCCACGTCGTCTAGACCTCGGCGCCATGGTCTATGGCGCCGAGACGTGTAACCTCGGCGCCGTGATATATGGCGTCGAGTCTAGGGTCCATTTTTGCAATTCTTTTCGTTAGGGGTCTATTTGAGAAATTCTTTCACAAAAAGGGCCAAAATATAAAAAAAGTCGGTTTGTGCTGGCTGGTGGTAACACAGCCGCCAACATAGACAACTGTGCCTGCGGCTACGTTACATCATTCGCCAGCACGGACAATCTGTGCTTGTGGTCGCAAACCCGCCATCACAAATGACAATTTGTGCTGGCGGAACCTTCACTACTATAGAATTGATTTTTATGGTCACTATTTTCATAGCCGGTTTTTAAAAAGCGACACTGATATATTTTCACAGCCAGTGAGTAAGTAGATCAGCAGGTTTGCGGCTTGACCCATTTGTGAAAATCAAATCCATTTTCACTGCCAGTTCTAGCCACGAACCGGCTGTCAAAATCCACGGTTCGTAACACGAACCGCTTGAGCTACAGTACACAATTTTTTTATTTTTTATATTTTTATTGGACTAAGAGCGCATAAGGGACAACCAAAAACAAATTCAGCTACATCGGATCTAAGGTGTGGTCTTAAAAAATCATAAAAATTCTAAACGTTTAATAAGAAGTGCAATATCGATTAGTTTGCACACCCTAAAATGTTATTTTTGCTCATATTACAAGGACACAATTTTTAAATGTTTTATACTACATATATGTTGCCATGGAGCAGTTTTGGATTTTTTTAAAATGATTTGCTATTTTCTAACTATTAAATGAATTTCTAGGTACTTATTCTTAGTAATTCTAATTTGAACTACATATCTCCTAAATAGCTCTTACCAAATATTAGAAACATAGTATCTAATGACATATGCTCTAGTTTAGATCAAATTCTAAAAAATATATGAAATGTCAATTGCTATGTATAATTCACACTTTAATTTACTCCTTTACTTGTAAAAATAATAACAACATCAAAAAGTTATCCAAAAATTATAAAAGTTGTCATGGAGTCCTTTTATAGGTGTATATCCTTCTCATAAAAAATTCAATGCATTTCAAGAAAATTAGACTATACAGTTGTCCAAAATATACGTCTCTCATACTCTTTCATACACATCTTAAGGCAACCTTTGATGTTTGTACATCATAAAACTTATTTTTGCTCATGTTATGTATAAATACTTTTTTACATGTTTTATACTGCATATAAGTTGCCATGGAGGAGTTTAGGATTTTTTTGAAATGATTTGCTATGTTCTATGAATTAAATGTATTTTCAGCACTTAAAAATCAATTTTCATACAACTATTTTTATTTTTAAATTATTTTTCTGATATTTTTTCTGAAAGTATGTGCTTGTAAGGAACTACCACAAAAATTATCAACCTAATTGGATCAATGGTGTAGCCTCTAGAATTTTATGAAAGTTCAGCGGAGTTAATATAAAAGGAGTGCATCACTCGTTAAGTCACAAGCAATGGTGTGATATAGTGGTAAGTGGATCTATGCGTGAAGCAAGAGGTCACGGATTCAAACCATGGAGAATGCATTTTTATACTCATTTAACATTTTTATTTATTTTTTTGGTTTTCAAAATTATTTTCACAACCTTTCACAATGGTTTTCAACACGAACCGGCTGTAAAAATGATTTGTGTGAAAAGCTGATTCTCTAGTAGTGATTGCTAGCGGCTCCCCGTTGGATACCTAGCAGCTAAAATTTAGCTGGTGGATTCAACAGTTGTAGCTACTGTTATTGCTGTTGTTGTTGCTGCTGCGCTGCAAAAAAAGCTCTCAGTCCTGAAGTTCTTAAAACCCTGGCTCGTTCTGTGAGCAGTGCGCTTGAATTGTTGGTCGAAGGCCTACGTCCGATCTCCACGCCCCAAAAAATATTTCCCCACTGGAAGACTCATAATATCTGTATGCATGTGTAGACGGGCCAGGATGCAACATGGACCGTACACCATACAACGTATTCATGCACAACATACAAATCGCTTCCCTGCAGATTTACAGTTCCCATCCTTTTGAAGTTAATTCCCTCAATACCATTGAAATTTATAGCTATTCCTTCAATGCCATCAAAATTTTTCTCCTCCCTTCACTGCCATTGTTTCTAAATTCATTTCCCTTCGTTGCCATTCTGTTACATCTTCCGTCATGGCCCGTCAGCCCATCATCTCCGTAGGTGGCGTTCAGCGGAGTGCTCCGAAGGCAAGTCACACTCTAACTTGAGCCCTCCTATCCGATTCCGATGTAAAACAGTTAGAGGGAAAACTTTCAAGTCCTAGATTAATCAAAATCCCAATAATTACGTGTTGCATTCGTATTGCTTTAAGTTTTCTCGTGTATCCACTTTGTTGGCTATTAAAAATGGGGTTCACACTGCTTGAGAATTTGACATGCGTCCACACCCACCAAAACACATTAGTATGGGGTGCAAAAAGATCCAGCGAGTTCCAAATTTGATAGCGCCGAAGGCCTTTAGTACCATCCGATATCAATGCTTCTTGTGACTTTAGTATCTGGTGGTAGCAGCTAGTAAAGGGTTCTCCACGATTACGAGGCGAGAGGTCTGGGTTCGAACCCCGTACATATTTTGCGTGAAAAATCATGTGGCCTGTGACTTAAGTACCAGTTGGGAGCCTCTCCAAGTTCTAAAATATTTTTTTTAGCACAAGTCCCTTTAATATCGGGTCATTGCTCCATACTAAAGGACCCCTTTTTGTACCGAAAACACAATACTGGCTGCAGAATGAGTACTAAATAAGGATTTGGGCCCCATCCTAATACCACTTTCTCCAGTAGTGTCAGGATTGTCTAAATTGTGTATTTTCTTCCACATTTGCAATTTATTGATATAACTGACCCGACTATAGCAATTTTGTTTGTTTGGTTGTGGCCCTAGTCTTGGCTAAAACCTGGGTCCGCCACTGCTAGGAGCAGGGGGCAATGCTGCGCTAGGCCACTTCGTGCGGGTGTGGCGGCGTGAGCTAATGTGCCTACGGCTCACCTACTGCGTCGTGCCACAAGCCGGCCGCCAGCGCAGTGGTTGGCTCTCTCGGCGGCGACCGCTCCGGGAAAGCGCGGTGCTGCGGACTATCATGGTGAGCTGGGCGCGAGAGTCTGCACAAGCATGTCTAGAAAGGCCGTGTCGCTCCGAATTCTGCAACGGCCGCGAGCATCACAGCCACAAATTGGCGATCTGAGCAGCAGCGGACGGATGCTGATCATCCATGAATCCGTGTCGAGAGCGGCGGCGGTAGCTCGCCTGGGGACGACGCTTCCATGGCCGCTGGGAACGCGGTCGCCGGCGCCTCGTACTACAGCCTCGCCCTTGGGACCGCCAAGGGGGGCTCCACCGCGTCGAGGGTTGCCATGTACCGGGTCTGCTGCTCTGCTCGGAGGAGGGCTGCGCGGGGTGGGCCATCCTCGCCAGCTTCGACGACGGCGTGGACGTCCTCTGCTGGGTCGTGTTGCGGCTGTGAGCCAACGGCCGCGCGGTAGACTGAGAGGCAGTGGAGCAGGAGCCCGCGAAGCAGAACACGTGACCAAAGCGAGCGGGTGCCGATGGCACGGAACGCCTGATTCCGTCGGTGGCTTTGTGTAGGTTAAGGTTCTAGTGGGGCCATGTCGTAAGTGACACATATGGATGAAGAACCTAACGGAATGGCATAGAGGGGAATAGAATTTAGAAACAGTGGCAATGAAGGGAGGAGAAGAATTTTAATGGCATTGAAGGAACCGCTATAAATTCTAATGGCATTAAGGGAATTAACTCCATCCTTTTTGTGTGTTAACCTAAGGGGTAAATATAAAATTTAATTTTTGGTGATGTAGATGAGAGAGAGGGAGGTGAGAGAATAAAACGGTTGTTTCATGAGCCAAGTGCCTTATAAGCTAACATTTAGGACAATGAGACCGCAAACTAATCATTATACGAGTTATTTTTTTCAAAGACCAATACAGACGCAGATGCTCACACGCGCATGCACGCTCACTCCTATGAATACATGCATGCAAACCCAACCCCTGTGAGCATCTCCGAGAGAATGTGTCGGCTGTTCTTGAGATTGGCGAAGTCACCACAGGCATGGGTACGTTGCCCACCACTGGAAAAATAGCACAGGTTAAATCCTGGAGTAAATCTAGAAAAATACGATACCTGTGCCGAGTTGGAGACTCGAACCCACAAATACTTATTTTCTATGCATAGATAAAGAAAATTAAGCAATTATTTTGAGATAACTTAAAAGACGGCCCATTGCAGGGTTTGTCGGTTAAATCATCTTAACATTACGTGCATAAAACCATCTATAATACATGACCAATGTACTTTCCCCGTAGGGCTAAGGTGACATCCCCTCCGTGGTCATCTTGTGCAATGATACATTGAAGTTTTAGTGGTGTGAAGGCGAGAGAGCAAGGTTAGAGAGGGAGGTTGTTGTGAGAAACAACCTACTCGTAAGTAAAATTTTAGGATTAGGACTACAAGACAGCTCTTGCACTATTGTATAAGTTATTTTTGCCATACAACTCATAATATTTTGTTATCTACGCACAAATTAATGAATTAGAGTTATTATGAGACAACTTATTGCACATGTTCTCTGTTAACTCATCTCAATATTACGTTTCACTTCACGAGGCCATCCATTAAATGACACCAATGTGTTTGCATTTATACAAGACATGAGACCTTCTATTAAACGACACCAATGTGTTTGCAATCATATAAGACAGTGAGTATGAATGGAGCGATGTTAAATGGACTTGTGGACATCACAGCGTGATGCGGTTTGCCGGTCCAGCCCCAAGTTGCTTGGGTAAGGTCCGTGCAATAGGCAGAAAATGAGCCAAACCGGATGCATCTTATATTGGAAGATTTACCTACCCATCCATTTGTGCTAATTCTAATAAAGTCCAGCAAAATTTATAGTACAAAACTACAAATTCACTTGATTCAGCTCAGATCAAAGTCAAATGTCAAAAATGAGTGCCTTTTTATACTATTAAGCCTATGCATAGCGTTTATAGCCCCAATTTGCATTTTCATACTTAACAAATGGTGCATCTCCTTAATATAGCGCCACTTAATTCACGAAAGGTTAAATACAAAATACATATATGGGTTTGCCCGTAGCAACGCACGAGCATATTTCCTAGTAGACATAAAATGAGTAAAAATGTCATGCCATATATAATAATTTATATGATGGGTGCAAATGGGTTATACTTCTTGTAAATTATTTAAACATGCCATAAATTGTGTTTAAGTGGTGCACTCGAAGTAAAAGTGGATTCTATGAATGCGAGAATTTGAGGTGGCATCCGCATCACTTCCAGCGTGGACTAATATTTGCGAAAACACCCATCATCTCCCACCGATCGCCCACCTAGCTATTTCTTCCCTCCCTATATTGATCCGCCCAGCTAGCTGCAATCGCACGCAAGAACCCACAGGCATTAGATTAGCCATAGACAAATGGAACCATTGACGACATGATCTGTCACCTGTTGAGATTTTTTTGTTTTAAAAAAAGTATGACCTCTAGTTGCACCACCCCCATGCAAGTTATTCAAAAACTTGGGATGTATAAAATTGTACGTTGCTCCGATCCGGAGCTAAGCTGCGATCCGGCAACTATGGAGATGGAGCTCCTCCTCTTGTACGCCCCATGCTGCCTCGTCCTCGTCCTCTCCTCCGTCTACTTCCTCGGCCTCCTAGCCGACAGCCGTCGCAACCTGCCTCCGGGCCCCCGGCCGCTGCCGGTCGTCGGCAGCCTCTTCTGCCTCGGCGCCCTCCCGCACCGCTCCCTCGCGCGCCTCGCGGAGCGCCACGGCCCGCTCATGGCGCTCCGCCTCGGCTCCGTCACAACCATCGTCGCCTCCTCCGCCGACGCCGCCCGCGACGTGCTCCAGCGCCACGACGCCGCTTTCTCGTGCCGCTCGCTCCCGGACGGCACCCACGTGTTCGCGCACTACACGTCTACACCCACTCCATGGTGTGGCTCCCCGCCAGCAGCCCCCGCTGGCGCGCGCTCCGCAAGGTGTGCTCGGCGGAGCTCTTCGCGCCGCACCGCCTCGCCACGCACCACTCCCTCCGCCGGGACAAGAGGCAGCGGCTCGTCTCCCACGTGGCGGCGCTGGCGCGCGACGGCGCGCCTGTCGCCGTCCGCCGCCTGGCTTTCGCGACCGCTCTCAACCTGCTCTCCTACACCGTCTTCTCCGCCGACCTCGCCGACCTTGACGATGGCTGCGGAGAGGGGCCGTCGTCGTTCCAGGGCACTCTCGCGGAGTTGAACGTCACCATCGGGCTCCGCAACGTGTCGGACTTCTTCCCCGAAATCGCGCGGTAGGATCTGCAGGGGGTGAGGAGGCGCATCGAGAGCTTGTTCGAGCGCCTCCACGCCATGATCAACGACAGATCGAGCGACGCCTGCGGGAGCGCGCCGCCGCTGAGAAGCCGCCGAATAAAAACTTCCTGGATGTGCTGCTCGACTACCGCGGCAATGAGGATGGTAAGTGCTTCGATCGCCAAACGCTCCTGTCATTGCTCTCGGTACATATACATATACATATACATATACATATATACATATTAATGTCTTCAATTATATTCGTTCAGGATTTGTTCATTGCCGGGACAGATACAAGTGCGGCGACGGTAGAATGGGCAATGGCCGAGCTGATGCTGAATCCATCATCAATGGCGAAAGCTCGCAGCGAGCTCGCGCAAGTGATGGGCTCCAAACCGGAGGTGGAGGAGTCCGACATTGGCCAGCTCAAGTACCTCCAAGCCATCATGAAGGAAACCTTCTGCATCCACCCTCCGGCGCCGCTCCTGCTGCCGCACCGGGCGGAGGCGGCGACGCGCATCCACGGCGGCAGCTACGGGGTGCCCAAGGGCGCGCGGGTCGTGGCAGGGTTCACATTATCACCGATAGATTTCCGATAACTCCGATATTTCTGTTTTATCACTAGGGACCGGTAGAATTATATTATCACTGATAAATATCGGTTTTTTGAATTCACTACGGGAAACCCCGCATTTGCCGAGTGCCTAAAGCACTACCGGAAAACCGAACTATGCCGAGTGCCTCGAGCTTTGCCGAGTGCAAAATGTCGGGCACTCGGCAAAAACAGAATATGCCGTGTGTCCAACGTAAAGCGCTCGGAAAGCTTGCGGCTTTCATTTGCACTGGTGCTGGTGGGGGTGCCAGTGACACGAAGTGGGAGTACTCGCTGTGTGCATGTTGTTCTTGGTCGCTTCTTTGGCATGCTTGTGGCGGCTCTGATGGGTGTTGGTGGTTCGTGTTGACGTGGCATGGCGGGGGCGATGTTGCTCTGTTGGTGCTGGTCACACGTGTGGTGGCTGCATGGTCATAGTGATTGAGTGCATGGCTAGGGGTGTTTGGACGCCATCGGTGAAAACTTGCTCGGTTTCTACCGGTACCGGCAATGGCTACGCTCTTGCATGGTTTTCCCTGTTTGGGGCATTGTCACGGTCTCCCTTCTCCCCGTCTGGTTCTGTCGGGTAAAAACTTGGTTCGTCCTCCGATGAACAGTCGATGGCGTCGCTTTTGGCGCCGTACCCTTCTTGAAGGCATCGTCATACAGTTTCTCCTACGCCCTCTGACCTCTAGACCCGTTGTTTATGCTGTATCGGTCGCTTTCTCCTTTTTTTGGTGAGGTCGTTGTTTTGGTCGTTGTGGTCGCTTCAGTAGTCGCCAGTTCTCCGTTCGTCTCGTTCTCCTGGGAGGAGAGCTCTTCGAGGCCCTCGTCTGCAGTTGTTTTTGGCGTTCTTCGGTCTTCTCCAATAATTGGCGTGCTTTTGGTGTCGTCGTTCTTCTGGTTTGTTGTAGCGGTGATAGGTGTTGTCCTAGCTTAGAGTGTTGTGTTGTTTCCTTGCTGGTGCTGTTGTGGTTTTATTTTGTGTCGCTGGTGTATGTAAAACTTAATTTTCTCTTATTGAAATACGTGATAATCACGTTCTTAAAAAAAAAAGTGGACCT
>CM014277.1:60327765-60359943 GCA_004135705.1 Alloteropsis semialata
AGACCACGATTCCCGAGAAGATCCTACGGTACCTTCCTTTCATACCGAGGATCCAACGGCTTTACATGACCGAGGAGTCCGCGAAACAGATGACATGGCACAAAAATGGTCGTCGATACAATCCTGAGAAGCTGGTACATCCAGCCGATGGTGAATCATGGAGAAGATTTGATGAGATTCATAGTCAGAAAGCTCTGGAGGCTCGCAATGTACGTATTGCCCTGGCAACCGATGGGTTCAATCCGTATGGGATGTCTGCTGCCGCATACACTTGTTGGCCCATGTTTGTTATCCCTCTCAATCTCCCCCCGGCGTCCTCTTTCAACGACAGAACATCTTCTTGTCGTTAATCATTCCTGGATACCCGGGGAAAAAATGGGTGTGTACATGGAGCCTCTGGTTGATGAATTGGAACGTGCTTGGAAGGAAGGTGTATTGACATACGATCGAGCTACGAAGACAAACTTCACAATGCATGTTTGGTACATGTACTCCCTGCATGACGCGCCGGCGTATGGGTTATTCTGCGGACACTGTGTTCATGGGAAATTCCCATGCCCGGTATGCAAAGCAATGTTGAGGTTCATTTGGTTGATGAAGGGTGGCAAATATTCTTCGTTCGACAAACATCGTCAATTTCTCCCTCTTGATCATCCATTCAGACGAGACACGAAGAATTTTACGAAGGGTGTCGTTGTTGAAGACCCTCCACCACATCTAATGACAGGTCTCAAGATTCGTGCTGAGTTAGAAGCTCTGAAGCTCAACAAAAAGAAAGATGCTTTTGCGGGATATGGTGAGCTACATGCCTGGACTCATATTTCGCCCTTGTGGAGGCTCCCCTATATGCAGGACATTCTTCTACCGCATAACATTGATATGATGCACACGAAAAAGAATCTTGGCGAGGCTCTTTTTGGTACTGTCATGGACCATGCTGACAAGACAAAGGACAATGTGAAGGCTAGAGTGGATCAAAGCCTGTTATGCGATAGACCGAAGATGAACATACCGCCTCCCATAGACGGCGGACGGTGGAAGAAGCCTAGGGCAGATTACGTCCTGAAGAGGGATCAAAGGAGGGAAGTTCTCAAATGGTTCCAAACATTAAAGTTTCCTGATGGGTATGCAGCGAATCTGAGGAGGGGGGTGAACTTAGCTACTTTGCGAATCAACGGGCTCAAGAGTCATGACTACCACATATGGCTTGAGCGGCTCCTTCCGGTGATGATTCGCGGCTATGTACCTGACCATATCTGGCTAGTGATGGCAGAGTTGAGCAATTTCTTCCGCGTCCTTTGTGCTAAGGAGATATCTCCTACCGTGATGGAAGATATGGAAAGGCTGGCCCCGGTGTTGCTCTGTAAGTTGGAGAAGATCTTTCCACCCGGCTTCTTCAATCCGATGGAGCATATGATTTTGCACCTCCCGTATGAGGCAAGAATGGGGGGCCTGTGCAGAACCGTTGGTGCTATCCAGTTGAAAGATGTCAAAAGGTTCTTCGAACGAAATGTAAAAATAAATGCAAGATTGAAGCGTCCATTGCAGAGGCATACATTCTGGAGGAGGTCTCAAACTTCACTTCAAAATACTATGCTGACAATCTTCCTAACGTGCACAACCCACCGACTCGTTACAATTCTGGTGAAGTTGACACGACCCTCAGCATATTTCGAGGGCAACTCGGAAGTGCAAGTGAAGGCACACCCAAGACCTTGAAATACGAAGAGTGGCGCACAATCATGCTATATGTGTTAACCAACCTCTCCGAAGTCGAGCCGTACATCTCGTAAGTTCTCAACAAACTTATTCCATTACTGACCCATATTCTTCATCCAACTATCGTTTTTCTCGGTGGTACAGGGAATTTGTTGAACAATCCTGGCGTCAATCGAGGCAACCTAGACCGGACGAAGTAGATACCCTTCTTAGAGAGGCCAATTTTATTTCTTGGTTCAAACAGAAGGTTCATTCTAATTTCCCTCCTATTAGTTTCACATTATAACTTGGTCGTCCAATAACATAACGGACAATCATGCTCGAACTTGCAGGCCCAAACCGATGCGTCTATGAGTGCCGAGTTGAGACAAGTTGCCGATGGTTGTGCCTATAGGGTCAAGTCCTTTGGCTGTTATGATGTGAATGGTTATCGTTTTCGCACAAAGAGCCATGAGCAGAAGATGCCCAATCGAAGGACCACAATACCGGAGTTTGTACGCCAAGCCTTGATGGGGTCGAGTATTATGGAATAATTGAAGAAATATACGAACTCAATTTTGGTGGATGCAAACCTCTTCATCCTGTCATATTCAAATGCCATTGGTTTGATCCCTCAGCTGTGAGACGGACCCCTAACGTTGGGCTAGTTGAAATTCAACCATCATCCGTCTATGCCGGAGAAGATGTATATATTGTGGCTCAACAGGCCACACAGGTTTATTACCTCTCGTATCCGTGCACAACCGACAAGCGTCTTCAGGGTTGGGATGTTGTGTACAAGGTATCACCACACGAAAAACTACCAGTCCCAAACAATGACGATTACAACTTCGATCCAAACACGTATGCCGGAGAGTTCTTCCAAGAAGATGGGCTAGAAGGGAGTTTTGTGATAGACTTAACCGAAGCGGACGAAATGGAAGTAGAGCAAATGAATGAACAAGTGGACGATGGAGATGTGGTTCTTAACTTGAAGGACGTGCAGTTACTTGAAAACATGCTTTTAGGCGTTGGGAGTGATGATGAGATGGAAGAACCTGAGGAGCACGGGCATGAGGATCTCGAAATGCGTGATAGTGATGATGAGAACCAAGAAGAAAATCTCGATCACGATGATTATTTCTAATACATGTATGATCCTAGCTATTTTTTTATTTGTAATACCATGCATGTTAATTACTTTATATATTTTGCTCAGTTTTTGCATATCTTTCTAATTATGTTTATTTTGTCTTTTTCAATGCAGATGGTGGGCGGAGTTAGGAACGTGAAGTCCCTTTACCGGAGGGGGTCACGTGAGGAGGAGGCACCTTCAGGGTCTGGGAGCGGTGGAGCCAGGGGGCGAGGGAAGGGTGGACGCAGGGGTCGACGGAAGGGCAAGGTACCGACCCCTGTACCTTCGTCCTCGTCTTCGTCTGAGGAGGAGGTTCCTCCCGCGGTGGTGGAGGGCGAGGTGGAGTCGTCGGAGGAGGAGGGGGGATGCGGGGGAGGGGTCCGGGGAGGGTTCCGCTTCTAACGCCCGATTATGGGCGCGCGGTCCCTCCCAACTCCCGAGGCGGCCGATACCCCCAGCACACCGTCCGATGATCCGACCTAGCGGTGCAAGGTAATAAACTTTATATGTTATCATTCCATTTTCATTTAATATGTTGAATATCACTATAGAAACTAACAATCTATCTTGATCACTTTGCAGGGGTTGGTCCGTGGTAGAGCGGGGTGCTGCTCACAGCCGGAAGGTCAACGGCATCCTGGGTCTTCTGTGCAGGGCAAACTTCCCTGGCATAGTTACGCACCAAGGAGTCCAGGAGCCGGCGGAGTCGTTCGCCCACTACTACGACGCCACGGACGACCAAGAGGACCGGGAGGGCAGGAGCTTCCCCAACAAGGCCCAGCGGGTGCTTGCCGAGCTGTTGGTAAGTGTTTCCTGCAATACATATTTCAACACATAAATATATATATGCATGTTTTCTACATTTGTCACCACTATATCGCATATATATATGCAGGATTTTTACAGATGCGCCCCGGGCCACGAGGTGGAGGCGGGTGAGCAGGCAAAGAGGGCGGCTCACAAACTGGTCAAGGACATGTACTACGAGGCGCGGATCCAGGCCGTCATTGACTACTGGAAGGACAAAGGCACAAAGTATTCCAAAGAGCAGGCCAGAACCATTTACCTGACCCACGATCAATATATCTTGGTAAATAAAAAACTTTAATTACGATTTCTTATATGATTAAGCATGTATAATCTAATCTTCTTCTACTTCATCCTGCGTAGGTGATTCCCTGGTGGTGTGCCTCGCATCCCCAGGCTTGGGAGAAGTGGGTGGCCTACTGGTGCTCCCCTGAGTGGATGGAGACACACCTGGCTGCCCGGGAGCGCCGTTTGCTGATGCCAGGTCCAGCACACCACCAGGGCAGCCTTACCCTCCCCGAGTACAAACAAAGATGGGTATGACATCTCATTTTATAATTGAAACGCTCAATTCTGCAATATTTGTAATCATATTGTTTTTTTTGTGTTTTGTAGTCGGCGGCACATGGAGGCGAGGAGCTGACTGACTTCCAGGCTATTGCCGTGTCCCACATGGGCAGGGCCACGTCCGAAGTCCGCTACAACCCCGAAGCCGGGCCGGAGGCGTACAGCAATCCCATGGTCCACGCCCGCCTCACCGCCTACTCGGATATGGGAAGGCAAAAGCATGGGCCTGAGTGGGATCCGGCCGCCGCGCCGCTTGATGGAGAAGTCATCATGAGGATGGCAGGAGGCAAGAGGCATGGGAGGTACGCCGTCGGCGACAGCACGATCGACACGGCCAGTACCCCCACTCTCTCCCAGATCAAAGCCGGTAGCGCTAACCCCGACATACGCCAGCCGCAGACCGCTAGCCACTTTAACATGCAACTAATCCAGGTTATTTCTGCTTTATTACACTTTAGTTCATTTTTCCTTACCGTTGAATTCTAACGCTTTGATGGAATATTGCAGACCCAGCTAGCGGCAGTGGCGGGAGGAAGAGCGAAGGCGGCGGGACGAGGAGCAAAGGCAGCGGGACGAGGCCGACCGGCTCCGGCAGCAGCAGATGAACGAGTGGTACAACTGGTTCAACGGCATGGCAAGGGACATGGGCCGATCTCCGCCTCCGCCGCCGATGAGTTTCGCCCCGCCAATGATGGCACCTCCGACATATTCTCCTGTGAGTCACCGCTGAAACTTTATAATTTCATTTCGATCAATGACAACCTTAGAAAACTTAGATTCACAACCGTAGCTTAGAAAACTTAGCTCTACTTTGTTTCTGTCCTAAAACTTGTGCAGAACTTTGCTGGATCGGCGGCGGCGTCGAACGAGGCTCCTGCGGCGGAAGAAGACATGCCGACACGCCTCAGCCGCAGTCTGTTCGGCCCACCGCCTGGGCCTACTCAGTGATGCTTTGTGCTTATAAACTTTGTGATTATGAACTTAGTGTGTTTGTGAACGAATAAACTTTACTGTGCTTGTTAGTTGTGAACTTATGGATACGATACTATTTGTGGATGAGATACTATTTGCTATGGTTATTGTGGATTTATGGTTGTGGATTTTATCTATATCAACTGCCTGTAATATGTATATATATCTATATGAACTGCCTGTGATGTATTTTCAGTGGGGGCACGTTATACCTGAGCAAACAAATAAAACAGGGGCAGTTTGGCACCTTTGCCGAGTGTACACTCGGCAAAGAGGGCCTTTGCCGAGTGTTTTTGACCATACACTCGGCAAAGGTGCCATTTCTGTTATATTATGGTCACCCTTTGCCGAGTGCCGAGCCTTTGCCGAGTGTTTTATTTCGGGCACTCGGCAAAGGTGCACCATAATGCCACCTTATGGTCAAGCTTTGCCGAGTGTGTTATCCGGGGCACTCGGCAAAGGTTGGAGCTTTGCCGAGTGCCACGTGGCAACACTCGGCAAAGCTTGCCGAGTGTTGCCACGTGGCACTCGGTGAAGGGCTGCCGTCAGCCGTCCGCCGCCGTCGCCGCCACGTCGGCGTGACGTCAGCAAACGATGGCGCGCCGTCCGCCGGGCCGTTATGTGCTTTTTTTGCTGAGTGTGGGCCCAGGCACTCGGCGAAGCCTTTGCCGAGTGCCCGAAATAATACACTCGGCAAAGAGCCCCTTTGCCGACCCGAGCGGTGCCGAGTGCTCTTTGCCGAGTGTAACACTCGGCAAAGGCTTCACCGAGTGTATTTGGCCCTTTGCCGAGTGTTTCAGACACTCGGCAAATCTCAGGTTTCCCGTAGTGATTCTACCTACCAACTAGCTAGTCACGAGCGTTCACAAACACTTTATCGGCCATGCCATCTCGTGTTTGTACATTATTATGTATTAGTTTTGATACTCTATGGTTTGTAGAGAATCTATTATAATTTTTGTGCAAAATGTTAGTTTTATAATCTAAATTTTGTTCAAAAAATTTTCTCTATCACCGATAGAATTCCGATATTCCCGTTTATCACCGACCTCCGATATTTTTATTTATCGATAATGTAAACCCTGGGTCGTGGTGAACGTGTGGGCGATCGGGCGCGACAGCGAGGTGTGGCCGGAGCCGGACAAGTTCATGCCGGAGAGGTTCTTGGAGGAGGAGGAGGAGGAGGAGGAGGAGGAGGAGAACAGCAATGGCGGCGGCGGTGGCGGCGTCATCGACTTCCGCGGCCGAGACTTCGAGCTCCTGCCGTTCCGGTCCGGCAGGAGGATGTGCCCGGGGATGCCGCTGGCTCTTCGCATGGTTCATCTCATGCTCGCGTCCTTGCTGCATCGCTTTGAGTGGAAGCTGCTCCCGGGAGATGATGACAAGAAGGGGCTGGACATGGCTGAGAGGGTTGGGCTCAACCTCTCCATGGCGACGCCACTGCAGGCTATGGCGACACCAGTTTAAATAACTAATCTATCATACATCATCCTATCTGCATGCGGTCCGATATATGTGGTGGGTGGCAAAGCTAAGCTATAGCCTTGGTGACGTGAACTTCAATTCCCACCTTCATTTTTTCCTTTTCTATACTTTTTTAAAATAACTTGTGGAAGAATCCACCATATCTATATTAGTTGGTTGTTGCTATCAACAATACATCACTCCCTCCAAGAGTTTCCATATATATAGCTCTCTCCATCTCTCATCTCCTCCACCCCTCCTTGTTTTATGTGCACTTTTTACTTTTTTGTGCTTCCCATTTCTAACTCCTAGTAGACACTTATTTTGGGATGGAAGAGTAATCCGATGTATTCTTTCAGTGTTTAATTCTTTAATATCTCGCATACATGCATGTGAATCCAAAAAATAGATCTTTCTTATCTCGCATACATGCAAGTGAATCCCAAAACAATAGATCCCCTTGTGCCGTCGTCAGGGGTAGACACTTTTTCCATGAAAACCGATCACCGAACCAAACTGAATTGTCGGTTTGTTCGGTTCTTCAGTTCAGGATCGGTTTCAGTTTTTAGGCAATTCGGCGTATGGTGTTGGCGTCGGTTTTCATAGGACAGTAAACCGAAGAACCGATAGCACCGAACATCCTCGTGTCTGGTGTCTTCTGCGATAGCTTCGGCGATGGCGCCCCCTCCCCTTTTAGTACCGGCTGGTGTTACCAGCCGGTACCGAAGGGCTGCCTTTAGTACCGAGGGGGTACCTTTTAGTACCGAGCACCCAGTACTGGGCAGGGGCCCGGTAGTAAAGGGGGGTTACCAGCCGGTACTAGAGGCCAGTTCTCCAGTCGTGAAATGTTATTTATTTTAGAATGGATGGAGTATCATTTTCGTATGGTGTGATATTTTTATGAGCATGTCATATTAGTCTGCCCTAATTCAAACTTATCCAGTTTTGACCAAGTCTATAGAAGAATGAAACAAATTTGGTATTATAGATGTTTTTATATTTTTTGTAAATCTAGTTAAAGTTGGGTAAATTTGACTTAGTTCAAATCAAATACAGCATATAACAAAAACAGAGGGAATAGTTGTGGGATACTACTTTTTGGTTTTAGAAGTCACTGATGAGTGGTATGCCCCTCTAATTATGGTATAGCAGGACTCTATGTCCTTTTAAATACGGTGCAAAATCGATGTACCCGCTATCTGCCCTTTTTAAAAATGGTTCAAAATCATTGTAGCACCTAGTATATATATCTACCCATAACCAGGACACATTAGACCCAATCACTAATATCTAATGATCCAAGATACGCCCTCCACTATTGAATATATACAAGATATCTAAGCATTTAAAATATGTCTACTAAGACATTGTAGGGACATTCTAACACTTTTTTTATTTAATTATTCTTGGAGTTTGAAGAATTAGTTTCATTGATTGGTGGATTATTAGACGAAGAATACAGTGCCTGCAGATGGACTAATTATTGGACGTATATGATGCACTGGTATTGGTAATTAATAAGATAATCTGGAGAGAATGAGAGAAAAAACGTGTACGGAACCAATTTACCACTACCGTCTTGTTATTTTAAGCATGATCTCCTTGACAAACTGGTGGACTCTTTTACCCATTACCCACGTGACAGATATTCATTACGGCATGGGCCTTGCAAATACTTTCCCAGCCGCACCCATCCTTGTGCTGCTATGGAGATTTAGAGCAACCCAAATCCTGCAATTAGAGGGCTCGCGATTTAAACCGAGAGCCCTCCCGATTTGGAATAGGAGGAATGGTCGGAAGGGGGAAATGCCAGAAAAAGAAAACAAATGAAACTAACTTGTTTTCTTTCAATTACAGAACAAGGGAAATTGCTGTAGAAGCAAAGCCATCACCAACAAACATATTATAAGGCAAATCTTTTGCAAAAAAATAAATCAACCTTGGGGGCACTATCCCCACAACTAGTCTATCCTCAGAACCACATTTTTGTCCTCAGTAGCTGACACTGGTGAAGTTGAGCTCTGACCAATGCTAGGTGCGAGCAGAATCTCTGCTCGCGCAGGTGAAGAAGCTGATTTTTGGTTGATGGCTGGTTCTGGTGTTGCTGATGATGCTGGGTCAGCGGCTGTTGCAGCTGAAGCCGATCTTGGATCGGCAGCTGTGCCGCCGTCATCGCCTTCCTCCTGCATGTCTACCCTCTGCATCTTCTCCGCCAATGTCTCCATCCCCATGTACAGCAGGAGGAGCCATACATAGGACATGTACTGCCCGCCACTTCCCATGCTCTTGGCATGCAGGTATATCCTCTGCACCTGCTGGCGGAGAAGCAGAGCATCTCCACCCACACGCCCTGGACCACCCTCCAAGCCTTCTCTTGGTCTTCCCCTTGTAAGGCGATGAGCTTTTGGGCGATAGCCCAAGCGTCATGAACCACACCTGAACCCTCAGTATCCATCGTTACCCCACGCATTATACTCCGGGCGACCTCTCTCTCACCTAGCACCAGCTCCTCGTCCAATGGAATGCCCTTGAGCTCGCGGTATGCGGCTCTGAACCGGCTGCGCCTGGCACCGGCGATCAGCATCTCCGGGTTGACGAACAGCAGGTACGCCATGTAGTTGGACAACTCTCTGCTACGAAGGGAGGCTTGGTGAGTAGGAGGCGTGTCCGAACCAGAAGAGCCAACAAGACTATTGATGCTAACTTTCCTCAGGTCCCATGGCTTCACTAGGCATTGGACAATCCCAACATAGAACAATTGAATCGCTGTTTCCCATATCAACTTATCTCCAGACCAAGACTTGGAAAACACGTACACAGCAACAGTGACCTGCATGTCAGCAAATATCGGCGGAGGAAAGTGAGATTGGTCTGTGACTAAGATTGCCATGACTAACTTTAGGCAGCCATAAATTTCTTAGTTGATGTTTGGTTCTTGCCATAACCTGCCTAACTTCTTAGTTACTTGGTCCACACATGTCACAAACTCAAATTTCTTTCCTAACTTCGGCTAAGGTTAGGTAGCCAATTTTTACTGCCACAAAAGTGAGAAAACTAACCTTAGTAACGCTAGGCAAGAATGTGTGGCAAATGTGTTGCTCAACCAAACACTGGCTGCACTACAAACACAGGCATGTCAGCAAGGCGGTATAGAAGGCCACTGGCTGCAGAGTGTAGCAGTGCGCGAGGTTAAATAAAAGGCACAAGAGCCCAGCGTCCAGTGTTGTTTGGCAGCAACGGGGCCAAGAGCAGGAGATGAATGATATTGTTATGGCGAATGAGCTAAGATGGATGAAAATAAAGAAGGCCAATAGTTGGCTCTTAGCCCATCTCCAACCCAAAATTCCTGTCCATATGTAAACATTTTATTGTCCAAAATTGTTGAAATGTATTCATTTTTTTTTGTGAAGCATGTGCACCCATACAATTCCATGCCAAATTTTGGAAATGAAGCCACTTTTAGATATTATTACAATTTGTTTAGATACAATTGTTAATAGAAGCTTGAATTAGACCTAACAAATTCTCGTTGCATTCATCCATTTTCATGGTTTAGATAACATAGAACATATTACCTTAAATATCATTCTAATATAATTTTTTAAATATCATTTTATCACAATTTAGATCAATTTTGAATTAATTACAATAACCATGCATAGAATCATCTGATCCTTAGAAAATAGTAAATCAGATCTAAAATTCATCCACAACTAAAAAAATCAGACCGCGCCTAAAAAACTTTTGTGCAGTATAGTGTGTCCATAGTATTAAGGGGGTGTTTAGATGTTGTTATGCATAGTGTTTTTATGCATTGGGTCGCGTGCCACAGAGAGAAAAAAGTGCATTGAGAAGCGCGTATTATGCAAAATAGAGGAGAGAGAGGGTGAACTAAACACCCCCTAGATACTATGCCAACTAAGAAAAATCAGATGGGTCATGAGAGTTAACGAAGAAAGAGGAGACATGGTTCTTGCATTAGAAACCATGTATGTCTACATGAGAACCAAGAAAAAGTTAAAGAAGATTGGAAGAGGAATGGAGAGAGAAGAGATATGATTGGATGATGATTTATTTTGAAGAAACCATCAATTGAAATTATTGTTTTCTATATGCAGTGTCTAGATGGCATGGCAAGTATAGAAACTGTTTCGTAGATGATTTGTTACCCCTCAATCCCCTTTTTGTTCGGTTGGAATGATATGATGTGGATTGGAGGGGATTGACAAGAACTAAATCCCCTACAAGTCAAATTCCCTTCAATTCTCTTGGAGGAATGATTAAGCGAACAGGGGTCCGTTGGAGATGCTTAAAGCTCCACTAGCAACAGAAACCATAAATAATAATCAGGGACGGAGCCAGGATGGGATCATTGGGGTGGCCAAGAGACAAGATAAATTTTAATC
This sequence comes from Alloteropsis semialata, assembly GCA_004135705.1. NCBI lineage: Eukaryota > Viridiplantae > Streptophyta > Magnoliopsida > Poales > Poaceae > Alloteropsis > Alloteropsis semialata. The sequence goes on from CM014277.1 coordinate 60,338,815, forward strand.
AAGCTTAAACTATATTTAATGATCCTTGTAAAACACAAATCTAGATGACCCACTTTGTTTAAAGTGTAGTCATCATAAAATTGTTCCATAATATTACCTACAAAATGAGTATATAGATCTGTATCTAAGCTTAATGCAGCTTAGTTTGTGTTTGTTGAATTTTGTATGCACACATGCTGTGCATTTGCAGCAAACATAGGGGGGGCCATGGCCCCTGCCAGCCCCCCACTGTCTCCGTCCCTGATAATAATGATTAAACCTGATGTTTCTAGATGTCTAATTCGAGAAGGTTTGGAAAGGTTGAACCACCCCTCTAGTGGTAGGGACGGTTTTCAATAAACAGTCAACTATAAACCATCATAAAATCATAAATTGTTTTTGGCAGTATGAATTAGGCATTTAGAGAAACAGAACCCTTTAAACTCGAGAGAGACGATGCACTAACCTGAGACACTGCCGTTACGACATGCCTTTTCCACAGCTCATTGTCCTCGATATTGTATGCAGTTATGCCATCCTGCCCGCCAAGGTGCACCAAGAGGATAGGCGCCCACAGCACCTGAAGGCTATAGCTGCTGCGGTGCGTGGACACCCACTCCTCCTGCTTCTGGCGATTGAAGAGGGCAGCCAGCGCGTATATCGCCACAGCATCGCTTCCTAGATAGGCCAGCCAGACTATGAACCTGAACCAGGAAGGAACACCATACTTGCGCAGGCCGGCGGCGACAAAGAGGAAGAAGTGGATGAAGAGGCTGGTCAGGGCCAGGACGCGCAGCTGCCACTCCTCCCACCATTGCACTATCCCTGAGAAATCCATCCTGGACTTGTATTAGTTAGGGAAATTAAAGCTCAAGCATTACTATGCTAGCTTAAATACTACTAGATCGAGCTCTCAGTGACTGTAGTTTTTAATTGCCTGACCAAGTACGTACGCACTTGCCCTGATGTGTTCACACATTGACAAGCCTCATACAAACATACATATTTGTGTTGCAAGACTTGATCAAACGCTGTTATTTATTAGTTATATTTTGTTCACATCTACCGACGACGGTGGATTAGGCGCGGCACACCATCCTTACTTTAGTCCGGAAGGAAGAGCCCACGCAAATGCGCAGGTAGTTCTCGGAAGTTTACATTTTTTATTTCTAAGTTACATTTCTCATTTTTTTTGTAATAAATTATGCTAAACACATAGATAAATGATACTCTAATGTAAATCAACATATCCACCTTTCTGATATCACTAAACTTAGGTTTTGTATTTAGCTGCATGCACGGAAAGAAATCTATCACAATACACACACACACACACACACACACACACACACACACACACACACACACACACAACATATGCAAATCTTTGAAAAGACCTATGGGCTTACTCTCTCAGATGCATTCATAAGGTAGCATGTGCATTTACAAGGATGAGTGCCTATATATGCATGTGGTTATTATGTACTCTTACTACTCTGTTTTTCATAAAAAAAAAGAAAGAATGAGGGAACTGCCATTGATATTCGGCATGAAACTTTGTGTGAAGATAACAAATTTTATAGCTGAAAAAGTTATCATAATACGAGCCGAACAATCTTGCAGTATATATCACAGTAGTCGGTACTTGCAATAGAAAAGGCAAATGTGAATGCCGTATGAACTCTGCACTATGAAATTTCGTGAGAATTTGCACACTTACTATAAAATATGGTGGAAATAGAAAAACATTATCCTGAATGTCTGGCTCTCTTTATGCAAGTTCATTCTCCCTGGGATAATGGGTTTCCTTGCATGCAAGGCTGATGCTTTGGTTAAAGTATACAGAGACAACGCGGACTCCTGATTGATACCTCGTGAGGAAGAGGGCGCTGACAGCGACAATACTTGAAGTGTACGTACCAGTATGAAATGTACTGTGAATAATGGCTCAAGTGTCCAAATTTAAAAACGTAGGAATGCGTGACAAATTGGCGTGTCCATCCTAATCACAGTTCTGATGAACATTGTTATCCATATGCTCGTGCATTCTGAAATTTTAGTAGCTGAATATGGTTGCTTGCTGTACGACCATTTTGTTTATTTATTTATTTGCGAAACTCTGCACGATCGTTTATATACTGCTTGTGGACAGGAAAGCTGACGATGGCAAAGCTGTCCGGAGTGGTGCTGCAGGGTAAAAAGGTAGGATCCACATTGCATGCTTTCATCTCTATATTTACATTTGTGCATATAGATGTCATGCATGTTTTATAAATTGCACCAACTAGTTTGGAGACTAAATAGTGGGCGGCCAGTGGCAGAAGTTGATGATTGGAATGGTCGTTAATTGAGCGCCCTCTAAAATCATTTTAGTGATATGGTTAACACGTCATGTTATTTTCCTTGCTATTACAATGGATGTGAGTGCTCTTCTCCTACATACTCAGTATGTTCTTTCTTATACACAATTCCTGGCTTTTGAATTATTTGTTTTTTAAAAAATTAAACAGTTTAAAACCTACCTAAAATCCATCTACAGCTCCTACCTTGTAATAGATCTAATCTGTCAGAAGTGAATACTCTGGTTGTACGTATGCTCCGCGTTTAATTATGGATGGTCTGGTCTCTGCTGACTTTGGATGTCCTAATAAGACTCATAAATATGTACACCCTCCATTCCTAATTTTAGTTCACTATAGTTTTGTTCCAAGTCAAAATTGTCTAACTAGCTATGACCAAGTTTATGGAATATAATAATATATAACAATACAAAATCAATGCACTACCAAACCATTTTTCATGGTGATTTAATGAAATTAATCTTATATTCTAGATGTTGGTGTTTTATATAAATTTGGTTACTAAAGTGAACTACAATTTAGAATAGTGGGAGTATGAGTCATTCCATTGTATTTTGTTCTTGCCTGAGATTATAAATTCTTCTGATCCAAATAAACAAGGAAAATATGTATTTCTTGTGTGCCATCTTCTTTAGGACGACATGTGGGGCTTGGGGACTTATCATCGTGGCACTGGATGGTAGTATTCCCATCTTGGGATTGTGGCTTCTCGTTCAACGACATGGATATGCATCTTTCCCACTGTCGTCATGGCAAAGATATCGACATTCTTTGTACAGCATTTCTTTTTAGAATATATTCCGTTAAGCCAGCTGGTAGAATTACTTGCGTAGTATGGCAAGCCATTATGCCAAAGCTACGAACACGGAGAGTTTCTGTTCTTTTTTAGTAGATAAAGCATATTGTTAGTTGTTGTAGTGTATATCAGACGAGTTATGAAAAATATTCCAATGCTTGCTTGCATTCATAATCATCATCATTCCTTTAGCATCTCTCACATCAAAAAAATTATAGTACATAAAGAACGTCTCAACTAATCCCTTGATCAGATTTGATGCACGAACACTGTGATTTACATCTTTAGTCAGAGTAACGAAATACACCTTCAATTTCGTTACTCTGACTAGGTAAGTGTGCGTGCGTGTATGAGCGTCTGCGTCTGTACTAGTCTTTCGCAAAAAATAAATTCTGAAAAGTCGGTATCAGCTTAACTAAAAATATCTACCACAAAAACAAAAAAACTAGAATCTGAAAGAAAATGCAACCCATGCGAAACAATTTCGACGGAAACTGAACAAAATATATACCTGGTCAGCCACGTCTTCTGAAACTGAACAAATATAATCCAAACCTTTTTCCTTAAAAAACATAATCCATGCCTTGTGTCTTAAAATTTCCCTACCGGCGCGTATCTTAACCTCGTCAAGCTTCTTTGTTTAAAGCTGTGCTGATGATGCCTTGTGTCCCATAAAGGAGTCTTCTAAAACAAAGAAGAGACACATGTCTCACAAAAGACACGTAGTACAGAGACATCCACTGAGCAGGTACCCCAACACGGCAAGCAGCAATGCAACACGTGCTGGACAAGCACGCTCAGCAGCCAGCTCCATCTATAAAAACAGGAGCCATGGAGATCGAAGCCTAAAGACATCACCACCATCCCCGGCAAAGCCACCATCGTCGTCATCGTCGTCGTCGTCCTCCAGAGACGGCGGACGCCCGCCATGAGCTTCTCACAGTCGGTGCGGTGGCTGGAGGACTGGCAGCTGCGGCTGCTGGTCCTTGCCAGCCTCTTCTTCCAGTACTTCCTCTTCGCCGCCGCACTGCTCCGGAAGCGGCGGATCTCGGGGTGGTTCAGGTCGCTCATCTGGCTGGCCTACCAGGGCGGCGACGTGGTGGCGATCTACGCGCTGGCCACGCTCTTCAGCCGGCACAAGAATGACGAGCTGGTGATGGGCAGGGCGCACCTGGACATCCTGTGGGCGCCCCTCCTGCTGCTGCACCTCGGCGGCCAGGACGGCATCACCGCCTACAGCATCGAGGACAACGAGAACTGGAGGCGCCACTTTCTGGTCGCGGTGTCTCAGGTCAGTGCAGCAGCCAGCCATGTTGTTACACCTTCATATTGATTCTTGATTTCTATTAATTACACCAAAAAGCACGCATACAATGTGCATGGAAAGCATTACCTTTCAATCTATATGAGTAGTGATGTATTTATGACCAAGTTTTAAAAAAAATTGACTTTGGACAAACCTAGATGAACTTAGTCTCTGCTTTTGTTTTTGATGCGATTCAACTTGGCATGAGCCATAGGTAGACTATTGACATCTTAAATAATATCGGAATTGCTATATCAAACTTGAGTTTTGGGGAGGCTCCTCAGGCTCGAATATTTTCAAGCACGAGCACTAAAGCAGCAATGGAGGATCAGAGCTTCATCTTCATCCTCGACTCCGGCGACGGCTCCAACGAGTTTAGAGGTTTGGGGTTGGGATTCGGGATTGAGGGTTTGCACTCTGGCCAGCTTCTCTATTGCTAGACCTAGAGGAAAGGTCCGGTGACGGAAATAATTAAGCCGGCCCGGCGGAGGTGGCGGATGCGAGGCGGTGAGGCCAGCGGCATTGGCGTCACCGGCTGGGCAGTGAAGGAGAGCAGTTGGGTAAGGTAGGGACTGGGGCATTGACGACCACAACGATGGAGGTAGGGGCGACGGTGGAAGGGGTAGGAGGAGGTTGCCATAGGCGCAGTAGGGTCTCATTGGAGCTCCTTCCAGCCGTCGGTGACGAGGAGCTCTGATGAGACCCTACCGTGCCCACGGCTGGGGAGGCGTGCGGGTCATCTGGGTGAAGGCGGGGGCATGGGCTTCCAAATAATGCTGGAGGAGAAAGATGAAGGAGAGTGGTCCGATGGGGACCAAAGGGGGGGCCCTTATGTTCATCAGTTCATGAAGACGAAATCAACACCCTAGAAAAGTTTTTCCAAATAGGGTACCAAATGTATTTGGCGTAATTTATAGAAATGTTGTTAATAAAGATTAAAATGTCTGAATTCTTGTATACGCGCATTCATCTAACTAACAAGGTTGTGCCCATATATGTCTCAGATCACTGTAGCCGTCTATGTGTTCCGCAAGTCGTGGTGGATAAACGACCGGAGGTTGCTACGAGCATCGATCCTGCTCTTCGTTCCCGGGATCCTCAAGTGCCTGGAGAAGCCATTTGCTCTCAAGAACGCGACCGTCGCCAGCATCATGGACTCCTCCGACTCCCGCCTCGAAGATACCCTCGAGGAAGACTACGCGGTGCCAAAGGGCATCGACTCGCTCGAGAGCTTCGTGCAAGCTGCGGCCAAGGACGTCAAGGAGCTGGCGGAGAAGAACCTCGAGCTCTTCGAGGACGACGTGAGCGACGGGCCCTACCACCTCTTCGTCGACCTCGGCCACCCCTACGCCGTCCGGCTCCGCAACCTGCGGCTCATGGCGCCGCGGCCGGCCAGGAAGGAGGCCCACTCCGTGCTGCGCACCTTCCTCTCCAAGGCCTTCGACCGCCTCTACACCAAGCACAAGGCGAGCTTCGGCGGCCTGCTGCGCGCCGCCGTCGTGCTGCTCATCTTCGCCGACATCGGCTTCTTCCAGAGGAGCCACCGCCGCGTGTACGACCGCGCCGATGTCATCGTCACCTACGTCCTGCTGTGCTGCACCGCCGCCCTCGAGCTCGTCTCCGCCTGCGTCGTCCTGGGCTCCGGCCTGCCACGGCCCGACGACCTGGTCGCGCAGTACAACATCGTCGGCCACCTCGCCCGCGAGAAGAAGCGCCCGTGGCTCAGCATGTTGACGGCGCCGCCCGCGCCGTCCCGCCGCATCACCGAGCTCGTCTACGACCACGTCGCCGGCGGGTGGAAGCTTGACATCACTGGCGTCGAGTCCTATCGCCGGTTCAACGACTGCCGCGGGCAGCGGACCCTCGCGAGGGCCGGATTACTCGCCGCCGCCGGCGGCGGCGGCGGCGGCGACACGGCCCTGGCGAAGAGCACGCGCAGTCCGTTCGACGAGAGCGTGCTCATCTGGCACCTCGCGACGGAGCTCTGCTACTTCGACCACGTGGACACTGGCGGGGAAGCCACCCGCCACAGCCGGGTGGTGTCCAACTACATGGCGTACCTGCTGTTCGTGAAGCCGGAGATGCTGGTGCCCGGCGCCCGGCGCGGGCTCTTCAAGGCCGCGTGCCGCGAGCTCAGGAAGATGCTCAGGGACAGGCTGCCGGACGATGAAATGGAGCCGGAGCCAACGGAGAAGAAGCCTCCGCCGACGGCCATGGACGAGATGGCGCGGAAGATCATCCAAGAGGTGAAGACCACCATTGGCTCGGATGATCTTGTTCACAAAGCTTGGGCGCTCGCCCACGAGCTCATGGAATTTGCCAAGGAGAAGACAAACGATTTCATCGACATGGAGAAGACAAACGATTTCATCGACAAGGAAAAGAAGGGAAAGGATGAGAAGCAGCAGCTCACGGAGGAAGAGAGAAGAAGAAGGCGGCGGAGGAGGAGAAAAAGAAGGCGGCGGAGGAGGAGAAGCAACTGAGGGAGGAGGAGAAGAAGAAGCCGGTGACCAAGGAGGAGGAGCTCATGATGAATAGAGCCAAGAAACACGGGGACGAGGAGATGTGGATGGTGATCCAAGGCGTGTGGGTGGAGATGCTCTGCTTCTCGGCCGGCAGGTGCCGGGGGTACCTGCACGCCAAGAGCCTGGGCAAGGGCGGTGAGTACCTCTCCTACGTCTGGCTCCTCCTCTCGTACATGGGGATGGAGACCGCGCCGGAGAGGGCGCAGAGGCCGGAGCTGCCCGTGGAAGGTGACACGGGCGCTCTGGTCAGGCGCCCGTTAGACGAGTTGGAGGAGGAGATGGCCGCCGCACGGCCACGGGCTCTGGTGGCGCCGCCCCCAGCAGCCTCGTCATCGGCGGTGGCGCCCATCGTCGGCGATGAGCATGTTTGATGGACAGACGGCGCACTGATGAAGCGATGAGCCGTGAAGATTGCATTTCCGATTGTTTGGTGTTGATGCTGTTAATTTGCCCTTTGTTTCTGCACGATTTTTTTTTCTTCTTTAGCCCGGTTGTTTAATTTCAGGCATGTGTGTTAACGGTTAAGTGCCGTTGTTGGAGTTGCTAATGCTGATTTGTTGCCACTATTTTAATTGTACCGATCAATAAAAATTGTTCCCTATTGGCTTTGTTTGACGGGTTATAGTGAAGTGTGGACTATGTTCATATATCTTGGCGACGGATTACTCAAAATTCAAAGTTCTAGTTTACTATATATATCCTTGTCCATTACTCAAAAGTTCAAAGTTTTTGAACATCCTAGTTTACTAATTTTTTTCTTACTAGGAATCAGTCAGTAAACCGTAGCACAGAAATGTTGCGAGCGCAGTGAGAAACGAAACAAAGAGTGTCACAGTTCAATGTCAATTCCTTGCCCCTTTGGGGCACAAAAACATTGTAGCAGTGAATCTCTTAACACATTATTCAGACATATATATACAGTCAAAGAAGATTACACACTGAATGTTATTTGTAACTTTTTGGGGGATATTTGCCTAAAAAAACTTTTTGGGGATATTAATGGCCGACAATTAGTGAATAAGGTGTGTGCAACATTTTCCATGGAATTAACTCAACCAGGAGCGTACTTGTTAACAAATTTTGCAGGTAATTTGCAAGCATCATGGAATCCTTGGTAGTAAATTCAGATGCGTTAGAAATGTTCGCAGATAATTACAAGCTTAAAAATGATTTACAACTTCTATGGCTATTTTTAGTACTCACTCACACCCCTAAAATATATATAAAGCGTTGTTGACTTGGCATGGTCTTCAAGATCACACTTTGACCACTAACCTATCTACTCTAGTAATATATCACTCATGGCAATGAATGTTTGATCACTAGAAAGTATTTTTTAAAAAAAAGACAAATCCAATGTTACCACATTTATAACACAAAAAGATTCATATTTTCAGTTTTATTGGACAAATATTACAAAAATGAACTTCTGTGGACTCGATAAACACAAATGCCTCCAAATCATATATAATATCGGCCCCTTTTTTAATTATCTCACTGTAAATAACAAAATGAACAGCTCATGGAAAATGTAATAATTCAAATGCACTATGAACTACTCCCTCCATCCAAAAAAAAGTCATTCCAGAGATTTTAGGACAGATTAACAAGAGGTAAAATGACCATGATTGTCCCTATTATTAGCCATATTTGGCACAAATTGATTACTGCATGCGCATGAACATACTAAGTATAGTAAAAGGAATAATTTTTTAGACAAATTTTAAATTTTAAAATGACTTTTTTTTTTGAGACGGTGGAATACAACAAAGCTTAACATCACGGTTCCTACAGTCTTGCCCACCCTTCAGCCCAAAAGGCTCTTCCTGGGTGTTCCTGCCCAAAAGCCCTGTGTAATGACAAAAAAAAAAAACATCACAGTTCACGGCCCATCACGAGGGGGTAGCCCAATTTAAGTCACACTAGAAACTGTGGCGCGCCGTTGGCGCGCCTGCTTAGGATGGCCAGTGTATTTGGGGCTTGTGGCTGTGCAGCCTGTAGGTGTAAAAGGGGAAGTAAATAAAGTTATTCTGTGTTTTGTATAGAATTGGATCAATAACAAAATTTTGGTTTGTTACGGTTGTTCTTTGTTGGATAGATGAAGCTCTATCCATTTTTTATTAGAACAGAGGCTGTAACATATATGTGTCTATCCGTATTATTTTAAGAGCGATGTGTTTTTGTTTGTGTTGACTTCTCTTACTGGTCTCTGATATGCGGGTGAAAAAATAGTAAGAATACTGCATAACTAATTGTATTTATTACCGTAGGTAATGTGGTCGAAGATAATCGTGGACTGTCCATTCGAATTGGAAAAGCGTTTTGAATTTAAGAATTTACTGTTTAACAAAGTTGTAGATTTCTAAATTTTGAGTAATTTTTGTACTCAACAATTTTTAATTTGGAAGCGTTTTGGCGTCCGAATTGTGGGTACAATGGATCCCATGCAAACATTTATGCGGACGAATTGCAAAAGTCATTTGAATTCGAAACTTTTTTCTATAAAACATTATAGATTTTGAATTTTTGAGTAACTTTTGTATTCAATATTTTTTAATTTGGAGGTGTTTTGCCTTCCGAATGGATCCCATGGAAACATTTATGTGAACGAATTGCAAAACCGATTTGAATTCAAAATTCTGCTCTATAAAAAAGTTGTGGCGTCCGAATTGTGGGTACAATGGATTCCATGCAAACATTTATGCGGACGAATTGCAATAGTGATTTAAATTCAAAACTTTTTTCTATAAAACATTATAGATTTTGAAATTTTGAGTAACTTTTGTATTCAATACTTTTTAATTTAGAGGCATTTTGCCGTCTGAATGGATCCCATGCAAACATTTATGTGAACGAATTACAAAAGCGATTTGAATTCAAAATTCTGCTCTATAAAAAAGTTGAGGCGTCCGAATTGTGGGTACAATGGATCCCATGCAAACATTTATGCGGACAAATTGCAAAAGTAATTTGAAATTTTGAGTAACTTTTGTATTCAATATTTTTTAATTTGGAGGCGTTTTGCCGTCCGAATGGATCCCATGGAAACATCCCATGGAAACATTTATGCGAATGAATTGCAAAAGCGAATTGAATTCAAAATTCTGTTCTATAAAAAAGTTGTACATTTTGAAATTTTGAGCAACTTTTGTGTTCAATGTTTTTTAATTTGGAGGTGTTTCGGCGTCCGAATTGTAGGTACAATGGAGTTTGTATAAAATAAGCGATCGAACCGTCCGAGTTGATTTCGCAAAAGCTCGAGGGTTTTTTTCCAAATTGGCTGAGAGAGAGAGGGCATGGACGGCGGGTTCTATTTCTCAAAAGCTTGAGGACCTTTTGCAAAAAGGGTTGGGAAAGGGGCCCTGGACTGCGGGTTCTATTTCACGAAAGCTAGAGGGCCTTTTTGCAAATTTCTAGAACCCGCTCGATCCTGGCCGTTGATGCACCCGATCCGACGGCCGAGGTTTTCCGGGTGACGTGGCTCGTTTTGGATTCAAAATTCTGCTCTATAAAAAAGTTGTACATTTTGAAATTTTGAGCAACTTTTGTGTTCAATGTTTTTAAATTTGGAGGCGTTTCGGCGTCCGAATTGTAGGTACAATGGAGTTCGTATGAAATAAATGATCGAACCTCCCAAGTTAATTTCACAAAAGCTCGAGGGTTTTCTTTCCAAATTGGCTGAGAGAGAGGGCATGGACGGCGGGTTCTATTTCTCAAAAGCTCGAGGGCCTTTTTGCAAAAAGGGTTGGGAGAGGGTCCCTGGACTGCGGGTTCTATTTCACGAAAGCTAGAGGGCTTTTTTGCAAAATTTTCAGAACCCGCTCGATCCTGGCCGTTGATGCGCCCGATCCGACGGCCGAGGTTTTGCGGGTGACGTGGCTCGTTCTCGGTTGAGAAAGTTCATCGGTTTTATGTCTATGAAGATTAGAAGCTGAAATAGAAAAAAAAATATGTGACACTATCTGGTTAAGAAAAGCGTAGAAAGAAAAGGAGCAGCTGGCCCTCAATTTTAAAAATGTCTTCAAGCGATTATTTATATAAAAAATATTATATTACTTCGGAAGTTGGATTGAGGGCCTAAATTATAATTTGGCACAGGGCCCACATGTTTTGCAGGACGGCCCTGGTAGATTTGGCAACTCACCTGATGTGATTTTATTTCCTTCGCCAACAAAAGTTTAAGCGATCCACTCACTGGATGACCCAAAAAGCAAGCAAAGCAGCGAAGAAAATCCTGCGAGGACAGAGACAGAGTTCATAGGGATGGAGACCTTGGCGCAGAGGCTGCTGCAGAGGACAGAGGGAGCCACAAGACAGAGGCGTCACCAGCCAACACCGGCTCCGTCAGCGAGCGAGGGCTGCACGGCGCACTGAACTTAACCATGGATTTAGCATGTTACACGAGTACATTTCCCTGCACGACGTTTGTTTTCAATCTGTTTCTTCCAGGAATGTGTGTAATGTGTTGGTGTTGCTAATGTTGTTTCTCTCAGGCCCTGTTTAATTCCCCCAACTTTCCAAAGTCACCAAAAAGTTTTTACACTGACAACCGTGCCCCCTCTCACAGAACACGTTTCCCAATACAAAATTTTTCACCACTTTTCACCAATTCACTGGAATTAAACACCCTCTCAGTACTGCTGGTGTCGAACTGGTTTTGCCATAGTCCTGATTGCTAATGATGTGAACCATCAGTACACAAGAATATCTTAAGATGACTACGGTGACCTGAGACAGTGGCAAACAATCCCATTTGCTTTATGAAAATTTCCAGAAACATGGTGGGTGTCATCATCTGTTAGTTCAACCAATATAGGTACTGGTTTTAAAATAATTTGAGAACTAAACTGCTGCTAAAATTTACATTTTATATTTACTAGGAAAATATGGCTACCACAATGTCTTGAACCGGTAGTTCAGCGTTTGCCTATAATAGGCTACGCCCAATGCTAATATCATAGACATGAACTACAGTACCACCTAATGTTCTAAATATCCAAGACATTTAAAGTCAGTGCATCAACATGAAGTTACACCAAATCGATCATAGTGCTAAAAAAAGACTTCTCACCAAACTAACCATTCTATTTCAGATTTAATTACAATACAACACAGTTGTGTTGAAACAGAATAATATGCCTTTGTTCCCTAAAAAGGGCAAGACAGAATAATTGGAGAAACAAAAAAGGAACCCTGCTGCTGTGTCAAAAGTCAAAACTTTCTACACCTAATGCTTGAAATGGTTGGTGTTCATTTACAATGCGTTACACAAAACTATAGCACAAAAAATGAATATCGACAAAATCCATTGAAAAGAGCAGGCAGAGAAATAAAACGCAAATAGGGGAAACTTCACATTTGAGCTAGATCACCAAAACCGAAGCAACCAAAGAATGCAAGGAAGGGCTGGAAAATTTGCAACAACTACAGCTTTTTCACAAAACCAGTGAGCTTTATGTTCAGAAAGTAGCTCATTTGGGTCAGCGGAGAGCGAAGGAATGGCGCATCCTTCACAGGGCTGCCTGTATTCAGATTATCAAAGAATGGAGGTGCCTAACTTCCTTTTAGGAATCTTCTTTTGTCTCTGTTTGGGGAACCTGTCCAGTACCAGCATCAGACCAACATTGCTTCCACACATACCGATGGGGTACCTGCCATTTTATACCCAGGGTTGGTGAAATGTAGAAAAAAAATAATAGCCAAGGATTAGCCCATGGAGCCACATTTGGCAACTCACCTGATGCGGTTCGATTTCCTTCGCCAGCAGAACATTGATGCAACCCACTGGAAAGGAAATAAGTTGATGCTAATTAAAAATATGTAAAATATTTATCTGCTAGAAGTAAAATTTTAAATGACGCAAGATTAATTAAATTTAGTAATCTCTCTAGTCCAAGTTCAGAGAAAGTAAGCGGTATGGTGCCAAAGATTACCCCATAATATTAACTAAATTACACACCCGTAACATAATTTGCACAGCAGTACAAGACAGCAACAATGGGACCATAACTATGATATATTATAGTCAGTTAATAATAGTGTGGTCAGAACTAATGCTTTTAGTCAATCATCAGCAATGACCCAATCCTGGCAGCCACCATGTGGATAACGTAAGGTCACATGTGTTCCATTGTTTCCCAGAATTCAGGTAGAAGACTTGGCAGTTGGCACACTGAAATAGAATAGAAGAACCTAGTTTAAAATTGATTTGCTATTCTCGATCAATCCATGTGCCATTTCTTCTGTGTTTGGTAGTGTGACAGAAGCACATGGCCAGGACCTCAAGTTCAGGTATCATTCACTATAAAATGCTGATTTACTGGGTGAGTGTTCAACAAAGGACGAGCCTTGAAATTGCATGCAACAGATATAGCAAAACAGGAGCAGTTTGTAATCTCAAAATGTTGAGAATTGATTCGGGGTTCAGGGTTCAGTTACAACTATGGCGAAATAACGAGGATGCACCATTTTGTTGCTGCAACAAATCACGTTTTTAAGGAATAAACAAATACATTAGTTACATAGAAGTAACTGNTGCCGTTCGACGAGAGCGTGCTCATCTGGCACCTCGCGACGGAGCTCTGCTACTTCGACCACGTGGACACTGGCGGGGAAGCCACCCGCCACAGCCGGGTGGTGTCCAACTACATGGCGTACCTGCTGTTCGTGAAGCCGGAGATGCTGGTGCCCGGCGCCCGGCGCGGGCTCTTCAAGGCCGCGTGCCGCGAGCTCAGGAAGATGCTCAGGGACAGGCTGCCGGACGATGAAATGGAGCCGGAGCCAACGGAGAAGAAGCCTCCGCCGACGGCCATGGACGAGATGGCGCGGAAGATCATCCAAGAGGTGAAGACCACCATGGTGGCTCAGATGATCTTGTTCACAAAGCTTGGGCGCTCGCCCACGAGCTCATGGAATTTTCCAAGGAGAAGACAAAAGAGTTCATGGAGAGGGAAAATAAGGGAAAGGATGAGAAGAAGCAGCTCACGGAGGAAGAGGAGAAGAAGAAGGCGGCGGAGGAGGAGAAAAAGAAGGCGGCGGAGGAGGAGAAGCAACTGAGGGAGGAGGAGAAGAAGAAGCCGGTGACCAAGGAGGAGGAGCTCATGATGAATAGAGCCAAGAAACACGGGGACGAGGAGATGTGGATGGTGATCCAAGGCGTGTGGGTGGAGATACTATGCTTCTCGGCCGGCAGGTGCCGGGGGTACTTGCACGCCAAGAACCTGGGCAAGGGCGGTGAGTACCTCTCCTACGTCTGGCTCCTCCTCTCGTACATGGGGATGGAGACCGCGCCGGAGAGGGCGCAGAGGCCGGAGCTGCCCGTGGAAGGTGACACGGGCGCTCTGGTCAGGCGCCCGTTAGACGAGTTGGAGGAGGAGATGGCCGCCGCACGGCCACGGGCTCTGGTGGCGCCGCCCCCAGCAGCCTCGTCATCGGCGGTGGCGCCCATCGTCGGCGATGAGCATGTTTGATGGACAGACGGCGCACTGATGAAGCGATGAGCCGTGAAGATTGCATTTCCGATTGTTTGGTGTTGATGCTGTTAATTTGCCCTTTGTTTCTGCACGATTTTTTTTCTTCTTTAGCCCGGTTGTTTAATTTCAGGCATGTGTGTTAACGGTTAAGTGCCGTTGTTGGAGTTGCTAATGCTGATTTGTTGCCACTATTTTAATTGTACCGATCAATAAAAATTGTTCCCTATTGGCTTTGTTTGACGGGTTATAGTAAAGTGTGGACTATGTTCATATATCTTGGCGACGGATTACTCAAAATTCAAAGTTCTAGTTTACTATATATATCCTTGTCCATTACTCAAAAGTTCAAAGTTTTTGAACATCCTAGTTTACTAATTTTTCTTACTAGGAATCAGTCAGTAAACCGTAGCACAGAAATGTTGTGAGCGCAGTGAGAAACAAAACAAAGAGTGTCACAGTTCAATGTCAATTCCTTGCCCCTTTGGGGCACAAAAACATTGTAGCAGTGAATCTCTTAACACATTGTTCAGACATATATATACAGTCAAAGAAGATTACACACTGAATGTTATTTGTAACTTTTTGGGGGATATTTGCCTAAAAAACCTTTTTGGGGATATTAATGGCCAACAATTAGTGAATAAGGTGTGTGCAACATTTTCCATGAAATTAACTCAACCAGGAGCATACTTGTTAACAAATTTTGCAGGTAATTTGCAAGCATCATGGAATCCTTGGTAGTAACTTCAGATGCGTTAGAAATGTTTGCAGATAATTACAAGCTTAAAAATGATTTACAACTTCTACGGCTATTTTTAGTACTCACTCACACCCCTAAAATATATATAAAGCGTTGTTGACTTGGCATGGTCTTCAAGATCACACTTTGACCACTAACCTATCTACTCTAGTAATATATCACTCATGGCAATGAATGTTTGATCAATAGAAAGTATTTTTTTAAAAAAATACAAATCCAATGTTACCACATTTATAACACAAAAAGATTCATATTTTCAGTTTTATTGGACAAATATTACAAAAATGAACTTCTGTGGACTCGATACACACAAATGCCTTCAAATCATATATAATATCGGCCCCTTTTTTATTTATCTCACTGTAAATAGCAAAATGAACAGCTCATGGAAAATGTAATAATTCAAATGCACTATGAACTACTCCCTCTATCCAAAAAAAGTCATTCCAGAGATTTTAGGACAGATTAACAAGAGGTAAAATGACCATGATTGTCCCTATTATTAGCCATATTTGGCACAAATTGATTACTGCATGCGCATGAACTCCAGAAGAAATTGAACAAAAAGCTGCCGAATTGGCCTATTTCTTGCGCGTACCAATTGAAGTATTTTGAGTATTTATCTAAATCTAAAGGAAAGAACAAACGAGGATAAGAGAAAATTGCTTCTAATTTGTTTTGTCCAAGTGAGTATAGTAAAACGAATACTTTTTTAGACAAATTTCAAATTTTAAAATGACTTTTTTTTTGAGACGGTGGAATACAACAAGGCAACGCCGTGCAAACTATGCAAACCTCAATCTGGACCACATGATCTTGATCCAAGGGGCGCGTAGAGAGAGGTGGGAGGGGGGATTTGCAAAAGTGATCTTGCTGTGATTAAGGGTGGGCGGTGATTTTGCAAATCCCCCCTCCCACCTCTCTCTACGCGCCCCCTTGGATCAAGATCATGTGGTCCAGATTGAGGTTTGCATAGTTTGCACAGGGAGGTTGGTTTGCACCTGATACGTTGCCATACAACAAAGCTTAACATCACGGTTCCTACAGTCTTGCTAATGCTACCCTACAGTCTTGCCCACCCTTCAGCCCAAAAGGCTCTTCCTGGGTGTTCCTGCCCAAAAGCCCTGTGTAATGACCAAAAAAAAAACATCACAGTCCACGGCCCATCACGAGGGGGCAGCCCAATCTAAGTCACAGTAGAAGCTGAAATAGAAAAAAAAAATATATGACACTATCTGGTTAAGAAAAGCGTAGAAAGAAAAGGAGCAGCTGGCCCTCAATTTTAAAAATGTGTTCAAGCGATTATTTATATAAAAAATATTATATTACTTCGGAAGTTTGATTGAGGGCCTAGGGCCCGCATATTTTGCAGGACGGCCCTGGTAGATGTGGCAACGCACCTGATGTGATTTTATTTCCTTCGCCAACAGAAGTTTAAGCGATCCACTCACTGGATGACCAAAAAAGCAAGCAAAGCAGCGAAGAAAATCCTGCGAGGACAGAGACAGAGTTCATAGGGATGGAGACCTTGGCCCAGAGGCTGCTGCAGAGGACAGAGTGAGCCACAAGACAGAGGCGTCACCAGCCAACACCGGCTCCGTCAGCGAGGGCTGCACGGCGCACTGAATTGAACCATGGATTTAGCATGTTACACGAGTACATTTCCCTGCACGACGTTTGTTTTCAATCTGTTTCTTCCAGGAATGTGTGTAATGTGTTGGTGTTGCTAATGTTGTTTCTCTCAGGCCCTGATTAATTCCCCCAACTTTTCAAAGTCACAAAAAAGTTTTCACACTGACAACCGTGCCCCCCTCTCACAGAACACGCTTCCCAATGCAAAATTTTTCACCACTTTTCACCAATTCACTGGAATTAAACACCCCCTCAGTACTGCTGGTGTCGAACTGGTTTTGCCATAGTCCTGATTGCTAATGATGTGAACCATCAGTACACAAGAATATCTTAAGATGACTACGGTGACCTGAGACAGTGGCAAACAATCCCATTTGCTTTATGAAAATTTCCAGAAACATGGTGGGTGTCATCATCTGTTAGTTCAACCAATATAGGTACTGGTTTTAAAATAATTTGAGAACTAAACTGCTGCTAAAATTTACATTTTTTATTTACTAGGAAAATATGGCTACCACAATGTCTTGAACCGGTAGTTCAGCGTTTGCCTATAATAGGCTACGCCCAATGCTAATATCATAGACATGAACTACAGTACCACCTAATGTTCTAAATATCCAAGACATTTAAAGTCAGTGCATCAACATGAAGTTACACCAAATCGATCATAGTGCTAAAAAAAGACTTCTCACCAAACTAACCATTCTATTTCAGATTTAATTACAATACAACACAGTTGTGTTGAAACAGAATAATATGCCTTTGTTCCCTAAAAAGGGCAAGACAGAATAATTGGAGAAACAAAAAAGGAACCCTGCTGCTGTGTCAAAAGTCAAAACTTTCTACACCTAATGCTTGAAATGGTTGGTGTTTCATTTACAATGCGTTACACAAAACTATAGCACAAAAAATGAATATCGACAAAATCCATTGAAAAGAGCAGGCAGAGAAATAAAACGCAAATAGGGGAAACTTCACATTTGAGCTAGATCACCAAAACCGAAGCAACCAAAGAATGCAAGGAAGGGCTGGAAAATTTGCAACAACTACAGCTTTTTCACAAAACCAGTGAGCTTTATGTTCAGAAAGTAGCTCATTTGGGTCAGCGGAGAGCGAAGGAATGGCGCATCCTTCGCAGGGCTGCCTGTATTCAGATTATCAAAGAATGGAGGTGCCTAACTTCCTTTTAGGAATCTTCTTTTGTCTCTGGTTGGGGAACCTGTCCAGTACCAGCATCAGACCAACATTGCTTCCACACATACCGATGGGGTACCTGCCATTTTATACCCAGGGTTGGTGAAATGTAGAAAAAAAATAATAGCCAAGGATTAGCCCATGGAGCCACATTTGGCAACTCACCTGATGCGGTTCGATTTCCTTCGCCAGCAGAACATTGATGCAACCCACTGGAAAGGAAATAAGTTGATGCTAATTAAAAATATGTAAAATATTTATCTGCTAGAAGTAAAATTTTAAATGACGCAAGATTAATTAAATTTAGTAATCTCTCTAGTCCAAGTTCAGAGAAAGTAAGCGGTATGGTGCCAAAGATTACCCCATAATATTAACTAAATTACACACCCGTAACATAATTTGCACAGCAGTACAAGACAGCAACAATGGGACCATAACTATGATATATTATAGTCAGTTAATAATAGTGTGGTCAGAACTAATGCTTTTAGTCAATCATCAGCAATGACCCAATCCTGGCAGCCACCATGTGGATAACGTAAGGTCACATGTGTTCCATTGTTTCCCAGAATTCAGGTAGAAGACTTGGCAGTTGGCACACTGAAATAGAATAGAAGAACCTAGTTTAAAATTGATTTGCTATTCTCGATCAATCCATGTGCCATTTCTTCTGTGTTTGGTAGTGTGACAGAAGCACATGGCCAGGACCTCAAGTTCAGGTATCATTCACTATAAAATGCTGATTTACTGGGTGAGTGTTCAACAAAGGACGAGCCTTGAAATTGCATGCAACAGATATAGCAAAACAGGAGCAGTTTGTAATCTCAAAATGTTGAGAATTGATTCGGGGTTCAGGGTTCAGTTACAACTATGGCGAAATAACGAGGATGCACCATTTTGTTGCTGCAACAAATCACGTTTTTAAGGAATAAACAAATACATTAGTTACATAGAAGTAACTGAATTGTGCTAAGTCCCACCAGCTACCAAGGTAATGAATGAACATAGTAACAATTGATTTATTCCAAATTGCAGGAAGACATGCTCATCTAACTAGGGAGTTTCTTTTTATTAAAGAAAAGTAATTGGTATGGTGGGGCCTGTAGGTGTAAGTTTAGTCGAGGGAAATATCTGTTTATAAAACATAAAACAAAGGACAGTTAACAAAAATAACCACAAGTTACCAAAGATTCTCATGGCATAACAGTTAGAGCGTTGAACTCCATGGGTCGAGAAACCCCTGTTGTCGGCCTAGGTTCGAATCTTGGTACCAACTGCTGTATGAAAAAATCAGAGGGACGTCTTTCTCCGTGGTTGAGTTTTTTAAGAAAAACCACAAGTTCACAGCCCATCATAAACAACATCCTTTTCAATACTTCCACAGAACTTGGATATAAATGTGAGCACAAACTTTAATTCTATCGAACAGAAGTTAATTTATCGAACAATAGACATAGTCGCGATCTGTATTTCTCTATGTGACACGGAATTTTCAAGCGCTCTAACACAACATGTGCAAAGAAAAAGAGTTAAGCTCAGCAAGAGAATCATGGACAGTTCAAGAAAAGATTATCAAGCTAGCAATATCCATTTAGGAAAAAGTGACAGACCCTTAATCTTCAGATTTATTGGTAAGTAAAACAAATTATTAGGTATAGGAGAGAAAAAAAGGGGGTACCAGCCATATTTCTACATTTCAATAAATAATGCACCCTGTTCAACCCATTTCAGATTCTAACAATGACACCTTTGTCACGAACATTTACTTACCAAAAACTCAAATAGGGACAAGTCAGCAGAAGTTTTGAGGGGATAAGGATAAAAGATAGCGCCTGCTACGACTTCACATTTATCAAGCAATAACGGATTCCAGTTTCCGGATAACTCATTAATTGCAGTTTTGCCTATTATGTACCTTAATGCATTTCTAAAAAATTATATGATATAAGCAATACCATAGCAATACAATAAGTCAATAACTTCTGAACTAAGTAGAGTTAATTAAGCAATAAACAAACAGAGCATACACATAAGCACACCGGCACATGTATTTACCTTGATGACTGTCACAATGAAGATCTTGAAGAAGGAACTCTGCTTCTTCACCACCTTCCTCTGCGCCACCACAACTGGCTGCAACCTCGGGCTCGGCTGCACCTTCAGTGGAACAGCAGGGAACAGCGCCGCGTCCTTGCAGAGCTGCTGAGCGATCTCCCTGAGCAGAACCACCTGCGCCTTCTCGTCCCCCATGGACATGATGGCGTGCCGCATCGACTCCCGGTCCGCCTCCAGCGCTTGCAGCCTTGCCTTGAGCTTCTGTATCTCCTCCTCCTCCGCCCAGCCGGCACCCGCAGCAGCCCGAACGCCCACCTCCTCTTTCCCCATCGGCGCCCCAAAGTAGCAGCAGTCCTCAGGCGCCATCACGGGCACGCCGTGCACCGCGTCCACAGTGTACACCCGGTCGCCCTCGTCGTCGTCCGGCGCGTCCCCGCGGTCCCGCGCCGCGAAGAGAGGGAACTCGTCGGCCAGCGCGACCCGGCAGCTGGTGTAGGGGAGGGTGTCGCTGGAGAGCGTGCGGGCGTGGCGCGGGGAGCCGAAGAGGACGACGCCCTTGTCGGCGTCCGGGTCCGGGCTGGGCATTCTGTTGAGCAGGTGGTGGGTGCGCGGGGTGCCGACGTCGGCGGGGCGGTCGAGGCAGTGGACGGAGTGGTAGTCGTCGTCATCGTCGTCGTAGAATTCATCTCCGTCGGAGAAGAGGTTGCGGTGCTGGTGAGCCTGGAGTCCGCGGCGAGCGGCGGTGGGGGAGGAAGGGAGCGACGACGACGACGGGAGCGAGCACGGGGCCGGGGACGGGAAGCCGAGGTGGAGGAGGCGCGCCTGGCACGCCCTGAGGCGCGCGGCGAGGGCCCGGACCGCGCCGTCGCGGCGCCCGAGCGCCTCGCGCAGCGCGTCGCGCTCGGCGGCGTCGTGCGCGAACCGCTCCTCGGCGTAGCGGCGGTACTGGCGGGCCTCCATCATGGCCTCCGACTTGTCCCGCTGTAGGCGCAGGATCATCGACATGGCCTCGCTCGCCGCACCCTCCACCGCGGCGCGCTCCGCCTCGAG
>CM014277.1:60368270-60405317 GCA_004135705.1 Alloteropsis semialata
AAAAAAAAAAAAAGCATCCAGCCATCCACCAGCACCCGTCCAGGCCAGGAGCAGTGTGCAGTGATGGAGAGCTGGTTAACGGGACCACGCCACGCTTTGACCATAAGTATCTGAGTTTACAATACACCGAATACATAGGGGTCTACTAGCAAAAAGCTCCGACTAATGGCCGACTGGCCGTCGTCCCGCCGCCGCGGCAGCTCGAGGCGGCCGGAGCAGGAGAGCTCCGCTCCCCTCCCCGACACCATCTCCTCCCGCCTCCGAGACGGCGGCGGCCGCTCCCGGTCCCGGGAGCACCCCCGCTCCACGCGCCGCCGCAACCACGGGGCACCTCCCCGGCCGGCAAGCGCCGCCGCTGCGGGAGCGGGGAGGCGGGTCCCGCGGGGGAGGGTGGGAGCTTCGCGCCGTGGAGGGTAAGGCGGCAGCGGGAGCTCGCCTGCAAACCCCGTCGTCGCCCAGGGGAGGTGAGCAACGGCGTTGGGTTGTATGAGGGGGGGAAACCGGAAAAGAGGTGATTTTCGTTCAGTTCGCTACAATCTGAATTGCAGCATTTGAGTTGTTTTTGCTCGGTAAATTGGTAGGCCATCCGTGTAGGAACAAATTCTACTCCACCTTCCAAGTGTACCTTTCTGAAATAGCACATCCTAACTGTAATGGTGAGAAATCCTGGACTGCTGCATGTGTATAGTGATACAATTCACAAATGTAGTAGAGGTTGTGTGGCCATACCGGTGTTATGTAGAGTAGTAGCATTGACTGCAATCTTTAGTTACAAATGGCCAGCCCTGGTCGAGGAAGCTAGAGCAATCCGAAATTGTGTTGTGACTTGTGAGATGACCCATCTGATAGCCTTCCTGTGCTGCATTCCATATTTGGAGAGTAGAAAATCCTTTCTAATTACTCCTATATAGTGTGATATGTGGAGATGATGTAATTGAAACTTTTCTGCCCGAGTATTGATCACACACATTTCAATTCAAATGAGTAACATGGTTGAGCATTGAATTGTTTAGAGGGAGGGGTTCAAGGAGTTTTCTCAAACAGCTGAAAAATGGCTTGGTTATCCATGATGCTAGCTACTCCGTTCCAACTGAGCTAGATATATGGTCCAGAGGTAAAAGTTCCTTTGCCGTGTGCAAACCAAAGGCTCACGGCAAAGGGACGTCATTGCCGTGTGCTCGGCTTTAGCCCACGGCAAATCGGTACCTTTGCCGTGTGTCTCGTAGCGGCACACGGTAAAATGTATTCTTTGCCGTGTGCCGTCCCACGGCACACGGCAAACCATGACGGCCGTCAACCGCCGTTTCCGGACGTTAGCGGGACCGGCCGGGTACAGGTCCTTTGCCGTGTGCCTACTAGACAACACACGGCAAAGTGTGATTTGCCGTGTGTCTGCTCAAGGGCACACGGCAAATGGGCTCTTTGCCGTGTGTCGTTTGTTTGCCGTGTGCCAATGCTCAGACGCACGGCAAAGAGTATCTTTGCCGTGTGCCCGATAAACGGCTCACGGCAAATTCTCGGGCACACGGCAAACTCACGTTTTCCGGTAGTGAGGGGGTCCAGATCGAACTTCCAGTTACAACCATTTGGTGATGGTCTGTGAGTCAAAGGTTTTGTTGGGTGCTGTGAATTCATTATTATATATATACTCGGAGAGGTGTTCTTTGTTCCCAGAATAAGCGATCACGAGTAGCTCACGGGATGGCTGTGATTTTGCCGATTCTGATTTTATCATGTATGGGTGCACCTGCTTGTATTAACAATTTGGTGAGTAGTGACTTGGTTGGAGCACTGATATAATAGAATTAGAGTATGGACATATAGATGACCTATCAAAAAAAGGAACTGCATGCTATGCATGTAAAACGAACCCAAAGAAGACAGAAATCTATATTGCCAATAGCATTTGAGAACTAGGTACTAGCATGAATAGTGAGCCATCTATATATGATGACTTTGTCAATATCAATATTTGCAGGCTAACCCTGATGTTCTTACCTCAAGAATTGTCGATCGTTTTGGCCGAGTGCTCTCCTATATATGTTCATGAGAGTATTACATGATGTATTATAAGGGTGATTGGGCATACATGTGCGGTATACAAACACGCTACTTGCGATGGCTGGACAACTAAGAAATTTTGAAACACTTGCACCGTACATCAATATAAGACATAGATTTTAACCTTACATCAATATAAGACATAGATTTTAACCTTTTGGGATGTTTGATAGAGAAACAACCAACATCAAGAATCCATTCCATGAATTTTAGTGGGATGACCTCATTCCTCATACTTGTTCTAATTATAAGTTTTTAAGGGATTATGTGGTGATGGATTAATTCCAAAAACCAAATAAAAATGAGAACACACCATTTGTAAAAACCAAACAACAAATTAATTTCTAATAAATATATTGGCAATTTCTACTCAAAGAGGAGTGGAGGAACTAGACAGATAACAACATAAAAATATGAGGACCAAGACAGACAGATAACAACATAAAAATATGGATGTTCAAACATTATAGTCAACCGTCCAAAAGCATATATCGTTAAAATAATAATAAGATAACAAGTCGGGCACTTCTACAAAAGATGGAACATCATCTCCAATTCTTCAATCTCTACTCCCAATTGGCAAAGTCATAACTCTAATATCCAATCATCCACATCCCTATGCACATCCAAAAGCAAAAAATTATAGTGAAATCTTAAAATTATACTCCCTAAATGATGACTTGGGCTCATGGGTTACTCACAAGCCAACTCGGGCTCAGCTTGGTTCACTAGCTAACGACCTAAATTGTTGGCTCGGTCTACGGTTGTTTGGAATTCAAGCCAATCCTACCTAGGCGAACCCGAGTTGAACCTAAGCCGAGCTCACGAGCTCGAGCTTTTTGCCCACCCTTAGTAATACACTTAGATTCTATTTGGGAGGTTTTATATATAGTGGCTTCAGTTTCATTTGTTCTGCACAAATTGAAGCACTATAACGGTGAAGTCGTTTTGCATTTTTTTTTTTTGCTTCACTCGTGAAACCGTTTTAGGAGAAACCCTCCCAAACGTGGTCTGACTCTCTCGCGTACCTTTTATAAAGCAAATCATGCATGGTTTTTTGGTTTTGTATGGTATATTTGCTTCAGACCTTCAGTTGTGCATGCTAGCTCCAGCTGCAGTGCTTCGGTTCAGTTATTAGTTTCTGTCCCCAAATCTTGGATACGGCGCTGCGTGTGTACGCACATGCTTCACGAGCGCAACTTTTACGATCGCGTATGTTTGTGGATAAGAATAATGGGTGTGATAAGAGTAAGAAACCTGGCAGATAAAAGGACGAAAACGATGCAAGCATAATGAGCTAAAAGCCTAAAACATTCCCAGCTCAATATCGTAGTACTCTCTGCACCCCTGCCGTCCGAGAAAAGTCGCAGCCGCCTCGCGTCGTGGCCTCGACAACACACTTGGATAGCGATGTATCGGTCAGGACTCAGGACTAAGGACACAGGGCCACGTCCCTTTCCTGTCAGCAAAAGCATGTATCACACCAGAATCTCTACCACCGATGCACAAGGTCTGGCATGTAGTAGTACATATAACGGCCTAGACCAACAACAAGTCATAGAATGGTACTGTTCCATCTACAGTGCGTACTGCTTCATTTTTCCATGAAATTAGACGGTGGTACATGGCTGTAGTAGCCTGGGAGGGTACACAGACACCAGTTATTACTGTCTGTGTGCACGGTGCTGATCACAATGCAACGTATCCTTTTGTTTTCTCAAAAGAATATAAGGCCCTGTTTAGTTACATCGAATTCGACCAATTCGACCAAAAGTATTTTCTTGAAAAACGTGTCCTCCTCTCTATTTTTACGCTTCCCAATGCATTTTGCTACAGTCAATTCGATCGAATTCGCGTGAACTAAACAAGGCCTAAGCCTAGCCACCACTGGAAGCAAAGGACAATGGGATAATAATGTCCCGGCTAGGACCAAGAAATGGCAAGGACCCAGTCACGGGTCCAAGCAACCGATACTATATTATCTCTACGTCGCATCGCAGAATGGCGGTGAAATCAGGGGCGGAGCCAGCCTAAAAGATCTCCGGGGTCAGCTCTTTAAAACAATGGGTCAAAGCTCACTTATCTTAGTGAAAAACAGTAATTTAGCATAGGATTTACATAATCCATCGGGGTCAGCTGACCCCGATAAACATGCCTGCCTCCGCCCCTGGTGGTGACCACGTCACACCGTGAAATAGACTTTTACGCCCCACTATATGCAGTGGGGCAAGCCGCCATCAGGTAGATTCTCTACGGCTTATTTCATGTTGCACTCCAATATCTCAGTGCGCATAACAAGAAGCATGTTTGCTATTTTACTTAATGTAATTGGCTTTTGTTTAGAGTTTACACTACAATTTTTATATGAGTGGTTGATGATAAATAGTGCTCTCATTATGCAACATAACTAATTGTAAATGACACGAGTACACCACCTCTAGCACCCAATTTAGTTAGACGACTTCATAGAAAACGATGGACAACATTTAACTGAGCTAATAACCAGTCTATTTGGTTGGCTGGCGGCTGGTGGCTGGTGCTGATTTGTTGTGAGAGAAAAGTACTGCTGGCTGGCTGGTGGCTAGTGGTTGGTGCTGATTTGTTGTGAGAGAAAAGTACTGCTGGCTGGTGGCTGATAAGCCAACCGAACAGGCTGATGGCCTTTTGTTTTATATACAGATTTTCATGTGCTCCATAGCGTGGAGTTATATATATCAATCTCTAGGAATTGATAGTCAAAGATGGAACTTAAGATAAAAGTACAACAAACAACTATACAACTATGGTGAAACCGATCAGAGAGTACTAGGCACCATATCTGCTAGAATGATCATATCAGAACCCTCTCTCTCTCTCTCTCTCTCTCTCTCTCTCTCTCTCTCTCTCTCTCTCTCTCTCTCGTGGCCAGATATAAGGTTGAGAATCGATACCATGGGCATACACAACTTGGCCGGATATATATGAGTTATCCCGCTATTGCCAGCCACAGTTACAAAAAACGTGCCCGACAATGACTCCACTCTCAGGCCGCTTCTCCAGCACTGGAACTATTTAATCCTACGTTAGCTTAACGAATTCTGTAGCAATAGCTACCTAGCTAGCTATAATGAAGGTGCCAGAGCAGGAGCTGGACCTTGAGCTCAGCCTCCTCCACCACCGCTCCCCCTCGCCTGAGCCGGAGGAGCCCGCCGGCTTCTTCCTCTGCACGTACTGCGGCCGCAAGTTCTACACCTCGCAGGCGCTCGGCGGCCACCAGAACGCGCACAAGTACGAGCGCACCCTCGCCAAGCGCCGCCGTGAGATCGCAGCCGCCATGCGCGCGAACAAGGCGACCGTCGACGCGGACAACAGGCCTGGAGGCGGCGCCGGAGTCGTTGGCGGCGTTGCTGGAGCTAAGCCTGAGGCCGAGAGGACGAGGTCGCTGGTCGCGCAACAATCTGCTGCGCCGGTGCCTTGGCAGTCGGGCGACCTGCAGGGCAACATCCAGAACGACCACGAGCTCGATCTGACACTCAGGCTGTGATTATTGGCTTCTTCTCCGATATATCCTGAACCTTTGTAGAAGCTATACTACCTGATCTGTGCCATGTTTCTTTGAAATGGTGGTCTTATCGTTCTGCTAATTTACTTCGGCAGTGCCCTGCCTATAAATATGAGTATGTCAGATGGAATCAGAGGTCTGTGTGCATGAAGGACAATCTGTCGATTTACCCAGACTCCCAGAGGGTTCCAGTTTGTTTTCCTCCTGATTTCCCCCAATTTATTTAGCATGCATCTTCAATTGAAGTACCTTTTTGGGTCAGTCCCTGGGGGCTTCTCGATGCAAGATTATGCATATTCCATGTGAGCATTCGTTCACTGGATAGACAAGAGTACTAATTGCTCGTCCAACTCAATATGTAGAGCTTGCTTGGTAAGTCGATATATGACCTGCAAATTAGACTTCTAATATCTTTAATACTATGTTAACATTGCTTGATGAATTGAATATACCTTTTCTTTTTCGTTTTCTAATGTACAAGTATGATGCTTGTCCAACCACAATATTTGTCGAGCAATCAAAATACTATCTCATATCGTCAAACAACTTTTCATACATAATATATATATACTTCCTCAGATTTGAAATATATGACCACTATGACTAAATATATAGCTTGTCCTAAACATCATATACTGAAAAATGAATTGGTATTAATAAGCAAATACACTTGATTGAGGAACAGTTACAATTCATATTATCAGTTTGCTTGCCACACAATTATCGTTGATTGAGGGGGTGTTTAATTCTGGTGAAAAATTTTGCAAAGAGAATCTTACCATTTAGGAGTACTAAATGTAGACTAATAATAAAACTAATTATAGATCTCGCCTGAAAATCGCGAGATGAATCTAATGATGGTAATTAATCCATGATTAGTGGATGATTAGCAGATGGTTACTGTAGCATCACTATTGCAAATCATGGCCTATTTAGGCTCATTAGATTCGTTTCACAAATTTACCCGGGGGTTATGGAATGAGTTTTGTCATTAACACACGTTTACTACTCTATGCATGTAAGATTCCCTTTGGTGAAAAATTTTGGTGAAAAATTTTGCAAAATTGAACACCCCCTGACTACTTGCTAAATCCTGCCACCGTGGAATGCACGACACACATTAATGGCACATGCCCAGATTCTTTAGATGATAGTAGTACTACATATAGCTAGTAGTACAACCCTAGCAGCTTTGTACTCGAATCTAGCTGCAATTGTCGTTGATGGTATAGGACAAATATATACAGGAATAGGTGTGTGCACGAGTGAGAAGCGCGGATTTAAGCTTTTAAATATTTCACATATAATAATTGACAAAAACTTTGAAAAGTACTTTCTTATAATACGAACAATTCATTACAGAGAGGATTTATGATGTTTGCCTAGTCTGGGGAGGTTGGATGTAGTCAAATAAAAACCGCCTTAATTTTTTGAAATGGAGCCAGTACAACGTAAGAGAGAGAGGCCATGCAAGCATGTTCCTCTATATATGCAGTAGTGCAACAATTTCAGAAAAGGGAATATATTTCAATATTTCAGGCTTTGCATCAAACTAATGCATATAGTTGTTCATTATTACAATCAACAACAATCAACCGCTGCCCCAAAAAAAAAGTATGAGAAACAAAATCACTCCCCATAGGGAGAAGTTATAGTTGAATCCTATTACAAAAGTTCCATCCATTATTTGAAAAAAGCTCCATCATTGTGGTTTCAAGCACATGACACCCCCAATTCACATTGGGTCGGTCTTCTTCCTTTTGCAACAGTGACCAGAACCGAATCCAATGCGCTTCCATGAAGATCACCTGCATAGAAGTAAAAATTTGTGCTCTGATAAATCACATTATTTCTATTTAGCCAAACTGCCCAACCAATTAATAGTGCAAGCCCCAACCAAGATTTTGTACCATAGTTTCTGATTTACCCCTTGAATCCAACTATTAAAGATATGATAAATATCTACAGGTGGAGGAAGATCAAAAGAAACTTGTACAGTTCTCCAAATAACTAACCATATGACAATCACAGAAAAGATGTTGTACAGATTCATTGAGATTACAAGAACTATATTTTAAACTTTCCTTTCCATCGCTTCTTTG
This sequence comes from Alloteropsis semialata, assembly GCA_004135705.1. NCBI lineage: Eukaryota > Viridiplantae > Streptophyta > Magnoliopsida > Poales > Poaceae > Alloteropsis > Alloteropsis semialata. The sequence goes on from CM014277.1 coordinate 60,375,975, forward strand.
CTAGATTATCTTTGGTTAAAACCACACCTTTCATAATGTACTAGATAAAAATCTTTGAGTGGCAATTTAAACAGTAGTGCGATCGATATGCACCCTCTACCACAGTCCATATGCTCAAATTAAAATACTGATTGAGAAAACATATAGCTTATATCAGAGTCATTCGAGATTGATTAACGTACTACTAGCCAATGGGCTCAAGAGCAGCCGCATGAATACCTTAGGAGATTAAAATCCGCGCCGGATCTGATGGAGAGCATACACTACCGGAATCCGCTCACGGCAAAGGCCAAAATATACACGGTGAAAGGTTCGCCGTGTGCGGCTCACGGCGAAACGCGCATGGCAGCCAGGGCGACGGCAAAACCGGCTTTGCCGTGGGTCTTCTGTCGGGCACACGACAAATGACCTTTGCCGTGTGTCTTGTTTTCGGCACACGGCGGCAAAGGACCTCCTTTGCCGTGTGCCACGGCACACGGCGAAGTTTTATTCTGCCGAACGAAAATAATCCGAAAAAATAGCAAGTCGCGCTATTTTTCGCGCGCTACGCTTCCGGCAAAGGAGGTCCTTTGCCGTGTGCCACAGCACACGGTGAAGTTTTATTCTGCCAAACGAAAATAATCCGAAAAAATAGCAAGTCGCGCCATTTTTCGCGCGCTACGCGCCGGCGGGATTCGAACCCGCGACCTCCCCCTCGCGCATGACCTCCTCTACCGCTGCACCACACTCTCGCCTGTGACTAGATGCTGTTTTGATTTCTACCATATTATACTAAACCAAGTGTAAATTACTTGTTTGAGGACTAAACGATTTCAAATTAAAAAGTTGTCAACTACAAAGTTTCATAACTTTTTGAAATCTACAAGTTTCATTTTGGTAGTTTCTCCATCCGAGGTCATTTACGAAATTTGAATTTCAAATTTGAGAACATTCAAACTTAGTTTTCGTTGACAAGATCACTTCAAATAAAAAATTGTCAACTACAAAGTTTTATAAATTATTGTGCTCTACAAGTCTCATTTTGACTGTTTCTTCATCCGAGGTCATTTGAAAAAACTCAAATTTTAAATTTTAAGAACTACAAACGTACTTTTCATTGTCAAAATTAATTCAAATTAAAAAGAGTTCAACTACAAAGTTGTATAACTTCTGAAGATCTACAACTTTCATGTATGTCATTTGTTCATCCGATGTAGTGAGAGTCACATTGTTCACAAATCTTATAGATCTTTCTTCTAGTTTCAAAAAACTCTACGAGAGATATAGATTTTGTGAACAATGTTAGTATCGTTTTGTCGAATGAAGAATCCACCAAACTAAAAGTTGTACATCTTGAGAAGTTAAGCAGCTTTGTAGTTCAAAACTTTTTAATATGAATTGATTTACTACTTCAAAATGTGCTTTGAATTATAGCTTTGCCGTGTGCTACAAAAATGCACACGGCAAAGTACCTCTTTGCCGTGTGCAAAAAAACAACACACGGCAAAGGGTAGACTTTGCTGTGGGCAAAACCATACTTTGCCATGTGCCAAAAAAAAAGCACACGGCAAAGTAAGGTTTTGCCGTGTGCCAAAAAAACACACGGCCGTGTGCCAAAAAAAGCACACGGCCCGTGTGCTTTTTTTGGCACACGGCAAAGAGGCCCTTTGCCGTGTGCTCGAAAAATTGTACACGGCAAACTTTCAGGCACACGGCAAACTTTGAGTTTCTGGTAGTAATACGTAGATAATGGAATATCTCTATCGGCAGTATTAAGAACCGGCAAAGATAATTTTTCCCCTTTGTAATTTGAATGTATCCAGAAATTCATAACTTTGGCATATGGACTCGGGCAGATATATACCAACTTTGTATGAAAATTCGTCATGTCTGGATGATTTTCCATTAAGTTTTCGTTCAGATTTGGACCAATGAAAAGATAACACACACCACAAAATAAAAAAAAGGGACAAAAAAAACAGGAGAAAAGCATGCACATTAGCGTGTCTCTTGCGGCCCTTCTGTAGGGACCTAGGGTGGTGGGTGGCGTGGTGCGCTCATGGCGGTGGGCCCGGCCGCCTCGATGTGTCACTGTGTCAGGTTAGTCCATCCTCGTCTCGCGCGGTCGCGCCTGCAGGTCTCGTAGGGAGGAAGGCGCCAGTGAATAATACGGGCAGGAACGTAGGATTATATGATTAGTACGTATTTCTTAACAGAAAAATCGCGAGACACGCTGCAGCTGCGCGTGGAGGATCGGAGACGGTGCGTTTGGACCGAGGGTTGGAGAGGGTCGAAGTGGGTTGGGTTGGACCGTTTTTCAGGGTGTTTGGTTTGAAAAGAAGGAGGTTGAGTTCATCCCTTGGGGGAATATACCTGCCGGATGCGGGTCGACTGCGTCTCTCCAAAACGAGCGAACGCAGCCGACCCAGATGGACGTCGTTTGTTCTCGCGAGCAGGGTGGGTGGGACCGTCGGGGCCTGGGGGCAGGGCGACCACGCCGCGAGCTGGCGCGGCGGCCATGGCCATGGCGCGAGATGTGCCTGCCTGGGCGAGCGACCGGAGCAACGGTGTCCATGGCGTGAGCCGCACTGGAGCATGTAGGCGGCGGCGGCAGGCCATGAGCTGGGGCGGGCTGGTGGCTGTGGAGCTACGGTGGCCAGCCATGAGCTGTAGGATGGGCAGGCGAAGGCAGCAGTGGAGCTATGGCAGACGGTCAGGAGCCAGGGCGAGCTCGGATGTGAGCTGGGGCGAGCTCGGGCCTTCGCAATGCCGGGGAGCCGGTGAGCTCGGGCGCCACCGAGGGCCTCCGCGACGGCGACGCAGGGGAGCCGGCGAGCTCAGGCGCCATCGAGGGCCTCCCGCAGTAGGGCCGCCGGCGAGCTCTGGCTCCACCTAGGGCCTCCCGCAGCAGGGCCGCCGGTGAGCTGGGGCGCTGCCCAGGGCCTCCCCTCGACGAGCTCGGGCGCCGCCCATGGCCTCCCAGGCTCCCACAGCAGGGAGAAGATAAGAAGATAAGGAATAAATAAAAAAGAAAAAAGAAAAAATAGGACGTGTGGATGACATGTGGGTCCCACTAATGACTGTTGCTAACGGCGTTAAAATGTCATCAACATAACCCTCTCCATTCTTTCACTCAAACAAAAAACTGGAATGAATCCAACCCCTCAACCAAACAAAAGATGGGTTCATCACAACCCAACCCATTTGGCCCTCAAACCAAACACACGCATATAGGCACACAGCTCTGGCTTCACCAAAGAAAACGAGCTAGCTCTTCGTGGAGGCCTAGGGCGCTGCGTCCCCTCGCTGCTGGGTGAGGCCGCCCGCTGCTCGTCTTCTTCGTCCTCTTGGCCCTCCGCCTCCTAGGGGTCATCCGCGATTCCACGCTTGGCGAGACGGCGACCGCGGCTGCTTCATCGATGGCACGACCGGCATGCACGCCGTCATGACCGCTGTGCTGATGGGCTCAGCGAGACAGGTCGTCTGTCGGCACGCATATGGAGGAACTTGCCATGGGCCAACAGAAGTAGTAGAGCAAGACAACGAATTAGGCCCAACAATGAAAAGCAATAAAACTAGCACGAATCTTGTTGAACATTTTTTTTTCTTTTGCGAGACATCATCAGACGCTCACACATGTATATACACCCGTTTCTGTGAATACATAAACGCAAATCCTACTCCTAGGAGTATCTTAAAGATTGACGAAATCACATGTAGGTAGGGCTGGACGTCGAGCCGTCTTGATCCCGCTCCTTAGCCTAACGATGCAGCTTTTTCGTTTAAAAAATCCACTAAGCCAAGACGAGCCAACTCCCAAGTTTCAAGCTTTGGGACCAGTCAGTGGCGAATCTACAGGGGGCTTGGGGTGCTCCAGCCCCTCTACTCCAATAGAGGCTATGGATACCCCCCTAAGCCCCCCTAAAAAATTTTAGCCATAGGTGAAGAAGAGAAGGAAGGAGAGAATGAAGAAGAAGAGAAATAGGGAACAGAGGAGGAAAAAGTGGAAAATGAGCCTCCTTACTTCTAACTCTAGATTCGCCACTGGGACTAGCCCTAGGTACCTCACTATGGATGAGTACGTCCCTACAACTAAATCAACAAAAGCGGTTGATTCTAAAATAAATCTAGAAAAATGCGAACACTCATGCTGATTCAAACCCGAGTGGATAGTTTCCATCACACAAGTAACCTGAACAATACCCCTATTATTTCGATTGAGAAACATTCTTAACCGTCAAAAACGAACGAAATCATCTAATAGAATCATCCATCTTTTTTTACTAATTGGAGGCTAACGAGACATCCTTAAAAATTCCAAAATTCTCACGTAAAGGACTTCATCATCTTAGTGTCACATACTTAAAGAAATCTTGCATTGTGTCAGCTTGATCGAGCATTGTTGCGCTTATAAATTTTATGGTATTACTCCTATTGCGGTACCTCGCTAGTGTTAGTATATGCTACTGCACATGCTGGGGCAGGCGGGGCTTGCAAATAAATGGACTACTCTCTCTGCATGGCAGTCTCGCAGCTGAGCTCTCGTTGGCGACCCACAGATTGGTGCAGACAAAGCATGCATGCCTTGCCTTCTGCGGCGTGCCATGCATGTTCCAGCGGCAGGTTGCAGCTGCCGGCCGGGCAGACATGCATATGCAGGCATGCAGCTGCTACGAGACATGCATATGCAGGTTGCATGCATGCTCCCAGACCTAGGCTGCAGTCCGGCCGGCCGGCCGGCGGTTGCTGCATGTGGCCGCTGCCCGCTGGTTTCGTGCTTTCACGGCGGCGCGCGCGCAGCTGATGATCGAGAAATGGCAAGTCCCGGCGCGGCGACCGATCGACACTCACCGGGACGGGTGAGGGTGCCGCGGCTGGCTCTGGCTTTTGGTGGCGCGTGCGGACGACGAGGGGTCGTGAACGTGTACGTGCTCACTTCCAACCAGCAGCTAGCTACTGTGCAGGATGTATATCGTCGGCCGGGCAAGTCGCGCGCTATGCATTTTGTCCATCCGTACAGTGACCACCACAAGCTGCGTGCTAGTAATAAGCAGGGCAGGAGGGCTGAATTCTGCAGATATAGGCGGAGCCCGGTCGGCACTACTACTGAATGTCTGAATACCGTGGTGGTCCCTGGAGGTCTTCTATTGCCATAAAAAGGAGAAGCACGTCTAGCTCAAAAAGGAAACAAAAATTGATGACGGTCAGAGGAGAATACAGGGGTGTCGTCGACAGATGTTATACGGCATTCTTTGATCTAATCTTACAGCTTCCTTTAAGTTTACAGTGCTGCAAACCTACTTTTCGTTCTGATACAAGAAGATTTAATCCAGGCTGCAGCTCTCTGAATTATGATTGAGCACAACTAGCTAGTACCATGTGCAGCGCTGCTAAATAAATGAGCACGAACTTAATTTAATTTGATCGTGTGGCAATAATATATATCAGACTAATTGGCCAAGATCAGAAAAGTCGGCAACCCCTTTTTTCTAAAAAAAATCAGGAAAGTTGTCGTGATTGAAGAAACTAGAGAGATGTCCCGCACATTTGCGCAGCTAGTATATAGAATTCAAGCATCTATATATCATTTTTGTATCCTTTTTGTAAACTTATTTTTTCTTACTGGTGCCTTCTTGTTACATTATGCAAAATTGTTGACAAAATAATTCAGGTATTGTCATAATATTTTTTTGTTAAGACTACTATTATCTTTGTTGCTCAATCTCTTACAGGTATACTCTATATGGACATCTTTATTTATTTTTATTTTGGCTAAATAACTTTGATTGGAGTTATCTTTAGTTAATGGTAGAAGTTGGCAGTTTTATCAGCTTAAAGGATTTTTCATATTTATGTTTGTATAGTGACAATGACTGGACTAATTTCATAGTAAAGAAAAATGTATATTTTTTTGATAAAGCATGAGTATTTTGGTTAATTCTTCCTCTATGTAAGCAATTATTTTATTTTACTTTTTATTTTAAATAGTATTGAGGTAGTTTAGATTAATTTTTATAAAATGACATTGGTGGATGATTTTCAAAAAGATAAATATATAGGGATGTTTTAGGCTAATTTTTATGTAATGAAAATTGTAGATAATTTTTAAATAATTACATGGGTGTTTTAGGATAATTTTTACAGAACGACAATTGTAATTTTATTTTTCTTTTTTCCTCCAATTTACGTGGAAATTTCTATGTCTTAATAGTTAGCATAACTTTTCTAATGACATTGATGGATGATTTTTAAAAATATACATGAGACTTTTTAGACTATTTTTATGTAATGGAAGTGGTGGGTAATTTTAAAATAGTTAACGGGTATTTTTGGCTAATTTTTACATAATAGCAATGATGGTAATTTTAATTTTTTTTATTTCTCCGATTAACATGGGAATTTCTAGGCTTGAGAGCGAACGTGGAGGCTCCATTTGTTGGCCAAATATTAAGATAATAGTTTTTATGTAATGGCAGTGGTGGGTAATTTAAAAATAGTTAAGGGATATTTTTAGCTAAATTTTACGTAATGGCAGTAGTGGATAATTTTAATTTTTCTAATTTCTCCGATTAACATGAAAATTTCTATGGCTTGAGAATGAACGTGGAGGCTCCATTTGTTTTGTTGGCCAAATACTAAAATAATAGATTGAAAATAACGATGTGGATGTGAGTGTGACTCTAACTCAGTGTGAGTACGTACGGTCCAGTTTTAGTTACCAAACAGCAGTCGATTCTGCTGCCGAAAAAATAAAAAGACCCCAGTGCATGCCAATCGTTTCAGTAGCTGTCGGATAAGGATCCACGGTACAATTGCTGATACCGACTGAAGGAGACAGCTAGCTCGATTCGTACAACCTTTGTGGAGAATAATCCCGACGACGCAACCTCCGTCCGCACCCGCCCCCGCAACGCCGAACCTAGCTAGATAAGCATGGGCACGAAACAGAAATAACCACAGCCACACTGGCCGTGAAAATACATAGTAGGAAGAAATTAGGGAATATAAATGAAATGGTTTTTATGTATGTAATATATGAATTTGCGCAAAACTCAAGTGTACCCGCGGCTGAATCCCACATGTACCTGAAGCGGAACTCACGCGTTTGCGCAAAACTGCAGCAGGTGGATCCACGACGCTCGCGAGCCTACGCACAAGGCACAACCCGCCGGTTGTCTCTGCTGAGCCGGCGCGCAGCCAGGCACGGGGTCAGCGAGTACGATGGTCAGGCACTCCGCACTCTCAGCGCCAAGCACAAGTAGCCAAGTAGGCAGCTGGACCTGAATGGAGTAGCTGAAGCTGCAGGCGTGCCTGCCTGCCTCTACCTGTGGCCAAGGCCATGCATGCGTGGACCGTGGAGTCATCAGTCATCACCCGGAGGATAGGAACACTGGTAGAGAAACCACATTCGGTATCCCTTTAGTCCCGGCCATATTTGGCACCGGGACTAAAGGGAGCATTAGTCCCGGGTCCAATTGGGGGGGCGCCTGGGGGCCTTTTAGTCCCGGTTGGTGGCTCCAACCGGGACTAAAGGGTACCATTTAGTCCCAGCTAGAGCCACCAACCGGGACTAAAGGGTGGCGCGCCCTTTAGTCCCGGCTGGTGGCTCCAGCTGGGACTAAAGGGGACCTTTTAGTCCGGGTTGGAGCCACCAGCCGGGACTAAAAGGTCCCCTACAAATATCATCTTCCTCCCCCAGCCCGGCCGAGCCATGAACACAGAGCTCGTTCATGGCGCCGGCCGGAGCTAGGGAGGTCATGCCCAATTTTTCTCTCGGATTTTGAAGATTTAGCTCCTCCAAGTGGTCTAAAAGGAGCATATCTTCATCCTCTCATCTTTCACGGTTAGTATTTCTTGTTTCATCCTTTATACATAGAGAAATTTTAGTTTTAGTGGAATGGAGAAATGGGAAGTTTTGTTTTTTAGCACAATTTAGTTTTAATTCATTTTTTACTTTATAAATTCATATTTGTACTTTAGTTAATTAGTTAATTCATATTTATAATTTAGTTAAGTCATAGCGATACTTTAGTTAATTCATATTTATACTTTATTTAATTAAAATTTACAATTTAGTTAATTCATATTTAAACTTTACTTAGTTCATATTTATAAATTAGTTAATTCATATTTAAACTTTACTTAGTTCATATTTATAAATTAGTTAATTCATATTTATACTTTATTTAGTTCATATTTATATTTGAGATAATTCATATTTATACTTTAGTTAATTCATATTTATACTTTAGTAAATTTATATTTAAACTTTACTTAGTTCATATTTATAAATTAGTTAATTCATATTTATACTTTACTTAGTTCATATTTATATTTGAGTTAATTCATATTTATACTTTAGTTAATTCATATTTATACTTTACTTAGTTCATATTTATACTTTACTTAGTTCATATTTATAATTTAGTTAATTCATATTTAAACTTTACTTAGTTCATATTTATAAATTAGTTAATTCATATTTATACTTTACTTAGTTCATATTTATATTTGAGATAATTCATATTTATACTTTAGTTAATTTATATTTATACTTTACTTAGTTCATATTTATACTTTAGTTATTTTACTCACTATGATTATAATTTATTGCTTAATGAATTAGGATGGTAATTTTCAATTATTTCAAAAATAAACTCACTATTTGTACTAATTAAACATTGTCTAATCTTGCAGATGGACCGGCAATGGATGTATAACGCCGACAGACGTTCAGGTGACTTCTTTCAAGGCATGCATCATTTTCTAGATGTGGCAGAGCAAAACAAGAAAAACGGATTCATGAGTTGCCCCTGCGGGGTCTGCAAGAACCTGAAGGAGCATAGTTCAAGAAGGGTCATTCACAGCCACTTGATTAGACACGGTTTCATGCCTGGCTACAGTTGTTGGACCAGCCACGGAGAAAGAGGTGTTATAATGGAAGACGGAGAAAATGAGATTGATGACAACATTCTCGGATTTGCTGAATACCCTGCTTTTGCTGATACTACAATGGGTGATGCTGAGGAAGAGGATGGAGAAGATGCACCTGCAGATGATTTTGGTCAGATGTTGCAAAATGCAAAGGATACAAGCGAAACTGAGAAGGAGAGGTTGAAGTTCCAGCGCATGTTAGAGGACCATCGCAAACCTTTGTACCCGGGTTGCGAAGAGGGACTAAAAAAACTCGGGAGCACATTGGATTTGCTGCAATGGAAGGCCAAAAATGGTGTATCGGACAAGGGCTTTGGTGAGTTACTAAAAATAGTGAAGAAGATGCTTCCAAGGGACAACGAATTGCCCTCGACAACATACGAAGCAAAAAAAGCTCGTTTGCCCGCTGGGGTTGGAGGTGCAGAAGATACACGCATGTCCAAATGACTGCATCCTGTATCGTGGTCCCGAGTACGAGAAAATGGACGCGTGTCCGATTTGCGGCGCCTTGCGGTACAAGATCAGAAAAGACGACCCTGGTGATGTAGAGGGAGAGCTTATCAAAAAGAGAATTCCTGTGAAGGTCATGTGGTATTCCCCTATAATACCACGCTTGAGGCGTTTTTTCAGAAATAAAGAGCATGCTCAGATGATGCGATGGCATAAAGAAGAGCGCAAGCGAGACTCAAAGTTGAGGCACCCTGTCGATGGGTCCCAGTGGAGAAAAATTGACCGAACATTCAAAGACTTCGCTGAAGATCCAAGAAACATAAGGTTTGCTTTGAGTACGGACGGCATGAATCCTTTTGGTGAAATGAGCAGTAGTCATAGCACTTGGCCCGTGACTTTGTGTATGTACAATCTTCCTCCATGGCTCTGCATGAAGAGGAAATTCATGATGATGCCTATTCTCATACAAGGCCCGAAGCAACCGGGCAACGACATTGATGTGTATCTAAGGCCATTGGTTGAGGAACTTTTACAGTTGTGGGGCGAAAACGGTGTACGTATGTGGGATGAGCACAAACAAGAGGAATTTGACCTACGAGCATTGCTGTTTGTAACCATCAATGACTGGCCGGCTCTTAGTAACCTATCAGGACAGACAAACAAGGGATATAGGGCATGCACGCATTGTTTAAATGATACTGAAAGCATTTATTTGAAACATTGTCGCAAGGTTGTGTACATGGGCCATCGTCGATGGCTTCCAATGAATCATCCGGTAAGAAAAAAGGCAAGCATTTCAAAGGGGAGGCAGATCGTCGTCCCAAGCCTATGCATCGTGATGGAAAGTATGTATTTGCTATGGTAAAAGATCTAAAAGTTATTTTTGGAAAGGGGACAGGTAGTGTTGCTGTTCCAAATGATAGTAATGGGATGGCACCCATGTTTAAGAAGATGAGTATATTTTGGGAGCTACCATATTGGGAAGTCTTGGAGGTCCGCAACGCAATTGATGTCATGCACCTGACGAAGAATCTTTGCGTCAACTTAGCCTTTCTAGGCACCTATGGTAAGACAAAAGATACACTGGAATCACGCCAGGATCTGCAAGATATGGAAGAACGACATGCACTACATCCTGAAGAGAGGGACAATGGGCGAAATTACTTGAGTCCTGCCAGCTTCACTCTAAGCAAGGAAGAAAAGGAAAGCATGTTCGAATGTCTGAATAGTATCAAGGTGCCCTCTGGATACTCTTCGAACATTAAGGGAATAATAAATGTGCCAGAGAAGAAATTTACAAACCTAAAGTCCCACGACTGCCACGTGCTCATGACACAGCTGCTTCCAGTGGCATTGAGGGGAGTTCTGCCAGAGAATCTACGATAGCTATCGTAAAGCTATGTGCATTCCTCAACGCAATTTCTCAGAAGGTAATCGATCCAGAAAATCTACTGAAGTTGCAGGTTGATGTGGCCCAATGCCTGGTGAGCTTCGAATTGGTTTTTCCACCGTCGTTTTTCCACCGGTGGCGTAGTCCCGGTTGGATAACCGGGACTAAATCCAGTTTCCAACCGGGACTATATCCGGTTTCTCTACTAGTGTCGTGCAAATGCGTTTACATTTTCCCAAATGAAAATGAATATGTATATGTCACTTTATGTAATTAGCAGTACCTTCAAATGTGAGTTGTGACATATCTATTTTGGCTATAGCCTGATACTCTATTTTTAACCATGCTTTTGTACTCTGTTTTTACATGTTCATGCTGATAATGTTTCCTGGATTCAGGTCAGAAACAACTTTGAATTAATGCATTTTCTATAGAATCAATTTTAGTACTCTTTAATATATTTTTTTGTCATATAGCTCATGGTTTTTTTGTTGGCGTATTCGAGGTTGCAAAGGTATTCTGCAGCACTAATATGTTTTGTACAATATATTTTGGACTATCGGTGCCAACATTGCTTTGTTGATTTGTAGCATTCCCCAGGAAGTTGTTTTTTTTTCTCATTTCAGTTTAGTCTCCACCTAAGCACCTATCTTGAATAAAATTGTGCTCAGCTATTTTGACGTGTTGTGAATTTTAGAAGGTTCTAGAACTGCCAAGGGGAGGATATGACAACAGGAATTTAACCATATTTTGAAATAAAAATGGTACACTGACAATGAACCTTCCTCCTTTAGTGAAGGACATGCGACCTTTTTATGCGTTTTGAATATTTATTTAGACAGATAAGGCTTGTGTGCTTTTAATTTTTTCCCATTTACAAGCATGTTCTACTGAGTATTGCTCCATCACGATTCAGTAGGCGTTTATTCTCTGAATTTTTTAGTTTATTAGAAGCAGCAAAAAATATGTTTGAATGATTTGCACTCTTATTGGTTAATTTTATAGACTCTGTTTATTAAGATAGTGTTGTTAATTATTATTTTTTTAGATCACAATGTAAGTCTGTAACAAATTATATATCACTAAGCCATCCATCTTATATTCATGGATTTACGTGTGGAATCTAACGGGACGGGCAACTTGAGTTTATACATGAGGCGATTATCGCGATGCATAACCTAAGTTCTTTCGTGCGAAACTTATGGTGTTCAGATTTTTTTTTGTTTCCCTCCTTTAGCAATGCACTGGCACAAACACCTTATAAGGGAATATTACAGTTTTGTTTTCGAGAGAACTAGAGTATTGGATGGACTTTTTTTAATTATTGATGATTTATTTGAGTCATATTAATCAGCTCATTCATATTATTGTGTATTTGCTTGAACTATAAAATATATGTGTGGCTATGCACGTCCTGTCACACATATGCGGTAATCTAAATAAACATGTTTTTTTTTGTCGCACCAATTTTGTTGCTTTTACAATTTTGTTTTCTTTCCGTAGCAACGCACGGGCACGAACCTAGTTTATTATTAAGTTCTAGAATGTGCGGTTGTTGCCCAAAACATTCATATTGAGCTTCTAATAGAACAAACACATGGGATGCTGAGATGTCTGAGGTCTGCACAATATTTAATGTATATCCATGTGACTTTCACCCATAGCAATGGACATATCTGCAAAATAATGTGTTTGAATCTAATTTTGGTCCGCCACCTCCAAAACTTAATAGGGAGCTCCAAAACTTACAATGCCTCTGAGGCTCTGAAGGGATGAAGACTACCATGGGGCCAAGTAGAAGGAGCACGAGGTGGCACCCAAAGTTGCTGGTGATGGTGCTTGCCTCCTCCACAAATGCATCACTGAACGCATCATGCTCGCCGCAGTGCCTTATTTTGTTTCCTCTTGGTCTGATCATGGTCTATTAATGGATTTGAAACTGGGAGACAAAAAGAAGGGCAGGAAGAGGGGAAAAACGAGGTTTAGAACTAGAAAGAATAGAGAGTAATATCAACAGTTCTTTCCCTCCACTTTTATAGCACCAATCGATTTCCATCATAAAAGAGAAAAGTAGTTAGAGAGGTGTAAGATGAGAGATGACAGAAAGGACATAAGGATCCATGGTTCTTGCAACTGTCATGCATTCCTCTGGAAGAATAGTATGTGCCTTGACTCTTTAATTGCTTCGTGGTGGATGGATGTATGTCCTGTGCACTGGGTGGTGACACATTAGGTCCTGGGTTACAATGTTGATGACAATTTTATTGTTTCGATTGGTTTCTCTATCTAAGTTTTGTGATCCCGAAACCATAATAAACGGCAAATATATTGAAAACTAGAATCAAACTGAAGTACACACGATACAAAAAAATCATGAATATCAGTTACTTCAGTTTTTTTGTTTGCTTTTTTTTGCCAGCCTTTCCCGTTGCAACGCACGGGCATATTAGCTAAGGAAAAGGAACAGATAAAGGATGCGGCGGCAGGAGAAGTCCGATACTGCTTGGACTTGCGTCGTGTCCAGTCTCCAGATAACAAATATAGGAGTCCACGGATATTGCAGCAGATTGCAATCGTGCTGTTCGTGAGAACAAAAAAGCTTGCGGCGGTTGAAGACGAACAGCAGGCGGCGCTCGGGCAGGTCGGCATCATCATGTGCGGTGGCGTGGAGGTCGACGAGGCTCGCAAGCGGTGTAGCTGTACACGGGCGGTGTATGGTGAAGGCGGCTGCACATAGGTGGCAGGCGTCCAAGCGAGGGAGTGTGGGCATACAAGAGGCGTGCTGCTTCGGTGTGATGGGAGGACAACACGTGCGCATGTGAAGGTACACGGCTGGTGTGTACAGGTGTTACATGCGATGGAGGCATGTTGTGTACATGCACGAAGGTGATCTTTCGACAATCTGCGACAACAGGCGGATGTCGTCGATGGCTTCCAAATTCAAGGTGACGAAGTTTGACGGGATCGACAACTTCAGGTTGTGGCAAAGAAGGGTCAAGGATTTGCTGGCCCAGCAGGGGATCATGAAGGCGCTCGACGGGAAGAAGCTAGCAAAGGTGAACGATGATAAGTGGGAGGAGATGTAGCTGCAAGCAACGACGCTAATTAGGTTGTGTCTCTCCAATCATATCATATACACTGGCATAGAGCAATCGGATCTTGAAAAGATTTGATAAAGTTGAGTGATCGGTTTATGTCCAAGATGTTGACGAAGGTGTATCTGAAGCAGAAATTGTATGGCTTGAAGATGCAGTAAGGGTCGGACCTTGCGGAGCACACCAATGTCTTCAATCAAATTATCACGGATCTTGTGAAGGTCGAGGTAAAGGTTGATAATGAAGATAGGGATATTGTTCTTTTGTGTTCTTTACCAAAGTCCTATGAGCACATGGTTACTACGTTGACATATGGCAAGACGAGCATCAAGGTGGAGGACGTTACTACTGCGTTACTTTCTCATGAAGAGAGAAGGAAGAACAATGCAACTGATGATGCTACTAGAGATGCTTTTCTGATCAAAGGTCACCGAGGTGGGGGCAGATAAGAAGAAGAAGAAAAAGAAGGGGCCACAGTGCTATGGATGCTAGGAGTATGGACTTCTAAGAAGAGATTGCTCGGAGCTGAAGAAGGATAGAGGAACCATAGTGCTGCTAGAAAGGATGACTGGATAGTGATGGTGATGTTCTCACAGTGTCAAGTGAAAACTCTTTTGAAGAGTGGTTGTTGAAATCAGCTAGCTTGTTTCACGTTACACCAAAGGAGTGATTCTCGTCATACATTGAGGATGATGGTCTTGCTCACTTGGGAGATGATTTGGGCTATCGTATCATTGGAGTGGCTAATATCAAGTTCAAAATGTGTGATGGACAAGAGATGCTACTTGTTGACGTGGAAAATCGGCTGTCGTATCCTCAGCGAGCAACACAACAAGGCCAGGGAGATCTGCTTCACTCCGGTGCTGGTCCTGCACTTTGTCCAGGTTCGCGGCGTGCCAGTCAATTTGACCTGTAATTGACAAGGGAATAAACAGTTAAATTACTCTTTGATTGTGCCGGCTCCATTCCAGACGGCAGATGCACGTTGGATTTAGCCGCGACCCAATCGGACTTGTATCGGCCGATGCCAATCGGATCTCAAAATCGGACTTCATAGATGACATCAATCGGACCAATATAATCGGACCTCAATCAAATCATCGAATCGGACCTCAGAATCGGACCAATCAGGATCGGACCTTGATTAATGTAACAGATCAGCCGTTGAATAATAAAATAGAGCATAAAATATGGCCGATACACTGTTCACCTATCTTAACTGCTCAACTGTTACTTCTAACAGATCTATCAACTTTCCAATCTACTTATACCACTGTTTCGATACGGTTTCACAGACGGATGCAGCGCACATACTCCAGCGATATTGCCTCACGTAATTGCTAACAGATCTAATACAAGATAGTAGTCTTACAGCTAATCTAGATGCAAAATTAACGGATCGGCTATGCCTTTGAACAAGATATTAAATAATCAAAGTAGAGCCGATACGTCGTCCACCTTGCTTAATTGACAGTATAATTCATCTCATCGGACCATCTAATCAGCCAATCTAACCAGAACTGTTTCGATACGGTTTCACAGACGGATGCAGCGCACATACTCCAGCTATGATCGGACCAGATAGCTAAACGATCAAACTCGACTCACCAACAGAACAACTAAACAAGATGCTCGCACAGGTAATTAATCAGATTGAAGCAAATAAGCAATAAAACGGTAACAAAATCGTTCCAATATTCAAAACTGTCTTTAAATAATCAAGAGAAATCTAGCTCCGACGCAGGGAATCTAAATAAAACTCGACACTCAAAGAACAACCAGATTAAGTTGTAAAGATGAATCAGACCTAGAACGATGTTGTAAGATAAGTATTGCTCAAATCGGACTAAAACCAATGCTCATAGCTGTAGAAGAATCAGATTAATTCACATGGCGCAGATCTAAATCAATCTAGCAACTCCAAACAGCTGCATAAGCTGCCTTCTAATAATCAAGAGAAATCTAGCTCCGACGCAAGGAATCTAAATCAAACCCGAAAACTAAAAGAACAACTCGATAAATGATTAATCACTGAATAATCAAGAGAAATCTAGCTCCGACGTAGGGAATCTAAACCAATCTTGACAATCCAAAGATAAATCGGTTGAACAGCATAAACGAGAAAGGGCGATGCGCCTCAATTCAAAGCTTATACTAATTCGATAAGTTGACAATCTTACTGGTAAGTCGAAGATCGAGAACTGATGCAGCCCGTTCACCAATGAGTTCGTCGAGATCTACTCTAACCTACTCCTAGGGTTTTGGCGTGAAGCCGGGTTGTATTGATTGTGTGAATAGTCTTTTTACAATGGAGTGAGGGTTTATATTTATACCCTGGTCATAAAGAGTCCTGATCGGACTTGACTAACTTGTAGATAAAGTAAACTAAATCTAATAAGAATGGGACTCTCAATACCCCTTCAAAAAGGAAATAGCCCCGGCATCTGATACGCTTCTCTTTTAGCCGACGCGCCCTTCTCCTTTTATCCGTCATCGGATCGGACTTCTACTTTATCGGACTCCTCTCCCCGCATCGGCTTCCTTCTTTGTCACATTTTGCTTTGACCAGTCAACGGGCCCACTGCTCAGTTCCAGCGCTGCTATGTCACCATCTGACTCAGCACTCCCGGTGCGAAAATCCGGTGTCAACACATGCCCCCCAATTTTGGGATAAAATATCTTTTATTCCAAAATTCGTATCTGTCATCATAACTCCTTCACCGATTTTCGTGCCGAAACTTCCCATCCTTGCACTGTGCGGTTCCTCGATTTTTGGGCCACAGCCGTTTTCTTCTTATAAAAACCCCCGCCGGCGGCCACGCTGTTCACCCCTCCTTCTTTGTCAAGAATCCGCACTGCTCATCCTCTTCCTTTTCCTTTCCGAGCGACCGTTCGCATTCATTCAAGCCCAAACCAAAATCCGCTCAAATGGCCGAATCATCCTCCATGGGTGCCCTCCAGTCTTCCGCATGCGCTTCCCTCTCCGCATCTGCTCCGGCAGGTTCATCATCTGCTGCGCTCTCTACCATGGCGGCGGCGACGACATCAACCACGGCGGTGACCATGACGTCGACAATGGCGGCGGCAGCGAGCTCTTCGTCCCTTTCTTCAACAATAGCAGCAGCAACGACCTCGACAGCGGCGGCGGCAATAAGCTCCTCAGCAGCAGAGGCCATGACCTCGACGATGGCGACGGTAACGAGCTCTTCAGCGGCGGCAGCCATGACCTCGACGATGGCGGCGGTATCAAGCTCCTCAGCGGCGGCGGCAGCAAGCTCCTCAGCCCCTTCTTCTTCAACGCCTGCAGTATCATCAATGGGAGAAGCACGCTGCCCGATCCCAGAGGTATCCGAACTCATCCTCATTTCGCATTCCAAAATTCGGGCCTTTCAAACTGGTTTTTATTTCGTATTTCTCCTTTTAGGCCATCCGTGCTCAAACCCTAATCCCTGTGCGTGATGTCCAAGGGGCTTATCTTCTTGGTCCGATGGGAGACCCGGACCCTACTGAGTTCATCAATCTGGAAACCCTGCGCATCCCATTCAAGACCTCTGGACTCGACATCGAGGACTGGAAGAATGCATTCCGCTCTTGGTCGACAGTTCTCCCTGGATGGAAGGATTGGTACCTGAGAGTATCGGCCTCCAAGTCTGCGATATGGGAAAAAACAGACATTGCCCAGTGCATCGGCCTTAGCATCGGACCCATCACAAAGAATGAGAATCTCTTGATCACCGCATCGCATTTCTGGTCCGATGCCCTGAATGCCTTTCTCTTCGGTCATGGTCCGATGACCCCGACGCTGCTTGACGTCGTCATGCTCCTTGGCCTCAACGTTACCAGCAACAAGCGCCCCCTCAGGCTCAATATCAAACTCACCCATCACTTCAAGACCAAGAATTCTGGTGGCTGGACAGGATATATGAATAGCAATCATCGGACCGGACCTGTCACCGATCGTGAGCACGCAGCCTTCTTGAATATGTGGCTGGACAGATTTTTCTTCTGCGGCACTACACTCGGTCCGACGGCAAATTATCAGCACTTGGCCGAGTTGTTGGCGGGTAATAATATCATCAACCTCGGCCAATATCTCTTGGGGTCAGTGTATAACTTGCTCCATCAAGTTGCCCGGCGCCTGAGGACCGGATCGCCTATCGCCAATCTCGGCGGGCCATGGTGGTTCATCCAGATGTGGCTGATGCTACATTTGAGCAAGGTCCTCAAAGTAAATATCCGGAAACATAAGTTCCCAGAGAGCAGACCTGAATCAGAAGAGGTCACCTTGCGCCGATGCACTTCGCTTGGTGAAGCTGCCATGGGTTTCCCTGCCGATAAGCTGTCGGCCAAAGAATCGTCCAAGTACTTCGCACTCCTCTATAGAGGCATTGCTGACGACAAGGCGCTCTGGTTCTTGTATGACGATGCTGACGAATACGAGCTGCCCTACAAATTCAAGTTCGGCATGATTGTGGAGACAGATTCAGAAGCCCTCGCCATCTTCCGGACTTGTATCAATGCCCAATTCCTCCCAATCGGCCTTAGCTTGAGCAAGCAAGGGCAATCGACCTATGAGTATTATCATCCAAATCTGGCCGCCCGTCAGTTTGGCATCGGCCAACTTCCCCCTCATTTGGTCCTGGCCGATCAAATCTATCCAAGGGGAAAGATTGACACAAGCATTGAATGGGATCGCCTCCTCAATCTCGAGCCCCCCTTGACCAAACAAACTTGGATACTTTTGCAATCGGCCTTGTAGCTCATCGGACTTTCAATACATGGTGGGCCGAATGGCGTCAACATCTATTCTGCATCGCCTGCAAGACTTATGTCCGGAAGCTGCACCCCACCTTCAAGGGTAAACCAGAGGTAATATCTGTGAACTTGCTTCTTTCCTTTGCATTATTTCAGCTTACCAAACAATCTTTCTTTTTGTCAGGATGTCGATCGCTCTCCTCCAACGGTGACTCGATCCGGGAAGCAAGTCGTCTACAGCAACATCTCGCCAGATCCGTGGATCGGCTGTGACTCTCCCACTATCGGCAAGCTTCTGTTGATCGTCAGTGACAGCAGGAAAAGGAAGAAGCCGACGTCCTCCAAAACTCTCAAGCGCCAGAAGATTGCTCTGGTAAGTTTAAGAATTCATCAAACTCGATTACTTTCTTCATCGAAATTAATCCTCTTTTTGCAGACCCAGATCGTCGGACAATCTTCGCATCAGCCAAGCCCGACAACGCTTTCAAGCTCATCGGCTAAGGAGGCTTCAGGATCGGACCCACAGAGATCATCAAGCCCAATCCAAATGCAATCAAGCCCCGTCCAGGCACAATCGGTTCATTCGCCTTCATCTGAGAGGACCATAACTGGCTCGCCTCATCAATCAAGCCCGCTACCTCAAGAAGAACAAGCACAATCAGGCCAAGGTCTTCAAGAAGAACGTCCAGCATCTCCCCAACAGGCTCGATCAACCGACTCTACAGATGCAACGGTAATCATCGGCCGATCTCTTTAACAGCTAATAACTAGCTTGCTCTTATTCTCTCTCTTCTAGCAAATTATTCAGAACGTCTTGACGGATCTGGAAATTGCACAAAGAGATATTCAAGGTGGAAACATCGACACTTCCCAAATCGGACCGGAGCAGGAATCGGCTTGGAAACAAGTAAGTCTTCTATTCCGACACATCTGTATCATCTTCATTTGATATCATAATCACTTTCTTGTTCGCAGGCTCAAGATACTCCTCAACCCAGCCAGACCATATCAGTCGACTTTGATCGGCTGCCAACTGAAGAGGAGGAAATCAGCTCCGGGCAAGGCTTGCTGTCCGATGAGGTGAAGACAAAGCTGCTCGATATATCCCCATTCCTTCATCAGAGCATCGTCGAACTCGTCCAGGATGCAGAGCCGATTCGCCAGATCGTCAAAACTCTGCGGGGCCAGATCCCATCGGACCTAGAAGAAGCACTGATTCCAGCGGCATACATAGAAGGTCACTCCTTTCCAGTGTTGCAAGCCAGCCGCCGGATCGCCAACCGGACTTCTCAGCAGGATCTAATCAAGGCCAGGGACGAAAAACGGGCCCAAGCTGAAGAGTCAACAAAATTGATTGAAGAGTTATCGGCGCTCCCCGCTTCCATCAACTTAGAACTCGAGAATCTGCGAGCCAGGGAACAAGCGCTAGAACAAGAACTCATCCAAGTCCGATCAAGCATCCAGGCTAAGGCAAAAGAACTTGATGACCTCCCAGCTCTGAAGGCAAAGGCCGAAGAAGATTACAAGACTCACATCAAGGCCGCCAAAGAGATCCACAAATCAATCAAACCTGTGGAAGGAGATGTCGACGCCGATGCCAAGATTATCGCCGATGTCGACAAGATCCGTCAAACTGCCCTCGACTTGATAGTTAGCTATCTGCAGCCTTGAACACTGAAACTTGTTCGTCCTGCTTTTCAAGTGGTTTGATACACTAGTAGCCTGCTCCGCCATCGAGTGGCTTGATGATGTAATATACTTTTCTTTTGTTGTATATAGCCCTTAAGGCGATGCATGTCGCATCGGCTTTCATATTTCGTTCTTGAGGCGATATTTCCATCGGCTTCCAAATCTGACGCGCAGCATCGGCTTTACGAATTTACCCAAATGCTAGGGTAGTACTTCTTCAAATATTTCCCGTTCAATGCCTTAGGAAATGTTTCCCCTTTAAGCGTCTGTAGAATATAAGCATTGCCAGGAACACATCGGACGACTCGATAGGGCCCTTCCCAGTTTGGTGACCACTTGCCGTATCTGGGATCCTTAGAACCAATCGGCAGAATAACTTTCCACACGAGATCGCCTTCTTTGAATTCTTTCCCCTTAACTTTCTTATCGTAATGCCTCACAACTCTGAGCTTGTTAGCTTCGATGCTCTCCAGAGCGCGCAGCCGACGATCAGCCAAGTCATCGGACTCACTATTCATAAGTTCCATGTACTCGCCGGCCTTTAATTTATCCTGAAGCTCGATACGCCTTGATCCAGTACGAATTTCCCATGGAAGAACGGCTTCATGCCCATAAACCAGTTCATACGGAGAAACCTTGATCGATCCATGGCAAGCCATTCGATATGCCCATAGAGCTTCAGGAAGCACAATATGCCATTTTCTCGGGTACTCCTCAATCTTCCTATCAATCAACTTGATCAAGCTTTTATTGGAGGCTTCAGCTTGACCGTTGGCTTGTGCGTAGTATGGCGATGAATTGAGGAGCTTGATACCCATATCAGCAGCAAAATTTTGAACTCGTCAGACGTAAACATCGTACCTTGATCCGTCGTGATCGTCTGTGGAATTCCAAACCGGTAGACAAGGTGTTCTCTAACGAAATCAATAATATTCTGGGACTTCACCTCCTTCAAAGGAATAGCTTCAACCCATTTGGTGAAATAATCTGTTGCCGCTAATATGAATTTATGTCCCTTGCTTGAATGTGGAAAAATCTGGCCGATCAGGTCAATTCCCCAACCCCTAAACGGCCATGGCTTGATGACAGGGTTCATGGCCGATGCTGGAGCTCTCTGAATATTTCCATATCTTTGACACTCCTGACATCCTCTATAATATTCAAAGCAATCCTCCAAAATCGTCGGCCAATAATATCCGTTCTTCCTGATCATCCACTTCATCTTGAACGCCGATTGATGAGCCCCGCAAACACCTTCATGAATTTCTCCCATCAATACCTTGGCTTCTTCAGGTCCGATGCATCTCAACAGGACTCCATCAATCGATCGAAAATAAATTATTCCTTCAACCAAAACATGCTTGACTGACTTGTAGCGCAACTTTCTGGATGCCTTGGCAGAAGGATTTTTCAAATATTCGACAATTTCTTTTCTCCAATCTCCTTCCGGTATCTCCTGTATCATCACATCGGATGTAGGACGATAGCCAGACGCTTTCTGCGCCAGCCGATTTGCCTCCTCATTATGATGTCTTGGAATATGCTCAAGAGTTACCAGGGAAAATTGGTCAATCAAACCTCGGCATTTTTCAAAGTAAGGCAACAAAGCATCCATCTTGCAATCATACTTGCCGAGCAACTGATTAATAATCAACAAAGAATCTCCAAATACCTCAACAAATTGAGCGCCGATTTCTTTAAGAATCCGGAGACCTTTCACCAATGCTTCATATTCCGCCTGATTATTTGTGTACTTTTCAATTGGATAAGCAAACTCAAACCTTGCCTCCCGAGGCGAAATAATAATCAAGTCGATTCCGCAACAATCATTGCAAGACGAACCATCAAAGAACATAGTTCAAGGAACTGCGTCAACCACATCGGCCTCTGTTTTTACAGGACCAGTCATATCAACCTCCATGGTACACTGCTCAACAGCATCAATATTGGATCCACAATGATCAGCAACCAAATCAGCCATTATCTGCCCTTTAACTGCTTTGGCCGATTCGTACCCAAGATCAAACTCTGTCAGAGCAAACACCCATTTGCCAACTCTCCCCTTCATGATTGGCATCGACAGCATGTATTTGATCACATCCTCTTTGCAGACCACAGTGCATTCGGCCGATAACAAATAATGCATCAGTTTTGTACAAGAAAAATATAGACAAAGGCAAAGCTTTTCCACATATGAATACCGAGTCTCAGGATCCAGCAATCTTTGGCTTAAATAAAATATGACTCGCTCTTTTCCATCAACATTCTTGGATTAAAACAGAGCCGATTGCATGATTAAATGCCGATAAATAAAGCTTGAACGGCTTACCCTCTTGTGGCGGAATAAGAACTGGCGGATATGCTAAATATTGCTTGATTTCATCCAGCGCCTTTTGATGCTGAGGTTCCCACACCAATTCTTCTCCATCCTTTAACTTTAGCAAAGGAGTAAATGCTTCTAATCGGACCGACAGATTTGATATAAACCTCCTCAGGAAATTGATCTTTCCAATCAAACTCTGCAATTGCTTTTTGTTTACTGGAGGCTCAATATCATCAATAGCTTTACGGTTCCGATCATTCACCTCGATTCCTCTCTCATGAACCAGGAAACCGAGAAATTGGCCGGCCGATACGCCAAAAGCGCACTTGAGCGGGTTCATCTTCAATCCATGTTGCCTTGTGCACTCCAGCGTTTCCTTCAAATCGGCCAAATGCTCCTGATAGCCTCTTGACTTGACCACCACATCATCAATATAGATTTCAACTATCCTGCCGATCAACTTATGAAAAATATAATTCATAGCACGTTGATAAGTAGCACCGGCATTCTTTAAACCAAAAGTCATAACAACCCATTCGAATAAACCGAGGGCACCTGGACATTGGAATGCAGTCTTGGGGATATCTTCTTCCGCCATAAGAATCTGATTGTAACCAGCATTACCATCCAAGAAACTCATCATCTTATGGCCAGATGCTGCATCAACAAGCATATCGGCCACCGGCATCGGATATTCATCTTTTGGGGTCGCCTTGTTCAAATTCCTGTAATCAATGCAAACACGCAGTTTTCCATTTTTCTTATAAACAGGAACTATATTTGATACCCACTCAGCATACCAACATGGCCTGATAAACGTAGCTTCAAATAGCTTCATTATTTCGACCTTAATTGGTTCGTACATCTCAGCCTTGAACTTCCTTGCGTACTGCTTGTGCGGCCGATATCCTGGTTTGATGGGCAGCCGATGCTCAACAATATCACGGCTTAAACCTGGCATTTCATAATATTCCCAAGCAAAACAATCAGAATACTCTTTCAAAAGTTTTATTAATTCTTGTTTATACTCGGGATCCAACTTAGCACTGATATACGTCAGCCTTGGTCTATCACCAGATCCTATGTCTATCTCTTCTAACTCGTCGGCCGACGTAAATCTGAACCCTAACTTACCGAATTCACTTCGGTCTTCAAAATCTTCTATACAATCGGCCATTTAAAACAAAGTCTCAGAGCCGACTGCTTGGATCGGCTGTAGTCCTTGATCGGACACCTTGAGGAAGTCGCCATCCCATGCTTTCCCTGACAGGCACTCAATCCCTTCAAATTCCCAAATCGTTGACTCGGCTGTTGCAATGCTAACCGAGTCATCAGCTGGGACAATCTCCACATTGTTGCCCTGCCACTGGATCAAACACTGGTGCATCGTGGATGGGATGCAGCAATTGGCATGAATCCAATCACGCCCGAGGAGCATGCTGTAGGAACCCTGGCCATCAATCACAAAGAAAGTAGTCGGCAATGTCTTGCTGCCGATGGTCAACTCTACATGAATTGCCCCCCGAGGCTCTGAAACGTTACCGCCGAAATCCTTGAGCGTCATATTTGTCTTGATCAGATCATCAATCCCCTTACCCAACTTGCGGAATGTGGAATAGGGCATGAGATTGACAGCAGCTCCCCCATCAACCAGCATCTTGGTCATCGGTTTTCCATCAACGTATCCCTTGATGTACAGAGGCTTCAGGTGCCGATATCCATTCGCATTTGGCTTCTCAAAGATGGCCTTCTCTGAATCAAGAACTAAGCATGCGGCAGCTTCTTCTAATTCATAATCAGTCTCATCATCATCCTGTTCATCAGGAGCAGCAAAATCAAAAGGCAACATCAAAACCATGTTTACCGGGGCCGATGCGCTTGCTTCATCATCATTGACCATCTTGACGCGACAAGTTTTCTTCTCTTTGGCTAACTCTTGCTCCTGAATCTGCTCACGATGGCGCAACCGCTGAACACGTCTCCTTTTGGACCTAGAAATCCCTGATGGGCACCACTGTCCAGGCTTCATTTGAGGTTCTCTAATCCGATCCTGAACTGGAGCCTTCTCTTCCATTTTTTCAGGGCCTCGAGCATCAACCTGGCCTTCATTATTTTTACGGCCATGAGTATCAACCCGGCCTTCATCTCCTTGATGACGATCATCAATCCTGACGCCGATCCGTTCATGAACTGATCGTCGACTTCTCTTAGAAACTCTGTATTCTTCATACTGGAAGCTGCATTCAGGACAATCTGCTTTGGACGGCAATCTGAGCTTCTCGTTCCAGCAGAATACGAAGAAAGGACATCTCCAGTGACCATCATCTTGATCGTACTGCTCATAAGTTTGACGCCTGTCCATATGCCAATCGGACCTATAGCCGTACTGACGACGATTGTCGGACCTGTCATCAAACCGGCGTCGGCCATCGGACCTGCCATTACGTCGGCGCCGATCATCAAACCCTTCATCAAACCGCCTTGCTTGAAATTCGCGCCTTTGACGTCGTCGTTCCTCGCGCTCTTCCCACGCTTGGGCTGCTGCCTGCTGCCTTTTGTACTTGTTAATCAGCATCTGGGAAGTCACGCGTGGCCGATATCCACCAGGAGCATTAGATTCACGCCCAAATGCCTGATGATTCCTTCGCAGCTCTTCAACAGTGACCTGAACTGCAGGATCAATGGCACCAGAACTCTTGGCGTGGTCCGATGTGAGCACCTTGAACTTCCTCTTTTCACCAGCATCAACCATATTAATAGAAAAGAAATCAACAAAGTTATTAGGAAAGGGATGACCGTCGATCTTCATGGCTTTCTTGTTATCTTCGAACTTGATCTTGCCAGATTCGATAGCCAATTGGATCTCCCTCCTGAACACCTTGCATTCATTCGTCTCATGAGAAGTTGAGTTATGCCATTTGCAATACTTGCGCTTCTTTAGCTCCTCGGCCGACGGGATAGAGTGATTTGCAGAAAGTTGGATAAGTTTCTCACTGAGTAGCATGTCAAAAATCTTGTCGGCCTTTGTTATATCAAACCCAAATTTCTCAGGGTTCTGCTTGACCCATGGGCACGATACCGGCTTTTTGGATTTGGTCCATTCAGCTATGTTGATATCAGCCTCTTCTTCAGAATCAGAAAGATAGGACACTGGCTTGGAAAAATTTGTACGCCTCGCCTCCTGGTATCGGATCTCATGGGCTGACACCTTTTGCACCAGCTGTCCCAATGTTTCAAACTACTGAGCAGAAAACCTCTCCTTGATCGGCGCGAGCAAACCCTGGAATGCAAGCTCAGCCAATTGCGTGTCAGATAGCTTCAAACTGTAGCACCGATTCCTGATATCATGGAACCGTTGAACATACTCCTTGATGGACTCATCGTTCCTCTGCCTGATAGCAATCAAATCAGAAATTTTCATTTCATTGAGACCAGAAAAGAAGTACTTATGGAGCTGCTTCTCCATATCGGACCAGCCTGTGACCGATCCTGCTGGCAACGACGTGAACCAAGTAAACGCCGGCCCAGACAGCGACAGAGGGAAGAATCTGAGCCTGAGTCCTTCTTCAGAAGCAGCCTCACCACATTGAGCCAAGAATCGGCTCACATGCTCAATGGTGGTCATATCATCTTGCCCAGAGAATTTGGAAAAATCTGGCACTCTGTAACGCGGAGGAAGTGGCACTGCATCAAAGTAGGATGGGTACGGGTGCCGATACAACCTTGCTTCATCTTTAGGCTTCAAACCGAACTGATTCTGGATCACCTCGGCTATTTTCTGTGACCAATCGGACTGCTGTCCTCCGAGTGGTATCCCACCAGCTTGATGCATATCCGTCATGTAATTATTGTAATCACCGACCATACGCTGATGTGCAGGAATCTCTGTACATAGCCTTGCAGCTGCAGGTTGCTTTTCTTCTTCGTTCAGAGTCCTAGCATATTTCTCACCATGCGGGCCGACAATAGATCCATCGGCCATCAACAGAAAACCGTTGGCCAGCTGAATAGGTGGTGGAGTCGTCGGAGTTTGCGGAGCAACGGTCATGGCACAGTCTTCAGTACCTTTGCCTTTTCCTGACCCTGATGCCCCTGCAGAATCCGGCATAAAGACTGGGCCCTTTAAGCAAATAGTATCATCCACCGCCTTCTTGATGAGATTGTCCAAAGAATTCACCAAAGTGCCTGACTGATTAATCAATGCATGGTGGACAGTTTGATGAATCATCTCTGTCATGTTGACATGGTACTCCCGGGCATCAGTTGTCTTCTTGATCAATTTTGGGTCCGGAAGAGCACCTTTGAGCACAGGGCCTGAACGATTACGCCCAAATTGGCCAAGGCAGAGCTTCTCAAATGCTTCAATCTGGGCCTGAACTGCATCTAACTGGGCTTTAGACAGATCGGCCTTTGTAACTGGAATAGTCGCGTCAGGAACCTTGTTCTTGTCAGCCTTAGCTTTCTCAGCCGCCAACTTCTCAGCCGCCAGCTTCTCAGCCGTCAGTTTGTCAGCAGCGAGCTTAGCAGCAGCTTCTTTTTCAGCATCAGACGACATCTTGGAAATTGTCTTACGTGTCCCACCGGGCGTGCCAAAAATGTGTTGACGCGGAAAATCGGCTGTCGTATCCTCAACGAGCAACACAACAAGGCCAGGGAGATCTGCTTCACTCTGGTGCTGGTCCTGCACTTTGTCCAGGTTCGCGGCGTGCCAGTCAATTTGACCTGTAATTGACAAGGGAATAAACAGTTAAATTACTCTTTGATTGTGCCGGCTCCATTCCAGACGGCAGATGCACGTTGGATTTAGCCGCGACCCAATCAGACTTGTATCGGCCGATGCCAATCGGACCTCAAAATCGGACTTCATAGATGACATCAATCGGACCAATATAATCGGACCTCAATCAAATCATCGAATCGGACCTCAGAATCGGACCAATCAGGATCGGACCTTGATTAATGTAACAGATCAGCCTTTGAATAATAAAGTAGAGCATAAAATATGGCCGATACACTGTTCACCTATCTTAACTGCTCAACTGTTACTTCTAACAGATCTATCAACTTTCTGATCTACTTATACCACTGTTTCGATACGGTTTCACAGACGGATGCAGCGCACATACTCCAGCGATATTGCCTCACGTAATTGCTAACAGATCTAATACAAGATAGTAGTCTTACAGCTAATCTAGATGCAAAATTAACGGATCGGCTATGCCTTTGAACAAGATATTAAATAATCAAAGTAGAGCCGATACGTCGTCCACCTTGCTTAGTTGACAGTATAATTCATCTCATCGGACCATCTAACTAGCCAATCTAACCAGAACTGTTTCGACACAGTTTCACAGACGGATGCAGCGCACATACTCCAGCTATGATCGGACCAGATAGCTAAACGATCAAACTCGACTCACCAACAGAACAACTAAACAAGATGCTCGCACAGGTAATTAATCAGATTGAAGCAAATAAGCAATAAAACGGTAACAAAATCGTTCCAATATTCAAAGTTGTCTTTGAATAATCAAGAGAAATCTAGCTCCGACGCAGGGAATCTAAATCAAACTCGACACTCAAAGAACAACCAGATTAAGCTGTAAAGATGAATCGGACCTAGAACGATGTTGTAAGATAAGTATTGCTCAAATCGGACTAAAACCAATGCTCATAGCTGTAGAAGAATCAGATTAATTCACATGGCGCAGATCTAAATCAATCTAGCAACTCCAAACAGCCGCATAAGCTGCCTTCTAATAATCAAGAGAAATCTAGCTCCGACGCAGGGAATCTAAATCAAACCCGAAAACTAAAAGAACAACTCGATAAACGATTAATCACTGAATAATCAAGAGAAATCTAGCTCCGACGCAGGGAATCTAAACCAATCTTGACAATCCAAAGATAAATCGGTTGAACAGCATAAACGAGAAAGGGCGATGCGCCTCAATTCAAAGCTTATACTAATTCGATAAGTTGACAATCTTACTGGTAAGCCGGAGATCGAGAACTGATGCAGCCCGTTCACCAATGAGTTCGTCGAGATCTACTCTAACCTACTCCTAGGGTTTTGGCGTGAAGCCGGGTTGTATTGATTGTGTGAATAGTCTTTTTACAATAGACGAGGGTTTATATTTATACCCTGGTCATAAAGAGTCCTGATCGGACTTGACTAACTTGTAGATAAAGTAAACTAAATCTAATATAGAATGGGACTCTCAATACCCCTTCAAAAAGGAAATAGCCCCCGCATCTGATACGCTTCCCTTTTAGCCGACGCGCCCTTCTCCCTTTATCCGTCATCAGATCGGACTTCTACTTTATCGGACTCCTCTCCCCGCATCGGCTTCCTTCTCTGTCACATTCGGCTTTGACCAGTCAATGGGCCCACTGCTCAGTTCCAGCGCTGCTATGTCACCATCTGACTCAGCACTCCCGGTGCGAAAATCTGGTGTCAACACTACTCAAGGGTGTGAAGCATATGCCAGGGCTATTAGGAATCTGATTTCGCTCGGACTATTGCATGAAGAAGGATGGTAGGCGATGACTGATAAGAAGACCTTGAGACTCATGCATGAAGAAAAGACAGTCATGGTTGGTGAGAAGTCAAGTGCACACCACTACAAGCTGAACGAAAGCGTTGTTTAAGGTGGAGTCATGGATGGCATTGTAACTATGGCGGTGTTCGTCCAGAGGTCGCCGAGGCGGTGGGAATGGCCTCGTCG
>CM014277.1:60406317-60445921 GCA_004135705.1 Alloteropsis semialata
ATAAATAAAGAGAAAAATTACTCGGACGAAGATCCAAAGTACTCCNGGCGTCGAGTGCTGTTTGTTGACCGCAGACCGCTGCAGTCATGCAGTGCGCCTTCCCGATTCGACGAACCGACCCGACAGCCGGAGGAACGGGTGCTGCCGCTGGGCCCGAGCGCACATTTCCGCCGTCCCGTGCCGGCGCGCCCCACGACCGCGAGGTTCAGTGAACGAAGCACGTCCGTCCCTTTCCATCGAATCTCTCGATCCCACCTCCTGACCCCGGGCCCCCGGGCGGCCGCCCGGACGGCCGGACGGCCGCCACCCGAGGCGGGCACAACACGACGCAGCGCTCCTCGCCGTCCGTTTCCGCCGCGCGACACCTGTTCGCCCGCTGCCTATTTGGTTGCATTTTTTTTAAGAAAAGTTGTATTGGGGAGTGTGTTGCAGTGAGGAACATTTTTCAATGTGTTATTTTCTATTGAATTGCAGAAACTTGTACATAAACAAACAAGACCATAGCTCGGTATCGTACCTCGTGCTCCACTGAAACCGCTGTCCTTGATGCCGTCCTTTTTCTAGCAGAAGCGCATGGGAAGGAAGGACGGGGGCGGCTGACGAACTTGAAATTTGAGCAAAACTAAATCAAAGATTAGAAGGATTAAATATGATCTAATTATAAAATTAAATACACGGATGGACGAAAAATTAGGAGAGGATTCTATTAAGCCTAATTAATTCGTCATTAGAGATTGTTTATTGTAGCACGACGTTGTCTAATCATAGCCAAATTAGGCTAATTATATTCGTCTCACGAAGTTACCCGGATTGTAAAATGGGTTTTATCAGTTACCTACATTTAATACTTCTAATTAGTAACAAACATATTTAAATTTACTGTAGCAAACTTATCTAATCAAACTAAACACTGCCGCCGACGAGGGGCAGCGAGCGCGAGTTGGACGAGGCCTAGTGCCAGACTGCCAGTGGCCGGCCGGCTGGATCAGTGTGGTACCGACGTACGGAGTACTGTGGTGACGGCTGCACGAGGAACACGTTCCGATTGTAAAATGAGCAGGCAATTATATGATGCAGTGACAGGGAGGCAGGAGCTCAGAGTTGGGTTTGGACCCATGCTGCCCGTGACATGCTGGCCCCATGCGGATCTGGTCCTACATGTCAGGGACCGAGACGGTGTCAGTGCGTAACGCCGCGCCGGATATCGGCGGATGAAATATTGGAATTCGTATCCGCGAAAAATGATATATAGATATCCATATCCGCATTTGATTTTAATATGGTAACTTTAAATCGATACATTCTAATTCGAAATAAAACATGGATATGGATGGATATCTGATATTATTCGTATTCATTTAGCATAAGAACTTCTCTAAACCATGCGATAAACATATTATATTAATATACTTTAAAATCAATACAGATATTGATTTAATTTACTCAAAATAATTTATTTAATTATTGTAAAATATATCTATATTATCTTATGTATTTATTATCATTTAGTTTTTATATTTAAAATTTTTTTATAACAAAAAAGTATTTTTAACTAATAATCTTGTGTGCATATGTTGTATTTGATGCATGCTTGTATATTTTATGATGATTTTGTTCTTTTACAATTATAAAATAAGCAAAAAAACTTGCTAAATGCCATCATTTAAGTTAAATAGATATCCGAATATTATCCGAATTCGAATTATTCGTTTACCATCTGAATTCGACAACATTCGAATTCATATTCGAATTCAACTTATTATACGGTAGAAAGTGCTATCCGAATTCGATATCATCTGAATCCGATTGCCATCCCTACCAGGAATGGCGGCTCCCACGGTCCCACCCACTGTGGGCTCACGTGCCGCACCCGCCCTGCCCCACGTGCGCCACCCCCCGTACCCCTTCCGCGTACGGGGGGCCGGGGCACGAAGAGCGGCTCCCTCTCCTGGACTGGGTCCTCGGTGCGCCACCTCGCCGACCTCCCCAACCTTCACCGACATCCCCGCTCAAGCCCACCTGCACCGCGCCCACGGAGGACCACACGATCCCAGACCGGGCCCCGCGTGTCATGTCACTGGCGTGGGCGTCGCATGTCGACGGGTACATGGCACTTGGCCTCCGCGACCGCGCCGCTGCGCGCTGGGGCCCACGGCGCCACCACGTAATACACTCTCGGCGCATAAAAAAGACGACGCAGGAGCAGCAGAAATTGCTTAGCGAGTAATGACCCGTTTCGGGCCGGGGCATCCTCGACTCGCGAGTCTCCTTCCTCCCTCCGCCTCGGCGCGCTCCCCAGACCATGGCGAGGGACGCTGCTGATGCCTTGCGGCGTCGGATCGGACGCGGCGGCCACGAACACTAGCGGCGTGCGGAGGCGCTCGCCGATCCCCCGACGCCCAATCCGCCGACACGGCTCCTCGGATCTTCCCCGCGAGATTCGGGCCTCGTCTCGTGCTGCCTAGGTGAGGCTCTGGCCCTTCTGGGTGCGTGGAGGGGATCTGCCTAGGCTGCGTCTCTTTCGAACCGCCCAGCCCATACCCCCAACAGCGATCCCGTCACCTGTCCAAGTGCCCAGAAGGTAGCGTGCGTGCGCCGCCTCGACACAGCGCGTGCGTGCTGACGCTAATTCCTATATACGGAGCGGCGATGTAGCGACCACCGCCGGTAAAGGACGAGGACGGCGGCCTGCAACAAGAGAAGACCCCTGGCAGCCGGCGTCTAGGTATTGGCCTCCGGCCCTCCCCCGTGTCCTCCCCTTGATGTGTCCTTAGCTTTGGAGATTATTAGTCGATAACGGATTGGGTTTTCGCATTAGAGTATTGAACTAAGGAAGGTTGAGCTATCTGTATGAATAAACCTGATCAAGTTCTTCCAAATTATGAATCATTTGTATCCTTCCAGTTGATTAACGCCATTCGTTATTTTTGGTCTGAACACTGAAAATATTGTACTAAGGTTTGCCTGGTTTAATTGTTATATAATTTATGCACTGAAGTGCCCTAGTAGAAATTGAATTTTTTTTGTTGGCATTCGGTTGCGGAACGTGTACAACCTTATGGCATCACTGGGTGCGTGCATGGATCTGTCTCATTTTATGTCAATTTGGTCTAATGCAATCCTGCTGGTACGGTTGTTGCAGAATGCCCACCATGCCACAATAATCTTTAGAACAATGATTGATCAGAGATGGGTGTTATGTGATTATTGACAAGGTTTGTTGTGGTAGTGATTAGGTTCATGTGGCCTTTAGAAAAATCTGGGTGGGACATTTTAAAATCAGTGATTGTTCCTCGAACTTGTAGGGCAATCAGCTGCCCAGGAGCAGTCGTTAATTCATATGCCCATCAATTTTCATATTCCATTTATTTTTCTGCATGTTCCCCCCATGTATTATTGTTTGAGAAATTACTAGTTTAGCATTTTAAGATGTCGTGCAGACATATGTGTTTGAAATCTACAATGATTTTTCTTGACTGGGGGCTTAGATTAACATTTTGTATAGCCATCTCACAAGGTAAATGTGCTCGATAGTGTTTTTACTGTATCCTCTAAAGGGGAAAGAATGGTGTCAAATTTTAATTTTAAAACAAGCAAATCTCTGTGATCAGATGTCTACTCGTTTCTTGACTAGAATGTATATCCTACTATTTTCAAATTTCTGTAAATGCTTTATGCTCATATCTATGTAAGTTCCTTTTTTCTTCATAATCATTTTCTTTGAGGAGACTGTTCCTGGATAATCTCATGAAATATACTCTTGTTGCTTCGGTAGGTGCAAGGATAGACAAACACGTGTTCAAACAATACATCTGTGGATCAATTGAGGCGTATTTCAGTCGTTCAGTTCCCTGATTAAAGCAGTTGCTTTAAGAAGTTTGACAATTGGTATCTTTTCAAGAATACATTGAAGTGCAAGATGCCAAAAATAAAGAATCTCTCCAATGCGTGTAAAGTATCATTTTCTCCAGATGGACCCATATCTGAAGAGGCACTTGAGAAAGTCCGTGCACTATTAGGTCAGCCAAATTTCTGTATCTTCTGGAATAATCGGTAGTTTTTTCCATTGTGTTTTTAACTCTAAACTTGAAATCAGATACTAAATCATTTATATTTACTCAAATGTTTATTCTGAAATGACATCTTGTTAAATTAAAAGTTAACTCGCATGTGGGTGTGGTGTCATTTTTTGGTGGTAACTGTCTAGTTTCTGGATGGTGCAATCTTGATCTTGTCTTTTGATGTTACTTTGTAAACATGGTTTTCCTCTCCACTTTTCCGGTTAAAGATCAATAGCATTTAGTTGCTGGCAATGGTCTGTTGATTGATTTAGTTCTTTTTTCGTGGCTTCATTATTACTCCATGAACATCTTTGAGATGCTCCAACCCACTGAAAAATAAGTAATAGCAGAACTGGACATCAACTCCAAACAGACATAAATAGGGGAAAATTCTTATATTGATATAGATCTTGCAAAAAAGTGGTGCTGGTGTGACCCTTTAGCTGGGTTAGTTTATCTTTTTCGCTGTAAATAAATAGCAACAGGAGGCTCACCGCAGCAGTCCAATTGCGTTCCCTCCAAATAGAAGCAAGATTTGGTTTATTGATTTCAGGAACGTGGTGTTTTGCCTGCATGTATGATATAAATTTTTGATTGAAAAATTACTGCTATAGACTTTATTAAAATTGTATCTGGAATATCTGCTATAGACTCTATTTAAAATTGTGTCTGAAATTGCTGCTATAGACTTTATTTCAGTTCCAACATAGAGTTCTCATTGGTTCAGCATTGGCAGACCTAAAATTGGTCTCATGTTCTTTTTTGCAGATGAGATACGACCCTTAGATGTTGGCCTAGATAATGAAGCACAAATTGCACGCAATTGGAATAGTTCCACACGTCCATCAAATGGGAGACGAGGGCGTAATGGGGCTAACCAGTTCGCCTCTCCAATCAAATATTTGCACATTCATGAATGTGAAAGTTTCTCAGTAAGATCCTGTATCCATTCATTTTTTTTAATGTACACTATGTGTGGCTTTGAGGATTGTAGATTATTTGGTTCATGTGCGGTGCTCAATCATGAATTCAGTATTTATTGAATGTACATATGATTTTGCAGATGGGTATATTTTGTATGCCACCTTCTTCAGTTATTCCACTTCATAATCATCCTGGAATGACTGTACTTAGCAAGCTTCTTTATGGAAGGCTGCAAGCTGAATCTTATGATTGGATTGACATACCTGATCATCCAATCGATCAATTACAAGGTGAGTTCTGCATTTGAATTAGTTCCTTTCTTCTGCGCATTGTTGTCTATTTTTGGATTCTCGAAGAGAATACACTTAATAGATGTGCAAAGCTAATGGTTTTGACAAAGGAATGAAAATGTATACATTGCAGTTTAAAGGTCATTTGTTTGTCCCTAAAACTAACCTTCTCTTTCTTCACACACATCTCATGTTCATACCTTTAATTGGATGATACTACAATCCAAGGATGTGTGACAAATAAATGCCAAGTGAGACGATTATAAAATTAAAATTGTAGCGCACAAATTTATTGATGCCTGGCATAATACCATGGGAAGCACCAAACTATATGAAACTTGGTTGCGTTGTAAAAGAAGAAATAGGTACCCAAATTTGAGCCAAAGAGGACTCGGTTCTCCTACAGACTCACTTCACTTCACTGGCTACCTATCATTTTAGTAGGCCTAGCCTATCTCATATTTTGCGCTAAAAAAAATAGGGATTAGCACATTTGGAATATTTGTTGCCCCTCTGAACAACCAGTAGATTGATCCCCACTGCAAGGCCACTGTGGTCACCATGGTTCATCTCAAGGAAACTATGATAAATATTTGATTTATTATATGGTGATAATAGACTAAGCTATGCAGAGACGTCAACATAGGGCCTGAAATTCAGATTCAGTTAGGAGGAGGCTGAACCAACGAATCTCTTTATCTCAAGGACACAGTCTGTAGAAATTAGACTGAAATAAATCCTCACCACATCAAAAAGGGTAGCATGGAAAAAAAATACCAAAATCATCTCTCACTGAACTGAAAAAGCACGAGTATCAAAGAGATACGCACACATACACAAACCGCGCACATACCTCCCAATGCACTGCAACAGGAAACAATATTTGTTCATGCTTGTACTGGTGCACACTCTTAGACACATTAATTCGTATGGATGTAGTATTAATTTGCGTAATGTAGTATTAATTTGCGTCATCCTAGCCTGCGTTCAGCTGCTGTTTTTGCAAATTCAATTGGTGTGGGCCATAGAACAACCAATCGGACAACTATTATATCAAGACTATAGAAGCAGCTGGTTCAGTTTAATAATTCCAAATCAGACCACTATCCAGTTTAAGAAGGTGCAGCGAAAATTAAAAGTGGAAGACTTCACTCAGGCATGGTTGCTTAACTAATACTCACCTTGGCAAAAGCAGTGACTAATGAAAATTAGTAAATAAAATCAACTGATGTGGTGTGACTTTGAGCCAGCATGTTTACCTTAGGGAAGCACATTAGCTCAATTTCTCTTCTCCTCCTCTTTTGCTAATTAATCAAATAGTACTCCTCTTTATCGACAGGGATTAAGCTAATTTAGGATTCCCCTCGCATTGCGTCATCCTAGCCTGCGTTCAGCTGCTGTTTTTGCAAATTAAATTGGAGTGGGCCATAGAACAACCAATCGGACAACTATTATATCAAGACTATAGAAGCAGCTGGTTCAGTTTAATAATTCCAAATCAGACCACTATCCAGTTTAAGAAGGTGCAGCGAAAATTAAAAGTGGAAGACTTCACTCAGGCATGGTTGCTTAACTAATACTCACCTTGGCAAAAGCAGTGACTAATGAAAATTAGTAAATAAAATCAACTGATGTGGTGTGACTTTGAGCCAGCATTTTTACCTTAGGGAAGCACATTAGCTCAATTTCTCTTCTCCTCCTCTTTTGCTAATTAATCAAATAGTACTCCTCCTTTATCGACAGGTATTAAGCTAATTTAGGATTCCCCTCGCACTGATGAGCAATCCTGCGTTTTCCGTTCAGTCATCTTTCAAACAAAGTCCAATTTTTAGTCAAATAGAATCCATATTCTACAGCCAAAACATGTGCAGTCAAATAGAATACCTTTTTAGGCCTTTCTCAATCTCAGCGTGAAGCAGCAGGAAAGGAGGGAAACGAGAAATAACAACTATTACCTGAAAGTTACAACAATAGGTCATTAAGAGTCTCTCCTGGAATATTATCTGAATTTAATCTGCATATGAGAACACACAGCTCAATTAGCAGTGTGAAGAATAAAGAGATAGCATCAGATATCATAACCAGAGAAAATAATAATATGACAGTGGGGCCAAAACACTACAGCATCTTGCAACGACTTGTGTGGTTCCAGAGGCTTCTTCTTCTTGCTCATCGGCACCAAACAGAGACTGCAATTAGCAAAGCTTGGAAGAAAGGAACACTGATGCAAAATACAGCAGGAACACTTACAAAACTGAACACGTCGTTGTTGGAACCGAGGATCGACGAACGCTCACAGGAACACGAGACATGGCGACGAACGCCCCGGCCGCCGAACGGCCTGTATGTTGGCTTCTCTTATTCCACTCGGCTCAACTCTACACAGCAGGATTACATGGCCTTATAGGCTCAAGGCGACGCAGCGCCCACGCACTCCACTCCGACGAACTCGGCGCCCACACGCACACTCTCCTAGCGACCCGGCCTCTTCACGTTCAAGAGCAACGAACCCAGCGCAAGAACCGGTCGCACGTCCGTCCGTGATCCAAGTGGTGTTCCTCCCGCTGCTTCCGCCTGCTTCAACGACTCGGCCGTCCATGCTCCAACAAACTCACCAGGGCGTGCACGCACACCCTGTCCTGGTTCTACACGACCTGCACGACGCGCCCCAACGCGAGCTCACACACGCGCACGCCGTCGCACATCACACACACGAGCACGAACTCGTGGACCAGCTACTCTACAGACTCGATCAAACTCTAACAAGCTAACTAACCTGAACGTGAACACACGCACGCACACAACACATGTGCAAGTCACGATTAGTGCTAACAGTCGTGTCCCCGACCTCCCTCGAACATCAGGCTGTAAATGATGCAAAAGACAGCAGGAACACTTCATATGGACAAGCACAATCTGGCGGCAATAAGATAAATGTAACTTTATCAATCATCACCCAAAACTGGCAACAAATACTTTATCAATCGTCACCATGGGCATAGTTCGTGAGGGAGAGCCGCAGTGATGAGCTGCCTCCGCCGCGCTTGTCACATCCCGCTCCTCCGCCTACGGCGAGGACTCTCTTCCTCCTCGATGGCGTGGTCATGATGGAGCTCGGCGCCGTCACGACGCTGGGGCGTGGCGTGGGCGCCACCTGGGACCACCAGGGAGACTGCGGGGAGGACGATCGAGCAGCTCCCGTCCAGGGTCGTCGCCGCCGTGCCGCGCGCATCGGGGAGTAGGTGCTCGGCGGCGGGGCGGCGATCCGGAAGCAGTTCGATCGAGAGTGGAGGGAATCGAGGGAAACAGAACGCGGGTTAGGGTTCGAGTGGAGGAGTAGGGCAAGGCGAAAACAGTTCGACCGGGGATGTAGGAAACGGGAAGAGGGGGAGCGATGCAGGGAGCGGTGCGGCGCCCGGCAACGGCGGCGGTGCCGGAGGAGGAGAGTGGACGGGACGGGGAATAGGAGAGCTGAGGGTTTGGCGAGGAGCCGAGGAACGACGGATGTGCTGTGGTCCCACATGTCGGCGCCAAAAATCATTTGTGTGGTGCGGCCTCACGGACGAAACCGAGGGACGAAAGAGGAAGGACGAAACGATTGTCGCACCAAGAAAAAGGACGAACTTCGTACGTTTTAGGAGTAGAGAGTTGTCATATGAAACCATAGCTCCCTTTGGGTCCAACTGGCGATCTTAGTTGTTAAATATTGAAATGACGATCAGAATGAATCTAATCCCGATCAGAAAATTGCAGGAACTTTAGACAAAGCCACATTTATGTTAATTTACATATATTAAAAATAGTTCGCTTGAACTATCAAACTATTTTCTTCCTACAAGTGTACGAAAAATAATTTAAAATATTTTATAAATTAAATATTCAAAATGGATATGTAAAGGTAGAAAAGAGTATCAGAAATTCAAGGCCAACAATAGTCCCTGAATTTGATACTTTAGCGAAGAACTTGTAAAGTTAAAATCAAAAGACATGTTCTATGGAACATGCCAACAGGCCATCATGTTTAGCGGAGTCCACGGCCAAATGCTATGACAGCTATAGCGCCACCGCGCCGGCAAGCCGTTTAGCGATCAGCAATAAAACTTGCAGAAACATCCTCTACCATGGAGCACACAAGCACCACCAATCCTTATCTACTCCCCTCCAACAGCTGTCGTCAATTCCTTGTCCATCCAGCAGCTCCGGCAACCAATCCTAATCCCTCCAGGCTGCAGTGCGGCGATGGTGGCTACGGCTTGCGGAGGTTAGCCATGCTCGGCCCTCAAAAAGACACGATGGCTCTGAGGTCCTCACACCGGTGGTTGGCCGCGGAGGCGAGCCACTGAGGCCCTCACACCAGCACGATATGGCCATGGAGGTGAGCAGCACTCAGTCCTCACGCCGTGACGGTGGCCCTCATCCTTCCATGCATCTTGTCTGCACTTCCCTGCATCGTGCTTTGGGTGGGGATCGATGGTGCCGGTAGAACTACGCCTAATACAGCGCCCACAAGCATCCCGTATCCGAGTCATCTACAGGCACAGCGGCGTACGAAAAACTTCTTGCACAACGACGTACAAAACACTTCACGCTTTAATATTACTAGCTAATATGCCCGTGCGTGGCAACGGGTAAGACTGGCAAAAAAAGCAAACAAAAAACTAAAGTAACCGATATTCATGATTATTTTTGTATCGTGTGTACTTCAGTTTGTTTCTAGTTTTCAATCCATTTGCCGTATCACAAAACTCAGATAGAGAAACCAATCAAAACAATAAAATTGTCATCGACATTGTAACTCAGGACCCAATGT
Organism: Alloteropsis semialata; assembly: GCA_004135705.1. Classification (NCBI taxonomy): domain Eukaryota; kingdom Viridiplantae; phylum Streptophyta; class Magnoliopsida; order Poales; family Poaceae; genus Alloteropsis; species Alloteropsis semialata. The sequence goes on from CM014277.1 coordinate 60,416,403, forward strand.
GTCCCCACCCAGTGCACAGGACATACATCCATCCACCACGAAGCAATTAAAGAGTCAAGGCGTATACTATTCTTCTAGAGAAATGCATGACAGTTGCAAGAACCATGGATCCTTACGTCCTTTCTGTCAGCTCTCATCTTACACATCTCTCTAACTTCTTTTGTCTTTTATGGTGGAAATCGATTGGTGCTATAAAAGTGGAGGGAAAGAACTATTGATCTTACTCTCTATTCTAGTTCAAAACCTCATTTTTCCCCTCTTCCTGCTCTTCTTTTTGTCTCCCAATTTAAGATCCACTAATAGACCATGATCAGACCCAGAGGAAGCAAAAGAAGGCACTACAGCGAGCATGATGCGTTAAGTGATGCATTTGTGGAGGAGGCAAGCACCATCACCAGCAACTTTGGGTGCCACCGTCCTAGTCTTTAGCTTCGGTGGTGTTGTTCTTCGTGCAGGTTCAGATGTTTCTTGTCACTTCCGCCTGTGGTCGTTGCTTTGCTTGTTTGCTGGCCGTTTGGTTTTGTTGGCCATTTTCAATTTTTTTCTCTGCTTTTAGTCCTTTGTGCGCTTAGGTAGGTCAACTTCTGTTTGGCCTGAATCAAGCAATGTTTGTAAACTGCTTTCCTCTTAATGAAATACGTGCTAAGGCACGGTCGCAAAAAAAAAAACTTTGGGTGCCACCTCGTGCTCCTTCTACTTGGCCCCACATGGTAGTCTTCATCCGTTGAGAGGCATTGTAAGTTTTGGAGCTCCCTATTAAGTTTTGTAGTTGGCGCACCAAAATTAGATGCAAACACATTATTTTGCAAATATGGCCATTACTGTGGGTGAAAGTCACATGGATATACATTAAATATTGTACAGTCCTCAGACATCTCAGCATCCCATGTGTTTGTTCTATTAGAAGCTCAATATGAATGTGTTTTGGGCAACTACGTACCGCACATTCTAGAACTTAATAATAAAGTTGTCATATGAAACCATAGCTCCCTTTGGGTCCAACTGGCGATCTTAGCTGTTAAATATTGATATGACGATCAGAATGAATCTAATCCCGATAAAAAAAATTGCAGGAACTTTAAGCGAAGCCACATTTGTGTTAATTTACATATATTTAAAATAGTTAGCTTGAACTATCAAACTATTTTCTTCCTACAAGTTAGGAAAATTAAATTTAAAATATTTTTTAATTATAAATTAAATATTCAAAATGGATATGTAAAGTAGAAAAGAGTATAAAAAATGCAAGGCCAACATAGTCCCTGAATTTGATACTTTAGCGAAGAACTTGTAAAATTAAAATCAAAAGACATGTTCTATGAAACATGCCAACAGGCCATCATGTTTAGCGGAGTTCACGGCCAAACGCTATGACAACTATAGCGCCACCGCGCCGGCAAGCCGTTTAGCGATCGGCAATTAAGTTTGCAGAAACATCCTCTGCCATGGAGCCCACAAGCAGCACCAATCCTTATCTACTCCCCGCCAACAGCACTCGTCAATTCCTTATCCATCCAGCAGCTCCGGCCACCAATCCTGATCCCTCCAGGTTGCAGCTTCTCTTCACGTGGCGATGATGGCTACGTCTACGGCTTGCGGAGGTTAGCCACGCTCGGCCCTCAAGCTGGCCATGGTGGCCATAGGCCAGCCAAGCTTGTCCCTCCAGGGGGTGTAACACCCTAAATTTCATCACAATAAATCTTAGCAACCCTTGCAGAATTTTCTAGGATTTATTTAAGGCTTTAATAAATTTCTAGGAATTAATTGGAATATATTAGATTTTACGTAATTTAATAATTAATTATTAGTCACAATAAGTTTTTGTTGCATTTATGCTGGTGCATAGTGTTTTGTATTGTTTGCAAGTCAAGGAGAGTTTAAATTTATTTAAATTCGAATTAATTTGCATTTGTTTTCAGCTAGTTTAGCTTTCCTAGTTTAAGTCTAGTTTCCCTCCCTGAACTTTTCCTCAGTCCGGTTTTAACCCCTCGTTTCTTCCCAAAGTCCGGTGAACCACCCCGCCGGCCCGGCCTGTTTCCCGCCGCGGCCCGCAGCGCCGACTTGCCGACGTCGAAGGCGCCCCGCGTCGTTGCCGCTTTCATCGCCCCTCCTCTCTCTCACTGCAGCCGGGCCCCCCATGTCGGGACCTCCTTCCCCACCGAGCTTGGACTCGGCAAGGCCGATCTCGAGCCCAACTCCGAACCTCTTCCCGCGCCTCAACCGAATCCCAACCAACCCCGCGAACCCCGGAGCCGTAGCCCCTATTTAGCTGCGCCGCCGAACCCCGCACCTATCCCCAGGAACCCTAGCGCTCTCGCTTTTGCAGCCCCGCAGCCGCGCCTCCGTGCCGAAAGGTCCACGGACGCCGCCGCCTCGGTTCCGAGCCGCCGTCGTCCGTCCGCCCTCGAGAACACCGTCCGGAGCTTCGACAGAGCATAAGGAAGCTCGTGAGCTAGTTCTTTTTCGTCGTTATCAATTCCTTGTCGACTAATGCCTCGCCGTCGAACTTCCAGAGCCGCCGGTCCGCCTTCGTCGTCGTTTCGCCGTCACCGTCGCGCAACCGTCGTCAAGATCACGCTGATAAGGTTCGCGAGATCCCCAGCTTGCTCTAGGGCCAAGTATTGTAAAGTTTGGTGGTCTGTAGCGCTGTTTTCGCTCAACTCCGGCGAGTTCGCCGCTCGGCGCCGCCGTCCGCCGCCGCAGCCTCTGTGTAGCGCCGCCGGCCGCTGCCCAGATCAATTTCCGCCGTCCGATCAGCAGCCAACGGCCTTAGATCCATGCCAACTCGCCCAGTACCGGTCAGCCTGGCCTTTTCCTTTAAGAGCCCCTCGGATTATTAGAAATCAACCCGCGGTCCTAGGTTAGTTCAAAGTATTTACGAGTTAGTCCTTTTTATTTCTGTTTAGGACCTCGAGCTTTCATACATTGGTGACCGCCGTCCTGCCCTACCTTTTTGCCTAGTAGACCTTAGGATTTTACTCATATTTTTGTTTATGCCCTTAGAAATTCTCTGTTTAGGCCTCAGAAGTTCAGTTCTTCGCAGATATGCCCCTGTTATCATGTTTTAGCCTTGTCTTTCACGTTTTAGCTCCAAATTAAGTGATTCTTTCGCTCACGTGATCCTTAGGACGTGTTCAGTAGATTTATTCTGTTGTTTTGTTCTGTTATCAATGTTTGGTGTATTGTTTCTTATTTTGTTGTATTGCCTTCTTGTATGTGTTCATGTGATGCGTTTAGAAGGAGAGCCGTTTGAGGAGGAGCAGGAGCAGTACTTTGAAGACTCTGAGCAGCAGGAGCCTTTAGCAGAAGGCAAGTATCCTTGATCATGTTTATCCCAAGGATAATCATACTATTATCACATTTACTTTTATGTCATGCATGGTTGTAATATTGATGGGACCTATTTTAGGGATGTGCCTAGTTCTTGTTTACCTTAATTCCTTGCATAACCTGGGTATTTAATTATTGTTGGGTAGCATTGCTTAGTTGCTCTACACATGGGTTATGGAGAACATTAATGTTGAACTTTATGAATATGTGGTATGCTCATTGGACGGTAAACAAGATCATACTTTTGATTGGAACATGGAGTGACCACCCGAGAAAACAGTGCAACCACATAACTAACGGGCTCTGATCATGACTAATTAATTAGAAGAGTTAACTTGTAATAATCTTACCGAAAGGGCAAGAAGGGAAGTATAGACGGGGTATAGCTGGATCTCTTGGGAGTATGCTTTGGTAAGTAACTCGGCAATTAGAAAAGGTTATGCTTTGCTATGGCTTAAAACCTTAGCGGGTTGTTTTATGTTAATAATTCTTTGTAAAGGTCGTGTAATGTTTCTCTGGCCCCTCATCTAAGAAAGTGTTGAAGAGACTCATGACCTCAGGCTATATGAGAATACATTGTGTGTGGGTAAAGTGTACAACCTCTGCAGAGTGTAAAACTGATATATCAGCCGTGCTCACGGTTACGAGCGGCTTGGACCCTCTATTAAACTTGAAGTTGAATTAAATCATGGTTACTTTATAAGCATTTACTTCTATACTTTAATTGGGTTGGTATATACTTGTACTTAGTTAAGCTTGCTAATTAAAACTTGACCAATTAAAATTGCCTAATGCTTATAGCCTTTTGCCATTCTTGATTAAAGCCTTGCATGTCATATTTATTATTACTCCACTTTGCTGAGTACCAACCATAAGTGTACTCAAACTTGTTTATCTGCGGCTCAGAGGGTGACACTTGTGGAGATTACATCGAGGAGGTTGACGAGTTCTAGGTGTGCGTTCCACCAGTCGACTGCCTGTGGATGGAGTTTATTCAGTCATTAGTTGAGACGTTTATTTTATTTGTTAAGGATTATACTATTGGTTTGTAATAATGTTACTTAACTCTATTTTGGTATGATATACATTGGTTTGTTACTGCTAATGATGTCATCATGTGTGTGTGAACGGATCCTGGCGCATATGTGATTTACTTGGTTTTACTCTTCAAAACCGGGTGTGACAGGGGGCTGCGGGGGCAAGCCATGCTCGGCCCTCACGCCGGCGACGGTGGTGGCAACGGCGAGCGGGCTCGTCTGATCAGCCCTCAAAAAGACACGATGGCTCTGAGGTCCTCACACCGGCGGTTGGCCGCGAGGCGAGCCACTGAGGCCCTCACACCAGCACGATATGACCATGGAGGCGAGCAGCACTCAGTCCTCACGCCGAGACGGTGGCCTCATCCTTCCATGCATCTTGTCTGCACTTCCTGCATCGTGCTTTGGGTGGGGATCGATGGTGCCGGTAGAACTACGCCTAATAATACAGCGCCACAAGCATCCCGTATCCGAGTCATCTACAGGCACAACGGCGTACGAAAAACTTCTTGCACAACGACGTACGAAACACTTCACGCTTTAATATTAGGTAGAGATAGAGATAGAGATTTCCTACTGCATCGCTTGCAACAAAATCATTGGTCCATCTCGGTGATGCCACGCATGCATGCTCTCCTGGCCGCGCACACGGCGCAGATTTTTGCCGTAGCCTCACAGAAACCACACCATGCATGCTTCCCGTGTCCACAATGAATACGTGAAGAAAAAAAAATCCAATATGGACTCCCGTAACAGGCACGAAACATGCACATGCATGTGGCCTCACGTATGCACATGCAAGTTTTTCAGCCACCAGCGACACGTCCATGACCTGGATCCAAATACTCGGCGCACGTGCCCTTCGTTCGAGTCTGGGCTGCGCCGCACATATGTGCCCTAGCCTTTGCTCCTGGCCGCCGCCCACGACGTCGCAACAACGTAATCTGAAACACGCGCCACCTCCATCAACATGTTGAGAGCCGCCGCCATTGTCTGCGACGTCTTTCGGCCGCACCGTCGAACTTTGGCCATCGCGTCTGACCGGCAACTACTGAACAACAGCCAAACACCACAATCAGCCTCGATCTTTATGTCTGGACGTATCGCGCTGATGTCTTTCTCATCGGACGGTTCGAGCCTCCCGCTCGAAGTGTCCAACTCCACCGATCAAATCTTTGACCGCCACCATGCTCCACCTCGTGCCATGTCCCTCCGTGGACATTGTGTGACTCCGGCGTCGTGTGGAACATACCCGTTGCACCTCCATGTGGATCTTCTTTGTGAAACTAGCTCTGGTACAACTTGTTAGAATATAAGCGCCGAAGCAATAAACCCAAGAATGCATAACCAAATCACAGGATCACACAAGCGAGAGCGGCACCGAGGCACAGTGTTTTTTAACGAGGTTTGGCCATATGCCTACATCCTCGAGGCATGACTAGCTACGGACGCTCCTCCCCATTGAACAACAGCTACACCGGCATCCGGACACCACCGTGGCCATGCCAACAGCTCCTCATTTTTCCTCTCGAGCGGCAGTGCACCGCGGGGAGAGGTACCCGCCGTCAGGGCCTCTCTGGTATGGCCCACTGAGCAGAGACAAGGGTGAAAGAGAGCGCAGAGGCTGTGCGACGCAAAAAAAAATCTCCGTGCTTTTCCTTTCCCCCGTGACTTCTCCCTCCCCAGATCCATTCGACTCCATCGCTATCCTCGCAAAATCGCCAGCCCTTGCTTCTCGCCGCCGCCACCAGGTCCCTCCTCCATGTCAGATCTCACAAGGCTGTCCCCTCCTCCTTCGATTGCGGCTCACCGGCGGCGGCCCTCCTCCTCCTTCGATAGCGGCTCGCCGGCGCGGCCCCCCTCCTTCGACTGAGGCTCGCCGCCGGTGCCCCCCTTCTCGTTCGACTGAGGCTTGCTGCCGGCGCCCCCCACCTCCGCCTCGTGCTCGGCACTGGCGCCCATCGCCCTCTGCCTCGCGCTCGCCTCCGTGCCCCCTCCTCCACCTCGCCTCTGCCGTTGCCCTCCTCTTCCTCCGCCATACGTCTGCCGGTGTCCCCCTCTTCCTTTCGCTCAACCATGGCTAGATCTTGAGGTATGATGATTTGTGTATCTGTGTTATTCCGAATATGCGATGATTTGTGGATCTGTGATGATTTTGAATAATTATTGTGTTGAATCGGTGCTGGATCTATTCTTAATGAGAGGATGTGGAATTTGGATGGTACTGGGCTCGATGGATTTTATGTTCTTTTTTTTGGCATGTAAGCATCATTATTGAATACTAGGCAACATCATTGTTTGATTAGTACAATTATTGACTATTAATGTAGTAAAATTATTGCAAATGTACATCTTTATTTTTATAGCTGTGCTGTAAGTGCTCCCATGTTTTACACTCTGCTGGGTGCATACTGCATACAGGAGAAGGAAAAGAGGATGCAAGCGTCTAAAATTGAAACTGAGACCTAGAGGGAGAATGGGTGAGCAAGAGAGGACCTCATGTAGCCAGCTAGCTTATTGCGAAAAAGATGGTAAGTTTCTCAAATATCTTCCTGCAGTACCTTACGGCTAAATCCAAGTGCATGATTTAGTTACCATAGTTGTAATCAGGTAAAGAGTTAACATCTTGCAATGCTTACCTAAAAAAAACATCTGGCAATGTTGTCAATCTTTGGTAGTAGTTCAATTCTGGAACTTGATGGGGGAAACGGTGACTACTAGTTTCATCATACTAGGATGTGCACAAAGGCATTAAATCTATCTAATCTGAGATGTTGCAACTACATTTTCTATATTTCAGTGCTCATCTTTGTATGCAGTTCTTTATTTAATCATTGGACAGTTATACTTCAGGTACTGTTCTATTTGGGGTTGTATCCAATTTGTAATTGAAGGTCCAAAAATATGCATGCACCATGTTCATGTCAGTACTTTTTACCTGCAGCTCATTTGTCAAAAGGCACATCTGTCTTACTGACCTGAAACTAGTAGCTATAAGCTGTGCGACATGCAGTAGAGACTTAGAGCAATCATGGATGCAAGAATCGTACGAAATATTATGTTGCCCTGCCAGTAGGGACTCAGCTATTCTGTTGTTACTGCCCAAATGGATGGCAACAATAATTTGAACTGTCATTTTACTCTGCAAGTCTGCATGATATTGTCATGATGATCTCTCATGTATGGTTCTTTTTATCTTGTTTTGGGTGCAGGGAAGGACAAGAGATGGATCTTCTCATGCTTCAACAAACTTGAACTGTTGCACAAGCAAAAGGCCAGTTAGGATTTAGGAAGCAGTTGTTCTTTAAACTTTTTCTTAATTTATTGAGCTTCAATTTGTTGCATTAGTTGGATGTACTAGTATTGCAACTTAGTTTATGTACTGAACTTACTATGCAAGACACCTACAGTGTAGCTTAAGATTGATCAGTTGTGTGAATAATTTGATGATATATATCTCATGATTGTTTTATGGAACATTTATCCTATGTATAATGAAGTTAAATAAACTGTAATTGGAGATGCAAATTAGTGTGGAAGGGTTTTTGAGCTTCCCTGACGGTTTGTGGGCGACAGGGAAGAAACTTTCTATGTCGGTGAGCTAGGACTGACGTGACAGGTCATCACTGACGGTTGGAACCGTCAGGGATCAGTCCGTGTCGGTTTTCCGTCAGGGAAGAGTGACTTTTCCTGACAGTCAGTCCCTGACGGGGCATCCCTGACGGTAATGGAAAGTCATCCCTGTCGGGTTTTAATACTTTTCCTGACGGAAATGCCCGTCACGGATCCACTGCCCAATAGCTGCCACACTAGATGCCCAAGACAAGCTGCTGCTGGTGCAGCCAGTTTTGTCAACAAGTTTTTTCTTTCTTAAAGACCTGAATTTCTTACCTCGTAAATAAAAGACAAATCCTTGTCACTGTTAATGTAAAATCTGTGCCCATATTGTTTATATTTGGTGATATAAGACCATTTACACGTACAAGGTATAATTTAATTTGCAACCTTCAAGCTCTCTTGGAGATATCAACGTGTGCCCAGCTTCTTCGTCTACCTCTACTAATTGTGTCAGCATGGATATTACAAACGGCGTCGTGTGATTCACCGTGGTACTTTTTCTTTCATCATGTGCTAATCACCGAGGCTACGCGAGGAAGAACTATTCTTGATCCAAAATGCAATGGACGGCCAACTCCCCCTGAAGTTAAGGGTGTCTCTATAATTAGAGTTTTACATACACTACTTATGAACGGCTGAAAGCGATGATCCATGATCAATATACAAAGATGGGTAGTGTGTTCACAATAAGTTTTATTGGACACAAGGTAACATTTTTGATTGGGTCAGAGGTCTCAGCACATTTTTACCAAGGTTTGGATTCAGAGATTAGCCACGATAACATTGAGTTCATTGTGGCCATGTTTGGCAAAGAAGTTGTCTATGGTGTGGATGCATCCACCCGAAATGAACTGAAACGCTTCTACTATAATGCACCGAAATCATCGATGTTGAGGAACCATGCTGCTCCTATGCTTCAAAAAGTGGAGGTAAGTAATATTCAAGCATGTCCCAACTTTGATGCGTTAATCAAACAAGATTTTCCAAACAAGATTTTCTAAGCCGCAGGGAAGAGAACCTAGACTAATCGTAGCAGCAAAAAAATGCAATGAAGATTTGAGGTGTGAGCATAGGTGTTAAGGAACAGACTTGCACGGGTATAAATCTTAACACGAAGCTATAGATGGTGTGCGTCTTCCATTCTTGACTACAAATTTGTATTCAAAAATAAAAATTCCCCGCCAATGCAACATGGGCACAACAAATCGACCATGCATCACAAAATAGTGTCCTTATATGTCTCACCCTTCCATGATCCTCCATTTCATGAGACAACACGACATTATATCATTAGGTACATTACGCGACTAGTACATGACATCTATCACTCCACACAATGACATATTACGAGCGCTCATACACACTATATATGTGTAAAAGTACGTACAGGTTACTTTTGCCAACTAAGTTCTTGGCAGCCTCCGTCTTTTGTAACTCACCATCACTTTTCCTGAAGCATCTGGAATTAGCTTCTGCCAGTTCGTTTCAGGAAATGGAGACACCAATTCAAGCTCAAAGTTCCTCAGCAAGCAGCTCCATATTGCCTTAATTTGCATGTAGGCAAAAGCCTCCCCAGGACAGGAATGTCTTCCACCACCAAATGAAGCAAAAGAAAACTTGCCGCCAACCTTGTCTTCCTCTCTACCAGGTCTAAACCTGTCTGGGTCAAACACATCAGGGTCCTTGAAAATGCTAGGGATGTAGTTGTTGTATAGCACAGGGCTTGCTATGGTATGCCCTCTTGGGATCTCATACTCGATGCCATCTTTAGTCCGTACGGTGAAACTTTTCTGTACCTGGCGAAGATTTACTAGTGCAGCAGGGTGCATCCGTAGAGCCTCCTTGATGCAACAGTGCAGGATGTCCATATCTTGCAAAATATTATAGTCGACGTTGTCCCCATGCCTTCTGATGATATGCTCCTGCTCCTCCGTGGCTGCCTCAAACCACCTTTCATGGCTCAGGAGGCATGCTCCGGTCCACGTACTGGTGCTGGTGCTAGTGTGCTTCCCAGCAAAGATCAAGAGTATGATCATTCCCGTCACTTCTGCTTCAGTTGTGGGGCGGCCGTCACTATACTGTGAATCTACCAAGCTCTGCAATACATCCTCCTCAACTCTCTTGGAACTCCTGCGCGACCTCACAATCTCAGCGAACAATTCATGGAGCTTGGTATGTGCCCTGTTGCGCCGATAGGTTGCCAGAGTTGGGGCATAAGGAAATAGCATACTGGTCAATCTCGTGCTGCTATCAAAAAGTTCATCAAACAGCGTTACGACCTCGCCAAACATCATCTCCCGGACCTCCTTCCCGAGTAGGCATCGGCCCGTGATTAGCATGAGTACCTGACTGAGCTCTTGCTTCAGATCAACCGTGCCCTGAGCTCCCCATTTTGCAAAGTAGTCCTGTAGAAATTCATGATCGATCATAGTTTTTAAAGAATTTTGACTATACATATGGACTTCCTAAATTTGACACTTCACTCAATGAAATAATTAATTTCCTGATCACTTGTAGTACAAATTCTTTTACTCTCTTTTAGAGTATTCACATATTTTCTGCACTTCAGCATAAACAAATTGGCCAACCTGCTCGAGTATTCCTCAGAGTATGTTATCATGTTGTGCCACTAATAAAACTTTTTTTGGTTTATGTGTTAATACCTGGCTCATTTTGTTATTTATTGATTCGTTGTTTCTAGGGACCTGAGTGGCAAATTTTGTTGAGTAGAGGCAAATAACTAATTACATTGAATCGAACGGCATACACTATACAAGTCCATTTTTGGAAGAGTAACAAGTATTTAACTAAATAATAAAAAGGTCATATTATCCATACCAATTATATACCATTTAAGTATTACTTTCACACACAATGTCAAACAATGAGATCATATATACCTCAAACATATACACCATAAAAAGTTCCCAAACAAATGAAATAGACCGAGCCATTTTAGTTTTACATCAATTTGTGCTTATTCATTAGGATGGCCACCACGTTAGTAACGACGTGGTCTAATGTTACCTAGCTATAAAACAACTCTGTCAACTCTTTAGTCTCCTTTAAGTATTTAATTACCATTGGTAACAATTTAGGCAATTCAAGTCTCAAATTCCAAGAGAAACAATATTTAATTTAGTTGATGATTTGTTACTGACCTCCACTTCAAGAAGCATTACACCAACATTTGACTTCAACTTCGATGGTCTAAATGCCTCGAATTGGAAGCGGGACTGCTCTCTTCGGGTGGTGACATCTGCACTTCGATGGTCTAAATGCCTCGAATTGGAAGCGGGACTGCTCTCTTCGGGTGGTGACATCTGCACCATAGGCAACCTCTTTGCCAAACATGGGCACAGTAAACTCAAGAATCCTACCATGATTAATCTCTGAATCTGGCCCTTGATAAAAATGACCTGATACCTCTGGGCCGATCAAAAAGGTTACCTTCGGTCCAAAAAAACTTATTGTGAACACACTCCCAAGCTTTTCATACTGGTCTTGGATCATTGCTCGGAAACCCCTTGTAAAAATGGTATACAAAACTCCAATTATAGAGACACCTTTCACCACTGGGGGAGGTGTCTTAGTGACTACTGAATCATGCTTTGCTCTGTCTCTCACAACTCTGGTGATTGCCACAATAACAAAACCAGTAGCTATAGCAACCCACATAGCAGTAGCACCATTTGTCATAAACATGCTGATCTAACAAGCAGTGATAGCCCAAGCAGCTTGGCGAAAGGAATAGTACTGGAAATACATGAATACAAATTGGTCAAAATTAGGTCCATATACCAAGAGATACAAAGTCAATTATATATATACACATATATCATTAAAACTGTTCCATTTTACTTTATTATACTATATTGAAGGATTGACTGGGTTCAACATCGAGTTTGATTGATCCCTTATGCATGCCCCTGAAGCTCTCCATGGTCCCAACAACCCCAATTTCTTGTTCATCGAAGGTGCTAAACTCTATCGATGCCACAGTGCTTACCTGCCACAAGGCCACCAACAAGGCAACTGGTCGTGTCTCTGCTGTCTGTGCAGAGTACATATGCACGAGCTTGTTGGGAGAAGCAAGGAACAAAAAATTTGTAGAACCCAACAAAGATGGCAAGGTTGTGGCGCATGGTGAGACTCCAGGACTAGCACATGGCGGCCCTTGGGCAGTACCAGAAGTTTTGGTCATGGATATACTGTATATCTTTCTCTGTACCCTCTCCAGACAGATGACAGAAAAATCTAGCAGATGGTAAAGGATTCCCAAAGGCAGAATCTTCCGTGGTATAAATCAAAACAAGAAGGTTTCAATGGTATGCATTTTTTGAAAACTGAAGTCGCTCTATGATATGGGGAGATGAAGTTGAGCATTCAATCCTAGTAAAACCGAAGTCGCTCTATGATATGGGGAGAAGGAATTTTCAAATTCGAACAGATGTAGTGGAACCTTGTTACACAAACTATGATAAGGCAAACTTAAGAAAAGTAGGATGATGATGGATTCAATCCAGGTAGAGGTTTTTCTTTTCACCTTTTAATTAATTTACTTTGCTATATAGCTAAACCAAATCAGATAATCAAATCCTTCGCACAGAAGAACAGAAATTCATACCTTCAGATGCAACAAGAAGCTTTCCTCTCAGGTATGGGCTATGGCAGAATAAAGTTTAGTCATCCATGAGGATACGAAAACCCAGATGTCTTTCGTCGACTCCCTTGAACTGAACTTATTACGCAGACCATTAGCATCTCGATCGGGTCATATATACTATTAGTATTAGGGGGTCGCTGAAGAAAGGACAGCTGTGGGCCCAATTAAGAAACAGCTTGAGCTCAACGCAGCCACTAAAAAATAGGAAAACGTATTTCATACGCAAGAAGTTAAGAACAGTCAAAAGTTTCAAACAGTGTATTCGCATGTTGATGTTGACCTTCCAACTCTGAATGAATTATTGCCACTTTATTAATTTCTACTTCTAATCCTGAAAACCTACGGAAACAAGGATGTAGCAGGTGCATGAGCCCTTTTAGGCCTTGTTTAGTTCTCACAACAAACTTCACTATTCATTCAACTTCACTATTCATAAAAGGGAATCTTACATGCATGAAGTATTAAACGTGAGTTAATGACAAAACCCATTCCATAACCCTCCTAACTTTGCGAGACGAATCTAATGAGCCTAATTTGGCCATGATTAGACAACGTCGTGCTACAGTAAACAATCTCTAATGACGGATTAATTAGGCTTAATTGATTCGTCTCGCGATTTTCCGTCCATCTATGCAATTAGTTTTATAATTAGATCATGTTTAGTCCTCCTAACTTTAGGTTTATAATTGCTACAGCAAAGTTGCAACCAAAGTTGCGCGAACTAAACAAGGCCTTAGATCCATTAGGCCATCCCTAACCCTCTATATCAGCCAGTTTTTATGGCATTAAATAGCCTGCCAACTAAGAAAAAAAATACTGAGGTGGCAAGAGAATTAACGAGGGAGAGAGCGAGGAAACCGTTTCTTAGGAGCGCCGTGGCTTCGCTCCTGTGGTGCTGCCCATCACACGCCCTCGCCGTGTCCTTCCTGTTGCCTCACCGCAGCCCCACCTCCCGAGCTTGCGCGCCACGACGGCCACCGGTCAGTGCCCTCGCCGTGTCCTCAAATCCCTGGCATCTGCTCTGATGGCCAGCCCAGCCCTGTCACCGTGCCACGGCGGCCGAGCCCTCAACATGCGTGGCTGCTGGAGGCTTCGCCGGCCGGCGTCGATCCACGGAGGAGACGAGGACAGAGATGAGAGAGAAAGAAAAGAAGCGAGGGAGAAAATTATTACGGGCCCACGGGAAGAAACGATGGTTGGACAGTTCTAGTTTCTAGACAAATATCTCGCTGCTGACGTGGAAGCACAGAAACTAGCCATAGACACTATGGGTTGGGATGCCCTTGTCACTACTAAAAAAACATTTGTAAGAGCCAGGGTTTTTTTTAGGGGCGGACTAAAAGGCGACGCGCCCCTACAAATGCGTAGCTAAGAGCCGCCCCTAGAAATGCATTTCTAGGGGCGGGTCATGGCATGAGCCGCCCCTACAAATGCTGCCATTTCTAGGGACGGGTCATGCCATGACCCGCCCCTACAAATGCATTTCTAGGGGCGGGTGATGGCATGAGCCGCCCCTAGAAATGCATGTTTGTAATTTTTCAATTGAAATTTGAGATTTTTCAAAAGACCTCGGATGGAGAAACAGTCAAAATAAAAGTTGTAGATCACAATGAGTTATGAAATTTTGTAGTTGACAACTTTTTCATTTGAAATCATCTTGTCAATGAAAACTAAATTTTAATGTTCTCAAATTTGAAATTCAAATTCTGTAAACGACCTCGGATGGAGAAACTACCAAAATGAAACTTGTAGATTTCAAAAAGTTATGAAACTTTGTAGTTGACAACTTTTTAATTTGAAATCATTTAGGGCCTCAAACAAGCAATTTATACTCGGTTTAGTATAATATGGTAGGAACCAAAACAACATCTAGTCACAGGTGAGAGTGTGGTGCAGTGGTAGAGGAGGCTACGCGCGAGGGAGAGGTCGTGAGTTCGAATCCCACCAGCCACGGAGCGTGCGAATTTTACGCGCGACTTGCGACTTGGGACGGTTGGGAGGCTTCCCACATTAAAATAAATTGTTTTTGCTATTTTTCCGATTTATTTCTGGTCAGCAAAATGAACTTCAGGGACGGACCATGCCATGACCCGCCCCTGGAAACACGTTTGTTGGGGCGGGCTATTAATCCGCCCCTGCAAATGGCCATTTTTAGCAGCCAAAAGCAGGGGCGGATTTCGGTGCCGCCCCTACAAACGTGTTTTTACCCGCCCCTACAAATGTTTTTTGTAGTAGTGTATGGCATCATCGTTTTTCTTTTAGGGGTATTTAGAGCCATACGAAAATCATAAAGTTTATGTATTGGAATCGTGCCATTTCATTTCTTCTCTCTATGTACACGGCCTAATGCATAAACTTTATGTATAATGGGTGCATTTAAACACACCCTTAATCGTTTGATAATCTGTAGTTTTAGTGTACGAGTTAAACCAAAAGTGTTTTCTTCTGATTTTCATTGTCAACTAACCAAACAAGTAAATATCGCTAGTCAAAACTCCAGCAAAAAGTCAACCATATCGCATACTTGAAGACGGAGTTGATCCCTAGTGGCGTCCATCGTATGTTGTCAGTGTTGACGATCAAAATTGGCACGGTTCATAAGAGGCAAGGTTAAGGTCAGAAGAGCCAATTCTGTGCTAACTCTTATTATTTTGCAAGATTGGTATATGTATGTGTTGTGCAGGACATGGTGATCATTTTTTGATATTCTGGACATGGTTTCATCAAAGACACCAAGAAGCCTTCAAAACAGCATCAAGATGAGGTCAAATCATGAGTTTAAGTACACCAAGACGAAGCCTTCGCCGAGACGATCGAAACGGACATATGGATTGCCTAATTTGGAGTCCGGACGGGAGAATTGCGGCCGTTGCAAGATCTTCTGTCTGAGAAAAACGGTGATACCGGTTTTGTAAACCGGTGGTACCGGTTTTAGCTGCTCAGGACCGAGGGAAATCCGGTTAAACCGGATTTAGAGACCGGTGGGACCGGTTTTTAGCAGATAAGTCCGAATTAGAGTTGTAATTCGATCCTAGGTCGGTTTTTGACATGTTTTTGACCCCTCACGGGTACAGGCCTCCCCACCCTACATATATGAAGGGTTAAGGCCGATTGAGACACATCCAATCGAACCCAAACACTATGCATTTATCTTTTTACTCCTAAACCCTAATTCTCTTCCAACTTCTCCATGCTGCTCGTCTACTGATCTCCACGACCATAGATGACGTCCTAAGGCTTGCTGGTCAACCTAAGGCACGTCCGGCGACGTTCACGCCCTGACGGGGTCCCTCCCGGGCGAGAGCTTCGACGGCCTTTGCTAGTTTGCTCGTAAACTAGTCGTTCTTCGCTACGTAAGTGCGTTGGTTATCCCTTTGCTGGTTTGCTCGTAAACCTCGCCGTTCTTCACCACGTAAGCGTGATAGTTATCCTCTCGAACGACTGATTCTGGCGAAACCCTAGAAATCCGGTATTACCGGTTTGCCAAACTGGTATTACCGGTTTGTGCTGCCTCGCTGCTGTTTGGTCTGTTCGCGACCCGCACGCTCTAGTGCACTCGGTGTGTTGACCGTAAAAGGCGTCAACACATTTTTGGCGACTCCGCTGGGGAAGAATATTCTGGTTATTGAAACAACCGAATTTTTCTGACCTAGCCATATACCTAATTGATTTACTATCTTGATTCACCACTATAGTTGGATCTGGTCTTTTTGGACCGATTGCATCTATACTTGTGACTTTGCATCAGGCTGATCAAGCCGGTTGCATTGTGTTTTGCTTACTCTTGCATATTGAAGATTAAAAGAGGAGCAAATTAGTGGTCATTGATTGCTTGGATTATCAAATTTATATATCCCAAGATCAGAAGCATCAAGACCCATTATGGCGGGCTATCAATACACTTCAAATCAGTTCATCTACAATGAGCCCAAGGTACAATTTGCAAATACATTACCTATGTCTAATAATTATTTTGCAAGTACCACAAATCCTCATGTTGATGTTGCTAGATATGATACTAGTAGGCATATTGCATCGGCTAGTAATTATTCAGATGGTTATGCAAATTATAATTCTGAATGTTATATGCAAAAGCCATTGCCAAATAATATGTGTGCTTTAAATTTTGATGCCACTAGCAACATACAACATTATTCTCACACATCGGCTGTACAACAAGTTCAAGAGCCGGTAAACAATTATCAAGGCCAAACTAACATGGTGAGTTTGGCCAATTTTTATGAAACACCACATGCTACTAATTCTAATAATATTCAGCAAGGTGTTTCCTCTTTTTATTCATCGGCTGCAAATTCACAATATGTGGTTTCACCACAAAACATGCCGGTGAATGAGAAAGTTGGCCATGCTAATTCTAGTTATCCGGCCAGCTATTCTCAACCATCATATGCTGCACAACATATTAATAGAGTGGAGGTTACATCTATGAATTCAGCATCATTTGTAAATGCTAAAAATCATAATTCGGCTCCAAATATTCCTAGCAACTATAGCCGAATTAATGGAAATTCAGCTAGCACACATACACCTCTACATGTTAATTCAGCATATATTTTGTCTCAAAAATCATATGCTACCAATCTTTATGACATCCAGCAAGGTAGAGATGAATCGGTCTCTGAGTATATAAGACGATTCAAAGAAAGTAAGAACCGTTGTTTTAATTTGCCAATTTCTGACATAAATCTTGCTGGTATATGTCTAAAAGGCTTAAAGTCATCTATCAGAGATAGAATAGATGGTTCTTATATTTTTTCGGTTGCATCAGTACATGTAAGAGCTTTAGCTGTAGAGCTTCGAATGATGAAAGAAAATAGCAACGATTCAGATTTGAGCAATAGTTCGGTTATTACAACAACTGAACGATCTGGATCTCTTCAAACAAAAAAAAACAAGCTTGGCTGTACAAAATCAAGTGAATCACAAGAAAACAGCTATGCTTGGTTTTTCAAATGGAGTTGTGCATTTATATGGAGATCATGGTGTTAAGCAAAAATTTATGCTGAACAATGTTTGGTCAGTGAAGAACATCGAAAAAATGAAGATCACAACTCTAGGAGCAAGAAGAAGGCGTCGTCGTGCCAGAATCCGGTGGTTTCCAGCAGCCCTGGAAAAACCGGTATTACCGGTTTACCAAACCGGTATAACCGGTTTCTGCAGAATGCTGATGCAAGTTGCCGTCAAGAGAAGAAACACGACATCATTCATATCAAAGTTCCACGCCTCTCCAACATATTTGATAAGGTATGCTTTACAAGTAATTTACCTAATTCCCAATCAGATCATATGTTTTCAATTAATTCATCTACTGGTGACAATTCTATGAATAATCCTAAAAGATCGATTGAGGAGGGTGATTTATTTGTTAGCAACAAAATGAATTCAGATATTGTCAGCAAGTGCATTGTAAAAATTAGAAAGGCTGATAATAGTAATGTTTTGGCATTTAAATTTTCTACATCATCATTGCCAAAGTTTTTGTCTTCATGGTTTGCTTGTGGTCATTCTGGATTTAAAAGCAAGAAACCAAAGTTCATAAACATTGTGAAACCCGGTGATAATATAGTGATCAATTCCAAATCATCGGGTAAGGGAAGCACAAGTAAAGGTGTAGCTGAATGGATCGATGATAAATTTGAACCGTTCGTTTGCTTAGCCTTGAAACCTTCTCCACAAAAGAATCAGCTAAATAAGACAAAGTACACTTTTGATTTGACTTTGTGTGATGACTTATTTGATATCTTGCTTGAGCATAATTTTATTAAGTTATTTGATCACAAAGTCATGCCATCACTTCTGAAACTAAAAGAGCAAGAATATTGTAAGTGGCATAATTCATTTGATCATAGCACTAGCCATTGTAATATTTTTCGCCAAATCATTCAATCGGCCATTAATGCAGGACGATTGAGATTTGCTGAAATTTCAGAGGATGACCAGTTGACTCCAATTGGTTTTGATGGCAAGGGATCATCAGATCGGTTAACATCAGCCGGTTCATGCAAAGATCCAAGAGAAATTGATAAAAAAGGAAAATTCAATACCCTCAAGTGATAACGAGGACATCGTTCATGATTTGCATATTCCAAAGAACGATGAGCCCATGAAAATTCCAGAAGGCACTGGGGGCATGCGAATTCTTCCGAATCGAAGCGAGAGCCAGTTACTCCTGCTGTGCTGGAAAAAGAGGTTAAACCGGTTTGGCAAAGAGGTTTAACCGGTTTTCCAAAAGCGGTAAAACCGATTCGTAAAACCGGTGATACCGGTTTTGGTCTGAAGTGTCCCAAAATGCCAAGACCTGATCTTTTTAAGGGACGTGGAGCAAAAGACCATAATGAGCACAAGAGCAGAAAGCCGAAGCTCACATTCAATGAACTTTTGGCCAAATATCAGAAAGAAAATAAAGCCAAGCGTGCTCATCGGTCAAATGATGTCAAATCATCTAGAGTGTCTCTAAAACACAAATCCAAAAATTGGAATCGGCCAAGAGAAGACTTTCATGCAGCAGGGTCATATCCTCCTTTTGGGTCGCCGATGACAATCCCATATTGTTCATATTTTGCTGGTTTGCATCCTTATTCATCATGGGGGTGGCATGATTCATGGACACGTGTTCCTTCATATTCTAGTCCGTATCATGCAGAATATTCAGCTCCAAGAGAACCATCATGTGCAAGACAACCGTGTGTTGAGAATGACCGTTTTGAGCAAAAGGATCGGTCTAGAGTTCAAAACAAGAAAAGGGTTGTCAAGTAGATTTATCGGGTGAAAAAGGATGGTCGCAAAGATAAAAGTTCAGATCTGAATATAGCTGATGAAAAGCCGATTGAAGTGTTGAAAAATTCGGCTATTGGTGGCAAAGAAAAGCAAGAATCAGCTATTGATCCTCCAAGTGCTAAATCTGAACAAAAAGAGTTGAAGAAGCCAAAAATCAAGAGTGAAGTGCTGCTGTCCACAATTAAAACACAACCGAGATTCCCACTCGGTTTATCAAATTGGCAGAAGAAAAAGCTACAAGATCTTAGTGCTCAAGAGCTGGGAAAGAAGGGCATGACATGGGTTCCTAAAGGAGACATTCAAACTCAAGATAAGGATGTTATTCAAGCAAAAGGTGCAACACAATTGAAGGACAAGAAAAGGCATAAGAGACAATCTTCAAAACTGAGGTTTGCACCAAATCATCAAAATTGTTGGTCATCATATCATCCATATAATTTACAAGTTCCACATATGCCTATGTCATGGAATCCATCCTATAGTATGTTTGGTCATCCCTCATATTCATATACTGATTCTTGGATGCCACATGGATCTTTTCATCATAGAGGGTTGTTACCAAATTATTATGTATATTAATATTACTATCAATTCCAAAGCCGAAGTGTTTAATCTTAGAGATGGTTTTAACTCTTGTATCTATATCGTTATCTATACTTTACTTCGGTTATGCATATTTTATGGATGGATTAAACATAGTCGATACTTTGTTATCGTCTGTAGCAACACATAGCTGATGAATGTTTTTCATCATTGTGCTAAAGTGGTGATTCCCCTGTAAGCGAGCAATTACAATCATAATGATGCTCGGGGGGCATAAATTTCAAGAAAGCTCTAGGCACAAGAAGCATCAGGCTGTCATGTTCACAAGAGAAATTTTAAGGCCGATGTTTTAAAAAGGCCAATAGAGTTATGTCGCCTTTTGGAACAAGGTATGGTCGATGCACTAATGTTAGTCATCGTTCCAGTGCAATTTTGGTTTATGAATGTTTCTCGGTACGCAAGCTTTACCAAGAAACAGGGGGGCATATGTTGACGATCAAAATTGGCACAGTTCATAAGAGGCAAGGTTAAGGCCAGAAGAGCCAATTCTGTGCTAACTCTTATTATTTTGCAAGATTGGTATATGTATGTGTTGTGCAAGACATGGTGATCATTTTTTGATATTCTGGACATGGTTTCATCAAAGACACCAAGAAGCCTTCAAAACAGCATCAAGATGAGGTCAAATCATGAGTTTAAGTACACCAAGACGAAGCCTTCGCCGAGACGATCGAAACGGACATATGGATTGCCTAATTTGGAGTCCGGACGGGAGAATTGCGGCCGTTGCAAGATCTTCTGTCTAAGAAAAACGGTGATACCGGTTTTGTAAACCGGTGGTACCGGTTTTAGCTGCTCAGGACCGAGGGAAATCCGGTTCAACCGGATTTAGAGACCGGTGGGACCGGTTTTTAGCAGATAAGTCCGAATTAGAGTTGTAATTCGATCCTAGGTCGGTTTTTGACATGTTTTTGACCCCTCACGGGTACAGGCCTCCCCACCCTACATATATGAAGGGTTAAGGCCGATTGAGACACATCCAATCGAACCCAAAAACTATGCATTTATCTTTTTACTCCTAAACCCTAATTCTCTTCCAACCTCTCCATGCTGCTCGTCTACTGATCTCCACGACCATAGATGACGTCCTAAGGCTTGCTGGTCAACCTAGGGCACGTCCGGCGACGTTCACGCCCTGACGGGGTCCCTCCCGGGCGAGAGCTTCGACGGCCTTTGCTAGTTTGCTCGTAAACTAGTCGTTCTTCGCTACGTAAGTGCGTTGGTTATCCCTTTGCTGGTTTGCTCGTAAACCTCGCCGTTCTTCACCACGTAAGCGTGATAGTTATCCTCTCGAACGACTGATTCTGGGGAAACCCTAGAAATCCGGTATTACCGGTTTGTGCTGCCTCACTGCTGTTTGGTCCGTTCGCGACCCGCACGCTCTAGTGCACTCGGTGTGTTGACCGTAAAAGGCGTCAACAGTCAGTTTATATGAAATTCCATGCATGTTCCATCGAAGTCAAAATGTTCTACTTAGGGCCTGTTTAGTTCGGTTTTGAAAGTTTATGAAATTTACTATAGCAATTTTAAACCAAAGATTAAGAGGACTAAAAATGATCTAATTATAAAACTAATTATACGGATGAACGGGAAATCGCGAGACAAATCTATTAAGCCTAATTAATTCATCATTAGAGATTATTTACTGTAGCACGACGTTGTCTAATCATGGCCTAATTAGACTCATTAGATTCGTCTCGCGAAGTTACCCAGGGGTTATGCAATGGGTTTTGTCATTAATCCATATTTAATACCTTTAATTAGTGTCATAACATTTGATGTGATGGATGAATAGTGAAAAGTTCGAAAAGTTTGTGCATCTAAACAATGCCTTAAAAAAAATCTCCATGGACTTTTCGTTGGAAGAAGTTGGTGTCCTTTCTGAGCCTTTCGAATCCTCTCGTAAATCCAACGCTTGTTTCAATAGTTGAAAGCTTTAAATAAGGCTTCGATCTTTTTTGAAGACTTTCTTTTGTTGATTTCTACAAGTCGGATATCTCCTTCAAAAGTAGTTTAAACATTTATTAATGGATTATACTTTGACTGGCTATTAGTCAAAACTCGACTGGATGTGGAACCAGTCGTCCATGTTTGAGACTCCGCTGCGACCGCGCTCTCATTAGAGTTGGAGGCGGGTCGGCCAAAAGTGACCACGATGCCTAGCATTATATAACGTAGAGGGCTACTTCCTTTAGTCTCTGCACCTTTTATTAGTCAGAACTCGTAAAATTTCAAATTTTCATATTAGTGCTGGACGTGATAATGGATAGGTAGGATGTTTGTTTGTACTATAAGTCTATAACTAAGCAAATATGTCCATACATTGCTACGGATGAATATCGGCGATGGTCGGTTTTGCTGCCGCGAGTGAGCTAGCAGCAAAACAAACGATGTTGGCGCACTGGCCTTTCGACATCTCTTAGCGACAATCTCACTCTTATATTCCTACATGACAATTTGAATTTTATTTGTTAATTTTTTTTATCTCAGTCAAGTTAGGTTCTTGCTGTTATAGATATTGATTTGTGTTCTTGTCTTGTCTGGATTCTTGGGGCGAAAGCTTCAAAACTAGGTTTTTTTAATGCTTCATGGGTTCAGTTAGGATTCTAGCCCGATGAGAAACCAATGTCGAGACTTCAAGTCATGGTTGGAGTTCGACAGACCAGATAAGACCTACATGACAGGTTGGACAAAAAAAAAAGAAACAATCGTCGCTTTAGCAATAGGTAAAGAAGAACCGATTTATCTAATTCCATGGAAGCATCCCACACGCACAAACATGTATTATCTATTTTCGTTTTTCTTTACGAGTGTTGAGTTGCGAGGTTGGTTTATGTAAAGCCTCTCAGCCAGTGACGGAACTGAAGAGAAATAAACAAACACATACAATAGTTTTCGGTTCAGAATTTGGCAATTTACACTAGTTTTTAATTATTTATATGCACATACACTAGCTAGCCGTGATATATAGTATTGAGCAATAACAATGCATGAAATCAAATAGTTTGCATAATACTTGTTCATTTCAGTTTCACTGCGTGATTCTTTGTTGCATTGAAATCATCAATAATTGATTATGACTTGACCTCATCGCAATTTATCTTTCAATAAGAGTACCGAACAATATCTTAAAAATCTTTCAGTGTCTTATTTTTATGTTTTGCCCTATTCCCTACAAGGATTAGAACTAATTCCAGAAAAAATTTGACATTATTATGGGAGAAGAAACTATAAATAGTTTAGAGGGGCACGTGGCAGACCGCCCCAATTAATCCAGCTCAAGCGCATGAGACCACTTCCACTGCGGTGCTCCACACACTTGAACCGAACTAATCGTGCAATCCGTCGGATACCTTCCCGATTGAACCACCATTTCTCATGATCGAAATGAAATAGCAGCAAGTCCCACTCGAAGATAGGCTCAGGCAGTACAACTCATCACAAAATTTGCATCATAAGGTTCACATAGATAATTATACAAACACAGTACATATGTTTTAGTTATTACAAGTCAGAGTATAATATAGCGGAAGTCTAAATGTTGAACACATAACATTATGCAGAGCCCTCACATAATGTTCAATCACCGCGGCTTGAGTCAGACTCAGACGGCACCCGCTCCACAGTCCAACCATCGGGCAACACACAAGGCCAAGTCAAAGCAGCAACAAGATCATAGCCATCACCATTATCTGAAAAACAAGCCACAAGCAAGACTTAGTATACTAGTACTCAACAAGACTTACGCGACATGGTTAACTTCTAGACATGCAAGGCTTTATGGCTGAGAGGATTGTTTTGCCAAAAAGCATCTATAAGTTGATCCCTATTTCAATATTTTAGCCAAGTTAAAGTGAGACTAATATATTACTAAGTTTACCAAACTATCCAACAACATTCAATATCGAAAAACAATTGATTAATAAGTTATCAACATTACTCATAACTAATATCATCACTAACCATTGCCCAAGCTCACTGATGTGTGGCGAGAGATCAAGCAGCTTCATGTAACCGCGAAGGACGGACAACTCGAGTTGATTTTAACCAAGCATGGGACAACCTAATCGCACGCCCCGTGAGAGACAACCCAGACCTCACGAGGCAACCATTCCCATCTCTCCCTGCCATCTGCCATCAGGGCCCACTCCGTCCGAGTGCACGCCCCAACGGACCCCAGGTGCACAAAGCAAACTGTGCCGCGGGCACTGCTACACTCACCATCAATCCCTCGCCCAACGGAGTAGGAAGACCCGTCAGACGTCAGTTTGAATCAAGTACTAGGTTTACCAGTTAACCACATTTCCCGGCATACGATTAGTACTTTCAAAAAGCTTGACCAACAATGCCTTAGTCACAATTCAACTGTACAAATGGAGCGCTCAACCAACATAGGAATATCGCAAAGGCCCCGCCTGCCGAACCTCATGATTCCAACATAAGGTAAAACATAAAACCTATATCTCGCGAGTGACAAGACAATCACTCGACTTCTACCGATCCTAATTAAGCATGGCAGTCTAAACGACCTACATATAATAGAATTAGGAGGTACTAGGGATCATGCAACTAGGGTTTCAAACAACTCCTTAAACTTAAATGCGCAAAGTAAGGCTTAAAAAGTAACCCAATGGGGTTTGTTAAATCTGGGACATGCTCCGGTGCTTGCCTTCTTGATCACCAGTAGCCTTTGGCCCTTCTGGACTTTGGTTCGGGTCTTGAGCAGCAGCGAGGTTCAGGTCCGCAGCTACGGCTTGATCACCCTCGGGCTCAACTTCAATCTCGTACATGCCGTCAACAATGGGATTATCTACATGAGATGCAGATGCATGAGATGTAGGAATGCACGAGCAATCAATCACAATCATTTACGGAATAAAAACAGATTATGAAACTCCTAAAGAAAGCTGGGTGGGTTGCTTTTAGTTGTAGATTATATTTAGTTCAGATCTGTATTAAATACATAAAACCATTTTACTAATCATTTTATTATGCTAAAAGCAACTTAAACTACTCCACAAAATCAAATAAAACATCTACAAATGACTACAAGTAATAAAAAGGTTCCTATAGCTAAATCTGAATACTCAGCAGATCAGGTTGCTATAAACATTTTTAGAATTCATTTTACAGCAAGAAAACTATTTATTAATTAAGCATTTCCTGGCTAGTTTTAACCAATTAAAGCCTAGAAAATAAATTTTGATGAACAAAAATTATGGTGAACATGTTTCTGTGTTTCTAACAGCAAAACCTATTTTTCATAAACCTTCCAATATTTTACCTATTTATTTTCTATTTCTTTTAATAGCTACTAAATACCAGTAGTTAGAAAATCACAATAAAATACAAAGACACTTTCTGGAGCTGAAATTTTTATTGAAGCTAACATTCTACTGGAGATAGTTTCTGTGAAGTTTTCATATTTTTCTAAGCTACACAGAATATTTGGTGATTTAACTCCTTTCAACTAGCTAGAAGAAAACTTAAATCATAACTTTAAAACTACTCACTTTCTGGAGTTAAATATTTTTGTGAGGGTTCCTAAGCTCCAGAGTAGCTCTAACACAAATTACCACATTTTATTAAGCAGTTTAACTATTTGTCCTATTTTCCACTTCATTAACTCAACTAAATCATATCTATTAAAAACATGCAGGGATTTTGATGGCACTCAAATCTGCTCTACTGATCATATACATCAGCATCATAGTTGGATTCACCCAAAAAGAACATGCAAAGCATTTATGAAATACTAAATACACTCTCAAGCACATAATCATACATAATGCTGCACAGATCTCAAACAATACTTTTCATGAGTGCATGTTACACCACTGGACAGAAAACTTTACAGGGATTCCAGTTTGTGATTTTATGATTTTTCTGTGATTTTATATCTATTTATTAGTAACCAGCCGATTTAAGCAAAGAAAAAGAAAACAGTAAAACATCTTCGCAGATTTAATCAAAGAAAAAGAAAACAGTAAAACATCTTCGTGGCTAGGCCCCTGAACTTTGGAGTTCTCGCAAAAGAGCCACTGTAGATTTCCCCATAACCCCCTGTATTTCTAATTTTCTTTCCAACTCACCCTTCTTCTTCCTAGAGCAGGTCACGATACAAGCTATGGCCTGTTCAGCCACGTGAGGACGTTGGCCGGCTGGCTGTGGCCCTGCCCGGCAGGGGGAGGGCGCCCTTCGCCGGCGGGGAGCGCGGCCTGGGGCCTGGCACGGCTCTATCCCGACCCGGTGCGGCCGGCCTTCGACCAGACAAGCTCGCCCACGGGAACAACTCAATGATGGCGAGAACGACGGCGGGAAGGCTCAACCGAGGTGACATGGAGAGGGAAACAGGGTTGGGGAACTTCATTGGTTCACCATGAATCCATTTTGGTGGTCAGCTCGGGCGGAGGAGGAGCATAGGGGGTTCGGCCATGGCGGGGTGAAGCTCTGTTACTTGCTGTAACAATGGCGGCCAGAATTTCACCAAATTTGCCGGCCCAAGGCTATGGCGGAGTGAGCTAGGGGGTGGAGGACGTAGATGGCGAGGTGGGGGAGTTACTGCCGTGGTTAATTGGAGAATGGCGGAGTGAAGGCGGTGAAAACGGTGACCGGCTCCTTTACTGCTCGGCAATGGAGGAGGCAAGCTGGCGGCGCCGTATTCCACGTGCTTGGACGACTCGACACCGGGGCACCTTTGCATGGCGTAGGGCGAGTTGGCATGGAGAAGCTTGGACGCGTGGCCTGGCCACTTGGGCGCGCGCCAGCGCAGCAGCCTCGGCCAGCGATGGGAGCGAGGTCGAGCTCTGCTTGGTTCAGCTATCTGACGACTGAATCGAGTTTGCTCCATTCAGTTAAATGTTCAGAGCAAAGGTTCGACTTTGGTTGGGTTTAGTTCAAGAATTCACATGTAATCATTGGGATCGGCCCACACAAAAGTTGTAGCTGGTACATAGGCTACAATTTCTACAAAGGGACCTATAGCATTTGCTCAATGGTTGGGAAGTTACAGGGCTCTAAATTTGGCAAAAACTCGAATTTCGGACTTAGTTTATGCAGTTAAGTTTCAGCACAAAAGGTCCGATTTCAACTGACTAAAACTCAACTTTTCGTATATAAACATTTGTTTCGTCCAATACAAAAGTTGAAGAGGGTGCATAGGCTACAACTTTTTTAAAGGACGACATGTGTTTTGATCTATGGTTTGAAAGTTATAGGGCTGTGAAAATAGGCAAAAACCATATTTTTCAGCACTTAGGCTGAATTGAAGTGCTGTAATTTTTGGGTTTTTGACCCAATTTTGACCAAGTTTTTTATGACCAAACCAAGTTTGCTCTAAACCACATTACTACTATTGTAAAGAGGGTACTTTGTACTCCAACTTTTATATTGGTGGAATTTCAAGTGTCTAGGCAAAATAAATTGTTTGAAGCCTCTCAAAAAGGTTAAAAAGAAAAGGCTCTTATACCTGAAATGAGATAAAGGATTTCAAATTTGAATTTCAAATTTTTGTTTGAACTTTTCATACTCATTTGAGTTCATAAACATGTTGTTGACCTTTTAAGCATCATTTTGGTATATTTTTCATATTGGGCCTATTTTGCTTATGCGAGTTGACCCTGGTCAACACATACACACACATATGCACAATCAACATGGCATGAAATGATGTATGCAATATTTATACAATAATTAGGTTCATTTAGTTGTGTTAGACCTAATGTGACACCTGGGGTGTCACAATAGGTTATGGCATGTTTATATTGGTTGGAGTTGGAGGAGCGAAGCCACTGCCGTCGTCATGTAGCTACCACAATCACCTAAGTGAACCTGTTGAAATTGTTGTTGCACTCCATCTCGGCTACAGCCGCGGCCACTCGCCTACCCACCATCGTCGGCTATTCGCTCACTCGCATGAAGCTGATCACACTATGCTGCTTCGCCGATACACTGATTCGTGACTCGCCGCTCGTGAGTTAAGGTGGCAGGCTGAAAGTTGAGATGTTAAGACTTCTAAAGGCTGGGTATATCTCAAATTTACGTGCCGCATTGATCAGTAGATTTACGTTCGAGATGTATAGGATTCTATATGTTGCCTCTTGCAACTTTGAGCTAAGAGCAACTCAACACGCTCTAAACAAACCCTCTATTTTTTAGTAGGGTCTGCCTCTATTTTCTAGGGATTTGATTTTTCCTCTCAACTTCAGTAACACCCTCTAAACAATCCTCTACTTTTTAGTGGCTCACTTGTTAGTTTCTATTTTGGAATAAAGGTCCCCCTAGAGACCCCCTAGGTCTAGGGGGTGAGGGAGAGGACTTGAAGGGCTCCCTATTTTAGGGGCCAAAATAGAGGGTCTGCTGGAGTTCGTTTTTATTTCTGCCCTCTAAACTTGAAATAGATAGTTGTTTAGAGGGCCTGCTTAAGCTACTCTAAGACTAACTATTAGCCTTATTTATTAGAAAAAACTGTTCTAATGTATAGAAAGATTAAAAGGTATTATTGTAGCATTCCGTGTTGAAAAATTGTGGATTTAAAAATTTTTGTTTGAATTGTTTGCTTAAACCTAGAAGTGTGTTCTCTCTCTCCTCTAATAAACTCTTAGTAATTAAATTGTGCTTTTAATTTGTAATTAGGAATAATAAATGATTGTGTGATTTGGCTTTTGTTTGGTTTCTATTTGTTGTGTGTGAATTTGTATTTGAAATCCTATTTCAAATACAAATTCAAAGGCTAACTTAACTAACAAATCCTCCTTGGGCTTAATCCTCTGATCTCTCTAAAACCTCAGCCCAGCTGTTTCTGGCCCAACCCGAACTCACTCCCCTCTCCATTTACCAGCGTCGGCCTAATCTAAACCCCTGCCCAACCCAGCTAACCCGACACCGGCCCAACAACCCATCGGCCCGACTCACCACCCCGCACCCGCTTCCCTATCTTCTCTCTCTGGCGCACGCGGCCCAGCTCCGCCGGCCCGTTTCTCCCGTCCCCTCCCCTGTTCTTCTTCTTCGCACGCGCCGCACGCACCGCGCCGCCCTCATCCGCGAGCGCGCCCGCTCACGCCTCCCCCAGGTACTCCGCCCCGCTCTTCCTTGGCTGCCAAGCCAACGCGCCCGCGCCCGCGCCAGCCTGGCCGCGCCCAACTTTTCCTCCTCGCCCACGCAACCCCCTCCTATATAA
Organism: Alloteropsis semialata; assembly: GCA_004135705.1. Lineage (NCBI taxonomy): Eukaryota > Viridiplantae > Streptophyta > Magnoliopsida > Poales > Poaceae > Alloteropsis > Alloteropsis semialata. The sequence continues at coordinate 60,445,633 of CM014277.1, forward strand.
TTCCCATCCCCTTTCCTCTCTGCTTTCCCATCGCCGAATCCTTGGGCGGAAGCCCTGCTACACCATGTCGCCGGCCAATTAGAGAAGGGAAGAGGAGGAGAAAGAGTTGGAGAAGCCGCTCGTCGAGGAACCGGACCGGAGGAGGCTTTCCCCTGCGACGAACGCACCGCGCCGCCCGGAGCATCGCCGTGAACGAGGAGGACGACGAGCGCATCGCCAAGACGCCATACCGCGAGTCCACCCGGAGATCGACCACGTCCGCACCGAGCTCGACCACATCTCCTCGCCC
>CM014277.1:60446162-60458562 GCA_004135705.1 Alloteropsis semialata
ATTGAAGAAGTATGGCATGGTTCAAAGGGATGAAGCTCAAGTGTATCAATAGTATTTATATTTGATCTTGAGTATAGGTATGCCGTACTATCAAGAGGGATGCATCACATGTAGTCTTGAAATTGTCTAAGTGCTCAAGAAACCCATGTGAGTTGTTGAGAGACACAAAACCCTCACGTACACATTCACTGGTTTTGCCAGGGCAAAACCGGTGGCACCGATTTTGGGAAACCGATGGCACCGGTTTTGGGAAATCGGTGGCACCGGTTTTGTGTCAGGGTGTTCCAATGGCTAGTTGGTTTGAAATCTCGGTGGCACCGGTTTTAGGAACCAGTGGCACCGGTTTTCACTGGGTTCCTAACGGCTAGTTTTTGGGGAGTGGTGTATTTATACCCCACGACCTCCCCTGTAGCAGGCTGCTGTTTCTGAGGTTGCTATAGTGCTTCCCTGCTCTTCCTTGCTAAGAAAAATCCATACTAGCTCTCCCCAACCTCTCTTTGTGAGGATTGCTTGACATTGTGAGATCTTTGTGTTGGGTAGTAGTGGGAGCAGCCATTGTGAGAAGTTTGAGAGCACCAAAAGCACCTTGAGCACTGTTGGACTTCATCAAGCTTGTGTGATTCATTTGTTACTCTTGGAGCTTCGCTCCTAGACGGCTAGGTGTTGCCCGTGAGCTACCAAGGTGTGGTGAGCTGCGGGAAAGTTTGTGCAGGTCGTGCTTCGCCTCCGAAAGGGAAGAAGCAAGCTAGTGGAAGGAGGAGATAGCTTGACCTAGGGTGGTCGCATAAGCTTCCTCAACGGAGAGTAGGATTCACCGTGCCTTAGTGGCTGCTTGGTGCAAGCGGTGAATCCGAACTTCGGGAAAACAAATCGTGTGTCTCCCCGCTGGTTTGAGCTTCTTTGTGCTTATATTGCAAATTGGTGAAATTGCTCGATATTGTTGTATATGTGTTTTTGAGTGCAGGGACTTGGAGATATACATTAGAAAGACATTTCAATCATCATCTCCAAGTTTGGTTTGATTCCGAGCTCCCTAACATATTCAATCTAGCTTGGGGGTTCACTGCCGGGGCAAAACCGGTGGCACCGGTTTTGGTGGCAGTGTTCTATATCCGCTGCGTTAGGCGTGCTATTCTTTCATTTGAAGATTCTAAAGATCCTTTTAGAAATTCATTTATTGAATTTCTAAAAGTGGTATTTGGAATACCCAATTGTTGCTAATTAATTTGTTTTAAGTGGCAACATTTTCAGGCCTCGCCTATTCACCCCCCTCTAGGCGACATCAAGGTCCTTTCAGCGTGTCCATCTCCTCACGCGCTCCGTGGCTCATGCCATGTGTCCTTGCCTCGGTGTCGAGCCCTCCTCGCACGTGGAAAGCAACGCCGACACCTTGACACTCCATTACCGAGCAGTAAAGGAGCCGGTCACCGTTTTCACCGCCCTCACTCCGCCATTCTCCAATTAACCACGGCAGTAACTCCCCCACCTCGCCATCTACGTCCTCCACCCCCTAGCTCACTCCGCCATAGCCTTGGGCCGGCAAATTTGGTGAAATTCTGGCCGCCATTGTTACAGCAAGTAACAGAGCTTCACCCCACCATGGCCGAACCCCCTATGCTCCTCCTCCGCCCGAGCTAACCACCAAAATGGATTCGTGGTGAACCAACGAAGCTCTTCAACCCTGTTTCCCTCTCCATCTCACCTCGGTTGAGCCTTCCCGCCGTCGTTCTCGCCATCATCGAGTTGTTCCCGCGGGCGAGCTTGTCTGGTCGAAGGCCGGCCGCACCGGGTCGGGATAGAGCCGTGCCAGGCCCCAGGCCGCGCTCCCCGCCGGCGAAGGGCGCCCTCCCCCTGCCGGGCAGGGCCACAGCCAGCCGGCCAACGTCCTCACGTGGCTGAACAGGCCATAGCTTGTATCGTGACCTGCTCTAGAAGAAGAAGGGTGAGTGGGAAAGAAAATTACAAATATAGGGGGTTATGGGGAAATCTGCAGGGACTCTTTTGCGAGAACTCCAAAGTTCAGGGGCCTAGCTGCGAAGATGTTTTGCTGTTTTTCTTTTTCTTTGATTAAATCGGCTGGTTACTAATAAATAGGTGTAAAATCACAGAAAAATCATAAAATCACAAATCCAGTTGTGTTGGAGTCTCTGTAAAGTTTTCTGTCCAGTGGTGTAACATGCACTCATGAAAACTATTGTTTGAGATCTGTGTAGCATTATGTATGATTATGTGCTTGAGAGTGTATTTAGTATTTCATAAATGTTTTGCATTTTCTTTTTGGGTGAATCCAACTATGTTGCTGATGTATATGATCAGTAGAGTAGATTTGAGTGCCTCATGATCAAAATCCCTACATGTTTTTAATAGATATGATTTAGTTGAGTTAATGAAGTGGAAATAGGATAAATAGTTAAACTGCTTAATAAAATGTGGTAATTTGTGTTAGAGCTTCTCTGGAGCTTAGAAATCCTCACAAAAAGAATCAGCTCCCGAAAATATGTAGTTTTAAAGTTATGATTTAAGTTTGTTTCTAGCTAGTTAAGTGTAGATAAATTCTCAAATATTATGTGTAGCTTAGAAAAATATGAAAAATTCAAGGCAAATGTCTCTGGTAGAATGTTAGCTTCAGTAAAAATTTTAGCTCCAGAAAGTGTCTGGGGAATTTCTTAGGAATTTCTAACTGCCAGCAGTATTTGGCTGCTAAAGGAACAGAAAACGAATAGGTAAAATGCTGATAAATTCCTAGAAAATATGTTTGGCTGCTAGTAACACAGAAATATGTTTACCTTAATTTCTGTTATAGAAATATATTTTCGAGGCTTTATTTGGTGAAAACTAGCTAGAAAATGCTTAATTAATTAATAGTTTCCTTCCTGTAAAATAAATTATAAAAACTTTTCTAGCAACCTGATCTTTTGAGTGTTCAGATTCAGCTATAGGAACCTTTTTATTACTTCTAGTCATTTGTAGATGTTTTATGTTTGATTTATGAAGTAGTTTAAGTTGCTTTTAGCATAATAAAATGATTAGTAAATTTATTTTTTGTATTTAATACAGATCTGAACTAAATATAACGTGTAACTAAAAGCAACACACCTAGCTTTCTTTAGGAGTTTCATAATCTGTTTTTATTCCGTAAATGATTGTGATTGATTGCTTGTGCATTCCTACATCTCATGCATCTGCATCTCATGTAGATAACCCCATCACCAACGGAGTATACGAGATTGAGGTCAAGCCTGAGGATGAACCTGTAGCTGCGGAGTTGGACCTAGCTGCTGAGCAAGACCCGGGCCAAAGTCCGGAAGGGCCAAAGGCCGCTGGAGATCAAGAAGGCAAGCATCAGAGCATGTCCCAGCTTTAGCAAACCCCAATGGGTTGCTTTGTGCCTCACTTTGCGCATTTAAGTTTAAGGAGTTATTTGAAACCCTAATTGCATGACCTCTAGGTACCCATGTCCTAATACTAGTATGTGTAGGTCGTTTGGACTGTCATGCTTAATTAGGATCGGTAGAAGTCGAGTAATTGCTTTGTCATTCGTGAGATATAGGCGTTTACTTTATGTTGATTTATGAGATTCGGCAGACGGGGCCTTTGCGATATTCTTGTTTGATTGAGCGCCCCGTTTGCACAGACGGATGATGGTTAAGGCATTGATATTGTGGCCTTGTTGGTCAAGTTTTTGAAGGTACTAATCGTATGCCAGAAAATGTGGTAAACTGGTAAACCTAGTACTTGATTCAAATTGATGTCTGATGGGTCTTCCTACTCCATTGGGCGAGGGGTTGATGGCGAGTGTAGCAGTGGCCGCGGCACAGGTTTGCTTGGAGCACCTGGGGTTCATCGAGGCGTGCACTCGGGTAGAGTGGGCCCTGATGGCAGATGGCAGGGAGAGATGAGAACGGTTGCTTCATGAGGTCCTGGGTGTCTTTCACGGGGCGTGCTGTAACACCCCTGGTGTTACTCTAGTGATCAAGAATCCTAAAGACACTTAATTAAATTGATCATGGCATGCATCATCTCATAATCATAGTGTTTTGTTTGTGCATATGCGTATATGTGTGACCAATTTAATTATAGTAAGGAACAAGACTTAGTTTAGCAAAGTTCAAAATCGAAATCAAGTTGAAAAGTACAAAAACCGTTATCTCAGGAAGTTGCGGTGCCGGTGGAATGGCCACCGCAACAGTCGGTCACCAAGGCATAATTATAAAATGCTCTCTGGATTGACGGACTATTGCGGTGGTTCCTCATCTGTACACCACCGCAACTTTTCATGGTTGTTTTAGCTACAATCCAAAACCCGAGCCACCAGATGTTGCGGTCCTAATTCAAGAGCATGACCGCAACAGTCGGTGATCCGAAGTAAACAGTGAAATTCGTCTCTAGATTGAGAGACTATTGCGGTGCTGACACTGATGGACTATTGCGGTGATAAGGGCATGTCACCACCGCAACAGTCGGTGGCCCGCGGGATTTCAATTTGACCTTCGTCGGCACAGTGTTCTTAACCCCACGGACTGTTGCGGTGAGGGTTTTACCCCACCACCGCAACAGTCGGTCGCCAACCACCGCGCCGGCATGGGCCTCTCCCGACGCCGGTATGGGCGTCCGCGCCGTCCGGGACATGTGCCCAAGTTTCCTCGTGCCTCGTGTGACGCCCGGGCTGCGGTGACGCGCCACGTCCGCGAGAGGAGGACTGATTTCAACCACTCCCGTCCTTCCCTTTTTCTGAGCTCGGCCACCCCTCCATCGAGCTCACCGTCTCCACTTCATCATTTCGTGATTCCTCGCGCTCAGAGCCTGCTCACCTTGCTCTCACCTCGCCCAAGCCATCCCCGGCCATTTTCCCCTCTTCCTTCGCCCGTCCCCGGGCTGAACTGCCGCCGCCGGCCGACCCTGAGCGGAGCTCAAGTTTTTGGCTCGAGGTAGGGGAAGCCAAAAAGGACCTAGAGGTAAGGGTTTGGTAAGGCTAAGGGGTTTTCTATAGAGTTCTAGGGCCTGGGTGCAATGGATGTTTGATGGATGTATTGCTTCGTGCACAAATGTGTGTTAGAGAGTTTATTCATTGCTCCCTCAGGCCTAAGCATGAACTAAAAATGCCAAACCACCTTGGATAGTTCTAATATGGTTAGTAGATTAGGGCTGAATGCCCGATGGTCAAGGTTATTCATGACTTTGGATAAGTTTAGCATTGAGTAAGTTAAGAGAGTAGGACTAGTAATCTAAAAATTTTGCTTAGCAGCCTTACTTGTCAAAAGTTTGGGTGCAGCCATGAGAGCATCACTTAGGACTAGTAGTCGTTTGTAGATGTTATATCTCGACGATGCAACATTTGAGTCGACCCTAAGAATTTTTAGTTGGCCAGTTGCCGGACCGGTCTAACCGGTCTCCACCACCGGTCAGACGGGTTCCTAGGCAAGATTGTCTATTAGTTATGTAAGTTCCATGAATGTGTGTCTAGTGGTATGAGTTGTTAGGGTTGCTCTTACGATAGGTTGCTCCTGCATTCATACATCTCATGTATGTTTTTGCGTATCGTGTAGATCACCCCATCGTTGACGGCGTATACGAGCTTGAGGTTGAGCCCGAGAGCGACCCCGCCGTTGCTGAGCTGAACTTGACGGCTACTCAAGACCCGGACCAAAGTCCGGGAGGGCCCAAGGCCGCTGTTGATCAAGAAGGCGAGCCCCGGAGCATCACCTACTGTTAAACTAACACTCCTCCCCCTATGCTTTAATTGGTGCATTTAAGTTTTGAGGAGTTGAATGAAACTTTAGTTGCATGATCCCTAGGTATCTAAGTCCTAATACTAGTATGGGTAGGTCGTATAGAATGCTATGCTTAATTAGGACCGGTAGAAGTTGAGTGATTGCTTAATCACTCGCGAGATATAGGAGTTTACTTTATTCCAGTTAATAATGATCGGCAAGCGGGGCTTGTGCGATATTCAGGTTTGATTGAATGTCCCGCTTGCACCGAGAGTTGTGGCTAGGGCATTGATGGTGTGGCGATGTTGGTCAAGCTTTTGAAGGTACTAATCGTATGCCGGGAAATATGGTAAACTGGTAAACCTAGTACTTGATTCAAACTGACGTCTGACGGGTCCTTCCTACTCCATTGGGCGAGGGGTTGATGGCGAGTGTAGCAGTGGCCGCGGCACAGGTTTGCCAGGGGCACCTGGGGTTCGTTGGGGCGTGCACTCGGGTGGAGTAGGCCCTGATGGCAGATGGCAGGGAGAGATGGGAAAGGTTGCCCCGTGAGGTCCTGGGTGTCTCTCACGGGTCGTGCGATTAGGTTGTCCCATGCATGGTTAAAATCAACTCGAGTTGTCCGTCCTTCGTGGTTACATGAAGCTGCTTGATCTCTTTTCACACATCAGTGTGCTTGGGCCAAATGAGTAGAGGTGTGGCTAGCTGAGAAAAGAGGAAATGATGTTAATCAATTGTATGTCAAAATCGATTGCTATTGGATAGCTTGGCAAACTTAGTAATGGTTAATCACACTTAGAACTTGGCTAAAATATTGAAAATAGGCTCAAGTTGTAGATGCTTTTGGCAAAACAAACCCCAGAGCCAAAAAGCCTTGCATGTCTAGAATTTATCCTTGACGGGTAAGTCTTGCTGACTAATTAGTACTCAGCCTTGCTTGTGGCCAAATTTTTATTGCAGATTGTGATGGCTATGATCCCGTGGCTGCTTTGACTTGGCCGTGCACTTTGCCTGATGGTTGGACCGTGGAGCGGGTGACGTCGGAGTCTGACTCAGGCCGCGGTGATTGATATTGTGCGAGGGCTCCACGCAATGTCTTTTGTTCCGACGTGTAGATCTTCCGCTGTAGTATACTCTGGTTTGTAATAAGATAAAACATATACACTGTATTTGTATAATTATCTATGTGAACCAGGTGTTGTAAAAGTTGTGATGAGTTGTACTGCCTGAGCCCACCTTCGAGTGGGACTGCTGCTATTTCATTTCGGTCGAGAGAAAAAGGTGGTTTAATCGGGAAGGTATCCGACGGATTGCACGATTAACTCGGTTTAAGGGCGTGGCGCATTGCTATGATAGTGGTCCCATGCTCTTAAGCCGGATTAATTAGGGCGGTCTGCCACATGTGCGATTAGGTTGTCCCATGCATGGTTAAAATCAACTCGAGTTGTCCGTCCTTCGCGGTTACATGAAGCTGCTTGATCTCTCGTCACACATCAGTGCGCTTGGGCATTGGTCATTAGTGTTGTTATTGATGAATAATGTTGATAACTTGTTAATCAATTGTTTTTTTGACACTGAATGTTGTTGGATAGTTTGGCAAACTTAGTAATAATTAGTCTCACTTTAACTTGGCTAAAATATTAAAAATAAGGATCAACTTGTAGATGCTTTTTGGCAAAACAATTCCCTCCTCTATAAAGCCTTGCATGTCTAAAAGTTAACCTTTGTCGGGTAAGTCTTGTTGAGTATTAGTATACTCAGCCTTGCTTGTGGCTTGTTTTTTAGATTTGGATGTGATGAGTTATGACCCTGTTGCTGCTTTAACGTGGCCTTGTGTGCTTCCTGATGGTTGGACCATGGAGCGGGTGCCGTCTGAGTCCGACTCAGGCCGCGGTGTTTGAATGTTATGCGTGGGCTCCGCATAATGTTATGTGATCGACGTTTAGACTTCCGCTGTTATATAACTCTGGTTTGTAATAACTAAAACTTATGTACTGTGTTTGTATAATTATCCATGTAAACCTTATGATGTAAAATTTGTGCTGAGTTGTACTGCCTGAGTCCATCTTCGAGTGGGACATGCTGCTATTTCGTTTCAGTCATGAGAAATGGTGGTTTAATCAGAAAGGTATCCGACGGGCTGCATAGTTAGTCCGGTTGAAGTATGTGAAGTACCGTAGTGGAAGTGGTCTCATACACTTGAGCTGGGTTAATTAGGGGCGGTCTACCACGCATACCCTTCATGGTTGTCTTTGGCGGCTAAGTTTATGGCGGAGGATTTTGTAGGGGTTTAACCAATAGGTAGAAAAGCAAGTGTGCCAACAGGAAACCCGATGTGAGGTAGGAGAAATGACGCCATCTCAACGCCACCGCTATCTAAGCCACCCTACCCTTGGATGGGAGAGCTTTATCAGGGATGCTCTACCTCTATTCCTTTTCGCCTCGTTCGGGTCACATGTGTTGCCAACCAGAAATTTAATGTGTAATCTCTTATTACTAAATATTCTAAATTGATAGACCCACAATGCGTAAGTACAACCACACATAAATTTGTAGTAGTTAGTTATGTGTAGAACTATCAACATGATAGTATAACTTTTTTTAATGTTCGATTGATATATATAGTCTTTATATAAAGTGATAGTAGTAGGGATTATAAACTGATAGAATCGGTATAGAATCACCGACGCGTAAGTTGACAGTGTTACCACACATAAATTTATAGTAGCTTGTGTAGAAACTTATGTATAAAACCTATCAACATAAGTTGATAGTACAACTTATTTTGAGTAAGTTTGCTACGTATTTAAGTTGGTACATAATACCACTGCCATAGAAGGTTGTACTGATTAGGGCCTACCAGGTACCTCCTAGGCTCATACCATTGAGAGTTGTATGAGTTAGAGCCGACCATGTCCCTTTCCTCTCTACAAACGTCGATATGTAGTTTGTATGCATGTATAAGTTGATATATAATCTTTGCATAAATTGATACATAGTTTTTACATAAATTTTATATGGATATAAGTTAATACATAATCTCTTTGTAAACTAATAGTACTAAAAATATAAAGTAATAGAACCACTACATAAATTGTAGCCATGTAAAAGCTTTCACACTGTTGACGGTCCTTAAACGCGCCAATTGTTAACCGCAAGTGCACGGATCGTTGGTAGCTTTTCCCTTAGAGTATTCCCTAAGGTTTATCAATCCATGGATCGACAATGAACTATCTAGGGTTTTTCACCTAATCTAACAGATCTAATTCTAGCATTAGGCATATATTGCATATGAGGGTGACCATCAATTTGATATGAATATTGTAAATGAATCTCATCCACCTGACACGAGGTAACACGACCAAAGGTAGCACAAGCCTACCGTCTTCTAGTTGCAACTCCGGCCAAAATGGTAACCAATCTAATCTCGTACCATGATAAAGAGTCGTCTACTCAACATTACACGTTTGTTCGGCCTTTTCCCTCCCGCATGCTGTCACCACACGAGGGTAATTACGCCGACTTCCCGTGCACTAATATAATCTATCCGCAAGACATAGACTAATCACCACGATTAGATCTAGTCCTACTAAGGGCATATGGTAGCTACACATACGAATAAGCATGAATCATAGAAGATCAAAGTAAACAACATAAGCAGATTGATTTCACCATCGAATGTACATACGCCTTGATGAGTTCAAGGCATGGCTCCGGAACTCCGCCATAGCTTCACCACACAGGGCCAACCATGGCAGCTAGGGCATGGCCTAAGCCATCTCCTAGGCAACCTCGAGGACTTGCGGTGGCCGTCGGCTTCCTTCGGTGTGTGTCCCTCTTCGCGTTGACTTGTGGTGGATAGATCTGAATCTCTCTCTCTTGAGGGTGTCTAGGGGGTGGTTAGTGGCGAATCTAGATGTAAAATGTAGGGGGGCTTGTGTGTTCTTCTTCCTTCTCTCCTCTCTTCTTCTCTCCATTTTTCTTCTCTCTTCACATTTTCCTGTAGGACACCACCAGTAGGTGGCTCCGCCACTGGGGGTGGTATTTATACCCTAGGAGAGCCTTGGGGCGTGCTGCACCTTCCCTTCCATGAGATCCTTACTTGAGAGTTAAGAAAACTTGGTTTTCATAAGATTTGACTCGCCCAGATTTTCCTTATTCGCAGCTCTGCCTTCCCGACATCATATCTCCCAAGTTCGGACTCCAAATAAATCAAACTCAGATTCTAAATTGTGTATCATGAAATTATCTTCAATTTTGGTATTCATGAGTTTCCTTGAAAATGAAGTTAAGATCTCCAAAATAGCACTGGAAGATAATCTGTCTGATTCCAGACTTCTCTGCGCAGCATGCATTTCGAGGGCCATATCTCCTAGCTCCATATTCCAAATTATGCCTTCCATATGTCCAAATTGAAGATCTCGATGATGGCTACAACTTTGGTATACAATTCTTTGTCATTAGAGGCCATTTAGACCTCAGAATCTACACCAAAAGATCATGCTGTCCTGGGTTGCGCGAATACTCTTGGTCTCGTGGATAACTTTTCAAATCTTCAATTCCTTCATGGTTAAGTCTCTCATACCCAAGGTTCATTGAATGTGGACACCTAGGACCATGAGTTGGGCTATGAAAGCCCACATGGTCCATTGGTTGGGCTCCCTCCGCTAGGCTCGATTCCTTTGGGTTGTAGTTAGTTTTGGGCTTTGAATATAAATGCCCCAAATTGGGCCATTTTCCTGCAAAAACACAATATGCTCCAAAACACAACACACATACGAAAATGAGGTTATTTCAAGTGCCAAGTGGCGGGTTAGTATATGAATTAGTCCAAAACCACCACCTAAATAGCACTAAAAGTGTACGTGTAACGAGCGTCAACAATCCCCCCATGCTTAAACCTTGCTCGTCCTCGAGTAAGCCCAGGATCTTTGCTTAGCTAGAAAATCAGCATTGCCCTTCAATATCTTCCCTGCACTTAGTTATACACAACAAGACACATTGCTCTTAAGTGTTTAGCATTTAAAATTCAAGTTGTGACCGGCTACTTTTCATTATGAAAGATAGACTAGCAATAAAGAACAAGCCACAATAATAAATAAATGCAATGCTCTTGAACTTAAGCGAACTTTAAACCTTTACCTTGTTCCATCATAAAGAGTTTTAAAAAAGAAGCATATCCAACATAAGTGAAATTCTCTTGCAAAAGCTCATGGGAACACTCATCTCATGAAGTCGCTCAAGCCTATACTAGATTATTTTCAACCTATTCTACTCATATTTGAAAGGCCATGAAGAATAAATGTTGAAAAGAGAGAGGGATGGAACATACACATTTAGATAGGTGGACATGTGCAAATGGCAAGTGGATGATCCCGAGGCACAAATGAAGTCCTCGTTATCGGATTGCACATGGTTGAAAAATTGAGTATGGAATTGTCTTGAAAGCACTTGAAATTTGATGAAGCTAAAAGAACTAAGGAGCATTATTCCTCTTTTATTTTTCTTTCTTTCTTTCATTTTTTCCTTTCATTTTTATTTCTTTTCTTTCTTTCTTTTATTTTTCCACATTTTTCTTTCTCTTTCTTTTTGCTCCTTAGAACCTTTGGCAATATAGTACTTACTCAGCATCCTCCCCCCATGCTTAAACGATTGCTCGTCCTCGAGCATAGAAGTGAGGATTGATAATTGCTGAAGTAAGTACACAAAGTCCATCTTGATCTTCTAGAAAAACACTTGAATCTTCAGGGGGTTTCTTCGATGCCTCCCAAATTGATGTTCTCTAAATTAAGCTCTCGATTCTTGTGGATTTCCATCGAGAAAATGATCCATACTCAATTGTGGGTTGTGGCCAAGGAGGTAATCACAAAAAGATATTTGGGTTTAGGGTGGATATCCAGCGAAGTTTGCGAAGTTTCCGAGGTAGAAACTCACAATGCATGGATAGAAAGGCTAGCAAAAGGAAGGTACGCAAAATGGAATGACCAGCTTCTTAGTCTCGAACCATAGAAATCAATCTTAATCCAACTCATCAAAATATAAGTTTGCAAATCTAAGGGTTTCATCATGAAAGATCATGTATATGTAAAGGCTTTGGTAGGTAGAACTTTGCAAGAGATTTACGAATGTAGATAGCATAAGAATCAAGTTTTAAATAAAACAATACAAGGTGTAAGGTCATCGGTAAACTTAAATCAAACAGCAACATAAAGAATATGTGGGTCTAGAATTTAGTCATTTAACCTCCACAATAAAAGAGCCGGTATTTAGTCAATTTATGATCATTTAATAGAGAGCAAATGGTCAAGTCATATACAACATCATGTAGGTAGAACAAAGCGGCAACTTTCATCACTTTTTCATAAGCAAAGCATACACAAATGATATCATCGTGGTAAGCGCAAATGTGATGGTGATAACTACTTATTGAAAACAAAAACAAAACTAGGCTATCCTCCTAGTAGCCATGTTATTAACAAGAGAGACATACAAAGGTTTCTAATCTATGGTCGATGACATACATATATATAAGCATTTAGAAGTAAATGAACGAAAAGAAGGTTGAGGGAGAGTTACCGTCTTTCGATGCTTGTAGTGGAGTGTAGCGCGGCTTCCCCCATGGTTAAGCATGGTGCTTAGCATAGAAGAAGAATCTTGAGCATCTCATGACAACCGTGATCATTGTACTC
>CM014277.1:60459562-60494024 GCA_004135705.1 Alloteropsis semialata
GTTAGCTGAGCCCCCACCGCTGCCATCAATACATTACAAACAGTGGCGAATCTAGAATTTGAGAAGAGAGGGGCTCAACTTGGCCTACTTCTCTCTCTCCTCTTCTCTTTCTTTTTCCTCCATAATTTCTTCTTCCTTCTCTTCAACCATGGATAACAATTGTTGGTTTTTTTTGGGGGGGGGGGTGGGGGGGAGGGGGGCTCTATGGAGTTCATGGGGTAGGGGGGCTCCAGGCCCCTCTGCCCCCCTTTGAATCCGCCCCTGATTATATGTTGAGTTTCATTACTGTACTAAGGCTGAATTGAAGTGCTGTAATTTTTGGGTTTTTGACTCAATTTTGACCAAGTTTTTTATGACCAAACCAAGTTTGCTCTAAACCACATTACTACTATTGTAAAGAGGGTACTTTGTACTCCAACTTTTATATTGGTGGAATTTCAAGTGTCTAGGCAAAATAAATTGTTTGAAGCCTCTCAAAAAGGTTAAAAAGAAAAGGCTCTTATACCTAAAATGAGAGAAAGGATTTCAAATTTGAATTTCAAATTTTTGTTTGAACTTTTCATACTCATTTGAGTTCATAAACATGTTGTTGACCTTTTAAGCATCATTTTGGTATATTTTTCATATTGGGCCTATTTTGCTTATGCGAGTTGACCCTGGTCAACACATACACACACATATGCACAATCAACATGGCATGAAATGATGTATGCAATATTTATACAATAATTAGGTTCATTTAGTTGTGTTAGACCTAATGTGACACCTGGGGTGTCACAAAAGGTTATGGCATGTTTATATTGGTTGGAGTTGGAGGAGCGAAGCCACTGCCGTCGTCATGTAGCTACCACAATCACCTAAGTGAACCTGTTGAAATTGTTGTTGCACTCCATCTCGGCTACAGCCGCGGCCACTCGCCTACCCACCATCGTCGGCTATTCGCTCACTCGCATGAAGCTGATCACACTATGCTGCTTCGCCGATACACTGATTCGTGACTCGCCGCTCGTGAGTTAAGGTGGCAGGCTGAAAGTTGAGATGTTAAGACTTCTAAAGGCTGGGTATATCTCAAATTTACGTGCCGCATTGATCAGTAGATTTACGTTCGAGATGTATAGGATTCTATATGTTGCCTCTTGCAACTTTGAGCTAAGAGCAACTCAACACGCTCTAAACAAACCCTCTATTTTTTAGTAGGGTCTGCCTCTATTTTCTAGGGATTTGATTTTTCCTCTCAACTTCAGTAACACCCTCTAAACAATCCTCTACTTTTTAGTGGCTCACTTGTTAGTTTCTATTTTGGAATAAAGGTCCCCCTAGAGACCCCCTAGGTCTAGGGGGTGAGGGAGAGGACTTGAAGGGCTCCCTATTTTAGGGGCCAAAATAGAGGGTCTGCTGGAGTTCGTTTTTATTTCTGCCCTCTAAACTTGAAATAGATAGTTGTTTAGAGGGCCTGCTTAAGCTACTCTAAGACTAACTATTAGCCTTATTTATTAGAAAAAACTGTTCTAATGTATAGAAAGATTAAAAGGTATTATAATATATTTTTTTCATTTCGTTAGCTGAGCCCCCACCGCTGCCATCAATACATTACAAACAGTGGCGAATCTAGAATTTGAGAAGAGAGGGGCTCAAGTTGTTCTTCTTCTTTCTCTCTCCCTTCTTTCTCTATTCTTCTTCCATATTTCCTTCTTCCTCTCTTCAACCATGGATAAAAATTGTTGGAGGGGCTTTGGGGGGCTCCATGGAGTTCATGGGGTAGGGGGGCTCCAGGCCCCTCTGCCCCCCTTTGAATCCGCCCCTGATTATATGTTGAGTTTCATTACTGTACTAACATCTCCCGTCGATGAGTAACGATTATGTATAGATACCTACATACCATTGGCTAACGAGTTTGTTGGAATTATGTTCGATTTAATAAAACTAGAGCGAACTATACTAGGAAAACTATGGGTTACACAAGAGAAAAAAATAAAATAGCACTAAAACCTTGTTTAGTTGAGAGTAGAAATTTGTCAAAAATGTCACATCAAGTTTGAGGATGCTAATTAGAAGAACTAAACATGATCTAATTATAAAATTAATTATACAGATGGACGAAAAATCACGAGATGAATCTATTAAGTCTAATTAATCTGTCATTAGAGATTGTTTACTGTAGCACCATATTGTCTAATAATGGCCTAATTAGATTCAATAGATCCGTCTCGTGAATTTACCCGAGAGTTATGAAATGAGTTTTGTCAATAATCTACGTTTAATACTCCTAATTAGTGACACCACATTCGATGTGACTCATGAATAGTTGAAATTTTCTCATCTAAACAGAGTCTAAATCTATTAGTGGTCGGTAAATATAGCATTTTTTGTGGTGATCATATACATGTGCTGATGTGCAAGTTATTGGTGGTTAATTTCGATTTTTCGCCTCAGGTGTAGTAAAACCACTACATTTCAACAGTTACTAACAACGAAACCGCATGTTCCGTTTGTTACAATACATGAAAAAATGTTACGGAAGCATTTTCAGATGGTAAAACCGTCAAGCAAATAAAGATAATATTTTTTTTGAAAGACCAGTACGGACGCAGATGCTCACACACGCACACACACTCACCCTTACGAATACACGCACGGAAACCCTAGCCCTATGAGCACCTCCAAAAGACTGGGCCGGCTGTTCCGATCTTAAGATTAACAAAGTCACCATAGACATCTCGCTATCGACGGGCGCGTCATCTACCACTAAAAAGAAACGTATATTTTTCACTACTACCAGATTCAAACCAGATAACGGATTGATTTGTGGAACTAAGTGTAGCTTAGTTGGCTAGGTTCCTTGTGGTAGAACCTGCCCACCTGGGTTATAGTCTCCGACTCGGCACGGGTGTCACATTTTCAAAGATTTAATCGGCACTATTTTTCAGTAGTTGGTGACGTGCCCGTCGATAATGAGACGCCTGTGGTGACTTCATCAATCTCAAGATCAGAACAGTTGATCCAATTTCTTGGAGGTGCTTATAGGATAGGGTTTGAGTGCGTGTATTTATAGGGGTGAGCATGTGAGCGTTTTGTATTGTTCTTTCGAAAGAAAACAGATTAATTCTTTTTTTTAAAAGAAAACATAACGGATCGATTCACTGCTGCAAAAGTGGCCCAAGCATACCCTCCAGCCATTTTGGGCTTAGGGGGACTTCCATCCGAATAGGCCTTTGGGCTCAATCTGTCGCCGATTTAGGTGCTCCCCTCGTTTTTTTCTAATAACCTTTTGGATTCGGAAAACCTATCCGGCACTCGAAAGCTAGTAACTCAAGTTGGCACCCACTTATTTAAGATTTATGCAAACAATAGCATCCATTAGAACCGGCGCGCCCGCTCCTCCCCTCCGACAGCCGAGACTTTTTCTTTTCTTCTCCGCCGCTGCTGCCGTCTCCGCGCCTTCCTCCCGCTCCCGCGCCGTCGCTCCCACGCCGTCCTCTCGCTCCCGCGCCGTCCTCCCGCGCGGCCACGGGGGCAAGGGGCTGATGCCGCCCAGGGCGGCGGGCATGGGAGGCAGCGCCATGGCTGTGCAAACAGCGGTGAACCAGCTTGATTCTGTCGGGAAGGGGTACAGCGACCTGTCTTCTCCGACGGAGCCTCTGCCGTACTCGTTTGAGGGGATGATTTGGGGGAGAAGGAATGGCGGCGGAGTGGAGAAAGTGGTGGAGAGGAGGCAGAGGAGGATGATCAAGAACAGGGAGTCCGCGGCGAGGTCCCGAGCGCGCAAACAGGTCGCAACCTTTGTACTGAATTCATGCATGTCTTACCAATCAAGCCATTTGTTAGTGCAAGATTGCAATCTTGTTGAGCTGAAAATAAGATATTTGAAAATTTCATCCACGGTAGTTACTAGTAACTCAATGTGCTGGGTTTGTTCTCGAGTCATGGACTCATGAGATTGTGAATTTTGCAATTGTAGCTGTAAGAGTCACTGTCCTGCAACCGGAACTTTCTTGCTTTACTACTGTACTTGTGTTTCTTTAAAGCAGACAGTTTTTTACATTTCTGTCTATTTTTTGCATAGGCTTATACAATGGAGTTGGAAGCTGAAGTTCAGAAACTCAAGGAGATGAATGAGGAACTAGAAAAGAAACAGGTGTCTTTTCTTAACACTGCAACTGCAGGTGTCAGATGTGCATTGCCTCTTGACTCTTGATTCGTCATTCTGAAATTGGTACTTTCAGTCTCAGCATGTCCGTGTTTCTGGCATTTATAGAGTTCCGGTCATCAGTCAATGATTCAGTATCTATTTTTCAGGGTTCTATAAAGTACACTATTCATGTGTTGTGGACCTGTGCATCTCCAAATACAAATTGTTGCACCCTGTATATTTCTGGATATCAATAATATGAGCATCTGTAGCACATCATGGACCATGTTTTTTTAACTGAACATCGTGGCAATGTTCAGTTAAGAAAAGATCAGTTTGTTAGCGTATAAACAGGCTTACATCTGAATCACACTTCATGTAGTTATAGTGATACTGCATCCATGGGCTATGCACTTATGCTAAACATTTTTAAGAATAAACACACGTAACACGTTTATGCATCCCAGTTCTTTGGGTGTGCTCACAGTTATATGATCATTTCATCCTGCAGGCAGAGATTATGGAAATGCAGAAGAACGAGGTAACTGCTTTTTGTCATTAGTAAATGCCAAACTTTCCTATGTTTAACCTATATTATCTCGGTTTTTTTTCTGGATTTAACAAATATTTGTTCTGCATTTACTTCTTCAGCTTATAAACATGCTACTTCTATTAGTTTACCAAAACAAAAACAGAATCGCTGAAGGAAAACTGTATTATTACTTTCTTACCTTGTGACTGTCTAGCTGAGCAACCAGTTGCTAAATTGATTGTAGGATTCAGTTAGGGGCTCAACCTTCTACTCTTGCAAAATTTCTTTCTTTCGGGCACATTTAGTTCAACAAAACGTCAAATATGCTCCATTATCCTTCTAGACTGCTGATCCTACGAACTCATATCGATTATGATGATCTTTCATTAAATCATTACTCACCAACTTACACTTTTCAGTGTAGAAAAAAAGAACTATGCTTTTGAAGAATCAGCTGGCTTTGGTACATAGGCATTATTGTAGATTTAATACATGAATAATTTCATCTCACTATTATGAGGTCTCCATGACAGTATGATTGGCTAGCTCAAGCAAACCAACTGATGAGTTCAAACTGGACTATTTAGTTTTTGGAGATTTCATTTATTTCCTTTCTTAACGTTTAGATGTCAGATATTTGGAGCAGTGTGCAAATCACAAGCCATTGTTATTTGCTAATGACCATCACAAATTGTGCGGACAGGTACTAGAAATGCTGAAGGATCCATTCGGAAGGAACAAACGGCTGTGCTTGCGAAGAACATTGACTGGCCCCTGGTGAGGATTGTCCCCAACAGTAGATGACTTGCGACATGCCTGCACTTCAGTTGTGCTTTGTGATCTGTATATAATTTCACTGCTATAGACCAGCAATGAACATAGTCAGAATCAATTGTACTGCTAGCTCCCTTCTGCCGCTTGTGTAGTACTGCAGTGGTGGCATCGCAAACTGACATGTAGATTATAGAGTAAATTCCCTATATGCCATTGGAAATTTAACTCGTCCCTTCTATGCCATTGAAATTTAGACGATCCCCTGTATGCCATTGGTTATAAATTTTCATCCCTTCTATGCCATTCCGTCATGTTCTACCGTTAGGTGCTGTGAGTTCGGCTATGGACCCCACGTGTCAGTGAAGGAAAGAATAAAACAAAATAGCTGTCTCTTTTCTTGTCACCCGGTTACCTCTCTCATTATTTTTTTTCTCTCCACTGGGCTGTCTCTTTGCACTCATCTCTGCTCAAATCTCTCTCCACCCGCACCTCTCAGATTCCACCGAATCTCTCTCTGCTCCTTTCCTCCGTCCCACGAAGCAGTGGCACAGCATGCGGGCGCAGCCTGGGGAGGATCCAGCGAGGCAGCAGTGCGCGCACGCGTGCGTGGACAGCGATGGGCTGGTGAGAGCGGTGCGAGCCCAGGCGGCGGCGCCCTACGGCGCATGCGAGCGGCGGCGGCCTCGCGCGGTGCGGCAGCGTGCGCTCCGTGAGCGTGCGAGGCCAGGCAACAGCTCGTGTCAGCGTCCAGCGCGGGCTTATAAGCCGCGATTGGGCGGCCGAAAGCGTGGCGCGGTGCGCAACCACCGCGAGCAGCGGCATCCTGTGGGAGCTGTCGGCAGCCTCAGCAGTGCGAAGGGGTGGAGCGGTGCATGGCAGCCGCACGCGGCAGCGGCAAGACGGCGAGCGAGGGCGACGTGCCCGCAACAGCGCCATGGGCAGGGGAAGCCAGTTGGGCGGCTCGCAGACTGCTGTGGATGGGAGCAGTGGCGCGCGGAGCCGCATGCGGCTGGACGGCGGGCGGGGGCGGGGACAGCAGCCTCTTGCGGGGGCAACATTGTGGCGGGTTTGGATGGCATGCGGCCAGCGTGGGCATGGGGTTACAAGAAAGCAGCTGAGGTAGGGAGAGAAATTGACTGAGGATGGAGAAAGGGCATGTGTAGAGTTGCCTAGGTTTTCATCTTGCCGGTCCATCATATAGACTATCTGTATATTTGATGGATTTAGTATGGAACTATCTGTTGCTGCTTGTGTGTAATGACAAAATTGGACGTGTTTAATGTATCTGAATCAGACTATTAAACCCTAATCGCATGTGCAATCCTGTTTGTTTTTGTGTCGATGGATCATTGTCTGTATGGATTATCATGTGTTGGGGGATTGGCATGTCCAGGAAACACCTTCACCCGATTTTTTGCCTGTAGTCCCAAGTCATTTGCCTTCGCCGTTGGCGGTTAAAAGGCCATTGCCTTCGCCGGGTTATCAGACACCAATAGGCAATGCGTCGCCTCCGGTACCAACGAACGAGTTGCAGCCCACGCGAAGGCATTGTATGGTCTCCCATTGCCTTCGCTACCCTAACTCGCCTTTATGAGGATGCGAAGGTAATGATCAAATATTGCGTATGATCGGCTCACTTTTACAGGTCTTGAGGCAAGGTTGGGTGATGGCATGGCAGTCCGTTCCTCTCCGAGCGGGAGAAGGCACTGCTCTGCCGAACAGGCGTTTGATGGTGAAGCCGACGGGAATGCACCAGGTGGTGAAGGCAATGAAGGTCACTGGAGGCGCGGTGAAGGTGGCGTGGACCAGGTCCAAACCGAGTCAAAGACGGAGTTACTGGTCTACGCATTCACACTAGGACATATGAATGTACTCTAATGCCCCTGGAAAGTTTAAGTTGTTTAGTCTAGAGCATGATGCCTGATTTTCAGGGGTATAAGGGGAATGTAAAAGTGCCTCTTGATCTCCCTATAAAAGGGGGCCTCCCACCAACGTGTAAAGGGCTGATTCCCGAGAATATTGATAAGTGATTTACTGTTGCTTGTCATTGTTCTCTGTCTCGGTTGTTGCTTGGGTCTCTTGGCTTCGGCCAAAACCCAACAACTGGCGCCCACTGTTTGTGCAGTGCACGAACAAAACCCACGATAACCACCATGCCACCCAAAAAGCCAACCAAACCAACCAACACCGTTGAAGACACCACTCATACCGAAGCCGCTTCTCAACCCTCAACCCTACAAATCAGCCTACCACCAGTAACCGAAGCTATTCTTGATGATCAAGAGATCGATGAAGAAACCCTTACCACTGAGGAGAGAATGCACCGACTTGAGGAAAGGCTTCGTCTTCGACGCCTCGAGCAGCAGAGAGAGCTGGATGCTGCACAGCTCGAACTAGAGCAACAAATGCAAGAGGAGGAAGAGGAACAGCAACATCAATTGCTGCAAGTCAGGAAGCAGTTGGAAGAGCTGAGGCAAGCGAAGCAAAGAAGACTGAACTCCACTGGTTCTAGAGCTGCAAAGCTCCGAGAAGAACTCGAAAAAGCCAAGAAACAAGTTGCTCAACTCCAAGTCGAACTCAACGATCCAATTGCCTTCGGCAGTGCTGGAACAAATCACATTTCCACATCGGAAATTGGCTTCCAGGTGCTGCATACACGTCCAATTGACCGCACTTGCCCTCTCTCAGAAAGTTTGCAATTGGCAAGATGGCCGCCTTCATACAAGCCAATCTCTCTACCAAGGTATAATGGCCTCACCGACCCCAAGCAATTCCTCATGAGTTATGAAGCTGCAATAGCTTCGGCAGGGGGAGATGATGTGGTATTGGCAAAATCTTTCATCATCGTCTACGATGGCACGGCAATAAACTGGTACACCAAGCTTCTAGGGCTATCCATCACCAGCTGGTATGATCTGAAAAGAGAATTGATCAAGAATTTCAGCATAATGGGAGACCAGGCACTCTCATATGCAGAGCTAACTCTACATCAACAGCCGAAGGAGTCTCTGGAGGACTACTTTCGCAGGTTTGTCGGACTCCATTCTCAGGCTCCTCATATTCCTGGCGAAGCCGCCAAATTTGCTGCAATTCAGGGGCTTCGGCCGGGTCCCTTCGCTCAGCACATTGCAAGGGAGACACCAGCAACACTTGGAGATCTTTATGAGGAGTTCAAAAAGTATTGTCGATCTGACAATGATAATCGAACGAGGATTGTCAGAGAAGCCGTCCTGAAAAATCAGTATGATTCCCAAAACAAGCAGCATCACTACAACCAAAACCATTACCAAAACTACCAATCCCAAACCATCATGAGCGTGGAAAATTCGCCTTCGCTCTCACAAAGCAAACCCACTTTCCCAGAAAACCAGTTTTAGAATCAAAGAAATGAGCCTACCCAAAGGGGTGGAAGAACCGGTCGAGGCCGAGAAAGAGGAAGAGGTCCACCTTCGGGACCAGAGCTATTTTGTCAATATCATGGCAAAAATCACACCCATGGCACAGAGCAGTGCCGAGATATCAAAAGAACTATCGACAAACTGAAAGCAGAGAAAATCCAAGCTACCCAAACGAAGCCATTCTCGGCTTCGCCACCCAACACTCAAACTCAGCCACAAACCCAAGCTATCCAGCCATACTGCCCAGTTTATCCCTCCCTCAGCTCAAACTTTGTTCACCCTACAACCGCGATGGCGACTCAATTTTTGCCTTCGCCCCAAACTTTCCAGCATTACTACCCACAGACCATGTACCCACAATTCTACCCTCAAAACACCCAGCCTACCCAAAACAAAGACATCAAGGTAGAGGAATTACCACCTCCACCTCCACCTCCCCAAAAACAGCAAGACCCAAACACTGCAAATCCCCTGCCCAGTTACGGCCTCATTATGCCTATAACTGGAGGATCATCATTCGCCTTCGAAACGAAGAAGCAAAGAAAGAGTTACTTTCGCCAGGTCAACAACATCTCGGTTGACGGTCCTTACAAGAAGTCGGAATGGTCTCACATGCCAATCACCTTCACCGAAGAAGATCTCAAACTCCACAACTTTCCACACAATGACGCAATGTCGATTGAAGCCAACATCGCTGGCTGGAGAATTGGGAAAGTGCTAGTGGACACAGGCAGCTCTGCTGATATCATCTTGGCAAAGACTCTCAGATCGATGACAAACATCAACCCAGATAACTTAGAGCCATCTGACACACCTTTGGTCGGCTTCGGGGGGAAGCGCACCGCAACATTGGGAAAAATCACATTGCCAGTATCCTTTGGTGACACATCAAATGCAAGAACAGAGTTCATTACCTTCGACGTTGTTGACATGTTCTTCGACTACATTGTTATCTTCGGTAGAGGAGTCATAAATACCTTCGACATCATCATAAGGCAAGCTTTCTTGTGCATGAAAATGCCAGCTCTCAAAGGGGTTATCACAGTCTATGGTGACCAAATAGAGGCGAGAAGAATTGAATATGCTAACACCCCAGGCCAGCGAAAAGTCCATGTTCTCGAAGAAAGCGATCCCATTTACCCAGAGGAGAAGCCAAAAGCTGAGAGAGACAGCAAAACTATGCAAGGGGCAACAGAAACCAAAGAGGTGCAATTGCAGCCAGACGTCTTCGATAGAAAAGTCATCATCGGCTCAGATCTTGAGCCAGACGAAGAAGAAAGACTCATCGAGTTCTTGAGAAATAACAAAGATGTCTTCGCATGGTCAAGCAAAGATTTGCCAGGAGTTCACAGAAGCATAGTTGAGCACAAACTATCAATCAGCCCTGATATGAGGCCGAAGAAGCAGAAACTGAGGAAAATGTCCGAAGAAAAGTGAGCGCAGTCAAGGCCGAAGTGCAAAGGCTGCTCGATGCGAACGTTATACGCGAAGTCGAATATCCCAAGTGGCTAGCAAACACTGTGCCCGTAAAAAAGAAAAATGGCAAGTGGAGAATGTGCATTGACTTCACCGATCTCAACAAAGCGTGTCCCAAAGATGATTTCCCACCCTCAAGAATTGACAAGATCATTGATCAGGCTGCCGCAAGTGAGATGATGTCTCTCATCGATTGCTTCTCTGGTTATCATCAGATCTGGATGAAAAAAGAAGACGAAGAAAAAACCAGCTTCATCACTCCGCTTGGTACACTTTGCTTCATCAGAATGCCAGAGGGGCTTCGCAATGCTGGTACCACTTTCTGCCGCATGTCCAGCACCGTATTCAAAGAAGAACTATTCAAAACTATACTTGCATATGTTGATGACATCTTGGTCAAAAGCATCAATAGACAAGATCATGTCTCAGACTTGGCAGTTGCCTTCGCTCGAATGAGACAAGCGGGTCTCAAGCTCAACCTGGAGAAATGTGTCTTCGGAGTGACCAGAGGAAAGATACTCGGCTGTCTGGTGTCAGCCAACGAGATCGAAGCCAATCCAGATAAGATCAACGCAATCCTCAACATGGAAGAGCCAAAATGCATTAGAGACGTGCAGAAACTCTCTGGCAGAATCGCAGCACTCAACAGATTTATTGCTAAGGCAGCTGAGCGCAGTTTACCCTTCTTCGCAACTCTCAGAAACGCATCAAAATTTGAGTGGGGAGAGGAGCAATCCAAGGCATTCCACGAGCTAAGGCAATATCTGATGCAGCTCACGAAGCTAACAATACCTGACCCGAAGGCACCCTTACTATTATATATTGCAGCTTCGCAATCAGCGGTTAGTGCTGCACTCATTGCGGAGAAGCTGGTCGAAAGAAGAAATATACAGCAACCGGTCTACTATGTTTCTGAGGCACTGGCTGGGTCGAAGCTGTTCTATACTGAGATTGAGAAAATGATTTATGCAGTGGTGATGGCATCCAGAAAGCTAAGGCATTATTTTGAGGGGCACAATATTAAAGTGCTGACAGATCAACCACTAAAAGAGCTACTGAGTAACAAAGAGGCCTCAGTAAGAATACGGAAATGGGCTGCAGAGCTGTCAGAATATGTCGTGGATTTCGAGCGGAGGACAGCTATCAAATCTTAAGTCCTGGCTGATTTCATTGCAGAATGGACATCACCTTCGGCACAAAATGTGACCAGAGAAGAAAGCTGGCTAGTACACAATGATGGCGCTTGGGGAGATAAGGGAGCTGGCATCGCAGCGATTGTACAATCGCCTTCGGGCGTGAAAATGAGATATGCAGCGAACCTGGAGTTCTGCAAAAATAGCGACAGAAGTACGAACAACGTTGCTGAATATGAAGCCGTGCTATTGGGGCTCAGGAAAGCGAAGGCGCTGGGGCGCAGCGTTCATTGTGAAAACAGACTCGAAGGTGGTGGCAGACCACATCGAAAAAGAGAGTATTGCAAAGCAGCCTGAGCTGATCAAATACCTCACCACAGTCCGAGCAATGGAGAAAAAATTCAAAGGTTTCACAATCGAATACATCCCGAGGGCAAAGAATGAAGAAGCCGACGCACTGGCTAAAGCAGCAGCAAAGGGAGACAAGTTACCGCCCGACGTCTTTTTCCAAACACTGACTACGCCTTTGATCAAGGAACTTGATGAGCAGCCAAGTCTGATCAACGCAATAAACTCAGAGGATTGGAGGTCATCTATAATGGCATACCTCAAAGGATACTATGAACCAATTGATGAAGAAGATCTCAAAACCATGCAGCAGAGGGCAAGGTCATATCAAATCATTGACAACGTCCTATACAAGAAAGGAGTCGTGGCCCCTTGGCTTCGCTGTGTTTCCATCAGCGAAGGCAGAGAGATAATTCAAGAGATACACAGTGGTCTATGCGGAGCTCACTTTGGAGCGAGGGCAATTGTGGGAAAGGCAATGAGACAAGGGTTTTATTGGCCTTCAATCATCAATGACGCAACAAATACAGTCAAGACTTGCGACGAATGTCAAAAATGTGCGGCAACCAAAAAATCACCTTCGGAGCCGTCACAGCTGATAACTCCAACCTGGCCATTGCAGAGATGGGGCATCGATCTGGTGGGTCCTCTTCCAACGGCCCAAGGAAACCTCAAGTATGCAATAGTTGCAGTGGAATATTTCACCAAGTGGATTGAGGCAAGGCCACTAGCAAATATCACGGCGAAGACAGTTATCAAATTCTTCTGGCAGCAAATCGTTTGTAGATTTGGAGTCCCAAGGGAAATTACAGTAGATAATGGGAAGCAGTTTGACTGCGACGAATTCAGGCAGTACTGCATGTCCATAGGGACGAAGGCAAGATTCGCATCAGTATATCACCCGCAGTCCAATGGCGCAGTTGAGAGAGCTAATGGCATCATCTTCACAGCCGTCAGGAAATGCCTTGCAAATTGCAAGAAAAAAGGGAAATGGGTAGAAGAAATGCCGAAGGTAATCTGGGCTCATAACACCACCACATCAAGAGCAACTCAATTCACACCATTCAAGCTATTATATGGCGAAGATGCAATGTGTCCTGAAGAGATTCTTCATAAGGGGCTTCGCACTCAGCAGGAAGCACCAAAAGATAGCGAAGCTATAGATAAAGACCTTATAGAGATCTACAGGCTGCAAGCAGTGAAGAACATTTCCAAGTACCAGGAAGAAACCAGAAAATGGCGATGACAAGAAAGTGGTAAGGAAAGACATCAAGATAGGCGACTGGGTGCTAAGGAAGAACCCGAGTATGCCTTCGGGAAAATTACAGAACAAATGGGAAGGCCCATTCTTAGTCGTCAAGAGTAACAGACCAGGATCATTTCACCTGGGGGATGGAGAAGGCAATGAGCTGCCGCATTCATGGAATGCGGACAGCCTGCGAAGGTACTACCTGTGAGAATCATGTAACAATTGGCTTCGTAGTCTATAAACGAAGTCAATTGATAGAGTAGATTTCCTTTCTTCCTTCAAAAAAGGCCCGTACTCTTTTCCTCACAGGGGAACCCTTACCAAGGGGTGAGGTTTTTAACGAGGCGGTGCCAATTGTAACTCGTGAAAAATATATAAACGAGTCATTCCCCAAACAAGTTGCATCGAAAGCGATTGGCTTCGACCAAATTGCTGGTATTCGATAAACCAAATAGAATTGAAATGACCCTACCAGAGGTAAGGCCAATTCAGATCTAAATCGCTTACTCTAAGGAGTAAAAGGGGCTTCGGCTCAGATTGTTTTATATACACAAAATCGCTTACTCTAAGGAGTAAAAGGGGCTTCGGCTCAGATTGTTTTATATACACAAAAACCCTTACCCTATGGAGTAAAAGTGGCCTCGGCTCAAATTACTCTCCAAAACGCTAAAAGGATAATCAATTCCAAAAAAGGCAAACGCGGAGACAATTCCCGGTTTAAACGCTTAACATCGCAGTCAGAGCGTGCTGAATGAAAAACACAAACTCGCTTCGGGGGGAGGAGGCGTTTCTCTCTGGAGCGAAGGCAAAACGAGTTCATATTTATTCAGTCAGTCACTTTACACATTACAAAGTTCATTACATCAAGCACCATCAAAACATCTCAAACACATTTCCATAAAACTGTTCGCCAGATCTCCTAAACCGAGGAGCATTATAGACACACGCAAAGTCCCTGACATCAGGACTAATTTCCAATGGCTCTGTCTTCGGAATGCCTAGGGAAACAGCTTCAGCATTCCTCTGCCGAGCGAGCTCAACTCGATCTGAGCCATGGGCAATAAACGCCGTAAAAAACTCAAAAACATCGAACTCCATGCGACGATAAAACTCGTGACAATACTCCAAAAAATCATGATGGCTTGTGTTTGGATAAAGTCGTTGAAATTCCCTCCATGCGAAGCCAGAAATACAAAGCGGCCCATCACGCATGGCCAACGGAGTAAGTGCAAGCATGTCATCGCCCTAAATATACACAAATGTACAAGTTCAAAAGAGCTGCCCGCTCAACAAGTCCTACACTAATTACAATTCAAAAGGTCCTTAGACCTGAGGATTGACACTTGGGGCTCCTTGAGCACTCTGGCCCTACGAAGAAGAAGCGCCGGCTTCGCCAGTAGCGGCCGCAGTTGCAGCAGAGCTTGACCCGGCTCCGGCTTCAGCAGCTTCCTTAGCAGCAGCAGCCCTCGCGACGGCTTCAGCCTCAGCCTTTTGCTTCTTCAGCTCCTTGGACTGAGAATACAAAAGCTATCAAATAAAACAATGAAAAATTAAGGATAAAAAAAGAATCAATATCGAAAGTGAGGGTAAATAACAAAATACCTTCGCGAGTCGTTCTCGGATTAAATTCTGAGCCGCTGGACGACCACTGATAACCCAAAACTGCTTAAGGAAAAGTGCCTTCGCAACTAACAGCTGGTTTGGGAAATAAGTAGTATCGGCAGGATCTCTGGGAGCCGGATAAGGATAGCCTTTTCGAACCAAGGCATTATAATGATCACAACCGTTATCTGATAGAACTTTCAACAAGTTGCATGAGCACAGGTTCACAGCGAAGTCACCAAGAGCCTCAACAATAGAAGGAAGCGAAGCAAATTCGTTCTCTATCCAATTAAAGAGCTTGTCCAAGCTATACTCTTTATTGGGGAAGGGAGCTGGCTCCGCACCAAACTGCCGTAAGGCTTCCTTGTATAAGCGATATAATTTCAGACCTTGCTCCCAGGCAACATCAACCACGCTTTCATTTTCCTTGCGAAGATTAAGGTTTGATGTGCGAAGCTGCAATACCTCACGCTCAAAGTTTTCACTGCGAGTCCGATATGTATCGACATCGCTCGAAAGTTTCTCCTTAGCAGCAGTCAGTGTGTTCACCTCACCTTTTAGAACCGAAACTAACTCAGTTCCTTCAACAATTTGCGTGCGAAGGCCTTCTATGGTGTCTTCCTTGTCAACAACTTTAGCTTCCAAGGCAGCAACCTTTTCCCTAAGAGAATCGGCTTCGCTAGCCTTAGCTTCCAAAGCTGTAACTTTTTCCTTCAATGACTTGTTCTCAGCAACAATAGTCTCCTGGTCCTGACGAAACAGAGCCTTTTCATTTTCAATGTCCTGTTTAATTCTATCAACAGTTGCCTGGATCTGGAGGAGCTCGGCTTTTTCCCTTCGCAATTTCTCCAGCTCTTTGCGTTCAGCAGCAACTAAGTTGAGGTTGGGAACCTGAGCGACTAACTCATTGATAGCTACAACAAGCTATGGCAGAATACAGTTCAGTATTACGAAATAAACGAACCGAAGCTAAAATCAAAAACAAGATCACAAGACGAAGGCAATGAGGACATACCTTCATTCTCGAAGCCAAAATAGTGGAACATGTGCTTTCAGGATCAAGTGTCTGGATAAGTCGTTGATATGCTGCAAGGAAAAAACGATGATAATACTGTTATCTTCGCAATATAGCCAAAAGAAAAAATCAGCTATAATCCCAAACAAAAAAACACCTTCCAAATCAAAGTCTCGAAGAGGCCCACCTTCGCGCATGTGAGATGGCACATCTCCCTCGCCACCTAGTAAATGGGTCTCAATTGCATTAGCATAAAACAGGAGCAAGTAACGCTGCTAAAGGAAAAAGCGAAGAAACAACATGAGTACCTTCAGGAAGAGGAATACTTCCACCCATATCAACATCCATATAAGACATATAAGATGCAGAAGCGGCAGCCCTCTCAGTAGCTTCGGAAGTCTCAGCTTTGGCAACCTCCTTTCCCTTAGCTTCGGCATCAACATCAATTGTCCCGGCAGCATGGGCCAGAACCTCCAAAGAATCCTGAACAGGAGGGGAGGAAGCCAAAGTCGCTGACGGAGGGCTAACCGTCAAAATGTTAACTGCAGCTTCGGCTCTGGGCTCTTCAAAGCCAACCTCAACATGAACCTCCTCCGGCACATTTTCTATAATAGGAGCATCCCGAACAGGGGTATCCTCAAACATGCAATCAATGCCATCATCGAATGGATTTGGAACCCTAGCGCCCTCGGCCGTTTCATCAACGCCTTCACAAGCAATATCAACATCAATCACGGGATTTCGCGCCAAGTAGTCTCCTAGCAAAGGAAGACTTGTGCCTTGAAAATAATTCCCAAAGAGAGCAACCTCACCTAAGAAAATATCATCTCCGCTTCGGGGAGCTGAGCTCATAAACCCCGTGACTGGCGAAGACGGTCGCTGCACAGAAGCTGGCGCCGCCGGCGCTAGCCGAGGTGGACGAGGCGGAAGACCACCACGCGAAGCCAAAGAAGTGGCCTTGGTAGCCGGAGCCATAGCTGATAAGGGCACGGCAGCAATTGCCGGCTCTAGGCGACGCCTTTTCTCTGCAGCCTCATGAGAGCTGCTGCTGCCTCGCTTGGCCGGAGTCGTGGATGAAGCAGCCTTCGCGACTGTTTTTCTCCCACGGCCACGTCCTCCTCCGCGAGGAGCGCGCAAAGGAGCAGAGTCATCATCTTGCTCCTTCGCCTTCGACTTCCCCCTCTTATCTTTCTTCTCCTTGTCTTTCTTGTCTTTTCTCTTCTCCCTAGAAGAAACGGGAACCTCGCGTTCACCGTAAGAAATCCCCAACTCCTCAAAGACACAGTTGATTCTGACATGAACAAACTTGTCTTCGGAGCTGCGATGCTCCTTGGTGTTGTACAACCCAAGAATATCATTTGCTCGTTGCTCCACCTCAGCAACAAAAGCTGTCGCAGATATACCTTCGGGAAGGCGGGCTCCAAAGCGGGGAAGACAAACCTTTGTGTGCTCCTTCAAACCTTTCCATTCAACATCAAAAGGTCCCCAACCGGCCGACAGGGGATAAATCCCGCAAGCAAGGTCAGCAGCAATACCCTCTTCAATCAGGTCACGGCTGCATATCGTTTGCGAAGCCGTCTGAAAAGGCTTCCAACAATCGGAAAAACCAGGGCTGTCCGCAATGAAGGGTGGACAGGAAATAAACTTAAGCCAATCTATATGGCTGTGCAGAGGGTAAGAGATAGATTTCGTCCCATCTTCCATAATCCTCTCCTCCGAAGGCACCCTCACATAAAACCAATACCTCTGGCAATTTTTGGTCCACTTGCTCTTCTGAGCGAAGGAAGTTTCCACCTTCGCAAAATGACCCCCCCGGCGGCGTCCAGTGAAAGTCACGCATCCAAAGTCTGGCGTGAATAACTCACCATCAAATTCAGATGACTTGCTTTGATTATGACCCTCATAAAGTCGAAGAAAGCCATCCACAGTAACAGCTCCCTCATGCGTCTTCACAGCCCAAAAGAACCGAAGAAGATGGCTGATGGCATTTGGCGTCAAATGATGCAGCTGCAGGCCATAAGGCGCCATCATCTTCGCAATGATGTTGTCAATCGGCATTTTTAGGCCCGCAATGAAAAAGTCCGTGAAGACCACGGCTTCGTCTGCGCGAGGGGCAGGGGTGGTATCACTGCCAGGAGCACGGCCCCAACCCACAGGAAAATATCCTTTCTCCTCGTAGAACTTGATGTCACGAGTGCCAACTTTGGACTTCCCAAAGACAAGCGTCTTCTCCCTCTTATTGCTGATATCCACCAGCTCCTCTATGTTAGCCTCGACATCCTCCAGATTCTCTTCTTCGCCTTCTTCGTCACCACTGCGCTCGTCACCAGAATCTTCCTCAGCAACCGGAGTCTCCTCCTCAATCTGTTGAGCAAGCCGCTCAGCTTCGGTATCATCCAACCCACGACGAGGAGAAGCTCCCGCTCGTTGGGCATCGGGGCTGCCTTCGCTGGCCATATCAATAAGAACAGCAATTTGCATGGTGCGCGCCGCTGCAGGAATGATAACAATTGTCATTACCTAAGCGAAGAAAATCGGAAAGAACAAGTGCCAAAACATAAAGACAAAAATCTTACTTGTACAACAGTGGCTATCGGAAGAGAAGACAGCGTGAACACAAAAAGCAAATGTCAGCTCACGACCTATGCGAGCGAAGAAGTCTCCACAGCTGAAAGCGATTGACAGCGAAAGTGAAGAAAGGTAAAAGGGGGGACCCCCTTCGGTCCTATTTATAGGTCAGTAAAAAAAGTGACTGTTACTGCAGCACGAAAATCGAAAAGGCCCAGAAAAATCCAAAAGACAGTACAAATAAAAATAAATAATA
This sequence comes from Alloteropsis semialata, assembly GCA_004135705.1. Lineage (NCBI taxonomy): Eukaryota > Viridiplantae > Streptophyta > Magnoliopsida > Poales > Poaceae > Alloteropsis > Alloteropsis semialata. The sequence continues at coordinate 60,478,043 of CM014277.1, forward strand.
AGTGAAAAATCAGAAAAAACAAGAGATGCGAAGCCAAATCCAGAGCGAAGACAACGACTCGGGACTTACTCCAACGGGAGGAGGTGTTTCTCTGGAACAGGCGAAGGCAATCCTAAGTTTTCGAGGACATCGGCCTGTTGGAGAAAGCCCTCGTCCGCGAGGGGCTACTGTTGGGGGATTGGCATGTCCAGGAAACACCATCACCCGATTTTTTGCCTGTAGTCCCAAGTCATTTGCCTTCGCCGTTGGCGGTTAAAAGGCCATTGCCTTCACCAGGTTATCAGACACCGATAGGCAATGCGTCGCCTCCGGTACGAACGAGTTGCAGCCCACGCGAAGGCATTGTATGGTCTCCCATTGCCTTCGCTACCCTAACTCGCCTTTATGAGGATGCGAAGGTAATGATCAAATATTGCGTGTGATCGGCTCACTTTTACAGCTCTTGAGGCAAGGTTGGGTGATGGCATGGCAGTTCTTCCTCTCCGAGCGGGAGAAGGCACTGCTCTGCCGAACAGGCGTTTGATGGTGAAGCCAACGGGAATGCACCAGGTGGTGAAGGCAATGAAGGTCACTGGAGGCGCGGTGAAGGTGGCGTGGACCAGGTCCAAACTGAGTCAAAGACGGAGTTACTGGTCTACGCATTCACACTAGGACATTTGAATGTACTCTAATACCCCTGGAAAGTTTAAGTTGTTTAGTCTAGAGCATGATGCCTGATTTTCAGGGGTATAAGGGGAATGTAAAAAGTGCCTCTTGATCTCCCTATAAAAGGGGGCCTCCCACCAACGTGTAAAGGGCTGATTCCTGAGAATATTGATAAGTGATTTACTGTTGCTTGTCATTGTTCTCTGTCTCGGTTGTTGCTTGGGTCTCTTGGCTTCGGCCAAAACCCAACATCATGTTTAGTACTTGTTTTAATTATTGGTCAACACTTTTTCTATTTTTATTATTTTTAATGTTTTCTCTTGATTTTTTTCTGAATTTTTGAGACTATTTTTGTGTTTCTCTTCGATTCTGTTCTCTCAATTTTTTCTGTTGTCTCGTTGATAGCCTCACGAGTGTCACAACTGAGCCAATAGAGAAAAATGATGCTATTAATTCAGGATTATTGTATTCAACTGCGGTGGAGGGGGATTCCAGAATCTAAAAGTTTCCCTGGTCAACATTTATAAAGTAGTAGTATTTGAGCATTGACATATCAGTATAATGTTATGAACATTTACAAATAGTTATCTCAACATTTCCAAATAGTGATGTCAACATTTCAACATAGCTATCTCAACATTTTTTTAATTGGTTTATAAACATTGGCATATATAAATTTATTTAGTTTTCCAACATTTATTTATTGTTCATTCAACAAATCCAAAATGCTTTGTCAACTTGCACACATGGGTTTAGCAAACAATCATTAAAAAATTGACCATTCTTACATGAACATTTATAAAATGTTTTCCCAACATTGACCGATACATATTTCAATATTTATCCTTCATTAACATAATTATTCTTCGGGCGGTTATACCAGTTAGGGTTCAGGGTTTGTTGGGGGCGAATCCGTCCTATCGGGTTCAGAAGCATGTTCGGGGTTTAGGGCGGCCATGTACCCCCTGCCATAGAAGGCCAAATTGTTTCGGCTTCGGCTCCCCTGCCATAGAAGGCTAAATTGCTTCGGCTTCGTTTATACTAGTTAGAGTTCAGGGTTTGTTTGGGGGCGACTCCGTCCTATCGGGTTCAGAAGCATGTTCGGGGTTTGGGGCGGCCATGTACCCCCTACCATACAAGGCCAAATTGCTTCGGCTTCGGTTCCCCTGTCATAGAAGGTTAAATTGCTTCGGCTTCGGTTATACCAGTTAGGGTTCAGCGTTTGTTTGGGGGCGACTCCGTCCTATCGGGTTCAGAAGCATGTTCGGGGTTTGGGGCGGCCATGTACCCCCTGCCATAGAAGGCCAAATTGCTTCGGCTTCGGCTCCCCTGCCATAGAAGGCTAAATTGCTTCGGCTTCGGTTATACCAGTTAGGGTTCAGGGTTTGTTTGGGGGCGACTCCGTCCTATCGGGTTCAGAAGCATGTTCGGGGTTTGAGAGGCCATGTAACCCCTGCCATAGAAGACCAAATTGCTTCGGCTTTGGCTCCCCTGCCATAGAAGGCTAAATTGCTTCGGTTTCGGTTATACTAGTTAGGGTTCAGGATTTGTTTGGGTGCGACTCCGTCCTATCGGGTTCAGAAGCATGTTTGGGGTTTGGGGCGGCCATGTACCCCCTGCCATAGAAGGCCAAATTGCTTCGGCTTTGGCTCCCCTGCCATAGAAGGCCAAAATTATGTCAATATTTTGTTGAAACTATGTCAACATTTTTGGTAGAATGGTTCAATATTTATTTCTGTTAAGCTATGTCAACATTATGTATACAATTGTTCAACATTTTTCAAAAACAGTTTCAACATTTCTGTTAGTATGTCAAAATTTCAATGAAATTCTGCCAACATTATCTGTACAAAGGTTCAATATTTATGTAAAATAGTTTCAACATTTCTGTTAAGCAATGCCAATATTTCAATGAAATTATATCCACATTATCTGTAAACTGGATCAACATTTATGTACTAATTATATTTTTAAACATCAAAATGGTTCAATATCTAATCAAACTCATTCAACATTACTTATTATAGTTTTAAACATTTAAGTAAAACTATGTGAACACTTTATACAGAATGATTCAATATTTGTAAAGATATGTTTCCAACTTATTTGTAAGCTATGTCAACATTTAGCTACAAATGTTACAACAATTTCCTTTATATCACTCAATACTTCTGCTTAATTGTTTTAACATTTGTATTAACCTATCTCAACATTTTTTACTTTGACAGGTGGAAGTTGATAACAAATTTGAAGACTGGGTAGCTGTTGAAGACTAAACTGTTTCATTAATATTTGCGATATTTGTATTTGAAAATATGTGATTTTTGTTATACTCATAGTTTGTAGTGTATTTTTATGGAATTGCAACTTCAAATTTGTAGTTTGAAGTTCCCACCCGTTCTTTTTCCCCTTTCAACCACGTCGCCCGAAAAAAGTCATGCGCGTGATATTTAAAAAACAACGGATGAATCCTCCACGCGCTAAAGAAAAAGTCTAGCTAGTTTCTATTTTTTCCGTTACGAACGGAACGGAGGTAGTCTGCGCACGCGGGAAAAAGGAAAAAAAACGTCTGCGCGCGGGGGAAAAAGACTGTGCGGCGCATGGGTTAGTTTTCATTAACGAACGTGCGCAGGCGCGGAGACAAACTGAGCCGCCGTGGGCTTTAAATCTAACTTGAGTTACTGGCACTCAGAAGCTAGATAGGAGCCCCCTTTTGGATGTCACCAGATTCTCACTTCTCAGTACGTCTGACCTACACCATGTTGATCAAAGCTACACAGATAAAGATTTAGAAGTATTTAAATCCAGTATAAATACTTCTTATGTTATTTTTAAACTTTATGTGTATTACTTATTAAAACTTTAAAATATGCACTTTTTAGGCGTCTTTTAGAAAATAGAGCAAGTATGCGTGATGAACACATGAATCGGGTGGGTCAGAATTTACAACGTCACGATTCTATATTTATTCAGATTGGTGTGTCGGATCTTGAATAATTATTCTGCTGGAAATAGTATTTTGGTGGCTTGGCAAGCCAATACTCGCCCTCGAAAATATAGAATTAAATCTAAACCCAATCAATTCAGAAGGGGGCCCGTTTCGAACACACATGATCCATTTAATGTGTTTGTTTTGAGGGTTGAAGTGGGTTGGGATGGGTCGGACCTCGGGTCTATTTTTTGTATTTCAATTATCTAATCAAACTTCATATCCTCAGGAGTCATATCTCTTTTTGTTTCGACTCTTTGATAATTTCCTCCAAAATCCCTATGGTTTACTTGCAGAGCGGCCAGACACCTCTTTTCAGGCCGATTTCTTCTTCAACATTCTAGCATTCAAAATTTGTCCACAACTTCCGCAAGTGTTAGAATTCCTAGCATAATGCCAACACTTGTGGGTTTGAAGTTGGGTTGTGGGATGGCTTGGCAGCCGTGCTAGCATGGGGGCGGTGGATCTTTCGACGCCAGGTTTTTCTCGTGCGTGGGCCGGCCGGGAACGCGGCCGGGCTGTGCTGGGCTTGGGGGAGTGAGTGAATGATTTGAGATTTCGAGCGGACCGATGGGCCACGCGGATTGGACAAGCCCCCAAACGCTACGAGACGGGTTTTAGGAAGTTGTGGGCCGTGTCATCGTACCCTGCAATTTGAATTCAAAATGTTTTAGGCGCGAGAGCGCGGGGTGAGCAGAACACCAAAAGCAAATCCTGGTCCTTCGTTCGTCGTATTCAGTCATATTTTTATATTTCTATGTACTCAATGGAATGTAACAGTTGTGAAGAAAAAACTAATCGAGTTCAAACTTCTTTGTTCCAATGAAAAACTGCAAAAAAAAAAAGAAAGAACCACTTTGAGATGGTGGAAAATGCGAAGCAAATAAAGACAGAAGAATTGCCCAACAGAACAGAGAAGTTATCCTTAGCATGAGCTATTTTGGGCCTTCAAGTGCCGAACAGGATCGGCCCTAATTTTCCATCCGAATAGGCCTTTTGAAGAAGAGAAACTGGCCGGCCCTAATTCTTTCTGTGCCAGGTTGGCCCAGCAAGCGGACGAAAATGAAAATTTGTCCGGGTCCCTGGGTGTCTCAGCAAGTCAGCAGGACATCACTTCGTCATCTCTTCTAGCAGAACTTGTATCAAACATGCAAAGCTTCTCTAGTGCTGACGCTCATGGAACCTAACGCTAATCCTAGTGTACCACTATTAAGTGCCACCTAGGATTTAGTTACACAACTAGAGATTGAAGAATAAGTCACTAAAACGCCTCACTGCCAAAGAGCATGACGTATGCAAATTGAAGAATATCGCCGGTAGTTACTGAATAAATCGAGGATCATGCTAAGCCTAAGACTCAACCTAGATGGACGACATATTTACGATAGGGAAACCAAACCAACTAACCATAGATGGACGACATATTTACGATAGGGAAACCAAACCAACTAACCATACAAAATTGTTGCGGAACACATGTGATAACTATCATGAAAAAGGCTAGCTATCATTTATGAGTTATGATGGTCCCTACTTGCTAACTATCATGAAAACCCAAACTGCATCATCTAGGAGTACTTGTTTTCAGTACAGGTCAAACACTTGTCTTTCAATCAAACTGGGTTTATTTAGATCTATTAGAATATTAGAACTAGCTGTTAGCAGCTAAAATCAGCAGGTGGGATTCGAAAGGACCTGCTAATTATTAGCAATGCATCCTATTAATAATTAGTCCATTGGCTACTAGAGGTGCTAATCTTTACCTATTAATAAAGATACGACGACTACTTTGAAATATTTGGTGCTCAACCACGGAACCAGATTTCCCGGATCGAAACAGTACAAACCAGCGAACCACGTGCAAAATCGGATAAAAACTCGGCCCATCTGAAAGAAAAAGAGAAAAATCCCACCCGATACCGTACTGAGAAAATAGAAAACCCACAAAAGTAGAGACAAAAAGGGGTTTCGAACTCAACTCGTGTAAATAAATAGTTTGCAACCTCTATCATGAAAATGGCTAGTTAGCAAATACTTGTTGTGAACGTCTCTAGTTAAAAGTCGACGTCAAACCTTGTCAACTACAGTATTTAATCAATTCAAGTTGTATCGGCAGCTAAGTCAACATTCAGATCCAATGCTTCATGTATTATTGTTTTCTGCACAGGTCAACACTTGCCTTCCAATAAACGAAAATCAATCCTATACATACTAGTTTATATACGTTGAGATGCTAATGGTCAGCACAATAAGTTCAGTCCAAAGGGAGCTGAGGAAACGCATCTGAGATTTCAATCCTCATGGATGCCTGAACTTTGCTCTGCCATAGCTGAGAGGAAAGCTTCTTGTAGCATCTCAAGTCAAGGTATGAAGTTCTATTCTTATTTGCGGAGGGTATGTTTTTTTCATTTCCTTTTTCTCCGTGTTTTCTTGCGCAATAAGGTTCTGCTACGCCCATCTGAATTGGAAAAATGCTTTTCCTACACGGTTTTATCAGGATCCAACGCTTAATAAGTTCATCACCCCACATGATAGCTTGATTTTCTCCTTCCTCGCCATACGTAGGAGGCTGGACGTTGCAGTATGCAGCTAGTTTTTCCTTAGGTTGTGAAGATTTATAACATAAAAAGATTTCACCGTTCCTTGAGCCACCCCCCACGCCGGGCAGCCTGGGTTCGATCCCCAGGGCTGGCACCGAGAGGCCCCTCTGTAGCCTTTCTAATGAAAAAAAAAAGATTTCACCGTTCAGAATCCTTTACCGTTTGATAGATTTTTCTGCCATGTTTCTGGAGAGGGCAGTTTCCATGCCCAAGGAAGGCCGTGTGATCTGCCTGGAGTCTTCACAACCTCTGCAACCATGCGCCTTTGTTGGATTCTACTCATTTTGTTTCTTTTTTTTTGAGAGAATACTCATTTTCTTTCTTGCATATTGTTTTTCTCCAAAAAGCTCGTGCATATGTATTGTGCTCAGGCAGCAGCCACCACCTGTTATTGGCGGCCGTGTGGCATATGATGTCCCGGTTCAGCGCTGTGCAGGTAATAAAGCACCATGTCACCGACAAATTTAGCATATGGAGTGTCGCCACCGCAGCCATGTTTGATGAACAAGAAGTTGGTTTAGGGTCCATTAGATAGCTGCAGGGGCCGAGTTCCATATATGCACCAACCAAATTAAACTCATAATGTGACAGAGGCCTCAGTTTTTCAGCTGTCTTAGAAGCATTGGACCAACAAGAAGTTGTACTTTTTGAAACCAGCTAGTCAACCTTTCAACAGCATAGATCTTAATGAAATAGTTTTGATGGGGATATATTTCTTAACTGTATCTCTTTGAGTAATATGGTTCTAATTTTTGACCAATAATTCATATTTATATGTTTGCAGTACTATTCCTTTCACCGAGCTGTTTGGGTCCATCACGGCTAGCTATATCAGCATGTGTGTGACAAGTGCTACTGCTATGTGGGTTGCTATAGTTCTTGTTTTTGTCACTGCGGTAATCACCAATGCTGTGAGAGCTAGAGTAAAGCATGATCCAGTATGCACCAGGCCACTGCCCCCGATGGTGAATGGTGCTTCTATAATTGGGCTTTTACATACTTGTCACTTGAAAGAAAACATTTTTTAGCACTATGATCATGAATTTTCTATAGGACTACTTTGCAAAATGGGGACCAGAGGGCACAGTTGATCTCAAACAAGAGCTCAGTCAGTTACTCATGCTGATCTCAGGCCGATGCCTACTTGGAAAGGAAGTCCGGGATATGATTTTTGGTGAGGTCATAATGCTGTTTGATGAACTTATTGATAACAGCACGAGGCTCACCAGTGTGTTATTCCCTTATGCCCCCACTCTCGCAACCTATCGGCGCAACAGGGCACACACCAAGCTCTCAAAACTCTTTGCTAAGGTTGTGAGATCATGCAAGAGTTCCAAGAGAGTCGAGGAGGATGTATTGCAGAACTTGATCGATTCACAATATAAAGACGGCCGCCCCACTACTGAAGCTGAAGTGACTGGATTGATCCTGTCCTTGATCTTTGCTGGGAAGCACACTAGTTCCGCCACCATTACGCGGACTGGAGCATGCCTACTCAGTCATGCCAGGTGGTTGGCAGCTGCCGTGGAGGAGCAAAACCAGATCATCCGAAAATATGGTGACTGCATAGACTACAACGTCTTGCAAGAGATGGACATCCTGCACTGCTGCGTCAAGGAGTCTCTACGGATGCAACCTCCGACAACGACATTTCTTTGCAGGGTACTTAAGAATTTTACTGTATGGACTAAAGATGGCATAGAGTATGAGATCCCAAAAGGGCACACCATAGCAAGCCCTCTATTGTTCAACAACTACATCTCTTACATTTACAAGGATCCTGACGTGTTTGACCCAGACCGTTTTAGGCCCGGTAGAGAGGAAGACAAAGCTGCTGGCAAATTCTCTTACACTGTCTTTAGCGGTGGAAGACATGCCTTCCCTGGAGAGGCTTTTGCTTACATGCAAATTAAGGCAATATGGAGCTGCCTGCTAAGGAACTTTGAGCTTGAATTGGTGTCTCCATTCCCTGAAACGAGCTGGCAGAAGATAGTCCTAGAAGCTAAAGGAAAAGTAATGGTGAGTTACAAGAGACGGAGGGCGATGCCAACAACATAGCTGATAATTATGCTCATACTTATATGCCAAGTGTGTTTGATCGCTCTTGCAATAAGGGTTTAACATGTTTAATTTGTGTGCCAACTGCCAACATGTTGTGTGGAGTGATGGAAGTCAGTAGTTGCATCTAGTGGTTCTGGTTCCTGCAAGAGCTCAATGTACTACATATGTAATTATGTCGTCTTTCATAAGAAACGGAGGATCATGGAAAGTTGAGTCATATAATCGATCTGTATCATGAGTACATCTTGACCATGGAACATAAACATGGGCCCATCATTTAATCTGTATTATTTCATTTTTATTTGGATAATTATGGTCGCTAGCAGCGAGATCAGGTTCATCTAATCTGTATTATTTCATTTTTATTTGGATAATTATTGAAGAAGAGTAAGGAATTACCTCTGCGATATACAACAGAATCATATTACATTTGGGATTTTCAGCCTTCTTTTGGAATTTTGTTTGTAATTTCAAAGTTGAACGTTCCTGTTAAATTTCAAACCCTCTCCTTCTTTTCTTTGATCCAGCCCATCTCACCTGGCTCCGTGCAGGCCCAGGGCCCTCTCAGACGCCACGTCCAGTTATCATTTTCCTCTGGACAACACAGGGCACATCCTTGCTGTTCCCTCCTGAAAGTAACCGATGCTCGTGATAGCCTAAGAGGGAGAGGGTGGATTAAGCTTTCTAAAAACTTAACCACCACATGCCTCTAATTACACAAAATAAAACTAAGACAAGCTATCTAGATGTGCAATAAGATTTTCTTCTAGTGATGCACCCACCCAAAGAGTTTTGCAACCTAGAACCAATCCTATCAAGATACTACTCTAGAAAGGTAAAGGCACACAATTGCAAGTATGAAATGCGGAAGCTTAAGGGTTAGAGAGATGCAAACTTGACACGAAGATATATCCCGTGGTTCGGCTTACGCCTACTCCACGTTGGAGCTCCACAAAGGATGTGCTCCCGGTCGCCAAGTCTTGTTCCCGGTCAAGGCCTTGAGCTCGCCACAAAGGCGCCCCAAGAGGGATGATGGGAAAATCACCAAGACCTTGCTCTCATCAACCTACATACTCTCCAAGAGATCTTGATGCCGCCTCCACTATGGAGCTTTTCCACCAAGAAAGGGGTCTCCTCGTCCCTTGCACAACGCTCGTCGCCTCTCCACACCAAGCCAGAGGGTCGAAGACTTGCCGGTGAGTCACCAAGACTCCAAGGGGCTGGCACACCGAGATTACAAGTGTTGGCTCATTCTAGAACCAAGGACAAGGCTCAACACCCTACAAACTCTCTCACTAGACCTATCCTAGCTCTCTCACTCACTATAGATGAAGAATGTAGCACATATGGTGGCTTGGATGTCTTGTGATTGTAGATGAACTTCTCTGGACTCCAGCAACTCAGAACGGCCGAATAGGGGTGATATATACAGCCCAAGGGCTGAACTAGCCGTTGCCCAAAAGCTGCACAGAAATCATGACGCCATATGTTCCGCCATGTGCTTTCCCCCCATCGGCGTATAATACGCCATGTGTTTTTCCAACGGTCAAATTGACTTTTCCAATGGCTACTTGCACATGCTGTATGCTTCTGAACTTGTACGCCGATGGTCGGCGTTTCATACGGCGTGACATTTTCTCCATCTTCTCTTGACATCATCCCTGTGTAACTTGTACGTCGATAGTACGCTGATTGCTGCCGTATAATACGCCATATAGAAATCTTCAACTTCCGCTTGATCCAATCACGCGTATGTTCCGCCCTTCATGCAAACAGTGATAGCGGATCATACACCGTTGCTTATCTTCAGGACATTCCTCAGCCATAACCTTCCAAACATGTATGCCGGTGCACAGTGTATAGTATGTCGTGTAGTATCTTCTGGGTTCTTCACACACCGTAAGCTTCCAAACATTTGCGCCGATCACCAACGTATCATATGCCGTGTCTAATCTCTGCGGGCTTATCCTATTCAATCAACTCAAGACCTTTTCATGGTTTCATATGCCAATACCATGTCTTGGATACTCAAAAATAAGACTCTCAGGTTTTTGGCTATGCTTTGGAATCATTCTTGAGATGTAATTTTCTAAGTATATCATTTAACAAATATGTTAGTCTCAATGGCTATGTTGTCATTTAATCACCAAAATCACAATATAATGGCACATAGGGCCATTCTCCCTACACCTCCTGTGCTCTGTCTCTCTCAACTTTTTCGTGGCACAGGCTAACATCACTGATCCCTGTAGATCACCATCTATTTTAAACCATGATCCCTGCTGCATGACAACATCAAACGGATCGGCGCCCATGACCGGCCGCTCCTTTTTTTTTCTTTCTTTTCCCAAGTAGTCAGTAGGATATCACTTGCAGAAGACCATTAAACAAGCAAAACAAGAGCTGATGCTCATGGAGCCTTAACATAAATCCTGTTCTTATGCTATATTGTCACACTTGCTCCCCACTTCATTATGTATGTTAGCTGCAAGGTCACAATCATCTATGCAGCTGGCTTATGTTTTTTTTTATCATCACACCATGCCTGGAAACATAATCACAAAATATGGTTTGCGTAAAATAATGTTGTGCTATACTAGGTGCAATGAGGATCTGAGGTACCTCCTTTGAAACTGATGTAAAGTACTCTTTGCATCCATCGTATCCCAAAACACATATTTCCACTATGTTTGTGCCCAATCATTTAACCCTATGCCAACGCTGTACTGACTATGTTTATGTCTAACGTAATTACCTTGCATAGCTACAGCTCAACAAGTAGTTTGTTGCATATTTTTCCAATTTCCTTCTCCCAATATGATGGAATTTAATGTGGAAATATACTTTCATTATGTATCTTTCTAGATGATTTGGCGACATGTTATATGCACAGGATCTTATTAGCAGTTAAAGCTGTGAAACTGCATTTGCAGCTGCACAATTGTCTCTGTTCTTAACTTGGCTTATGCATATCATTTGAAAATTGACGGTTCCTAGCCACCCTTTGGTTTAAGAAAATTTCTGTTTAATTTAGTGGCCGCCTTTACCTTGCACTATCTGTTTGTTAATTAGTTCTCAACTATTCCTTTCTGTGACCAATGGGAAATCCTACTGCTTTTATATGTGAGACATGCTAACAGCTTGCTTTGGTTGAGTTCAGAGGGAGGAAGTACATCAGAATTGCAATTAATTCTTATTGTGATTCGGGTGCTTTATTCTGTCATAGTAGTTGAGAGGAAAGCTTGGTGCTAGAGGTGCCAATTAGTGAACCATAGGGGCACCTCTAACCCTCTTTAGTTCAAATATTTACACTTTTTCAAAACGAGGTCTCATTTTGGAAAAATTGTATAAATATTTGAACTAAGGGTCACTAATTTGCAGTCCTACTTGGTGCTACATCAGAAGGTATAGAATCTCTGACTACTTAATTTTGTGTAGCTACATACTAAACTAAGCTTTGAACGTGGAAATACTTCAGCCATCCTTTCTTCATTGACCAGCTAATCCTATATATACATACGGTCTGCATAATAAGTTCAGTCCAAAGGGAGCCGAGGAAACACATTTGAGATTTCAATCCTCATGGATGCCTGAACTTTGCTCTTCCATAGCTCAGAGGTAAGATTCCTTGTTGCATCTCAACTCAAGGTATGAGTTCAATTCATCTTTGCGGAGGATTTGTTTATTTCATTTCTTTTTTCTCCTTGTTTTCTTGTGCAATAAGGTTCTGCTACACCCATCTAAATTGGAAAAATGCTTTTCCAACATGGTTTTAGCAGGATCTAACGCTTAATCAGTTCATCTCCCCACATGATAGCTTGATTTTCTCCTTCCTTGCCATCCGTAGGAGGCTGGAAGTTGCAGTATGCAGCTAGTTTTGCCTTTGACCTTACTGAAAGATAGTCAGTTAGGTGTTTGGAACCTGGATACAATTGAATTCTTCTTGTTAAGATTTATACCATAAAAAGATTGCATAGTTGAGAATCCTTTACCATTTGCTGGATTTTTCTGCCTTAAGATTTATACAATAAAAAGATTGCATAGTTGAGAATCCTTTACCATTTGCTAGATTTTTCTGCCATGTTTCTGGAGAGGGCAGTGTCCATGTGCCCAAGGAACGCCATGTGTCCTGCCCTGAGTCTGCACCACCTCCACAACCTTGCACTCTTTGTTGGATTCTTCTTATTTTGCTCCTTATTTTTCTCCAAACAAGCTTGTGCATATGTATTGTGCACGGGCAGCAGCCACCACCTGTTATTGGCAGCCGTGTGGCATATGATGTCCCGGTCCAGCGCTGTGCAGGTAAAGCACCATGTCACCGAAGAATTCAGCATATGGACTGTCGCTGCCGCAGCCATGTCTGAGAAGTTTGGGTTGGGTCTATGATAGCTTCAGGGGCCGGGGTCCATATATATATATATGCATCAACCAGACATGTTGTGACAGAGGCTGTCAGTATCTCAGCTGTATCTTAAAGCATTGAACCAACCAGAAGTAGTTTTCGAAACCAGCTAGTCAATCTTTGAACAGCATAGATCTTAACGAAATAGTTTCAATTTGATGGGTATATATTTCTTAACTGTATCTTTGGGTAATATGGTTCTAATTTTCAATCAATAATTCATATTCATATGTTTACAGTACTATTCCTTTGGCCAAGTTGTTTGGGTCCATCACGACTAGCTATATCAGCATGTGTGTAACAAGTGCTACTGCTATGTGGGTTGCTATAGTTCTTGGTTTTGTCACGGCGATAATCACCTATGCTGTGAGAGCTAGAGTATAAAGCATGATCCAGTATGCACTAGGGCACTGCCCCCCTTGGTGAATGGCGCTTCTATAATTGGACCTTTACATACTTTTTTTACAAAGGGTTTCCATGCAATGATCCAAGACCAATATGAAAAGCTAGGGAGTGTATTCACAATAAGTTTCTTTGGACTGAAAGTAACCTTCTTGATCGGCCCAGAGGTATTAGGTCATTTCTACCAAGGGTTGGATTCAGAGAATAGTCATGGTAGGCTTGTTGAGTTTACTGTGCCCATGTTTGGCAAAGAGGTTGGCCATGGTGTAGATCCCGCCACCCGAAGTGAGCAAGGGCGCTTCGAAAAGGGACACACTCAAACCATCAAAGTTGAAGTACCATGTTGGTCCAATGCTTCAAGAAGTGGAGGTCAGTAGCAAGTCACCAACTAATTTTGCTATTGTTTGTCATGGAATAGGAGGTTTTTGAATCGTCTAAATTATTAGCAATAATGAAACTTAAAATAAAAGGATATTAAAGAGTTGACAGAATTGTGTTATACTAGCTAGGTAAACTATGGACGCCAAAAAAGTCGGGCGTTGACTTCTCGAAACATTAACACTGTGGCCTGGAAGATTTGCTTGAACTTCAGTGCAGGTCCAAAATCTTGAGGTTCGTGGCGTGCCAGTCAATTTGACCTGAAATTGACAAGATAAATTTAATCAGTAATTTCAAGGGAACTCATCGGCCAAAGCCCCGATTCGTTCCAGCAATTGGATCAGAGTGAAAAGGAGTCCAATGCAAGCATGAACCATCAGCCTTGAGTCCGAATCGTGATTATGTAACATGTAATAAAATGAACCATGGACTATAAGAGCTGATTTAGTAATAAATTAAGCTTAATCATATTCTTTATTTCACATGTCTCTAAAGGCATTAGATAAACTAAAATCCATGTCACTAACAATTGGATCGGACCTAACCGAGACAACGTTGCTAGAAGGGCACTGATTTAACCTATTTACTCTGATAAATCTATGTATACTAAAGAACTTTCTTAAACTCAATTTACTTGTAACTTGATTGTTGAATCTAGATCAAGTTTATAAGCAAAAGAGAACTAATAGATCTATTACAAACTATATAACGAAAATAACAAATAGATCTTGAACGGATATAAGCTGATTGGATAAAACAAACAAGTCACGATAGGGAGTGAGTGATCTAAACGAAGAAGAGCGATATGCTTCAATCTAAAGCTTAGAACAACTCGGTAAATTGGTGAATTAAGTAGACAAAGAAGGGCGATACGCCTCAATCTAAAGCCTAAAATAATTCGATAGATGACATGCTTATAGGCAAACCAGAGGTCAAGATGATGCAGCCTTGCTTAATGAAGAACTTGACGAAAAGGGTTTGTTGGCACGAGGGCCTAAAGGTTGGTTGTATTGATGGTTGTGTGAACGTTCTATACAATGACGCAGGGTTTATATTTATATCATAGAAATCTAACTAATACTTGTCGGATACGACAATATCTCTAATCTAAACTACCAAAAGAATTACAACTATCGCCAAACTAGACCCTGGAGAAGCTTCCAGACATGCGTCATCCTCGCAGTCGTAAATGCTCCGGCCTTACACCACCGTATCCGATCAGGACTCATCGGATAAACCTCAATTGGAATCAGGCTCGCTAAATCAGAATAAGCTTTGGTCTTATCCATAGAATCATACCGGCTTCCAGCTTGCTTCGGCCTCATTAGAGATCAATATTTTACTCCACCAACCGAGTCAAAATCTGGTGTCAACATAAACTTAGACTACTCTCCTAGTAACGTGGTGGTCCTTGTAACGAATCTGCAAAAATAATTGTCAAATTAAAACCATCAGTCCAATTTCATCTTGCTTGGACAATTTTTTGTAACACCCTAAAAATAGGCTTTAATAATAATTAGAATTTAATTTATTTATTTACCGAAGTGTTCATGGTCATATTGGAGTCTATGTGAATTTGTTTGTGCTAATTTAAAATAAAATATATGTTTAGAAACATGATTATGCATCTCATGCTGGAGCATATTTTTATTTCTTAGCAATTCATTTGATGGGTTTTGAATTTATATTTGAAATCCTCATTGAATTTGCTTTTGAATGAATGCCTTTTTGCTTTTTGTGATTAAGTCTAGTTTTGGCCCTTGAACTTTCGGCCTCCGCTTTTGCCCCCTTAATTCTCCAGCCCGGCCGGCCTTGCTCCGTCTCCCTTCTCTCTCTCTCTCCCCGTGGCCCGCTCCAGCTTCTGGCCCACTAAAACCCGCTCCACCTTCCCACCTCCCGCTCCTGCTTCCCCTCTACCTAAGATGCCCCGGCCGCCTGTGCGCCTCCGCCTGCACCGCTGGCAGGTTGGCCCGAGCCTGACTCGGACTTGACTCCGAGTCCAGCTGTCTGCCGTCGCCCGCAACCGTCGTGCGCGATGCGCGCGTGTATTTCCCGCGATCGCCCCAGACTCCGCGGCCCTATCCCATCGCCCCTCTGCCCTATAAAAACCCCCCAAGCCCCTCGCTCTCCCCTTTCCCGCACCCACAGATCGCCGCCGCCATTGCCGCCGGTAAGCTGCGCCACCATCGCTCTGCACCACCGTTCCGACGCTGCTCCGTTCACCTTTTCCCTCCCGTCCACGTCGCAGGAGCCTCCGCCATCGATTGCTGCTGCCAGGAGCCTGAGCCGAGCCCCGGAGCGTCCTCTTCGCCATCAACTGAGAGCCGCCGCCGCCCCTCGATGCTGATGACCCCCTTCTGCCGCCCAATCGTCATCCATAGGTGAACTCGACGTTCGCTTCTCGTCGTCCCGAGCCAAGCCGCGTAGTAAATGGAGCCCCATAGCCTTGGTTCACCAACACTGGTGATGCGCCGCCGCGCTCGCGCTCGCCGCCGGCCGTCCACT
>CM014277.1:60496275-60517235 GCA_004135705.1 Alloteropsis semialata
GATAAGGGAGAGAGGGAGCTTGGGAAGAGATAAGTGAGAGAAGGGAGGAGGGAGGAAGAAAATATCTATCTTCTCGTTTTTTGCGGGAGAACCATTTACTCCCGGGTGGTGCCTTCACCCGGGACTAAAATGAGGTAGAGCCACCAACCCGGACTAAAAGGCGTGCCCCCTTTTAGTCCCGGTTGGTGGCTCCAATCGGGACTAAAAGGTCCTTTTAGTCCCGGTTGGAGCCACCAACCGGGATAAAGGCCTCCCCCAGCCTCTCAGGCTTGGAACCGGGACTAATGCTTTCATTAGTCCCGAGATTAAAGGTCCCGGACCGAAAGCCATTTGTGTAGTAGTGCAGCCTTTGGCTGTTGGGCCCCGGGCCGAGTGATAGTACCATTTGCCACATATGTTTTTAGGTTTTCTGTAGGAGCTTAAATAACAAAATGGAATGTATGACATATATATTTCCTGAATGAAAGGACCTTACTACACAAACTCTAATACTAGATGTTCTTTTTCTTCACAGAATGAGTTAGAATGGTAACGTATGATTTTTGTTTTTTGCAGTTGATAACAGAACCGTGCGAGGGAATTTATCTGCTTTATTTTTAACAGTTTATAACACCATAATTTATAATCAGGTGATATGGACTAACTTCCTCTATTTTGACATATAGACATTTATAATAAGTTAATTTATTTTAAAATGAGCTGATTAAAATCGTCATATATGGAAAAATAGAGTGCTCAGTATTTGCTATAAGAAACTTGAGCATGAATTGTTGACAATCCGAGACGTCAACCAGAGTTACATGAGACGTGACTAGTGCTTAAAATGGATTACGACAGAAGATGTCCTCTCCTAGGAAGGGGATGAATTGAACGCGGAAGGATGGTGACATGATGCAAAATGACAAAGACTTTATTAAGAAAAGGAATGGCAAAGAAATGTAACCCAATTTCCTACTCTCCTGCCAACTCGGCCGGGGAGTTTGAACAACTTTGTACCAACATGTTATCGACGTACAGCTAGAGCTGAATTGTTTTTTTTAAAAATCAAATAAAACAACATAAGAAATACGTGCCAGGTAGGGGTCAAACCTACGGCCTTCTGTTTCCTAAGCTACATTCGCTTTGTTTTTTTATTTTTTGCAATTTCCCTTGGAGACTGTGAGTAACACCCCAGACCAGGGTATCACTTTGGGTCTTGTTGGTTGCCTGTGTGATCCTAGCTAGCCTGGCTCGCATCTGTGAGACAGGATCCCATGAGCCAGGCTAAGTGTGTGCAAATCCTCATGTTTGGTTGTCTGCACGTGTCCAGCCTGGTTGAGAAGAGAAGGTATTTGGTTACCTGTATGGGTCATATCACATGAGATAAGATTAGAAAAAATAAATAATTTTATAATGTTTAGCTTATGGAGTTGTGTTTTAGGGGTTTTATTTTACCTTTGTAAATCTTAATCTAATTTAAAATATATTAATATTACTTAACATATACTAATTATATACTAATAACATCATCAGCAGACTAATACCTGGCTCCCGCGAGCCAGACCTGGCAGAAACGGCCAATTCTGGCGTTTCCGTGGAGCCTGGCCGCGGGGGCTCTTTTGCATGCACACAGCCTGGCTCGGATGGTGGTGCAGGCAACCAAACTGACAGATCCTACATGTGGTGAGCCTGGCTCAGCCCCGTGCAAGACACCAAACACGCCCTTTACCTTTTGGCTGTTATACTCTTATGAATCAATAAAACAACAGCTACAACTACACCTACACAAGCAGCTACACCTTTATAGTGCGGTCTAGTCTTAAGAAGCCTTCAGATTGCTGTTTGGTTTGGAGCTCAACTAAGGCAAACCAAATATCTGTGTAGCACCAATGAAAATTTGGTACAACGTATTTTCGCACAAAAACTGGGCTCATCATCAACATTTTCAACTTTTGGATTAGCCAAGTTTAGATGAAAATTTCATTGATTATCAGAATCGAGTAAAATTTTTCTCAGATCAATTTGAACTACCAAATTCTTTGCTAGTAGACATGTATCTTTTCAATCCACATGGAAAGAAAAAAATCAAGACCCATGTGATGAGGACATGACACGTATGCATATGACCATGATTGGTTCATGTAACAGAGAAGGAGGAGTCCAACAACGGTGTTCAAGTAAAGAAGGAGGCCCAAGGCTAATTCAATTCGAGTCGCCAAGGTGGAGCCCTGAAGCAACTCAAGTTCAAGCCTACCTCGGAGTCCATGAGCAGAACACACTAAAAACAACGCCCAGGTCGCATATGGAGTCCGTTATTGACGTTCTTTATATGGATGGAAAGAGAATTTCATAGAGCTTCCAATGGAACTGGTCCCATATCAAAATTCTATCTAAGTCGACCAAAATTGCTGAAACAAATGGGCATAAAAAATCTGTTAGGGTGCTACGTCGCCGTCTTTTGGGCCATTGGCCCGTGTATCGTTTTGGAGCCCAAGAGGAGTGTGACCAGGGGGTCTAGGTCGACCCTTGGAGTCATATTCAGTAGTGGCCATCACATTAGGGTTTGAGTCTTGTTTAGTCAAGTTTTGAAGTCGAAACTGTGATAGATTCATTGTACATGTGGTGATGAGTCCGTTTACAGTGATCCAAGGCCCCTGTTCTTGATCTCCTCATCTGCGGTAATTAGTTCTTTCGAACTGAGTTCTTGAACCTCTTTCATATTTGCTTAATACAGTTCTGTAATTTCAGATTGCGTGTTTATCATTCTCTTGCTTGTATTCTTCGATTCGCTTGCAGGGAAAGCCTTCTTGGCGAGGTCAATCAAGTTGTACTTGGTTGATCACCAACGAAGCAGTGGTGTAATGGTTGCAGGGTTCGGATCGTGTCTGATTTGAACCCGGATCGCCAATGTCGAGTTCTCCACCAATCGAGTTTATCCCCTACCTCTCGGAAGATCGGCTAGTGCCTTATCACCATGTTGGCTATATAATGTATGTGTTTTTGTGCTAAAGAAATTACTAATCTGTAGCTTTTCCCTCGACAAGAAAATAAACTGAGAAAGAAACAGATAGACCATGATTATCCATTTTGATCAGGTTTAATTTCAGCACACGTCTGGTGGGCATCACTTCAGTCAACACGCAACAATGAACAAGAGAAACATGAGTGGGTGCTCATGGCATCTATGATTTTTTTTTTTTGCAACAAGGCATGTATCTATGAAAACTGAAGCTTCACGCTAGCTCTAACAAGTAGCAACGAAATTGTGGTGTATTTCAGTACTACAAAATTGGTTTTTCATCCAAAGCGTGCCGGCGTTAAAAGGCCGGTCTGTGGCTGAAACCAATTTTGAAAATAGACACAATTTTCAACGTTGGTTCCAGCGACAAACCGGCAATGAAAATCATTTCCACCACGGTTAGTAACACCACCCACTTGTGATAATCTCATTTTCACTGCTGGTTTGCAAACCATTTTTTATATTGATTTTTATTTTTCTGGTTTTGTATTGAACTAGTAGCATGTAAGAGGTGACCATAAACTAGTAGCATCTAGAAATTCAAGATGGTTCAACGTATTTTAATAAAATGGTTCATATCGACTGCATCCAAAAATTATGAAAATTGGCATAGAGACATTTATAGGTTTATAACCTTCTCATAAAAAAACAACTTATTTTAGGATAATTAGACTATACTTTGTTCACAAAGCACATACATCTCTCACAATCTTTCATCTTCTCATGGAAAACATTCAAGTTTACACACCCTAAATTTTTTTAACTCATATTACATGGATATATTTTTTTTACATGTGTTATACTTCATAGTTGCCATGGAGGAGTCTCATTCTTTTTGCTATTTCTTATGGATTAAATCAATTTTAGTACTGATAAATGAATTTTTTGTGCACTGGATTTTTATCTATTCTATAATATTTTTGTTGGAACTATGAGCATGTTAGGGACAACCAGAAAAAAATTGCAACCTGATCAGACTTCATGTGTGGTCTCTAGAAATTTATAAAGATTCGAAAAGGCTAATAGTAAAGGAATGCATATCCTAATTTCTCACAAATAATTATGTGGTGTAGTGGTAAGGGAAGGCTTGCACAATCCAAGAGGTGATGGGTTCAAATCATATACACGACAACAAGTGCAAAATATTGTGGCGGTTGGGTAGAGGGTGGCCTCCCATTCAAGTACAATTTTTTATATTATTGGTATTTTAAATGTATTTTCACCTCCGGTTCAATATACAAGCCGATAGTGCTGTGCTAACAGCGAAAATCATTATTTTCACAGTCGACCTTTCACCATCACTCCCCAGAACTGGCGGTGATGAGGAATTACGAACCAGCGGTGAAAACGAATCTGTATAGTGTCGGCGGAACCTAGGAAGCAGAAGCCATGGCACCCCTCCCCTAGCATCTGAAAAAGAAAATTGCAACCCCCTACCAGGGCGGTGGAGCAAGGAACATAGTCACAAGAAACAGGGTTGAAGGCATCATCCCTTGACCGAAGAACGTTGACCCTGTCCCAGGTACACAGGGTCATTTTCGACCCTGCCTCGTAAAACCTCTTGCAAGTAGAGTACCATGTTCCTCGACCCCGTTCCTCAACTAGGGAACTGTGTGAATATGGCAAGGAATGCATCAAAAGGGGGTGCTTGGTGCTTAGGTTTCTAGATGGGTGCTAAAATGTTAAAAAGTTACTATCTAATTGTTCTTACACTTATATAAGAATTACTTAAGAATACATGGGCTCCGGGGTGTTGCAGCACCGGCATCACCAGCCCCAGTTCCGCCGCTGCACCCTATTGTGTAACATATTTCTTTCGGTACAACAGAGCCCATCATCGCTAGTTCTTAAGGAATCGATGGTGAAATGTTCTCACTGCTGGCTCCAAAATGGCTGGCGGTGAAAATGATATTCACCGACGGTACGTGGCTGAAACAAGGGTGAAATCAACACCATTTTGACCACCAGTTCTAGCCACAAAACATCAGTAAAAATCATTTTCACGACCGGTTTGTACACATGAATGCAGCTAATGATGCCATTTTCACCACCAGTTCCACGCAGTTTGTAACACAAACTGTAGATGATAATGTCATGTTCACCGCCGCTGATTTTTAGTTTTCTTTTTATTTTCACGATATTTTTTCTTCAACTAGTAGCACGTAAGGGGCGAGCATAAAAAATTTAGTTCGTTTGGACACTTGATCTGGCCTCTACAAATTCAAGAAGGTTTAACACATTTTAAGAAAATGTTTGATATAAAAGGACTGCATTAAAAATTATTAAAATTTGCATGGAGTTCTTTTATAGGTGTATAACATTCTCATAAAAAAAATCAACACATTTTAAGAAAATTAGACTAGTTAATACATACATACATACATACATCTCTCACTTTACATACATTTCAAGACAAATTTTCTAGTTTACTCACCCTAAAAGTTTTACTCATATTATATGGAAATATTTGTTACAGGTGTTATACAGGATATAAGTTCCCATGGAGTTTCAATTTTATAAAAGATTTGCTATTTTTTGAATTAATTTAATTTTCAGTACTTATAAATTAATTTATTCATATACCAATTTTTTATTTTTTTGACATTTTTTTTTGAAGTAGGAGCACGTAAGGGGAAAATAATGAGGCAAGTAGGACACGTCTTGGGCAAAATCCCAGGCAGGGAGGCAGCGGCAGGAGCGAGAACCTAGAGTAATCGTAGCAGCAAAAAAACACAGCGAAGATTCGAGGTGGGAGCACAAAAATGCGTTGAGGAACAGAGTTGCAAGTTGCAACTTGCACGGGTTACGGGAGGCACACATGCAGATGCAGCCACGGGATTTTTCTTTTTGAGATAATGCAGCCACGGCAAGTCACAACGAAATATTTGAACCAAAGTGGGAGGACAACTGTTCACGCCTTTCACGGTTAACACACCAAGTTGCGCTAGCTCGCGCGGATCCGCAACGGATCGATCAACTGTAGCAGGCCGAGCAAAACCGGTGGCCGGTGGTACCGGTTTCCTAGGGCTTGCTGCGTGAGCCTAAGATCGCCGGCCCGAGAGGGACGCCGTCAGGGCAAGCGCGCCTAGGGTTTCTCTGAGGTTGGCAGGCCACTCAGAAAGCCGTCAATCGCCGTAGAGACAAAGAACGAACAGCAATTAGGGTTAAAAAGTTAGGGTTCAGAGATAACAAAAAGTAAAGGTATAAAGTGTTTGATCGATTGGATTAAACCTCAATCGGCCGTGGCCCTTTATATTTATAGGGTGGGGAGGTCTTGCCCCACAAGAAAAGTCCCATTACAACTCGGATCTACAAAAAGAGTCCAAACCTACTAGGACTCGGGGAAAACCGGTCCCACCGGTTTCTGAAATCGGTTCCACCGGTTTCTGTTGCCAGACTGGCTACAGAAGGGAAACCGGTGCCTCCAGTTTCAGAATCTGGTGCCACCGGTTTCTGACGCCCGATCAGCCTTGTGCCAATTTTGATCGTCAACATATGCCCCCCCTGTTTTTTGGTAAAGCTTGCGTACCAGAAAACATTTTAGCACAAGAAAATACTCCTGAGAGCGATGTTTAAATAAAATCCATTGGCCTTTTTCATTCTAAGGGCGATACTCAATACTATCGGCCACATAAATTAAGCTTTCTGCCAAACACTTGGATAATACTTCTTCACATACCTCCCATTGAGAGCTCTTGGCAGCTGCTGACCATGCAAAGTCTCCACCATATAAGAATTGCCGAAGATTACCTTGATTATCTTGTATGGACCTTCCCAACTTGGAGACCATTTACCAAACTTGTTGCTCTTCGATCCTATAGGTAGAATTGTTTTCCAAACCAGATCACCAACATGAAAAGACTTTGGTTTTACCTTCTTGTTGTAAGCCTTGGCAACCCAAATTTTGTCTTTCTCAATCTCCTTCAAGGCCTTTAATCGCTTGTCGGTCACCTCATCAATATTATCCATCATCAAGTCATGATAATCAACAGCATTGAGATCATTTTGCTTAGCCAACCGATAAGCACTCAAATTCACTTCAACAGGTAAAACAGCTTCCTGGCCATACACAAGCTCAAAAGGAGTAACCTTAGTAGCACCATGTCTAGATATACGATGAGCCCATAAAGCCTCAGATAAAACCTCATGCCATCTCCTAAGATTCTTCTCTATTTTCTTTTTAATAAGCTTAATCAAAGTCTTATTACTAGACTCGGCCTGACAATTAGCCTAAGCATAGTATGGAGACGAATTGAGCAATTTAATACCACACATCTCAACAAACTCACAAACTTCCTTTGATATAAATGAAGTACCTTGATCAGTAGTCAAAGTTTGTGGAATGCCAAATCTATGGATAATATGTTTAGTAATAAACTCAATTACCTCCCGATGTGTCATATTCTTCAAAGGTACTGCTTCGGTCCACTTTGTAAAATAATCAGTAGCTATCAACACGAAGCGATGCCCCTTTGAAGAAGAAGGATGAATCTGCCCAATAAAGTCCAATCCCCATCCTCGAAAAGACCAAGGTTTGATAATAGGATGTAATAAATCTGCTGGAACTATCTGAATATTCCAAAGCCTTTGACACTCTTCACAATCTTTGTAGTATCGAAAACAATCAGCTATGATATTAGGCCAATAAAAACAAGCTCTTCTCAAAAGCCACTTCATCTTAGGAGCCAATTGATGTGTACCACAAATTCCTTCATGAACTTCACCCATTGCAACCTTAGCTTCATCAGAATCCAGGAACATTAATAATAAATCCTTAGCCGTCCGACGATATAATTCATCATCAACCAAAGTAAATTTAAATGCCCACCGTCGGACTTTTCTGTCAAATTTATGACTAGGATTCTGCAAATATTCAACAATAGGTATTCTCCAATCAACAACTTCGTCCTTATTAATTTTGGATTGCTCAACGGTCGAAGTGTTGCTGTCAGCAGATAAACCGGTGCCACCGGTTTCAGATTCGGTTCCACCGGAATTTTCGGTTCCACCGGTTTCGGAATCCGGTGTCACCGGTTTCTCCTAGGTAGAAAACTCGATGATGCAAAGTGTCGGCTTTCTTTCATAAAAATTTCTTTTCTGAAGATTATTAGTACAATCATTTTCTAATCGGTTAAGAGCCTCAAATTCAGCACCACTTGGTGATATAAAAACAACCCCAATACCGCAATCGCTCTTACAAACCGATCCATCAAAATGCAATTATCATGGGGTAAAAGTAACATAACCGATATCTAAATCATTATCATTAATGCTATGCTCAACAATAAAATCAGCAACAATTTGGCCTTTCATAGATTTCAAAGGTTCACAAGCCAAATCATATTCAATGAGAGCATAAGCCCATTTACCAATTCTACCACTTAAAATTCGTCAAAGCAACATATATTTAATAATATTGGTTTGACAAGCCACTATGCAAGTATTGGACAATAAATAATGCCTCACCTTGGTACAAGCATAATATAATGATAAGCAAAGCTTTTCAATAAATATATACCTCGTTTCGGCATCCAATAATCGACGACTTGCATAAGTAATAATATGTTCCTTTCCTTCTGTTTCTTGAGTCAAAATAGCCCCAATTACTTGATCTTCAGCAGCCACATATAATTTAAACGGAAATCCTCTCCTAGGAGCTTTCATGATCGGCAGCGAAGACAAATAATATTTAATTTTCTCAAAGACTTCTTGCTGTTCTGCCCCCCAAGTAAATTCGGTTTCATTTTTCAACCGAAGAATAGGAGTAAAAGCATTGACCTTCCCAGACAGACTACAAATAAATCTCCTCAAGTAATTCACCTTGCCTAGAAATTTCTGCAAATCTTTCTTACATGTAGGAGCCTTGATCTTCTTGATAATATCAAGTTTCTTTGTATCTATCTCTATGCCATTATCATCAATAATAAAGCCTAAAAACTTTCCAGCCGACACACAAAATGCATATTTGAGTGGATTCATTTTCAAGCTATATCGACGCATTCTTTCAAAAGCAAGTTTTAAATCAGCCAAATGGGGTTTTAAGCCAGCCGATTTAACAATAATGTCATCGATATAGACTTCTATGGTTAAACCAAGCAAATCATGGAAAATTAAATTCATAGCCCTTTGGTAAGTAGCACCAGCATTTTCAAACCAAAGGTCATAACTACCCACTCAAATAAACCAACAAAACCTGGACATACAAAGGCCGTTTTGGATATATCCTCTTCAGCCATGAATATTTGATTGTAACCAGCATTATCATCAAGAAAACTAATAACTTTATGTCCAAAAGCATCATTAATAAGCATGTCGGCTATAGGCATAGGATATTCATCTTTAGGAGTAGCTCTATTAAGATTTCTAAAATCAATGCAAACTCTGAGCTTACCAGAATCCTTTTTCTCAACTAGCACAATATTAGATAACCATTCAGCATAATGACAAGGTCGAATAAAATTTGCATCCAACAACCGATTAATTTCTTCTTTAATCCCATCATACATATTAGGATTGAAATGCCTAGCAATTTGTTTAAAAGGCCTAAAACCAGGTTTAATAGGCAGCCGATGTTCAAC
The DNA here is from genome assembly GCA_004135705.1 of Alloteropsis semialata. Classification (NCBI taxonomy): domain Eukaryota; kingdom Viridiplantae; phylum Streptophyta; class Magnoliopsida; order Poales; family Poaceae; genus Alloteropsis; species Alloteropsis semialata. Next base: position 60,505,852 of record CM014277.1, read on the forward strand.
TAACTTCTTGATAGTTCCATGCAAAACAATTAACATACTCTTTCAACAGCTCGATTAATTCAGCTTTATAATCAGCTTTCAAATTTTTGTTTACAAACGTTGGCCTAGGTATAGAACCATTACCAATATCAACCTCCTCTAAAGGATCAGCCGACATAAAACCTTGTCCCAATTTACTCATATCATCAAAATCTTCAATGGCTTCACACATATCGTTCTTTTGTGCCCAATAGTGCTCAAGTCTCTGCTGCAACCATTCTGAACTATTCATTAATTCATAACAAATAGTTTAGCCGATACTCAACCGGCTTTAGTGCAACAGGCACAAAGCTATCTCTAGTACAACTGATCATCTCATAGTCAGAAATATCTAAACCTGTCAAACACTTGACATGATCATGCATGGACATGGTAGAACCATCAGCCATAGCAACACAAGCCGATGTATCCCCATGTACAATCTCAATGTCGTCGTCAACCCATTGAATAAGAAATTGGTGCAAACTAGAAGGTACACATCTATTTGCATGAATCCAATCACGACCCAATATTAAACTGAAGTTACCTTGGGCCTCGGTGACAAAGAAAGCAGTAGCCAATGTCTTGCTCCCAATGGTGAGCTCCATAGAAGCAACGCCCTTAGCACTCATAGGCTCGCCTCCTCCCACACCACTGATAGTCATGTTGGTCTTGATCAGCTCATCATCTAATCCACCAAGCTTCTTGAACATAGAATAGGGCATCAAATTGACAATTGCCCCGGTATCAACAAGCATCCTCGAAACTGGCTTCCCATTGATATGCCCCTTCATGTACAGCGCCTTTAGATTATTTTCAGAATCCTTTGACCTTTTAAATATAGCTTCTTTTGGGCCAAAATCTAGATGAGCCATCTCTTCCTCCGGAATAACGTAATAATCCGAAGAAAGATGCACCACATTAGCATCAAACATAGAAGTGATAGAAATCTCAGAAGCAACACGAGATAGACCTGGATCAGCAAAAATCGATACCACCGGATCCAAACCGGTGCCACCAGTTTTGGCGCAATAGTTGGCACCGAGGCGGGCAAAACCGGTTCCACCGGATTTTATCCTGGAGCTTCAATCTTCTTCCACCCCTTGCCTGGAGGAATCATAGGCCTGTACTTGTTGAAGTGTTCCTCCCTCTGCTTCTCTAGCTCCTTCTCCTTCTGTTCTTGAAAGCGAAGTCGCTGCAACTTCCTCTTTTGTGTGCGTGTCAAACCTGGAGGACACCATCTCGGCATGAAGTATTTAGATTTATCAATTGCAACCTTCTTACCCTCATCAGGATCTGCAGCAACATCCTTCTGGACTGATGGCTTAGCCTCATCACCAATCACAATTGGTATCTTGTCAGAATCACCTTGATGTCACCAATCTGAATTTATCAGCAGCAGTAGTCCCCTTTTGGTTGACATCCATCTTCTGAACAACTTCCTCCATCTTTTTGGGGATATACCTGTTTGGGAGGAGATGGTTGCCTCTTCTGAGGAAACCGGTTCCACCGGTTTTGAGAACCGGTGCCACCGGTTTTAGGTGGTACGTCCCAACCTGATCGACGAGGTGCCGAACGGTTATCCACCAATCTCTCGTGTACTGGTCCTCTGTCATTACCCCATCCTGGATAAAGAGGAGGATATTGCATGAGGTAATATGGCATATGCATCCCATTGTAATCCCATGCCGGATATGGAGAATTATATGGAGGCATCCATGGCATGGCTTGATATTGATTCTGCTGAGAATACAATGTAGCAACATCACCCTTCTATCTGTTATTCGCCCTTGGAGGCAAAATTGGCTTCTATTGACGTATGGGTGATCTCTTTCTCTTTTTTGCCGGCCAATCCTCATCAACTGGTCTTTGATTTGCATATTTGGAAAACAATTGGTCAAAGGTCAGCTTTGGTTTTGCAACTTTACCCTGATCTTTGGCCACATTTATTTTCTAGGTTCCAATCTCAGGACGCTTGGGTTTTAGCATTTTCGAGCGCCCTTGACCAAAATCGGTGGGACCGGTTTCAGAAACCGGTGGCACCGGTTTGTCCTGTGCAGTAGGATCAAACGGTGCTTTTGATGTCCCTTGCCTCGCGAGATCCGCAATTCTTGCAGTGATTTTAAAAGTTTCTCTGCCATTGGGGGTCTTCTCACACACCACTTCCCTAATAATTGATTTTTCTTTCAAATTTTCAAGCTTTGGCTTCTCATCACCCACAATAATATTTTTCCCTTTGGTTGATTCGACTTGATGTGGCCGAACCAGAACCTTAGGAGGTTGCATCTCATGGGTGTTAATAGGGAAAGGTGCCTTGTCAACCTGCATCTCATATAGTGTCAAACGTCATTCATTCAAGGCTGATTGCACCTGTCGATGAAAAACATTGCAATCATTAGTAGCATGCGAGAAAGAATTATGTAACTTGCAATATGCCTGTCTTTTAAGCTCTTCGGGTGAACGAATAGCATGAGACATTTTAATGTTTCCATTCTTTAATAATTCATCAAAAATATGATCACACTTGGAAACATCAAAAGTAAATTGCACTTCTTCATGCCGATTCTTTTGAATTGGCTTAAGAGATGGACAAGTATACGATTTATTCTTCGAAGGCCACACAAATTCAGCAACATACACATCCTCATCATCGTCCGAACTACTAGAATCATAAGTAACAACATGCACGTTAGAACGATGAGTCTTATATGTATCTTTAGCATTTTTAATTCGGTTTCAGTAGCTAAAGCTCTTACTTGCACTTTATTAACCAAAAAGTGTTCAAAGCCTTCTATCTTTTTTAATAAAGGATCTTAAACCATTAAAAGCAACATCAGCAAGATCCCTTTTAGAAAGTGACAAATTAAAGCATCGATTTCTAGTTTTTTTGAATCATTTAAAATAATCTGTAACATATTCATCTCTTTGTTGCTTAACCGATATCAAATCTGTCAATTTCAATTGAGTACTCCTACTATAAAAATGATCATGAAATTTCTGCTCTAATTGATTCCATGAATTAATTGAGCCAGGAGTTAATGAAGAAAACCAAGAGAAAGCAGTTCCAGTCAAAGATAATGAAAACAAACGAACTTTCAAGTCATCACTAGAACTAGCCTCTCCTAGTTGAGCAATATATTGGCTAATGCGTTCTCAAGTGGTCTTATTATCATCACCATTAAATTTCACAAAATCAGGAACATGCCAATTATTAGGATAAGGAACAACATCAAAATTAGCAGAGTATGGTTTTTGATATAATCTAGAATTACCCACATCAATGCCAAGCTTATCCTGCATCATATTAGCTAACTTGTCCTTTAATTTATAGAATTCAGCATACAAATTTGTACGAGCTGAATCAGATTGCCCTGCGGCTGTACTTTGAACTTGAACAACATGAGGCATGCGAGTAGGATCTTGCCGCAAATACTGGTCATATACATCATTAGGAACCCCGCTAGTATTAATGTTTTGGTTAGATATAGGGGGTGACGTATAAGCACGTGTTCCAATATAAGCAGATCCATTAACTACCTCTGTATTTCGGTTAAGGACTACCGAAAGAGGAGTTGTGGCGTGAGGCACTAACTGCTACGCGGCTGGGGCGACAAAACTGGTGCCACCGGTTTCACCGTGGCTGGTGAAACTTGCTACGGTGGCGGTACTTGCCCTGGATAAAAATTAGCCGGCATACCATATAATGGAGTTTCAAGTGCTTTTCCTGGTGTAGCCGACATATTCACATGCATATTCTTATGTTGCATTTGTGGTAAATTTTGTGCAAAACAAGAAGATTTACCAACCTATCAATTTTATTCATTCTGTCCATAACCGTGCCTACTAATTCATCGGTATGTAAAAGTGCAGCACTAAGATCTTCATTAGACTTAGGAACATAAGTTTCAGGTGGGTGTGCAGTTACCGGAGGTAATTCTTTCACCTTTGTATCTTTCATCATGAACGTCGGCATCATAAACTCATGAGTTCTTATCACCTTGCTGTGGCGATCCTTCTTCAGCCCTATCAAGAATTGATTCTTGAAGAATTCTTGGGCTGCTTCAAATCTCTGACGCTCCTCATCACCGATCTCCTCAATGGAGGGCACGATGATGTTGTCCTTGTCCAGTTCTGCAGTAGATCCCATCTGGCTAGGACTTGATAGATCGGTTATAGAAATCAAGATCTCCAAATTCCCTAGCGGAGTCGCCAAAAATGTGTTGACACCTTTCACGGTCAATACACCGAGTTGCGCTAGCTCGCGCGGATCCGCAACAGATCGATCAACTGCAGCAGGCCGAGCAAAACCGGTGGAACCGGTTTTAGGATTCTGGTGGTGCCGGTTTCCTAGGGCTTGCTACGTGAGCCTAAGATCGCCGGCCCGAGAGGGACCCCGTCAGGGCAGGCGCGCCTAGGGTTTCTTTGAGGTCGGCAGGCCACTCAGAGAGCCGTCAAACGCCGTAGAGACGAAGAACGAACAGCAATTAGGGTTGAAAAAGCTAGGGTTTGAAGATGACAAAAAGTAAAGGTATAAAGTGTTTGATCGATTGGATTAAATCTCAATCGGCCGTGGCCCTTTATATTTATAGGGTGGGGAGGTCTTGCCCCGCAAGGAAAGTCCCATTTCAACTCGGATCTATAAAAAGAGTCCAAACCTACTAGGACTCGGGGAAAACCGGTCCCACCGGTTTTCAAAACCGGTTCCACCGGTTTCTGTTGCCAGACTGGCTACAGAAGAGAAACCGGTGCCTCTGGTTTCAGAATCCGGTGCCACCAATTTCTGACGCCCGATCAGTGTCAATTTTGATCGTCAACAACAACAGAGGCAGGGCCACCGGCGTCATCTCTTATCGCTGGGACACTGGAACTGAAAGCAATTTTTTTTTGAGGGAAACAGTAGGGCCAAGCCCCCACTAAACTGCATTAAACAAAGTAAAAGGTAGAGGAACAAAACAGTATAAAGAGCTGACCGAGGAGAAAAGGCAAAGGAAAGGAAAAGCAAAAGCCTAAACAAGAAGAAGAATAAAGGAAGCAAAACAACAAAAAGGAAAAACCAGAACTACATGGTGGAGGCCCAAGCCTCCATTGCAGGGATGATCTGGATGGACTCTGCTCTGAGCAAGACAATAATGCTGTAATTAAACAAGTAGTCACGTACGCGGTCTAGAAATCACAATGCTGTAATTCTGGCTTCATAAAAACCAATCGAATAGATAAACATGCCAGATCTACCATGGAACCCCACGATGCTGCGATCTTCGCCAGCCGTGTACGTGAAAGGAGTTGCTGGCACATTTTGATGATACGGATTTCCAAAAGGTCCGTAGGTACGGATATTGGTGATAAACGTAAGTGACATCACAAGGTCGTGCCCGAAATGGTTCCCATATGTTCCTGATACTTCCTTCAGATACTCCCTAGAGGCAAAGTCGATCTACAAGAAACACAGCAATATAGAGGATTTATTAGAAAAAAACCATTAAGTGATGACATAATTAATTCTAGCATGCAGTTCACCAAGGTACTCCAAAATTTGGTTTATCTATTCATTGAGAGTAAACACACCGTTGTAGTTTTAACATCGCTGTATCCTTTGAGTGGTTGGCCCCAAGGACCTACAGTTTGAATCTTCCCATCTTCGTCAGTGTAAGAAAATGAGAAGGCATCAAGTAACCCCAAGTAGCCAAACGTGACACTCTCCAAACGCCTGGGCTTATGTTCAATGTCACAAGGAAGACCGGCACTTCCACCAAATAGTTCACTCTTGATGATAGGAGTAGCGGTCATACCCAACCACTGCATGCATATATGGATGTAGTGTGTAGGTAATTTTCGTCCAACGAGTAAAATCAAACCGCAAAGACACTCATAAGTTTATCAATGTACACAAGTAATCTAACTTGTAGGTGTGCACATAATAAACATGTATTACATCTTAAATCCTTTGCATTTGGCTTCTCACTACTAAAAGTAATTTCCTAAGTGAGTCATCACTGCCAGTTCAAGCAAAATCTGTGGTGATAGATTTTCACTGCAGGTTTGGAAGTTTGGTGGATCCAGTGGGATAAGAACCAGTCGTTTGTGTCTGAAATTGGTAAAAATCTTCGTGGTTATTAGTGCTGATAATAAACACAAACTGGCAGTGACATATGTTTCCCCATTGCCCCCCTTGATATCAACCTCGATGAGAGGAAGATCACAGTTTTTTTTACTTAAAAATGGGGGATCAGAAGTAGATCTAAATTGTCATTGATAACCTTGACAAGTAAATAAAGCAAATCACTTTTTTAATTATAGAGTAGATTTGTATTTAGATTTTATTCATTCTAATTATATTGACTCTTCGTAATGTCAGTTAGGGCTTTCACCAAGTAGCATAAGAAAAGCCCCAAACATAGACCTAATTCTATAGACTTCATCGTAAATGAAGCCAAATACATGTTGAAATAATATCCCGACAATAATCAATGTGGGTTCTATGTGATGCATTACATGCACACCTACACCGGAGATGACTTAAGTGCCATACAAGATCAGGTTCATTCAAAACCCATGATAATGAATGTGCATGTCCCATTTCTAAACAATTTGTTGTGATTTCCTTTCTGCATTCCGTGCGTGCTACAGAACACCAAACTACTTCATAGTTGCTTCAATCCTCGAGAATGGAATTTCAAAGAGCAACTAGCTAGGTTTATTATGGAGCACACACTATATGAGACCAGGTAGAGAGTACTACATTATTTAGGGGGTAAGAGGTAGCATGGATACTTGTCAATTTTGTAATATATTTGATGTATCCACAGTGGCACAGATTTGGTGTATGGACTCGTGGTTTGTATGAGATGTATGGACTTGTTTTATATTATGTTGCATTGTGCTAGTGACTTGTGTCCATGATGTATGTATGTATTATTCTATTGGTAACAATTGTTGTATTCATAAAATCGTGCTAGATTTAAATATAGCTAGTATCTATAAATGTACAGCACTGCTGGTTCAAACCGGCGGCGGTGATAGGATATTTATCAATAGGCACAAACCGATGTTGTAAAGAAACTGGCGGTGACAGTTCCTTTTCACCACCGGTTTGGGAACCCACGATGAAAGATAGAGTTATCACTGTCGACCTTTCACCACCCCTCCCCCCTCCCAAAACAAACCATCAGTGGCATCTGGTTACCATTGGGCAGTGACAGGATTTGTGTAGTAGTCCGTTGTTATTCCCTCTTTCTCAGTTGAACAAACTACTTTAGAATTTATTATCTGATACAAAAACACATGATAAGTAGTTCGAGGTGTTTGGTTTGGATCTGGAAGTAGCATTGATTATGGCACCTTCTCTTCTTATTTTTCTTCCTCTGCTTAACTATATATGAATTGCACGTTGTCATCAAATTTCATATTTACGAGCTCTAGAGAAGATATTGCATCAAGGTGAATTTATGCTGCATTGTATCTTATATCTTGAAATACATAAAATTTCTTATTGGACGCATAATATCTTGTTTCTGCCTGAAATTATCATAAAAAGCTTGTCAAACTACATGTATTTGTCAAATGGTTCAGTATTCTACATGCATTCTTATACAGAAACAAAATGGATGAAACAGGCATCCATTTGGTGAAGTCTGAGAGTGAACTTGGACACAGTTCTCCTAAGAACAGCATCCCAAAACACACTAGCTGTGTTCCTCTTGGTTCTTCTGTCCCAACAGAGCAGCTAGCAGATATTAACACTTGATATAGTTCCACAAGTCATAAATAAGTGTTGTTTTGGGGGCACGTGCATTCAAAACATTATTTTCCTTGATCATCAACATCTCTTTGAAATTTTAATTTGTGTTTTAGTGCAGTATAATTAGATTAGAACTTTGCTTCAGTGCTCCAATATTTGTGCTACTACATAATGGTCAAATAAAGTAATTAAGGGCCATCAAACTTTTTAAAAGCATTTTACACAATAATTTCGTGAATGAACCAAAGTTTGAGGGCACGGTATATGTTGCCAGTTGTATGTATTTGTCATTAGCAATCATACCTTATTGATGAGAAATTGTAGGGGATTGCTTGACTCCTCTGGATACCTGATTTCTTTCTCCTCCAGGCTACGTACAATATCTGCTACAGAAGGCCTTTTCTTTCTATCAGGATTCACACATTCTATTGCTATTTTTATGCATGTATTCACTTGATCTAATTCTTGTTTGATAAAGACTTCATCTACTTTTTTTTGAATAAAGACTTGATCTAATGGCGCTGAAAGGAACCGTGATGTTTCTTTTATCAGCTTGCTCCAATCCGTAGTTACCTGGCGGAACCACAATACAAAATATAGATCTGTAGTTCGAGAATATAGTGTATATGTCCTGAATGCAAATTACATGTGTGATTTTCTTCAAATGAGAATTGCCCATGGCATTGAAATTGTTATACTTATCTGCCGGATAAACGCTTCTTCATCCTCACTTTTAAACTCTTCGTACCCCGTATCAGGTCCAGCCATTACATCTATGATTGTAACTCCTAAACTGTAAATATCATACTTACTTGAGATGATTTTTTTATCAAGAAACTCTGGTGGCGTGTATTTCCTGCATGATATTGTAATTTGTCAATATTAAGGACACACGTACTCCAAAAACCATTTACATAGGCACTCTGCAGCAGTTCACTCACGCCATTCCTATAAAGTTTTCTGTTATGTGGGTGCTTGCTCCAAATAAGTACCTTGACAACCCAAAATCTGCAATTTTTGCCAACATATTGTTATCTAGTAATACATGTTAGATTGATCTCAAGTGGGGGCCCAACGGCAGCCCATTAACCCCTTAATCGCGCCCTGATCGGGGGCGCCTAACCCTAATGGTTAGTGGGCCCCCGTCGCACTGCGCTATATTAAGAGGGGTGGGGGCTGGCAGGCTCTTGACACGAGGTTCGCCGCAGCCGTACTCCCCACCCCGACAAACCCTAGCTCTCCGATCAGAGAGGCGCAGCAGCGGCGGGATTGCTCCACCGACGGCTTCGTCACGCCCCACGTCTTCTTCCTGCAACGACCACGCCGCCGTCGCCATGGCGAACAGCTCCGCCGGGAACCCCGCCGCTACTGCTGATGGTCGTGACCTAAACCTTTATTCATTCTCTGTTCTTGTTAGTAGACATTGTGTAGGATCTCTTTACTGTTTATCCCTTATACCCGATCGATCTACTGCTAGTTGTATTTGCAAGTCTATCAATGGTATCAGTCGGGTACTAGTGAGTAGATCGAGTTTTGGGTTTTCGAATCCTAGAACAAGAAGCACAGGGGGCCGCCGAGTGACATGTCTCTGAGCATCGTCCCAGGCCTCACACAGCATAGGTGGCTGCCGAGCGACATGCCTAGAGCATCGTCCCGGGTCACACAATCACAGGCAAGAGCACAGAGCAAGACATCAAGTTTTTTCCCTAACCCTAGAGCAAGAACAGACGGCGCTTAAGGGTCGATGACTTAACTGGTCGCCCTGGGCCCCACCGCGCGCACGCAGTAGATGCAGCCGCAGCCAAGCCGCTCGACGGCGGCGCGCTCAAAGCGAACGCGCCGCCGGCGAGGGACTCAGCCACGGCGGCTGGAAGAGCGCTCCAGAGGCTTGCGTCGGGCCCTGCGCCGAGAAGAAAGCAGCAGAGCAGAGGGCCGCTGGAGAGCAGAGAGCAAGAGCGCCGCCGGCCAGCGTGCCGGAGCTCCGGCCGCCGGACCCCGCGGGATCCGCGGCGGCAGTTTCGGCCGCGAGCGGCAGCTGCGCGGACGCGGGGAGCGAGTGGCTGCACAGGAACGGTTTCGGCGAAGCGGCTGCGCGAGGGTTTTCCGGCGTCGGCGGTTTCGTCGGCTTTTTATACGACCGAACCGGCCGGCGAGCCGTTCGATCGGTATCCAAAGAAACCAACGGCCGAGATCGTTTCGCCGGTAGGGTTTTCCCAGCGCTGCCGAACTGGGCCGCGGTGCGCCTAACTGGGCCGCGCGAGCGAGCCGAACTGAGCGAGCGGGCCAAGCCGAACTGAGCGAGCGGGCCAGGCCGAGCGAGCCGAGCGAGAGTGGGCCGAGTGCCACTAGGCCGCGCTGCCTGAGCCAAGCCGGAGCGCGAACTGGCCTTTGCGCGAGCGAAAATGGGCCGCGCGCCAATGGGCTTTGCGCAGGCCGAGCAGGAGGGCGAGTTGGGCCGCGCCAGTAACTGAAGTTCTTTCGTTGAATTTTCAGCAGCAGTTACACTAATTAATTTACACCAACGTGTTTATTTTTTAGAGAGCAAGATCAGCAAGTTATATTTCTGAAAATAGCAAGTTATATTATTATTCCGCTGCGCAAGTTATTATAGTTATTCTCTTATTAAATTGAACCAACGGAATATTTAATTTGAGAAGCCTAGATTTTTCACCACAAGTATTTCGGTACTGTTGTTATTTTTTGACCAACGTTAATAATAGCAATATTACTGATCCAAGTTTTACCAGTATTTATTCTTTTCTGCCCAACGGTGATTAGAATAAGTGAAGCAAGTTATTTGTATGTCTTGATTTTGACCAACGTTAAATTAAGATATGCAATTATTATGATTATTATGTTCTCACAAATGTGTCATGTTTCATTTCAGAGCAAACAGCAAATGCTATACACCTAATCAGTGCAATCCCCAAGTTAACTGGCCAGAATTATGTTCAATGGCGTGAGGAGCTTGATTCAGCGCTAGCACTTGCAGAGATAGATCTGGCTCTCACTGAGCCACAACCCATTGAGCCAGAAGAGCCCGTGAGGGCTGAGAATGAGTCCGAGGCAGATTTTGCTACTCGGCAGTGGGATCATGCTCCCATAAGAGCAAAGTATGACCTAGACAAGCACAAGTGGGACAAATCAAACCGCAAGTGCAAAATTATCATCAGAAAGACAATTACAGAAAGCTTAAGGGGTGCCATCCCAGAGTGTGACACAGCTACAGAATATCTAGAGAAAGTGAAGAGCCAGTTTACTGGTTCAACCAAAGCTCATGCTTCCACCCTGATTCAGAAACTCACAACCATGAGATTTACTGGTGGAAGTGTGAGAGATCACATTCTGAGCATGGGTACTATGGCATCCAAGTTAGACAAGCTGAAGATGCCACTGCCAGATGGGTTCCTCATTCACTTGGCCCTGAACTCACTCCCAAAAGAGTATGAGACATTTGTTGTCAATTACAACACAAAGTCAGAGGAGTGGGACCTACAAAAGGTCATTGCCATGTGTGTACAAGAAGAAGAAAGGCTCAAGAAAGCAAAAGGAGAGGATACTACTCTCAATTTTGTGAAGGGCAAGCAACAGAACAAGAAGCAATTCTTCAACAAGAAAGCTTCAGATG
>CM014277.1:60518235-60535735 GCA_004135705.1 Alloteropsis semialata
GTGAGTGGATGTACATGGGCTTTGCTCAGAAGACTGCTGAATGGTTGACCAAGACTGAAGCTTTCATGAACCAAGCATTTGCATTTGCCAAGACTACACATGCTTTCTGTCCATGTGTCAAATGTGCAAACCGTCAACGACAAACAAAGACGGACATGAGCAAACATCTCATCAAGCATGGATTTACGCCGGACTATACTCGGTGGACCTGCCATGGTGAGGCCCAGCGTGTGAGAGACGAAGTCGTGAGACAACGCATCGAGGAATTTGATGATGATGTCGGGGTCTGAGACATGTTGAATGACTACGATGAGGCACAGATAGATGAAGGATCTATGGAGGATGAGCTGGAGGCCAGTGCAAAGGCTTATTACGAAATGTTGTCTGCGGCACAGAAACCCCTTCTCGAGCATACCGGGGTCTCGCAACTGGATGCCATTGCACGCCTGATGGCCATAAAGTCGCAGTTTAGCCACAGTCGAGAAGCCTTCGATGTCATGTTGAAAGTATTTGGCAGCTTGCTTCCGGATGGTCACATTCTGCCGAAGAGCATGTATGAGGCACAGAAACTTCTTCACACACTTAAGATGCCGTATGAGCAGATACATGCTTGTACGAATGGATGCGTCTTATTTAGGAAAGAATATGAGAACACAAAGTACTGTCCATAGTGCAAGTCGTCCAGGTTCGTGGAGGTAGACTCTGGTGATGGCACTAAGAGGCAGACCACGATTCCCGAGAAGATCCTACGGTACCTTCCTTTCATACCGAGGATCCAACGGCTTTACATGACCGAGGAATCCGCGAAACAGATGACATGGCACAAAAATGGTCGTCGATACAATCTTGAGAAGCTGGTACATCCATCCGATGGTGAATCATGGAGAAGCTTTGATGAGATTCATAGTTAGAAAGCTCTAGAGGCTCGTAATGTACATATTGCCCTTGCAACCGATAGGTTCAATCCGTATGGGATGTCTTCTGCCGCATACACTTGTTGGCTAATGTTTGTTATCCCTCTCAATCTCCCCCCCCCCGGCGTTCTCTTTCAACGACAGAACATCTTCTTGTCGTTAATTATTCCTGGATACCCGGGGAAAAAAATGGGTGTGTACATGGAGCCTCTTGTCTATGAATTGTAATGTGCTTGGAAGGAAGGTGTATTGACATACGACCGAGCTATGAAGAGAAACTTCAAAATGCATGTTTGGTACATGTACTCCCTGCATGACATGCCGGCGTATGGGTTATTCTGCGGACACTGTGTTCATGGGAAATTCCCATGCCCGGTATGCAAGGCAATGTTGAGGTTCTTTTGGTTGATGAAGGGTGGCAAATATTCTTCGTTCGACAAACATCGTCAATTTCTCCCTCTTGATCATCCATTCAGACGAGACACGAAGAATTTTACGAAGGGTGTCGTTGTTGAAGACCCTCCACCACATCTAATGACAGGTCTCGAGATTCGTGCTGAGTTAGAAGCTCTCAAGCTCAATAAAAAGAAAGATGCTTTTGCGGGATATGGTGAGCAACATGCCTGGACTCATATTTCGCCCTTGTGGAGGCTCCCCTATATGCAGGACATTCTTCTACCGCATAACATTGATATGATGCACACGGAAAAGAATCTTGGCGAGGCTCTTTTTGGTACTATCATGGACCATGCTGAGAAGACAAAGGACAATGTGAAGGCTAGAGTGGATCAAAGCCGGTTATGCGATAGACCGAAGATGAACATACCGCCTCCCACAGACGGCGGACGATGGAAGAAGCCTAGGGCAGATTACGCCCTGACGAGGGGTCAAAGGTGGGAAGTTCTTAAATGGTTCCAAACGTTAAAGTTCCCTGATGGGTATGCAGCGAATCTGAAGAGTGGGGTGAACTTAGCTACTTTGCGAATCAACGGGCTCAAGAGTCATGACTACCACATATGGCTTGATCGGCTCCTTCCGGTGATGATTCGCGGCTATGTACCTGACCATATCTGGCTAGTGCTGGCAGAGTTGAGCAATTTCTTCCGTGTCCTTTATGCTAAGGAGATATCTCCTACCGTGATGGAAGATATGGAAAGGCTGGCGCCTGTGTTGCTCTGTAAGTTGGAGAAGATCTTTCCACCCGGCTTCTTCAATCCAATGGAGCATATGATTTTGCACCTCCTGTATGAGGCATGAATGGGGGGCCCTGTGCAGAACCGTTGGTGCTATTCAATTGAAAGATGTCAAAAGGTTCTTCGAACAAAATGTAAAAATAAATGCAAGATTGAAGCGTCCATTGCAGAGGCATACATTCTGGAGGAGGTCTCAAACTTCACTTCAAAATACTATGCTGACAACCTTCCTAACGTGCATAATCCACCAACTCGTTACAATTCTGGTGAAGTTGACACGACCCTCAGCATATTTCGAGGGCAACTCGGAAGTGCAAGTGAAGGCACACCCAAGACCTTGAAATACGAAGAGTGGCGCACAATCATGCTGTATGTGTTGACCAACCTTTCCGAAGTTGAGCTGTACATCCTGTAAGTTCTCAACAATCTTTTTTCATTACATAATCAATATTCTGCATCCAACCCTCATTTTTCTCGGTGGTACAGGGAATTTGTTCATCAATCCTAGCGTCAATCAAGGCAGCCAACCCCGAAAGAAGTAGATACCCTTCTTAGAGAGGCCAGTTTTATTTCTTGGTTCAAACGGAAGGTTCATTCTAATTTACCTCCTATTAGTTTCACATTAGAACTTGCTCGTCCAATAATATAACGAACAATCATGCTCGAACTTGCAGGCCCAAACCGATGCGTCTATGAGTGCCGAGTTGAGACAAGTTGCCAATGGTTGTGCCTATAGGGTCAAGTCATTTAGCTGTTATGATGTGAATGGTTATCGTTTTCGCACAAAAAGCCATGAGCAGAAGATGCCCAATCGAAGGACCACAAATACCGGAGTTTGTATGCCAGGCCTTGATGGGGTCGAGTATTATGGAATAATTGAAGAAATATACGAACTCAATTTTGGTGGATGCAAACCTCTTAATCCTGTCATATTCAAATGCCATTGGTTTGATCCCTCAGCTGTGAGACGGACCCCTAACGTTGGGCTAGTCGAAATTCAACAATCATTCGTCTATGCCGGAGAAGATGTATATATTGTGGCTCAACAGGCCACACAGGTTTATTACCTCTCGTATCCGTGCACAACCGACAAGTGTCTTCAGGGTTGGGATGTTGTGTACAAGGTATCACCACACGGAAAACTACCTGTCCCAAACAATGAAGATTACAACTTCGATCCAAACACGTATGTCGGAGAGTTCTTTCAAGAAGATGGGCTAGAAGGGAGTTTTGTGATAGACTTAACCGAAGCGGACGAAATGGAAGTAGAACAAATGAATGAACAAGTGGACGATGGAGATGTGGTTCTTAACTTGAAGGACGTGTAGTTACTTGAAAAAATGCGTTTAGGTGTTGAGAGTGATGATGATGAGATGGAAGAACCTGAGGAGCATGGGCATGAGGATCTCGAAATGCATGATAGTGATGATGAGATCGAAGAAGAAAATCTCGATCACGATGATTATTTCTAAAACATGTATGATCCTAGCTATTTTATTATTTTATAATACCATGCATGTTAATTACTTTATATATTTTGCTCAATTTGCGTCTATTTCTCACTATATTTTGCGTCTATTTCTCATTATATTTTGCGTCTCTTTCTAATTATGTTGATTGTCTTTTTCAATGCAGGTGACTGAGACAAGATGGTGGGCGGACTTAGGAACGTGAACTCGCTTTACCAGGGGCGGTCACGTGACTCCGAGGCACCTGAGGGGTCTGGGAGCGGTGGACGCAAGGGGCGAGGGAAAGGTGGACGCAGGGGTCGATGGAAGGCCAGGGCACCGACCCCTGTACCTTCGTCCTCGTCTTCGTCTGAGGACGAGGTTCCTGCCGCGGAGGTGGCGGAGGGCGAGGTGGACTCATCCGAGGAGGAGGGGGGAGGCGGGTGTCGGATGTTTGGACCCGGCAGTCCACACAGGGTAGCCCACGTGGTTGATTTGTAACGAGAGACGATCGCAGATCAGAAATCGATGGTGACACAAGACGCAAGGTTTAGACAGGTTCGGGCCGCTATGAGCGTAATACCCTACGTCCTGTGTCGGGGGTGTGATTGTATTGATGTTGGTGGTGGTTCTGGGGTGTCTCGTGTATGGGTGTAGTTGCTTTGGAGGGGGTCCCTAGGGAGCCTTATATAGTCTGGCTGCCTTGGGTTACAAGTCGGTTGAGATCTAGTCCTACCCGGATTACAAGGATCGACTTCTATGTTTGTTACAGATATTCTCTCCTAAGAATCTGACTAGTTTCTATCTCTGTTGGCGCGTATCCGAGCAGATCACGCCGTCTTGTTCGTGTCCTGTGCGCCAAGGAATTCCGGCTGGGCCGCCTGTCTGGTGGGACCAGCCCGGAAGCTCGGACTGGGCCGCTCCCTGCTGGTTGGGTCAATCCGCCTTCTGGGTATCCCTGGGGGTATACCCTCGACAAGCCCCCGAGCCTTGAAGCGATTCCGAAGGAATCGGTCCAAGGGTTAGTAGCCTTGTTCTGAGGTCGCCAGACAATCAACGGATGCGCCGCGAGGTGCGTCCGTTGGCCGTAGCCCCCGAGCCTTGAAGCGATTCCGAAGGAATCGGTCCAAGGGTTAGTCGAGGAGCATCTGACTGAATCATCCAGCGTTAATTTCGGCGTCCAACCCCCGAGCGTGAGGACCGGCGGAGTCCCGCGAGACACGCCGAGTAGTCGTCCCGGCGCCAGCCCCCGAGCGTGAGGGCTGAGCACGCCGAGTGGTCGTCCCGGCGCCAGCCCCCGAGCGTGAGGGCTGAGCACGCCGAGTAGTGGTCCCGGCGCCAGCCCCCGAGCGTGAGGGCCGAGCACGCCGAGTGGTCGTCCCGGCGCCAGCCCCCGAGCGTGAGGGCTGAGCACGCCGAGTAGTCGTCCCGGCGCCAGCCCCCGAGCGTGAGGGCCGAGCACGCCGAGTAGTCGTCCCGGCGCCAGCCCCCGAGCGTGAGGGCTGAGCACGCCGAGTGGTCGTCCCGGCGCCAGCCCCCGAGCGTGAGGGCCGAGCACGCCGAGTAGTCGTCCCGGCGCCAGCCCCCGAGCGTGAGGGCCGAGCACGCCGAGTGGTCGTCCCGGCGCCAGCCCCCGAGCGTGAGGGCTGAGCACGCCGAGTAGTGGTCCCGGCGCCAGCCCCCGAGCGTGAGGGCCAGAGCACGCCGAGTGGTCGTCCCGGCGCCAGCCCCCGAGCGTGAGGGCCAGAGCACGCCGAGTAGTGGTCCCGGCGCCAGCCCCCGAGCGTGAGGGCCAGAGCACGCCGAGTAGTCGTCCCGGCGCCAGCCCCCGAGCGTGAGGGCCGAGCACGCCGAGTGGTCGTCCCGGCGCCAGCCCCCGAGCGTGAGGGCCGAGCACGCCGAGTAGTCGTCCCGGCGCCAGCCCCCGAGCGTGAGGGCTGAGCACGCCGAGTGGTCGTCCCGGCGCCAGCCCCCGAGCGTGAGGGCTGAAGCACGCCGAGTAGTCGTCCCGGCGCCAGCCCCCGAGCGTGAGGGCTGAGGCACGCCGAGTGGTCGCCCATACCCTGCAGCGAAAACACAGTGCGACGGCAGTATATGGTGCAATAAAATACAAATCCGAGAAGAAAAGTATTTGGCGATGCATGAAAACGATTCCTGCTTCCAGCTTTTTAAGTCTATTAATTTCTCCGGGTAGTTAGCCTGTTACGTTTATGCACCTGATCCCCGATAGCCATAGTCCATAGCGCAGGGAGCTGGGCCGCGTGCACGCGTAGGAGCGTAGGCGTATGGAAGAGTCGAGGTTTCACGGATTAAGGCGTGTGCTCCCGAGTACTTTAGCGACTTGTATAAAAACTTATGGAGTTGCAGTTTGGATAGACCAGGTTGTACAAGCAGTCGGAGTGCGATCGAGGTAGTTGGCGGAAGTCATGGAGGCATAGGAGAGCCGAGGCGTACGAAAATATATGGAAGCCATAAAATATTTAATTAAAAATAATACTTAGCTTAATTCGTGTCGAGTCATAAAAATCGTCGATGAGTCGGCGAACGTCCTGACGGAATCGGCGTCTCCACTCGGTGCAGGGTACGGTGCTCTGTTATCGACGTATCGACGGGTAGCACGGCGAGATGGCTTCATCTGCCTAGTAGCGGTTGCGCGTTCTCGTGGCGGCGGTGTCCTGAAACCCTTTGGCTGTGAACTCAAGGACCGCTCGGCGATTCGGTGACTGGGCAGCCCCAGTCGGCCCCATCAGGCCGCAGGTGTGGCCGCGTACAGCTTCTCCTTTTTTCCGTCTCGGCGAACAGGTCATGTATGCGTCACAGCGGCGTGTTGAAGATGATATGTAAACAAGACAGAGATTGATTAGTATAATACTTGTTATTACCAATAAAAGCATGAAGTAGATTGGATCCGATATATAGGAAAACAAATAAAATAGATTAGATTCTTCCCTGTATTGCCAACACCGTTGCTGTGTGGTCTCCACGTGAGACAAGATAGCTTGACACTTCCTCGATCTTGCTGTATGTCTGCCACGGAATTATGATGGCCTGTTGGCCTGGAGTTTGACATGTGACGGAGGAGCTCCAGTTGCCGGATCGGCGAGTCCGAGCGTAGATTAAAGGTCGATGACCGACATGCGCAGACGTCGGATAGCGCTAGTCCGAATACTGAAAAACACTCGGCCAGCGTCCCTGATGAAGTGTCGTGCCAGCCCGAGTGCTGCAGAGCACTCAACTGGCGGAGATGGGAGCCCCCGAGCGTAGGCGACGAGCTCGGAGATCCAGGCTTTGTTCCTGTCATAAAAAACACGAAGAGCAGTAGTACATGTTGCAGCAAATACTAATTCAGGAGAAAAAGCATTCGGCAATGTATGAAAAGTTTCCAATTCCCGCCCTCATAAGTCTATTAATTTCCTCGGGTAGTTAGCCTGTTACGTTTATGCATCTGGTCCCTGATAGCCGCATTCCATAGCGCAGGGAGCTGGCCGCGTGCACGCGTAGAAAGTGTAAGCGTACAGAAGAGCCGAGGCTTCACGATTTAAGGCGTGTGCTCCCGAGTACTTTAGCGACTTGTGCAAGGGAGGAAAAAAGAAACAACAGGTGGAAAATAAGTGCGCGTGGTACGTCCGTTGGCCGTAAGCCGACTGCTTGTGTAGCGCCTGGGCTGTACAAGTAGTCGGAAACGTACCAAAGCTAGTCGGCGATGATCCGGGAACATGCTGAGATGTGCAATAACCGGAATATATAAAGTAATCATGAAGTGTGACTTAGCTTGATTCGCGATTTGGAGAGACGAGCGACCCCGAGTTGAACGAGGCGCCCGTTGGCCGTGTCTGGCGCAGGCCAGCCCCCGAGCGTGGAGCGCGAGGGCGTCCGTTGGCCGTCTTGGTACTTTGGCGCAAACCAGCCCCCGAGCGCGGAGCGCGAGGGCACCGTTGGCCGTTCTCTCGGCGCAAGCCAGCCCCCGAGCGCGGAGCGCGAGGGCGCCGTTGGCCGACTTGGTACTTTGGCGCAAACCAGCCCCCGAGCGCGGAGCTGCACTTTGGAGAGTAGTCGGAGGATGCTTGATCTGCGATAATGCGGAGTAGTCGGCAAAAGGAGTCGGCGAATGTCGTCGCCGCGGTGTTGATATTTCGACAGTCGGCGGTGTGCACCGAGTGGACGGAGCTGTGATCGGCGAGCAGCGTGGTGGCATGGTGGAGTCGGCGATGCATGTGATGGTTGCGTCGGTGCATCTGCGTGTAGCTTGCATGGCATTCTTGCTTGCTCGGTGTTCCCGTTGCATGTCGGCGTGGTGTAAGGCCGTGAATCTGCTGCTCGGCCGTGCAGAGTTCGTGGAGATGGGTCACTTGCAGGCCGAGTAGTTTGCCAAGTTCGTCGACAACTTCTGGACGGACGGACCGCACCATCGACTGCAGGCTCGTAGTCGTGGTCCTCGGCCATCGCCCATTCATGCATGCACACATGAATAAGAGATTTATAGATTAGGAAATAGTCAGAAGATGAATGTACGGCGAATAAGAAATTAAGAGGATTTAAAATTGAAAGCCACGTGCAGGCGGCGTAAGAGCTTTTGCAGATTGATCCGAGGGAGAGCCGAGTGCTTCTCTGCTGGACGCGCGGCCATGTTGCGCCAAGGTGGCTGACGACCGGCGTATTCGATGGTGAACAGAAGGAGTTGCCGATGAGAGCGGCGTGTGGTCGAAGCCATCGTCGTTGCTGTATTTGGCAATCGGCACGGGGGAGTCGAAGTAGTCGGCGCACCGCCAGTGTCGGTTCTTGGAGTATCAGAGTTTGCTTGTTGGTCGAAGTAGTCGGCGAGTCGTAACGACTAAAGTAGTCGGAGGATCAATACGATCCGCGGAGTAGTCGGCGTAGTAGCTGGTTGGAGAGGGTCGGCGGCGCTGAGTTGCTGGTGCGTGCTTGATGCCTTGATCGTGTACGTGGTTTTGTCGGCGGACATGCATATGCAAGCACAAAGCTGGCAAGTACGCGGCTCTGTACTCCGTGATGTGGACATGAGAAGCCGGATCTTCTTCATACTGCATGCTAGCCGCCGCTTGCAACAAACAAATACTTCCTTGTATGTAGCGATAGGTGCGCACGTAATTGGAAGGTAAAAGAAGTTGCACAAGTTAGCAGTTTTAAACAAGGAATAAAGAAAGAATTGAATATGCTTCCTGTATATGGAAGTGGAGCCAACGCCGGCGGAGCAAGCGCAGTTGAGTTCGTCTAGTCGCCTCCGTAGTAGATGAGATCCGAGTTGGAGTTTCCGACGACGTGTTGAGGAGCCGCTGGGTCGGCGAGTCGGCTTGGATTCCAGAAACGACGACGCCGATGATCCTTGGCGACAGCTTCAACGTGTCGATCTGCTATGGCGTACAACTCGTGACGTCGAGCGGCGTTTGATTCCGAAGCCGCAGTGAGTCGAGCGTCGGCTGCGTAGCCGCGTACGCCGTTCTCGTGCCGCCGGCGCCGATGCACATGAATCGGAGTCGTGCTTGTCGATGACTCGGAGATACGCAGAAGAGTTGCGGAGGAGTCGGGATCGGCGAGTTCGACGACGTGCAGTCCGGAGACGGCGACGCTGATGAGATTGACTTGTAGACGAATCTGCCATCGATCTGCGGTTGATCTGGACGATCCCCCCTACCTGGCGTGCCAACTGTCGGATGTTTGGACCCGGCAGTCCACACAGGGTAGCCCACGTGGTTGATTTGTAACGAGAGACGATCGCAGATCAGAAATCGATGGTGACACAAGACGCAAGGTTTAGACAGGTTCGGGCCGCTATGAGCGTAATACCCTACGTCCTGTGTCGGGAGTGTGATTGTATTGATGTTGGTGGTGGTTCTGGGGGGTCTCGTGTATGGGTGTAGTTGCTTTGGAGGGGGTCCCTAGGGAGCCTTATATAGTCTGGCTGCCTTGGGTTACAAGTCGGTTGAGATCTAGTCCTACCCGGATTACAAGGATCGACTTCTATGTTTGTTACAGATATTCTCTCCTAAGAATCCGACTAGTTTCTATCTCTGTTGGCGCGTATCCGAGCAGATCACGCCGTCTTGTTCGTGTCCTGTGCGCCAAGGAATTCCGGCTGGGCCGCCTGTCTGGTGGGACCAGCCCGGAAGCTCGGACTGGGCCGCTCCCTGCTGGTTGGGTCAATCCGCCTTCTGGGTATCCCTGGGGGTATACCCTCGACAGCGGGGGAGGGGTCCGTGGGGGGTTCCGCTTCCGCTAACAAATTATGGCAGCGCGGTCCCTCACAACTCCCGAAGCGGCCGATACCTTTAGCACATCGTCCGATGATCAGACCGGTCGGTTCGAGGTAAGAAAATTTATATGTTATCATTCCATTTTTTATTTAATATGTTGAAATTCACTATAGAAACTAACAATCTATCTTAATCACTTTGCAGGGGTTGGCAAGTGGTAGAGCGGGGTGCTTCTCACAACCGCAAGGTCAACGGCATCCTGGGTCTTCTGTGCAGGGCAAACTACCCTGGCATAGTTAGGCACCACGGAGTCGAGGAGCCGGCGGAGACGTTCGCCCACTACTACGACGGCACGGACGACCTCGAGGATCGGGAGCACAGGCGCTTCCCCAACAAGCGAAGCGGGTGCTTGCCGAGCTGTGGGTAAGTGTTTCCCGCACTACATCTTTCAACACATATATATGCAGTATTTCTACATTTGTCACCACTACATCGCATATATATGCAGGATTTCTACAGATGCGAGCCTGGACACGAGGTGGAAGCGGGTGAGCAGGCAAAGCTGGCGGCTCATAAACTTGTGAAGGACATGCACTACGAGGCGCGCGTCCAGGCCGTCATTGACTTCTGGAAGGATAAAGGAATTAAGCACTCAAAAGAAGAAGCAAGAACCATCTACCTGACCCACGAACAATACATCTCGGTAAATAAAAAACTTTAATTATGATTCCTTCTGTGATTAAGTACGTATAATCTAATCTTCTTATACTTGATCCCGTGTAGGCGATTTCGTGGTGGTGTGCCTCGCATCTGTTCTAGTGTCTTTGGCCTGTTCCTTCCGAAATCGAGGTGCAGCACGGGGTCTGTAAGGCCGCCGTGGAAGCAATCAATGACATCTTGGTCGGATAGGCCTGCACAGGTTGAGCGCTTCTCCCAGAATCTTCGGTTGTAACTGCGCAGGTACTCGTTTTGGCCTTGTTTGCACTGGGCTAGGTCAAAGCGAGTACCCGGCTTCTGCCATGAACCCTGGAAGTTGTTGATGAAAGCCTTGCAGAGCTCATCCCAGGAGTCGATGGAGCCCGGCTTGAGCCCTTCTAACCAGGTCAGTGGGGCCTGATCGAGGACTACTGGGAGATAGGTGCACATGGTGTCGGTGTTGCCCCTTGCCGCCTTGATTGCCGAGTAGTAGATGCGAATCCACTGCTCGGGGTCACGCTTCCCATCATATCTGTCGATATGGGCTGGTTTGAACTTGTCGGGCCAGGAAGTAGCGCGGATGCGGTCTGAGAAGACCGGGAACCCTTCGTACTTGTGGAGGTTGTGGTGATCCTGACCCGGCGCCCCGTAGACTTGGTCGTACTCCTGGCGTCTGCGGCGTTCTTGTTCTTCGCGATCGCGTGCCCGTGACGAGATGATGGTGCGCGCGTCTCTGGGTGGCAATTGTTGTCGCAGATCCCTGTTGTTGTCGTGATTCCCGGGGCGTCTGTCCCTGTTTCGGTTGCCGTCACGCCCGCCGACGTGGCTCTGCTGAACTTCGCGGTTGCTTGGTCCGGCGCCGTGGTCACGACCTCCGCCGCCGAGTACTATGCCTCCCTCGTTTTGGCGTTGGCGTTGTTCTCTGCTCGGGTGGTGGGACTGGTTGCCTCGGTTTCCAACTTCAGGATGTCGGCTGCTTGCCTGGCGGCTTGGTGCTCGGGTGATGGTCTTCACCGGGTTGACTGCGTCATGCTGGATGGCCGCTGTCTCGAGCATTGTCTTCATCCTGAGGATTTCAGGAGTTTCAGGCATCTGTCCCAGCTCTGTGACGACAGCCATGATGTTGGCTGCAGCGCTGGAGTAGACGTCTTGGCCGGCGACTTGCCGGAACTTGGCGTTGAGGTCCTGTGGAGGTAGCCTACGGCCGAGGCGGCGACGTCGTTCTGCACGAGCAACATTTCGCTCCCTGCGTCGGTTACGGTCAGCTTCAGCTTCGTTCTCCACAGTTGGCTCGTCGTTGGAGACTTCTTGTTCCTGGGCGATGATCATCATGGCTTGGCGCCCTGGTGAGTTGCTTCCTGTGCTTGAAGTTACTAGGACAGTTGAGCCGCGGCTGCTTGAAGAATTCAGGGGTTGCCCGTGTTGAAACGGGAGTGGATCGATGCACGCGATGATGCGAGACATGTCCAGGTCCTCCTGTGGTGTTGCTCCAAGTGTTGGCTTGCGTCCCGGCCAGTGAACAAATCGTCCTTCGGGGGTTGAAGTGATGACGAGTCCGACTTGTTTCCCGTTTAGGGGAAGTTCGTCGAATTCGACCAGAGATCGGAGTTGTTTTGAGGACGCCGCCTGGAAAGCAGAGGTGGGGCCCGCGAGTCCAAAGGGATATTGGCTCGGGGTGTCGGCCTCGTGCTTAACAGTGGCTGGACTCCTTTTCTTCTGGATTTTTGAATTGGCGGATTTTGGCATAACCGATGGTTCAGAAACCGACTCGGATCGCTTGGTCCGCTTCGGAATTTTTCCAGCCCGAGTTAAATCGAGCTAGGAGTAGTGGTTCCTTGAGTCCGAGTTGAGTTCGAACTCGAGGTTCCCCGAGCCCGAGTTGTATTCGGACCCGGGGGCGCGATCTCGTCGAGCTTGTCGGCGAGTTGCTCCAGAGTCGGCGACTTGAGGACGCGGTCGAAGTTGCCCGCGCCGTCCGCCGTGCAGACCCAGGAGCCAAAAACGAAGGTGGCGCCTTTCTCGAACGCCATGTCGCCGTCGCAGTTGATGATGACTGGTGCCATCGAGCTTGCTGAACGATTCTCGACGAGAGCCCCTACCTGGCGCGCCAGCTGTCGATTTTTTATACCGGCTAGCCTACTATGGGGGGTCCCTAAGTAGTCGAGTTGTTCGTGAGGGCCTCGCCGGAACCAGAAGCACGATGGTGAACACGAGACGATTTAGACAGGTTCAGGCCGCCTCGAGTAGAGAGCGTAATACTTTACGTCCTGTATGGTGGATCTTCTCGTATTGATGGTTATGATTTTACAAGGGGTCCCTGCCTCACCTTATATACTCGGGAGACAGGGTCTACAAGGCAAGAAATACAAACTCCTAGTCAGATACAATACACAGAGTCCTAACATGAGTAGGCCGGGTTGTTTCCCAGTACCCGACTAATTTCCTTAAACTGTACGCTCCTTCCTTGTATCAGTCAGAGTTGCCGGCCCAATTTCCCAACGGGACTGTGGCCCATGAGGACTCCCATGGATCCTGGACCGTCAGATGGTGAACGAGTGGTGCTCCTCCGAGTGGATGGAGAGACACTTGGCTGCCTGGGAGCGCCGTTTGCTGATGCCAGGTCCATCACACCATCAGGGCAGCCTTACCATCGACGAATATCGTGAAAGATGGGTACGACAAATTTTTTTATTCTAACACTCAATTCTGCAATATTTCTAATCATATTGTTTTTTTTGTGTTTTGTAGTCGGCGTCACATGAAGGCGAGCAGCTGACTGAGTTCCAGGCTATTGCCTTGTCCCACATGGGCAAGGCGACGTCCGACGTCCGGTACAACCCCGAAGCCGGGCCAGAGGCGTACAGCAATCCCATGGTCTACAACCGCCTCAGTACGTACTCGGAGATGGGGAAGCAAAAGCATGGGCCTGAGTGGGATCCGGCCGTCCAGCCGCTTGATGGAGAAGTCATCATGAGGATGGGAGGAGGCAAGAGGCATGGGAGGTACGCCCTCGGCGACAGCACGCTCGACACGGCCACTACCCCCACATTCTCCCAGATCCGAGCTGGTAGCGCTAACCCGGACATACGCCAACCACAGACCGCTGCACAGTTTCATATGCAGACAATCCAGGTTATTTCTGCTTTATTACACTTTCGTTCATTTTTCCATACCTTTGGATTCTAACACTTTGATGGAATATTGCAGGCCCAGCTAGAAGAGGAGAAGAGGAGAAGGGAGGACCTGGAGGCCCGGCTGGACGCTGAGCGGCAGCGATCGGAGGAGAACGAGCGGCTCCGGGCGCAGCAGATGATGGACTGGTATAACTGGTTCAGTGGCATGGCAAGGAACATGGGGCAAAGTCCGCCACCGATGCAATTCGCCCCGCCAACGTTGGCACCTCCAGCATCTTCTCCTGTGAGTCACTTGACAACTTTATAATTTCATTTCGACCAATGACAACCTTAGAAAACTTTGTTACACAACCATAGCTTAGAAAACTTAGCTCTAGTTTGTTTCTGTCCTAAAACTTGTGCAGAATTTTGCTGGATCGGCGGCGGCGTCGAACGAGCCTCCTGCGGACGAAGATCTGTCGACACGGCTAAGCCGCAGACTGTTCGGCCCACCGCCACAGCCTCCTCAGTGATGCTCTTTGTGAACGATTTGTGCTTGTGAACGCGCGGACTTAGGGATGTGAACGAATAAACCTTATTGTGCTTGTGAGTTGTGTTGTCGACTATGTGTGATTGTGGATTTACAGTTGCGATACTATTTGTTATGGTTATTGTGGATTTATGATTGTGAATTTGTGGTTGTGGATTTATATCTATATCAACTGTCTGTAATGTGTTTTGTCGTCTATATGAACTGCCTGCAATGTTTGTAGAGTGGGGGCACGTTATACCTGACCGAGCAAATAAAACAGGGGCAGCTTGGCACCTTTGCCGAGTGTACACTCGGCAAAGAGGGCCTTTGCCGAGTGTTTTCTCCCATACACTCGGCAAAGGGGTGAATTCTGTTACTTTATGGTCACCCTTTGCCGAGTGTAGGGGCTTTGCCGAGTGCTTAATGCACCGGCACTCGGCAAAGGGGTACCATTGTAGTACCTTATGGTCGGGCTTCCCCGAGTGCCACATGGCAACACTCGGCAAACATCCAGGCTTTGCCGAGTGCCACGTGTAGACACTCGGCAAAGGGCCTGCCATCACAGTGACGGCAGGCCCTTTGCCGAGTGTCTACACGTGGCACTCGGCAAAGCCTCACCCTTTGCCGAGTGCCGCGTGTGGACACTCGGCAAAGGACCGCCGTCCGCCGTCCGTCGCCGTCGCCGCCACATCAGCGTGATGTCATGTAACGCGCGCGCCCGTCTCGGGCCGTCATGGCCTTTATTTCGCCGAGTGTGGACCCAGACACTCGGCGAAGCCTTTGCCGAGTGCCCGTAAAAAGACACTCGGCAAAGAGCCCCTTTGCCGACCCAAACAGTGCCGTGTGCTCTTTGCCGAGTGTTACACTCGGCAAATGACCGGTTTCCTGTAGTGTGTGAACTGGCCATCTTACTGAAAAAAAAATAGAAAACCCACAAAAAGTAGAGACAAAAAGGGGATTCAACTCAACTCATGTAAATAAATAGTTTGTAACCTCTATCATGAAAAGGGCTAGTTAGCATTTACCTGTTGTGAACGTCTCTAGTTAAAAGTCGACGTTAAGTTAAACCTTGTCAACTACATTATTTAATCAATTCAAGCTGTATCGGCAGCTAAGTCAACATTTCAGATCCAATGTTTCATGTATTATTGTTTTCTGCACAGGTCAACACTTGCCTTCCAATAAACGAAAATCAATCAATTTCTTTGCCCAAAATCACTGCGTCATTCCTGTGCTGGCAACTTTTATTATATTTATAAATATCCAACTGCCATCCATGGGTGATACTCGTCGATCTGGTTCTAGATCGCCTTGCATATAGATTTATAACATAAAAAGATTTCACCGTTCCTTGAGCCACCCCCCACGCCGGGCAGCCTGGCACCGAGAGGCCCCTCTGTAGCCTTTCTAATGAAAAAAAAAAAGATTTCACCATTCAGAATCCTTTACCGTTTGATAGATTTTTCTGCCATGTTTCTGGAGAGGGCAGTTTCCATGCCGAGGGCAGTTTCCATGCCCAAGGAAGGCCGTGTGATCTGCCTGGAGTCTTCACAACCTCTGCAACCATGCGCCTTTGTTGGATTCTACTCATTTTGTTTCTTTTTTTTTGAGAGAATACTCATTTTCTTTCTTGCATATTGTTTTTCTCCAAAAAGCTCGTGCATATGTATTGTGCTCAGGCAGCAGCCACCACCTGTTATTGGCGGCCGTGTGGCATATGGACCCTGGTCCAGCGCTGTGCAGGTAAAGCACCATGTCACCGAATAATTTAGCATATGGACTGTCGCTGCCGCAGCCATGTCTGAGAAGTTTGGGTTAGTTCGGTTGAATTCGATTGAATGCACTGTAGAAAAATGCATTGGGAATTGAAAAAGCAGAAAGGGGGCACGTTGTTCAATAGAATGTCTTTTAGTTGAATTGGTTGAATTGGAGGGAACTAAACAAGGCCATAGCTGCAGGGGCCGGGTCCATAGATGCATCAACCACACATGATGTGACAAAAGCTGTCAGTCTTTCAGCTGTATCTTAAAGCATTGGATCAACAAGAAGTTGTAGTTTTCGAAACAAGCTAGTCAATCTTTGAACAGCATAGATCTTAATGAAACAGTTTCAATTTGATGGGTATATATTTCTTAACTGTATCTCTTTGAGTAATATGGTTCTACTTTTTGACCAATAATTCATATTCATATGTTTGCAGTACTATTCCTTTCGCCGAGCTGTCTGGGTCCATCACGGCTAGCTATATCAGCATGTGTGTGACAAGTGCTACTGCTATGTGGGTTGCTATAGTTCTTGTTTTTGTCACTGCGGTAATCACCAATGCTGTGAGAGCTAGAGTAAAGCATGATCCAGTATGCACCAGGCCACTGCCCCCGATGGTGAATGGTGCTTCTATAATTGGGCCTTTACATACTTTTTTTACAAAGGGCTTCCAAGCAATGATCCAAGACCAATATGAAAAGCTAGGGAGTGTATTCACAGTAAGTTTCATTGGACTGAAAGTAACCTTCTTGATTGGCCCGGAGGTATCAAGTCATTTCTATCAAGGGCTGGATTCAGAGATTAGTCATGGTAGGACTCTTGAGTTTACTGTGCCCATGCTAGGCAAAGAGGTTCTCTACGGTGTAGATGACACCATTCGACTCGAGCAGCAGCGCTTCCAAATCGATGCACTGAAACCATTGAAGTTGAAGTCCCAAGCTGGTCCCATGCTTCAAGAAGTAGAGGTCAGTAACAAATCACCAACTCATTTAAATAGTCTCTCTTGGTATTTGAGACTTGATTCTTCAAAATTATTAGAAATGGAAATTAAATAAAATGATACAAAAGAGTCGGCATAGTTTTTTTATAGATAGGAAACATTATTGGACCACTTTGTTACCAACTTAGTGGCCCTTCTAATGCATCAGCACAAATTATTGTCAAACAAAAATTGTTAGGTCTTCTCTCATCTTCTTATGGTAATACTTAAATGATACTTGACAAGGATATATAATATACCCTTTTTATTTATATAATTAAATACTTGTCACTTGAAAGAAAACTTTTTTAGCACTATGATCATGAATTTTCTATAGGACTACTTTGCAAAATGGGGACCAGAGGGCACAGTTGATCTCAAACAAGAGCTCAGTCAGTTACTCATGCTGATCTCAGGCCGATGCCTACTTGGAAAGGAAGTCCGGGATATGATTTTTGGTGAGGTCATAACGCTGTTTGATGAACTTATTGATAACAGCACGAGGCTCACCAGTGTGTTATTCCCTTATGCCCCCACTCTCGCAACCTATCGGCGCAACAGGGCGCACACCAAGCTCTCAAAACTCTTTGCTAAGGTTGTGAGATCACGCAAGAGTTCCAAAAGAGTTGAGGAGGATATATTGCTGAAC
>CM014277.1:60538235-60581115 GCA_004135705.1 Alloteropsis semialata
AGGGACGCTGACTGGTGAACAACTGCCTAGAACTCCTGAAACTCCTCTAGGAACTCACCAAAGTCTACCGGTGCATCTTAGTACCCATCCAGGATTTTGTTGAATAATGCAAGTGTAAGTAATCCATCTTTTACTTAACAAGTATAACACGAGTTATGAAGGCTTAAAAAGGTTAGACACGGCTTGACTGTGATTAGCACTTTTAGTTGATCACATTTTAGTATAAACCAAATTACTACAGTTAAGAGTATCCCAGTTGAAACCCCAATTAGTGAAGTAGAAGTATAGCAATAATAACCATCAAATTCATTAAACCACTAATCAAAAAGGATCCAGGCCGCTCTTGACCGTGAGCACAGTTGTTATAACAGTTTTACACTCTGCAGAGGTTGTACACTTTCACCAACTATCTAGAGTTTTTCATTTTACTCAATCAAGACCAGAGCCATGTAGTTCTGTTGGTTGTACGGTTTTCCTGGGTTGCTGCTTTAAGAACCGGACCTTAAGGAGAGACGTTTAGAGCAATCCAAAAAACCCATGCTCAAGCTCCCTAAACCATGTTGCTAAAAAACATATTTTAATCACAATTCCATATACCATTAATCAAATTAAAAATTGATATCACAAAGTCATCGGTTCATAAGTAAAAGTTGCGAAGCATAGCAAATAACTACCCATAATGCATAAACCCATGTGGACAAGGTAAACAGGATAAAGTAGACCTAGTCCTAAAGATTGTTGGGTTGCAAGGAGTTTCTCATGTTACACTTGCCTTTCTCTAGGTACTACTGCTCCTGCTCTTGCTCCTCGAAGTGATGATCTTCAGAAGGCACGAATGGCTCACCGTCCATACTCGATCAACAACACCACACAAACATCCAGACAAGCTAGTACATGCAATACAAGTGAACTCTATTAGAACAATACACCAAACAGTAAGAACAGAAAGAAAAAGGCTTATAAAACTATTCTACGCATTAATACG
This sequence comes from Alloteropsis semialata, assembly GCA_004135705.1. Classification (NCBI taxonomy): domain Eukaryota; kingdom Viridiplantae; phylum Streptophyta; class Magnoliopsida; order Poales; family Poaceae; genus Alloteropsis; species Alloteropsis semialata. Next base: position 60,539,221 of record CM014277.1, read on the forward strand.
AACACATGAGCGCAAGAATCACTTTAATCGGAGCTAAAACACATTTTATATGAATAAAATCAAGGTCCAGGGGCATATATGTAAGAAAAATGAGGGCCTAAACATAATTATGTACATAAACAGAAGGTCTAATGCATAAAAATAACAACCTAGGGTGGCGGTTTCTATTGTTTAAAAGCACAGGGGCTAAAACAGAAGAAAAAGGACCTATATGCAATTACTTTTGAGCTAGAGGTGGACTGTGGGTTGATTCGCATAAAACCGAGGGGCTAAAAGGTAAAAGAAGCTCGGCGTAGCTGTTCTGCTGGCGTGGCTGCCGATGTGGCGTACACGTGGCTGCCACATGGCGATGCGTGTCGCTGACTGGGTTGTGGACCGGGACTGTGGACGGAGTCTACGGTCTACGGTGGACCGGTTGGGGGGAGGGGGGCAAAGGGGTACGGCGGGTACGGCGAAGGGGCGAAGGGGCACGGATTGGCACGGGATTTGCTTAGGAAGGTAGGGGAGACTGTGGTGAAGCTCACCTGGGGGTCGTGGAAGTCGTGCGGGCGGCGAAGGCGGCGGACTTCGATGAGGGGCGGACGACGACAGTGAGGCTCGACGTCGGGGGTCCTCGGGGCTCGGCAACAGCTCGAGAACGGTGGGCTCCGGTCGCGGGGTCCTGTGCATGAGAACGAGGGCGAGAGAGGTGAGCGGGGGACCCTCAGGGCGGCTAAACGAAACACGGGGCATCGGTCGTGCTCACCTGAGCTCCAATGCGGCTGCGCTGTCGTCGATGGGAAAAAGGGGGCGGGGGTGACGACTAATATAGTCCCGGGATGATCCTCGGATGGTAAGGCGAGGGTTGGAAGGCACGGGTAAGGAAGGGGAGAAGAGGGAAGGCGGCGACAGTAGAAGGAAAGCGCCGGCGAGAGCTCGATCCTGGCTCGGCTTGGCGGGGAAGAAACCCGATAGGTGGGCCCCACCTGTCGGTGGCACTGGGCGAAAACGCCCGAGGCGCAGGCATCTTTGCGCGGCAGGGAGGGTACGCGGGCCGATCTGGGCCAAGGGACTAGGCCACGAGGGAGGTAAGGCAGACCGCGGGGAAGGGTTTAGGGTTTTAATGCGGCCCGGGGCAAAAGCTTAAGGGTGAAATCTAGACTTATTCGCTGAAAGCACAAATACACTCATTCAAATGCAATTTCAAAAGGGATTTTGAATATAAATTCATACCCCACAAATTGAATTGCTCTCAACCAAAAATATGCACCGGCATGTATGCACACACATGTTTCTAATTCTTATATTTAATTTTATTTAGCATAAAATTATATTGACCTTAAGTTGACCATGCACACTTTGACCAATATTAAATAAATTAATTTACTATTTTGGCTAGCCTATTTTTAGGGTGTTACATTGGTCCAGCCCGTCTCACCTGGCTCTGTGTGCTGGCCCCAGGGCCCTCTCAGACGCCACGTCCAGTTATGGTCTTCTTCCTCTGGACAACACAGGGCACATCCCAGCTGTTCCCTCCTGCGCTCTGTGTCTCTCAACTTTTTCGTGGGAGAGGCTAACATCACCGATCCCTGGAGCTCACCATTCACTTTAAACCATGATACCTGCTGCATGACAGCGTCACACTGATCGATGCCCATGGCCGGCCGCTCCATTTTTTCTTTCTTTTCCCATGTGGTCAGTAGGCCATCACTTGCAGAAGACCATTAAACAAGCATAATAAGAGCTGATGCTCATGGAGCCTTAACATCAATCCTGCGCTTATGCTATATTGTCGCACTTGCTCTCCACTTTTGTCACACCCGGTTTTAAGGATAAAACCGAATGATATCCATATGTGTGCCAGGATCAAGTTTTCACACATATGAGACTTCATCAGTGATAAACAATTGCAGTATCACGTAAAATAATACAAAAGACTTACAATCTCTCAGAGTTACAGCTTATCCTGGAAACGAAGGCTCCAACACTTCACAGGCAATCGACTGGGGGTTGCGTACGCCTAGCACCATCTTCAACGACTTCACAATAGCTTCTGAGCAGCAGTAAGCAAGGATGAGTACACTTATGGTTGGTACTCAGCAAGGCCACAAGAAATAACCAGAACATGATTTATTATCCACTTCAAATATATTAATCATGTGAGGGTCCAGGCCGCTCTTAACCGTGAGCACGGCTGTTATAACAGTTTTTAATACTCTGCAGAGTTTGTACACTTTCCCCACAAGCCGCGTAAAAGTTCAGAAGAACTTTGAACCCAACCATGCTGTGCTAGCCAGGCACAATACCACACTTCCGAGGTGTGATTGCATAGGGACGCTACGAGGCCTTTACAAAGAATCCCTCTATGTATGTGTTGGTCCCTGTCCGAACGGTTCCCAGAAGGCGCACCTTCTTTCCCCACACATCCTACACAAACCTTTCCAGCCCATCATACACCCCCAACACAACTTAGAGTTCATCTAATTAATTAGCCAAGACCAGAGCCATATAGTACTCGTGGTTGCACTGTTTTCCTGGGTGGTTCTCCATGTTCCAATTAACATCATCATGATATATTAAAAGCATAGATAGAAGGATGGTTAGGGACACTTGCCTTTCTCCAACGTAAAGTTACTCTCACTGCTTGGCTGCTCTTGCTCACTTGAAATTCTTGATCTTGAAAGCAACGAACGACGATCCTTCTACTCGAAGCAATCATCGTCACAAGCATACAAAGCAAACAAACAAGTACAACTAAGAACAATACACCAATCATAGAAAGCTTAAAAGAAAACACTACAAGACGGGGCTCGAAACTATGGTTACGAAGGCTCAGAGAAAAGCTGAAAACAACGCATGGTTGAAAAGACAACTATCACACATTTGCATTTGTGAAAGCAAAACAGACTATATGCTTGATTTATTTTAATTAAAGAAAAACACGTGTGAAAGGATATTTCAAAGAAATACCCAAGTTGATTTATTCAAATTATTTCCAAATTTAAAAGCGAAGTAAAACCTGTCACATTTTATTTATAGATATTCCATAGGAATTAAGCCATTTAACAATTAACTTGAAATAAAAGACATGTGATGCATCTAATCGAATTATTTCATGTGACGTGTTAAACTAAGCAAATTATTATTGAAAACATATTTATTTAATATTAGTCAAATTAACAAGAATTTATGAAATACCGAGGTATTAACCTAAACAAGTTTTATTAGAAAACTAGTGGAATGTTCCTTAATCAATTTAATATTCTATTTAACTTTAGAAACAAGAACAAGACGAAACAACGAGACTAAACGATAGCTTGCGCTAAACGAGACTAACGAAACAAGAACGGACTAAAACGGAGCTAAAACGTGGATTCTACGCGCTAAACAAGATAAAGGGCTAACCTGCGATAAACCGAGGACCTAATATGAATACTCAGTTCGGCCAATTTGTGTGTGCTATAGTGCAGAACATGTTTGAGTGATGTAAATGAGTATGGCCGAAGTGGCAAAATTTGAATTACAAATGGAGTGTCAAATAATTATTTTGTTTAGCAAATTGTCAAATTTTAGAAGTCTTTTTCATTATAATGGTAAATATAAATTTTTTTTTGATGAAACAGGAGGGGATTATCCCCTACTGATTATATATAAATATAAAAGAAAGAGTTTAAATACAGCAAGGAGGACAAGAGCCTCATTAAGAAACAAAGAAAGAAACAAAGAAGATAAGCTCAATCAAACTAAGTCGTCTAGCCATAAGGACATTGTCGGGGATCTCTTGTGATTTGCTCGAAGAATAACCCGAGCAAACTCCTGCTTGAAAGTAGCCAAACATGTCTGCAAGGAAGGCTCAATGCTTCTGAAGATGAGATCATTCCTAACCATCCAGAGGCACCAACACATAATGACAATGATGTCCATCGCAAAAGCAACACCAAACTATGCTTTGAGGCTCTCCAGTTGCTCCAATGGAGAAAGCATGATATCTATTTGCACTCCTATCATTGCCCAGCATGCTTGGGAAAATGGACATATCAGGAAGAGGTGATTTGCTGATTCTTCTGGTGGGTTGGAGCATAGAACACATTCATAGCTTGGGAGGAAGAAATTCTTTCGCCGGAGCAACTCTCTGGTGCTAACTCTATCTCTTAGGAGTAACCAGAAGAAAACCTTATGCTTTTTCTGACAAGAAGTTTGCCACAGCCACTTATAAACGGGGTGAACTTCTGTTGCCCCCAACAAACATCTGTAGGCCTTGGATGAGAAGTATTGGGTACTGCCCCAAATGTAACTCCACCAGTCCTTTTCCTCTGTAACAGCAATGTCATCCATACTACTCAACAGAAGCTGTAATTGGGCAAAAGCCTCCTGTGACAGTGGAAGGTGAAAGAGATTGTCCAGTGATGTTGCATGTCTGGTGTTGTACACAGAAATGGATTTGTTCTTAGAGAAGGAGAATAATTCTGGGAAAGATTGGCTTGGCACTCTGCCCAGCCAAAGATCATGCCATAGGAAGCAGCTTCTGCCATCTTGAATTACCACCTGAGCAATGCCTTTAAACTGGTCCAGCAGTTTAAGTATATCTCTCCACCAAAAGGAGCCTTTCTTGGTGTGATTTGGCAACTTTCCGTGACTATAGTATTTCTCCCAGATCAGGTGCACCCAAGGGATATCTTCCCTGTTAAAGAATTTATGTAAGTTTTTCATAAGGAGAGCTTCATTCTGAGTTTTCAACCTGATGACCCCTAAGCCTCCTTCTTCAACTGGTAAACATACTAACTCCCAAGCAGCTTTTGAAGGTTTCATAGCATTTGGATCAGATCCCCTCCAAAGACAATGTTTCCTGAACTTGTCCACCTGTTTTATCACTGTCTTGTGCAGAAGAAAGGTGCACATAAAGAACATTGGGAATGCTGTGAAGACAGCATTGGTTATTTGAAGTCTACCTGCTTGACCCAGAAAGGAGGAGGTTGCAACCAATCTTCTCTCACATCTAGATACTAGAGGCCAAAAATCTTCAACTCTAGGTTTATGGAGACTGAGGGGTAGACCCAAGTAAGTGAAAGGCATTGCTCCAATAGAGCATCCAAAGGTTTGGGCCAGGAAAGTTGTTTGTTCTGGAGGGATGTTTAGTGGTACCATCATTGACTTTGAGTAGTTGACTCTGAGCCCAGTAGAGGTGGCAAAATCAGCAAGAATTCCTTTAAGAGTTATCAGTTGTTGTGGGCATCCCTCCATGATAATCAGTGTGTCATCAGCATATTGGAGAATAGGAAAATCCTGGGTGTGCAGCATCGGGATAGGTAGGCTCAGAGCATTCCTGCTTCTAGCATCATTTATCATCGACTGTAGGAGATCAGCTGTTAACACAAAGAGTAAAGGCGAGAGGGGGTCCCCCTGCCTTACTCCCCTTTTGTAGGTGAAGGATTTGCCAGGTACCCCATTCAGGAGTACTGCCGATGTTCCAGAAGAAAAGATGTTTCTCATCCATTGCAGCCAGGAATCACCAAAGCCCTTATGTTGCAAAACCTGTAGAATGGCCTCATGCTCCATTTTGTCGAAAGCCTTTTCAAAGTCCAACTTAAGGATGACAATTTTCTTTTTTGAATGGTGGCACAGATGTAGATACTCCAGAGCCCAAGCAAGACAGTCCTGAATTGTCCTTGACTTAATGAAGCCATATTGATTTTTATGTATCAGTCTGGCAATGACTCCCTGGAGTCTATTAGCCAGCAATTTGGTGACAAGCTTCATGGAGGTGTTCAACAGTGAGATGGGCCTGAAGTCACTGGGCTTAGAAGGGACATCCACCTTTGGGACAAGAGTGATATAAGAACCATTAAGACTCTGTAGGCAGATTTGTCCCTGCTGGAAGGCTTGACACAATCTGTAGAAGTCCTCTTTGATAATTGGCCAGCATTTTTTAACAAAGTCAGTGTTAAAACCATCTGGTCCTGGTGACTTATCACTTGGAAGATGGCGCACTACCCGGTCAATTTCCTCTGGGCTGAAGGGGGCTTCAAGATCCTGTAGGTCACCATCTGCCTGAAGAAGCTGTTGGAGATCAATTGGGATGCTTGCAAATTCTGAAATTCCCAACCTATTCTTGAAAGCTTCCCATAGAATGTTTGCCTTATCACTGTGAGCTGTGAAAGGTTGGCCATTAATATCCTCAAGGGAGGTGATAACGTTGTGTCTGTGCCTAATGGTGGCATTTGCATGGAAGAACTTGGTACCTTCATCCCCAAACTTAACCCAATTAATAGTCCCCCTTTGCTTCCAATAAATCCTCTGCTGGTCAAGAAGACTTATCAGTTTATCCCCCAGAAGCACTTTAAAGTTCCATTCATATAAAGTAAGGTCTCTAAGCTCTTGTATGTTTTCGAGAAATGCCAATACTAGCTTGACATTAGCAATGTTGGACTTGAGACTGGAGAGTTGTGCCTGCCAGGCTTTGAGAACCCTTCTGAGATTCTTGAATTTTGCTGTTAATCTCTTTGCTAAGTCTTCCTATGTCACGGGGACATTCCATCCATGCTGTACCACTGCCATAAAATGTTCATGTTCCATCCAATAGTTCTCAAATCTGAAAATACTACCTTTAGGGATATCAGTTCCAAAGCAGACATAAAAAGGGGTATGATCCGAGGTTTCCATTGTCAGAGGCCAAGCTGTGGTGTCTGGAAAGGTTAATGTCCAAGAGCTCGAGGTGAAAATCCAGTCTATTTTTTCCAGGAGAGGTGAAGGCTGTTTGTTGGTCCAGGTGAACTGTCTTCCTTGTATGGGTATCTCTACTATGTCCAGCTTGCTAATAGCCTCATTAAACATCAGCATTTCTGAGATATCACCCCCAGGTTTGTTTCTGTTACTTGGATCTCTCATGAGGTTGAAATCCCCCAACAACAGCCACTCTACCTCATTGGGCATTTGAATATGTTTAAGCCAGTGTACAAAAAGCTTTTTTCTTTCAGAAGTGCAAGGTCCATAGATGTTGGTCAATAACCACTCTACATTATTGTGCTTGGAACGAAGCTCAACAGAGATAGAGAACTCGTTTGTGAAAGCTAAATGGCCCTCGAACATAGCTGATTTCCAAATAGTTATAATTCCCCCTGAAGCCCCAATAGAAGGAAGGAATTCAAAACTGTCAAAAGGGGGGGCAGAAATTCTTCAGGAATTGTGTATCAAAATGCTCTTTCTTTGTTTCTTGTAGACAGACTACATCACATCTAGATTCAACAATCTTATCACGAATGGAATTCCATTTAGTACTAGAGTTGATGCCTCGAACGTTCCAGCAAAAGACTTTCCAATATTTGGCTGAAGCTGTACTCATTTTGCAAAGGGGAGGTAGAGGAAACTGGTATGACATGGATAACATGCATACTTGACCGTAACTCCAAGAAGGATCAGAACTAGAGTAACAGATAAGTTCAAATTTGAAATCCCCCCAACAAAGGGTTTAAAATTATTACAGGCCAAAAGGAAGCACAAATGAATTGCATCGAAAGCAACTAGAAACAGATTCTCAAAAGCAGGTATCCCCAGCCAGCAAGCACCATTACTTCTTAGACTTTTTCTTTGGAGCTTTCTGATCATTGTCATCTGGTAACTTGGATTTCTTTTTGACTAGCAGCTTTTTCCCACCAGGGGCAGCTGCTTTGGGTTTCCTTGAGAGTGCCTCTTCCGTCAATTTTTGTGGATCAATTTTGCAGAAGGTCTCTCCCAAATTCTTGATGATGGAAGGGGAAATACTTGGTGGGATCATTCTACAAGCTACACACTGCTGATCAGGGCAGGAAGCTTGTTTGAAACCTCTATTGTTATTTTTGTTCCTTAGGCTTCTCCTGAGTTGTGGATCTGCCTCATGTAACTGTATCTTCCCAGCCTGGAGTAACAGAGATTTGGACCAGGGTCCAGTAGAGGGGGAAATTTCCTGCAGATCCTGCTGCTCAGGTACATCCTCATCCATGGAGGGAACTGACTCAGGCTCTATCTCTGAAGTTAACTGAACCACTACATTCAGTTCATTGTCAACATTTGTCTCCACTTCCTTCCCCAAGGAGAATGTGGACAGGGGTTTAGCAAGGCACTTAAGTGGAGCATTAGGACATTTAGTTGGCAACCCAAAGGACAATGAGGGACCAGGGATCTGGGCCATTGTACTCCAAACAGGTGACTCCAGGAATTGCTTAGCCCAGGGGAAATTATCAGGATTTAACAGCAGGCTAGTAAAGAAAGGTGACCAACTGTAGGGGATGGTGATCTTTGGACCAGCACTGCTTGAGAAGAAGTTAGCCCACAGCCTAATGATGTCAGCTGGCAACTTAGGGTCTTTCTGGGGGCCAATGAAATTGGAGAAAACAGGGTCCTGCTCAGGCACCATCAACTCCACAAAACCCAGCTGCATGGGATCCTGATTAAAGTGACGTGGAACTTGTTCCATTTGTTGCATCAGATCTTCCCCAATCAATTCCTCCTCTGGGATTTCATCTGGCATTATTTGCAGTGGTTCACCATCCTCTTGGGGCAAGAAAACGTGCACAAAAACTTCCTATTCCTCAACCACAGGCTGATGTGCTTGATCAACTGAATCATCAGAAAGGTTCCCAGCCTCAATGACATCTTCAGGCAGGGCCTGCTCTACTGCTTCAGGTAAGACAACCATCTCTGGAATAAATTCATCTATGTCTCCTAAATCGTCAGCTAGAGCCTCATTCAAATCAAAGTCCATCTCCTGTGCTGGCCCTTGGTTGAGGTCAAGGTTAAGTGGTGGAGCTTCAGGCTGTTGTGGGGGTTGCTGTTGGACATTCAAGGGATGAGGCCCAATAAGATCCTCCTCACCCTGCTGACCCAGGTCTTGTTGCTGGCCTGCATTAGGCCCATCTGGCCAAAGTCCCCAACCTGCAGCATCTGCTCCAGCATCTTGAACATTGTTGGCATGAAAGGCCGGCCCCTGCCCAGGTTGCCCAAAACCAAAGAAATCATACAAATGTGGTTGCAGATCCTCTAGGCCATGAGGAGGTTCATCTTCATCAGGAGGCATTCCACCCAACATTCTGGATTGTAGAATCTCACATTGTACTGACCACGATTCCCCATTGAAACCTTCCCCATCAGAGCAGACAAAGAACCAGGGGATTTCCTCCAACGTTGTAACTCTTGCTCTGACAATTACTCTCGCCAGGAAACTGGGGTCTTCCTCCCAAGTTAAAAGCTCCCCAAAGTCATCAAGGACTTTTTCAATATGTGTTTGGGACCAATAGTCAATATTAAAGCCGATGAACATGAGCCAAACTTCATGATTCATAGTGATAGCACGGTTGTTCCATCCTCTATTGTGCGCCACGAAGGATACATTAACATTGCCAAAAGGGTGTGGGCTACCCTGAATAAGCCGGTCTCTATCATGACGATAACTGAAGCGTACATACGCCTGACCAAAGGGGCATGGTTGGATGGAACGGAATCTTGCATGTGCCTCATCACGGAGGAAATCATCGAGGAGGTTGCGGAGACCTTGAAAAGAGGTCTGATGCCCAGGCAAAGGTTCAATGGTTGCAATGGCGACATCAGTATTCAGATGGTGAGGCCTGCCCATCATCACTCTGCGCATCGGCCTTCTACCAGCCACCATTACGCGTTCGAATCCCTCCGGCATGAACGGCTCAGGGTCGACAAAGCGATACGCCATGCCTGGCACCGGGGATTGAGCTCCGAAGTTGTTCTCTACTGCAGCAGTTGGGGTTTTCTTTCCACCTTCAGAGAACCAGGGAATAGAAGTGGAAGACGGACATTGAGCGAAACCCAGAGAAAGTGAGCAAAATCGGAGAAGGAAGCAAAGTTCGAAACCTGATCGCTGCAATTCCCCCTGCTCGCCGCCGCCGTTCGAACGTACGGAGCAGCCGAAGCCAACGGAGAGGAGGGGGGAGACACAGACTCCTTCCAAAGAACTGAAGGTGGATCGTATGGTGGCAGCGAACCTAAAAGCACATGTGCCATATTCCCAAAGCTCTTGAACACCGGTGGTCCGCTGCAACCAGGGTCCACCGGCAGTGACCGTGGCTTGGGGAACCACCGTGAAGAAGTGGAAATCGGCCAGCCATTAAGGTTGGGGAAGGAAGGGATGCCACCTGCCCTGGAAAGGCCCGGGAAACGAGGCGGGAACCGGCAATGGGAAGAAAAATGTCCTAAACAGAAACATTCCGAACACCGGACGCGCCGGTGACAGGCCTCCCTGGTATGGTAGTTGGACATGCAGCGGGAGCACGCCATCCGGCCCAGCCCATGGGTCGTAGGCCCAAGTGGGACAGAATTAGCACCCGTTAGGGGTCCGAAAAAAGGGTGGGGAGTTGGCGATAGGCCTTTTGAATTCAAACGAGGGGGCCGCATACCTGGTCCCAAATTGGCGCCTGATTGATTGCCCCCAACGGCTTTCGTGTTCTTCGCCTTGGTGGAAATTCTCTCCTTTGATTGGTAACGAAAAGCCGAATCAGGAACCCGTCCGAAATTCAGTCGAGAGAAGACACTGGGCTTCTGGATAGGAAGAAGACGTGGTTCTGGATGAAGATCCCTATGGATTCTTTTGAAAACTTTAGTAAACGGCACCTGTCCAGGAGCAGGGTTCTTGATGCCCTTTGAACGGGTAACCTCTGCATAGGATTTCTTGCGAGACTTTGCTGGCATCCATTGGTATTGAGGACCTTGATCTTGCTTGGTGGATTGATTAGCCGCCAAGACCATTCTCATTCCACAAATGAAAGAAGACCCAGAAATCTGAGGAGGCGAAAGAGCTCAAAGCGTAGACAGCAAGGCCCACTGAACGAGAGGCCACAGAAAACTTGAAGATTCGGTCACCAATTTCAACCACAGAGAAGAGATCCGCAGTTCCTCCAAGGATCGATTCCAAGATAAAACCCACAGAGGAGTTATCCAGACGGAACTTGGATCGACTGAAAGCCGCAAGAAGCCAGAAACTCGAAGCATCATCAGGGGTGGGAGAAGTCACATCGATGCCCAAGGATGCGCATACCTTAGTACTGAAATCAAGTCCCGGGGACCGATCCAGACGAGAAGGATCCATGTTGTGGGAGAGGGGATCCGGCAGAGGAAATCAACGAGATCCATTGAGCGAGGAGGAGGCGGTGGATGCCGAAGAGGGAGGCGGCGGCGTCATGCTATTCCGAAGAGGGACTCTCCCGGTGACGACAATTAACCGGCTCGGTCGCGCGCGGTCGTTGTCCGTTGATCGCCGTCGGTGACTCCCACCGGGGAGCTTGCTCCCCCGCTGCCGTGCCGTGTATGTTCTCGTGCCGAGTTTGAGTAATCTTGACTCCTTCACCGCATACATGATTCGTGAAAGCTCGTCACTCGTAAATATAAAAATTACCCTTCTAAATACTATGATCATGAATTTTCTATAGGAGTACTTGGCAAAATGGGGACCACAGGGCATCGTTGATCTAAAACAAGAGCTTGGTCAGTTACTCTTGCTAATATCAGGCCGATGCCTACTTGGGAAGGAAGTCCGTGAGATGATTTTTGGCGAGGTCACAACGCTGTTTGATGAACGTTTTGATAACAGCACAAAATTCACCAGTGTGTTATTCCCTTATGCCCCAACTCCAGCAACCTATAGGCACAACAAGGCACATAGAAAGCTTTCAGAACTGTTGGCTAAGGTTGTAAGATCACGCAAGAGTTCCAAGAGAGTCGAGGATGTATTGCAGAACTTGATCGATTCAAAATTTAAAGACGGCCGCCCCACTACTGAAGCAGAAGTGACCGGAATGAACCTGACCTTGATCTTTGCTGGGAAGGACACTAGCTCTACTGCCAGTACGTGGACCGGAGCATGCCTGCTCAGTCATGCCAGGTGGTTGGCAGCTGCCATGGAGGAGCAAGAGCAGATCATCAGAAAATATGGTGACTGCATAGACTACAATGCCTTGCAAGAGATGGACATCCTGCATTCCTGCATCAAGGAGTCTGTAAGGATGCAACCTCCGACATTGATGGTTTTTCGCAGGGTACATAAAAATTTCACCGTACGGACTAAAGATGGCATAGAGTATGAGATCGCAAAAGGGAACACCATAGTAAGCCTGTATTGCTTAACAACTACATCTCTTACATTTACAAGGATCCTGATGTGTTTGACCCAGACCGTTTTAGGCCTGGTAGAGAGGAAGACAAATCTGCAGGCAAATTCTCTTTCACTGTCTTTAGCGGTGGAAGACATGCCTGCCCTGGGGAGGCATATGCTTACATGCAAATTAAGGCAATATGGAGCTACCTGCTAAGGAACTTTGAGCTTGAATTGGTGTCTCCATTCCCTGCAATGAGCTGGCAGAAAATAGTCCTAGAGGCCAAAGGAAAAGTAATGGTGAGTTACAAGAGACGGAGGGCCATGCCAACAACCTAGTTAATAATTATGCTCTGTAGTTATGTGCTAAGTGCATTTGAGCACTCTTGTAATAAGGGTTTAACATGTTTAATTTGTGTGCCAACATGTTGTGTGGCGTGACGGATGTCAGTAGTCGCATCTAGTGGTTCAGGTTCATATATGTATATATATACATACATACATATATATATATACACATATATATACATATATATATGTATATATATCTATATATATGTATATATATAGAGAGAGAGATAATTGTGTCGTCTTTCCCCAAGAAATGGAGTATCATGGTAGGGTTGAGACACATAATATGTCATACTTTGTATCATGAGTACATCTTGATGATGGAACATAAACATGGCCCCATCATTTAATCTGTATTATTTCATTTTCATTTGGATAAGACTAAAGTACATCCATGATACGTAAAGTTGCGTTGTTGTTTCACTTTGATCCAACAAATATCAAACGTTGCACCACCACACATGAAGTTGCATCATTATTTCACTTTGGTCCAACAAGTTACAAACATCGCACCCATCATACATGAAGTTGCATCAATGTTTTACTTTGGTCCAACAAATTGCAAAAGTTGCACCCATCATACACTAAGTTATCCATTATGTACATATACAATTCAATGTACTCCAGCAGTGTATATTCTACGGATGCCAGTTGGCAAACTAGTGCCAGCAAAGTATACTGTGGACCAGCTCAACAACTAATCGACTAATGGAAAATTAGCGTTCGCCTGAGCCAAAAAAATTCTTCGAGGGTGTGGTCTAATTTTTCTTAGTGTTTTATAGAACCTACAAGTTAATTCCACATTTTTATGTGCTTGTTCAATATTTTTCTATGTGTTTAATATACCCCATCAAGCGTTTAAGACACTTCCATATCCTCGCTAGTATCCTGCATTTGAAGAAAACATAGTGTGGTATATATTAGACTGTACATGCACACAACAAACAGCTTCATGTGTTATGGGTGCAACGCTTACAACTTGTTGGACCAAAGTAAAACAATGATACAACTTCAAGTATGGTGGGTGTATAGTTCACAACTTGTTGGGCCAAAGTGAAACAATGGTGCAACTTCATGCATGGTGATGCAATATTTGATACTAGTTGGACCAAAGTGAAACAACGACACAACTTTATGTATGATGAATGTACTTTACTCTTTGCATAATTATGCTAGCTAGCAGCGAGATCAGGTTCATTTAATCTATATTATTTCATTTTTATTTGGAAAATTGAAGAAGAGTAAGGAAATATCTCTGCAATACACAACAGAATCATATTACATTTGAGATTTTCAGCCTTCATTTGGACTTCTGTTTATAATTTAAATTTTGAACATTCCTGTTAAATTTGAAACCCTCTATATTCTTTTCTTTGATCCAACCCGTCTCACGCTCCAGGGCCTTCTCATACGCCACGTCGGGTTATCTTCTTCCTCTCGACAACATAGGGCACATCCCTGCTGTTCCCTCCTATGGTCTGTGTCTCTCAACTTTTTCGTGGCAGAGGCTAACATCACTGATCCCTCTGTTCGCCTAAACAGCCGTTTAGTCCATTTAAACAGCGTTTAAATGGTAAACAGAGGTCACCCATGTCGTTTAGGCCCTAAACGGTGAATTAAACGGTTGGACCGTTTGAACCCATTTAAATTATTAAAAACCGTCTAAACATAATTGAGTTAAATGTGATTAAATGAGCCAAATGACCATTTAATTTATAATTTATTCAATAGGAGGATTACAACTACACAATCAACATCGATCTAATTAGCATCGTAAGTATATGAAGTGTTGTGGGTTTTAGATTTCTCCCAAAAAGATTATTTACTAGAATAGTTACTTTTTTACATGTGCAAATATGTAGTCTTTCTAGCATATTTGACTTTTTACGTACATAAATATGTATATTTTAGTGTTACTATGAAAAACCATTTAGGCCGTTTAACTCTGTTTAAACACCGTTTAAACGGCCTAAACGCTAAACAAAGGGTGTCCGACTGTTTACCGTTTAGCGTTTAGGATAACACCTGGAGCTCACCATTCATTTTAAACCATGATACCTGCTGCATGACAGCGTCACACTGATCAACGCCCATGGCCGGCCGCTCCATGTTTTTTTTTCTTTTCCCAAGTGGTCAGTAGGCCATCACTTGCAGAAGACCATTAAACAAGCATAACAAGAGCTGATGCTCATCGAGCCTTAACATAAATCCAAACAAGCATAACAAGAGCTGATGCTCATCGAGCCTTAACATAAATCCTGCTCTTATGCTATATTGTCGCCCTTGCTCTCCACTTTATTATGTATGTCAGCTGCAAGATCACAATCATGTTAGTAGCTGGCTTATGTTTTTTATCATCACACCAACATTTGATGCCTGGAAACATAATCACAAAAATATGGTTTGCGTAAAATTATATTGTGCTATACTAGGTGCAATGAGGATCTGAGGTACCTGCTTTGGAATTGATGCAAAGTACTCTTTGCATCCATCGTATCCCAGAACACATATTTCCACTCATTATGTTTGTGCCCAATCATCTAAACCTATGCCAATGCTGTACTGACTATGTTTATGTCTTGCGTAATTACCTTGCATAGCTACAGCTCAACAAGTGGTTTGTTGCATTATTTTCAAACTTCCTTCTTCCAATATATGGAATTCAATGTGGAAATATACTTCCGTTATATATCTTTCCAGATGATTTGCAGCAACAAGTTATATGCACAGGATCTTAGCAGTTAAAGGTTTGAAACTGCATTTGCAGCTGGACAAGTCTCTGTTCTGACTTTGGCTTATGCATATCATTTGAAATTGTTTTTGTAGGGGCCAGAGGCCAGAGTAGCCCCCTGCGTCATATAACGCTAGATATCATTTGAAAATTGACGGTTCCTAGCCACCCTTTGGTTTAAGAAAACTTCTGTTTAATGATATGTGAGGCATGCTAACAGCTTGCTTCGATTGAGTTCAGAGGTAGGAAGTACATCAGAATTGCAATTCTTATTGGGCCGGGGTGCTTCATTCTCTTCTACCACTTTTCCCTGTTTCGCACAAGTCGGAAATCTTGCTCCTCTGGAGTCTCGCCCTGGACTATAGCTTCATATGCGGAGATTCGGAGAGAAAAGCTTCCCTATTCGGGGAGGGGGAATCCTTTTGTTTGGCAGGAGGAATATTGAAAGTGGTTTGGTGTTTTTGCAGTGATGATTTGGCAGGGTCGAGAAAAAAGTTAACCTCAGTCCGTGGCTCTGACCAATGGCAATGTCCCAGTCTCCCAGTATTACAACTGGTTTAACACTTCTACTCCCGGTTGTGGATTCGGTAGTGATACTTAAAACCATAACTTCTACATGTGTACTCCCGGTTCACTTTTTGGGGAGTGAGGGGGGCTTTCCGACCAATGCAAGAGGAAAGCTTCTGTTAGAATATAAGTGCGGAAGCAATAAACCCAAGATCCAAATCACAAGATCACAAAAGCGAGGACGATAATGAGGCATGATGTTTTTAACGAGGTTCGGTCATGTGCCTACATCCTCGGGGCATGACTATGGACGCTCCTCTCCATCGAACAGCAGCTGAACCGGCATCCGGGCACCACCGTGGCCACACCACCGCCCACACCAGCCGCCAAGTCGTCTCACGGTTATAACGATAGTCCCCTCATATTTATAAGTCCTAGGAATACAAAATCGACTCAAACTCTATCCCTAACCTAACAAATTATAACTCAAGTTTCCATCGTAATCAAAACATACACATTTTCGACATAACTCTAACAACTTCATTCTCTACTAGTGACCAGTGCCTGAAGCCAACTTAAGAACTGTATGTTGGAGCAAATAAAATGATTTGCAACATGATCCATAAAAGACATGGAACATTCAGTTGCTGGGTAGGCTTGAGAATTCAACTTCAGAATTAGAGCCGATTACATGAGGTGTGATTACACTATCCAGCTCCAGTTTGAGTTAGATCGCTCGTGTCCACTGCCCAATAGCTGCCACACTAGATGCCGAAGACAAGCTGCTGCTGGTGCAGCCAGTTTTGTCAACAAGTTTTTTCTTTCTTAAAGACCTGAATTTCTTACCACGTAAATAAAAGACAAATACTGCTTGTCACTGTTAATGTAAAATCTGTGCCCATATTGTTTATATTTGGTGATATAAGACCATTTGCACGTACAAGGTATAATTTAATTTGCAACCTTCAAGCTCTCTTGGAGATATTAACGTGTGCCCAGCTTCTTCGTCAACCTCTACTAATTGTGTCAGCATGGATATTACAAACGGCGTTGTGTGGTTCACCGTGGTACTTTTTCTTTCATCATGTGCTAATCACCGAGGCTACGCGAGGAAGAACTATTCTTGATCCAAAATGCAATGGACGGCCACACCTCCCCCTGCAGTTAAGGGTGTCTCTATAATTAGAGTTTTACATACACTTCTTACCAAGGGGCTGAAAGCGGTGATCCATGATCAATATGCAAAGATGGGGAGTGTGTTCACAGTAAGTTTCATTGGACACAAGGTAACATTCTTGATTGGGCCAGAGGTCTCAGCACATTTTTACCAAGGTTTGGATTCAGAGATTAGCCAGGACAACATCAAGTTCATTGTGGCCACATTTGGCAAAGAAGTTGTCTATGGTGTGGATGCATCCACCCAAAATGAACTGAAACGCTTCTACTATGATGCACCGAAAACATCGATCTTGAGGAACCATGCTGCTCCTATGCTTAAAAAGGTGGAGGTAAGTAATATTCAAGCATATCCGAACTTTGATGCATTAATCAAACAAGATTTTCTAAGCCGCAGGGATCGAGAAGCTAGACTAATGGTAGCAGCAAAAAAAATGGAATGAAGATTTGAGGTTTGAGCATAGGTGTGTTAAGGAACAGACTTGCGCGAGTTACACGGCAGCCATGGGCAGCAGATCACCGGCGGTCATGGATTGCACGGATATAAATCTTAATACGAAGCTTTCGATGGTGTGCATGTGCAAGATCAAAGACAGGATCACATTTTAATTAGTTTAATTTTCTACATAGCTATATGAAATTGAATAATAAAATCATCTGCGCATAAGAGTAGAAGTTTTACCCTCAGACGTGAAGGAAGCTTTCCCAGATGTAACCGACTCCCTCTGAACTGAATTTGATGCATGAGAGTTGAAATCCTGTTATATTGCTGACCATTAGCTGGTAGTAGGACTTCTGCTCACTAAAGAAAGGACAGGTGACCATTACCTCGACTCCCAGACCAGCTTAACGTGCGGCCACTATAGAATAAGATAATATTGAATATGTTTCATTAGCGTGAATTGAAGAACAATCGATTATCAAATATCTATTGGCAGGCCCTCAAAAAAAAAAACTAGGGGCAGGGTGATGTCAGAACAGAGTCTGATTTTCTGACTACGGATGCATTCTTACCACTTTTAACTGCTAAATCCAGCAGAAAGTGCTACTTTTTTAAATCATGAAAAAATGATAAAATGGAAACATGCTTCTCAGTTAATCCAGTCGCAAAATAGTTATCGAACCAGATGATCCTCGCCCATGGATGGTAGTTGGACATAGTAAAAATAGCCAGCGCACGATTCATGTACAGGGTGCTGCAGGTCAAATGAATTGATTGAGGTTTTTAGTTTAATTGGAAGGCAGGGGTGTTAAAATGTGCAGAAAACAAATACATGAAGCTGTTCTTATCTAACTAAAAATAGATGATTAACTAATCGAGATCCATGCAATAATACAAAAAATTGCTTCAAATAGATCATACAGAGCTTGAACTAGTAAAATTATGACGCTCTTGATGTAATCTAATCTTATAGAATTGGGTTGAATTCTAAAGCTTACCAAACAATCGAATAGAATCGC
Organism: Alloteropsis semialata; assembly: GCA_004135705.1. Lineage (NCBI taxonomy): Eukaryota > Viridiplantae > Streptophyta > Magnoliopsida > Poales > Poaceae > Alloteropsis > Alloteropsis semialata. The sequence continues at coordinate 60,557,514 of CM014277.1, forward strand.
TTCAACCCAATTCCACGATTCAAGGTCAAGCAGAATTAATTGAAGAAAACAAACTTCTCTAAGGAATAATAATAGAGATGCATACCTTTAGATGCATCAGTAGGCTTCCATTATTCACGAACTGGTTAGGTTCCTGTAAGGATAATGGCCCCAATGTGCCATTAAAATTGTGATTTTGATGATTAAATGACAACACAGTCATTGGGACTAACCAAGTTTGTCGAGTGCGATTCATTTGAATTTTAGGTCTTAAGGATGGCTCCAAAGCATATGTCAAATCTAGAACACGGTTTTATATCAAGCATCTAAAACATGATTTTCGCAAAGAGAAATCAAAGAAAGTGCTCAAGAGGAATGAATCGCAGATGCCCGCAAAAAAGCTATATGCCGTACTAAACAACGATGCACGGTGTACATTCTAGATTAGTACGACGTGTAGGGTTAGCACAGCAAAGGAAGCACAAGATCCAATACGCCAGATGATGCGGCGATCACGGTGGACAACGTGTGCACTGGGTGTGAAGAAGAGCAACACACTGTATAGTCTGGTGTTATTGTTTGTATATATGGTGGACTATATGGTGTGTGTATCAGGGTAGGAGCTGAAGATTTCCATAAGATGTATTGTCCAGCAAAGCACAACATAGTTTACGGCACATAATTTACATAGAGAACATGTTGGATGGAATCAAGGTTGATATACACGACAGATGGTCCGCTGAAGGGCAGCAGAATATACGGCTTACATATGACATCATCCGATCGTTTGAAAAAGGGAAGTGACAGTTGGAGATTCTACACACCGGATGGTACGTCGTTGGGGGTGAGTTGAATGGCGGATTGTACGGCGTTCGTAGAATCTATATGGCTTTTGAGCAACGACTAGTCCAATCATATGGGCTACATATACTACCTCCATTCGGCCATTTCATGTTAGTGGAGTCCATAAGAAGTTCATCCGTGACCACAAGACATCCAAGCCACCCTTAGTGCTACATTGATCATCCATAGTGAGTGAGAGAGCTAGAATAGGCCTACTGAGAGAGTTTGCAAGGTGTTGTGCCTTGTGCTTGGTTCTTTGAGTGAACCACTCTTGTAATCTTGGTGTGTCGGCCCCTTGGAGTCTTGGTGACTCGCCAGCAAGTCTTTGACCCTCTGGCTTGGTGTGGAGTGGCGTTGATGGCTTTGTGTGGCGGACGAGGAGACCCCCTCCTTGGTGAAGAAGCTCCATAGTAAAGGTGGCATCAAGATCTCCAGAATAGTGGGTTGATTAGAGCAATATTTTCTCATCATCCTTCTTGGGGATTCTTTAAAATTTGTGGTGAGCTCAAGGCCTTGACCAGGAAGCAAGACTTGGCAACTATGAGCACATCCTTTGTGGAGCATGGAGTAGGTATTAGCCAAACCACTAGATAAATCTTCATGATAAGTTTGCATCGTCTTAACCTTCCTTTAAGCTTTCACATTTCATAATTGCAACTTGAGTGCCTTTACATTCCATAGAATAGTATCTTGATAGGATTGGCTCTAGGTTGCAAAACTCTTTTGGATGTGTGCAAACACTTAGTGGAAATCTTAGTTGCACATCTAGAAAGTATGTCTTAGTTTTATTTTGTGCAATTAGAGAAACTTGGTAGGTTAAGTTTTTTAGAAAGCCTAGTTCACCCTTCTCCCCCTTTTAGGCTATGACGAGCATCGATTCCTTTCAATTCCTAGTGGTGGAACCTATCCACCGAGATTTGAGTTCTCAACTCGGTATGAATGTTGACATTTTTCTAGATATATTAAGTAGCGAGATGCCAGTGATGAGTTCTTTAGTTTCAAGGTCGGATCTGCGTCTCTCGGAGGTGCTTATATGGGCAGGTTTTGCGTGCGTGTATTGAATTGTATCTGATGAAAGTAACATCAGGACCTAAGCACCGTCACTAAGAAAGGTAAACATCGTAGCACTTCTCAATATTAAGCCAGAATTCAGTATATATCTTGCTAAACGCTCATTTAAATTTAAATCTGTGGTCTCTGAACTACGCCTCAAAAAGCTATTATCTAGTGTAACATGTTATATACTGTGTAGAAGTGTATCTCACCATGCGGAATGCCCTCTAACATTGTGGTTAGAGCATCTGAGTGACATCCAGCAGGGTTCTACTCCTAGGTCCTAGTTGGAGCCCATTAAATAGGGCTGGTTTGAAACAAATTAAAAATCCTCCTTGCTAGCAAAGCCATGGTTCGGGGGATTTTCTTGACCGGAAGAATGTTTGAGCTTTCACTGTATACCTACCAATGCCACGGGGGCGATTTTACCGGGCAGGTCCAGTTTTTATTTATTTCACTATGAATCTAATCATATATCTCTCACAACAGTGGTTTAAGTGGGTAATTTTTTGGCAATGTACTTCTATAAAATATTAGCACGAGAGTGCAGGAATTAGCAAGCCAGAGATGCGTTTGGCCACTTCGCATGAAAAACATAACAATTGTTGAGGAAATTATCAGTTTGACCTTGAGCTCCTCTTCCTCCGCTCGCTGCTACTTCCAAGCGAGCGAGGGCGAAAGGAATCTGCTGAGAAAAGGATGGAGAAAATGATAAGAAAGATTGTGATGAGAGTGAGAGCAAAATCCGAATCGAGGGAACGGCGGGCCCAACTGCCATGGCGAGGGGATCTGGCGACGCGGACGACCAGGCTGCGAGGAAGATTGGGTCGGTGTGGGGAGGCCGTGCGGCGCTCCAGGCAAGCTCGACTACTCCGCCGCGCCAGATTCTCCAGCAGGGCAAGTTCCTCCGGCGATGCGAACTGCTCCTGCAGGTGAGGCCTCACACGGGTGCGCTCGCTTGGGGCCAGTGACGTGGGCAGACCGGCAGAGGCATGAAAATAAAGATGCAGGCAGACAGAAAATCTCATATGCACATGAAATGAAATATGTATGGGAACATCGGATATTTGATATTTTCCAAACATAACGAAAACATAGTAGAATCCATTTTATCAAAACTTTTGTAAAAAGTCTTCACTAGAGCTGCTACAACGAACCGATTTCAATGGAAACTAGAGCCCTTGCCACATAAACCCTATATTGTTCAAACTGGTGGAACCTGATGAGTGAACCTGGTAGATTCTGCCAATATTTAGACTACCGGCCGCAAATAATCCATTTTGCTATCATAAACAAAGTGTACACCTTTTGTAGAAAAGCATAGGATCATACTATGTTGTTGTGTAGCGCCCTAGAAAAATAAAGGGACCAAAAAAAGGAAAATAACGAGAAGCAAGCATAAGAATTAATAGGACTATATTGATCATGTAACAATATAATTGTGGGTTAATAAATAATTCTATTAAATAAAATTAGTATACTTCACTTAAAATCAACTATAAATTGGGAAAAGGTATGAAACATATATGCACAATACAGGAGAAGCCGTTTTATCAAATAGTTTTTTTTTTGTAAAGTGCTTAAGCTCTACCAGAAAACCCGCTCCACTAAAAGCGTCAAAGCCATTTTAACACAAGCAACAAACGTGCATTTCAAGCCATAATTATTGTTGTGCATGGCTTGTATCTTTGCTCACCATCTTGAATTTTTTCTTATCCAATATGACTGATCATAGGTGTTTCTCATGAGCATTTTTTAAGAATAATCTTGTCTGTTCAAAATTGGCGAATATTTTTATTTGCCTGTAGCAACGCACGGGCTATAGCCTAGTGACAATGGAATTATACGAAGAAAGAGGAAAGAAAGCATGTCAGCTTCACCCTAATTTTCATCACAAGAAATTTTAGAAATATTTCTGGAATTTTCTAGGATTTATTTAAGGCTTGAATAAATTTCTAGGAATTAATTGGAATTTATTAGGATTTTATGCAATTTAATAATTAACCTTTTTAGTCATAATAAGTTTTTGTTGCATACATGCTGGTGCATTATGTTTTGAATGTTTTGCAAGTCAAAAGAGGATTTAAGTTCGTTTAAATTCAAATTTCATTTGCATTTGTTTGGGTTAGTTTAGTTGTTTTAGTGAAAAGTCTAGATTACCTCCCTGAACTCTTCCGCGGTCCGTTTTTAGTCCCTTAGCTTTCCCCAATCTCCTCTGGTGGCCCGCTCTCCTTTCGATGACGTCGAAGACGCCCGCGTAAACTACGCCATCGCCTCCCTCCCCCTCCCGCTCTCTGCAAGGTGGGACCACATTGTCATCCCCGACCACCGGTCGTCTCCGCACCGGACTCGGTTCTGAGTCCGACCGAGCCTATCCCTGTGCCGAATCGGTCGTCCAGCTTGGAGTGCGCGCCTTGGCCCTCTCGGCTTATAAAGCTCGCGCCACAACCCCGCTCATGCCCTCCAAACCCTAACCGCCCTAGTACTCGCCTCCCGTAGCTGCCGCCGCTGCCCCGAAGGCCGCAGATTGCCGTCACCGCAGATCTCCCTCGTCCGCGCACCATTGCCGAAGAGAATCACACTAGGAGCTTCGTATCGACGTAAGGGATCTCTTCGACCGATCATTGCTCGCCCATTCTCTTTCTCTCGTGCAATTGCTCACCGGAGCATCGCCGTGCAGGCCTGGCCGCCCCTCCTCATCGGTCGTCGTCACCGTCCTCTGGCCGTCGCCCCTGACAACGTTGCTAAGTTTGCGAGGTCATGAGCTTCATCCATGTCACACCCGGTTTTCAAAACAAAACCAAGTGCTACCTATATGTATGCCAGGATCTAGTTTCATACATATAGTAACATCATAAGTGAATAACAGTAACAGTATCACGTAAATGGAGAGAGAGTTGATCAGAGATATACGCTTAATCCTGGAAACGAAGGCTCCAAACTCGCAGGCAATCGACTGGGAGTTGCGTACGCCTAGAACTCAGCAAACTTCATAGCAATTCTTCCTCTGAACAACATTGGTTATAGCAAGGGTGAGTACATGTCGTACTCAGCAAGTGTAGAGCAAAAGCAAATGACATGCAAGTCTTAAACAAGAATAGGCTGGCAATTAATAGCATTAAGCATTTTAGTTGGTCAATTTTAAATTAGCAGCATAATTACTAAGTATAAGTATATACCAACCCAATTAAAAAACTGAGATAAATGCTAAACAAGTAACCACAATTTAATTCAACTTTAAGTTTAATTATCATAAGAGGTTCCAAGCCGCTCGTAACCGTGAGCACGGCTGTTATAACAGTTTTACACTCTACAGAGGTTGTAGACTTTCCCCACAAACAATGTTTCTCATATAGCCTGAGGTAGCTAGCCTCTTCAACACTTCCTTAGGTGAGGGGCCAAAGAACTATTACATGACCTTTACAAAGAATTATTAACATGCAACGACCCGCTGAGGTTTCAAGTCATAGCAAAGCATAACCCTCCCTAATCGCCGAGTTACTTAGCAAAGTGTACTCCCAAGAGGACCGAGCTATACCCCATCGATGCAACACCTCTTGCCCTTTTGGTAAGGTCATTACAAGTTAACTCTTCTAATTAATTAGTCATGACCAGAGCCCATTAGCTATGTGGTTGCACTGTTTTCTTGGGTGGTCTCTCCATGTTCTAATTAAAATAGTGATCTTGTTTACTGTTCGATGAGCATAACACAAATTCATAATGTTCAGCATTAATAATACCCATATCCCAAAGTTAAGCAACTAAGCAGAGCTACCCAACAATAAATAAATAACCAGGTTATGCAAGGGATAAGGTAAACAAAACTAGTCGAATCCTTAATATAGGTCCCATCATGTTTATAAAAGCATGCAAGCATAGCGTAACTATAAAGTGAGCATGTCATATGATTATTAGGACTGAAAAGTATGATCAAGAATACACTTGCCTTAATTCCAAAGAATAATTGCTCAGATTAACCTTCAACTCTTTTCTTCAATCTCTCGAACAATCCTTCTATTCGCAGCAATCAACGAGCACAAACACACTAACAAACAAATAACAAACACAACTAAGAACAATACACCAATCAAACACAAAGTATTAAAAGAATGCACAGAAAGGCGAGGCTGGATTTGGTAAATGCTAGATTGGGAATGAATTCTACTAATGCACAAATTTGGAACCTTAATAGCACATGAGGTAAGCATGCCATCATCGTCATGTCAGCACCTGCATGCCAAAGGCTTATGTACAGGAGGCTAGTGTTGGAACTGGAACCTCTCGACACACGCGAATGAACACTTGGAACACGCAGTAGAACCATGAACACGACGAACATGCGAGAGAATTGGACAGATAGTTTTTCACTGCAGGACTCGCAGCTTCGATGCCGATCTATTGATGTTTTATGCACCGGATTACACGCCCGTCTGGGCGAAACCCACGCCACAACTTCCACGGAGCGCGTCACGGGTTGTTGCCCGCGTCGCGCTCTACGTGCTCGCCATGGGGCTGTGGCGATCCGATAAGAACGGTAGACTCGGCCGCATCGTGAACCAAGCACGACTCTGGCTCACAACACACCTCTAAACGCCCACATGCAGTGCAACTACACAAGCAAACTAATGCACTACTAAACTGGAATGAAACATGCATGTGTGCAACAAGTTATTCAACAAATCACCCCCTAATCTTGTTGCACCTTGACGACGCCGAGCTTCTGCCTCAGCTCCACAAACTTGATCCGTCCAAGCGCATTGATAAGAACATCAGCCACCTGATCACCCGTGCCAACATGGTCCATGATCACCTTTCCATCTTCAATGCATTCACGAATGAAATGGAACATGGTGTCTATATGTTTGCTCCTGTCATGGTGCACTGGATTCTTACTCAGAGCAATGGCCGACATGTTGTCAACCAACAGCTTCACAGATCTTGGAGCAATGCCCAGCATCTCAGCTACCAGCTGGCTCAACCACACCCCCTGACACGCTGCTCCAGCAGCAGCTATGTATTCTGCTTCACATGAGCTTAGTGCTACTATCTTCTGTTTCTGTGATGCCCAGGTGACAAGACTTGATCCAAGATAATAGGCCACCCCCATAGTGCTATTGCGATCATCAAGATCCCCTGCAAAATCACTATCACTAAAACCAACAAGCTCAGGAATGGTTCCCTCACCCCTTCTGTAACAACAGCCATAGTATATGGTTCCCTTCAGATAGCGCAAAATATGCTTGAGAGCTGCCCAATGCTCCACACCAGGAGCCTCCATGAACCTGCTAATCAGCCCAACGGCAAAAGCTAAGTCTGACCTTGTGTTCACAAAATACCTGAGACTTCTTATCCAATATGATTGATCATAGGTGTTTCTCATGAGCATTTTTTAAGAATAATCTTGTTTGTTTGAATTTGACGAATATTTTTATTTGCCTGTAGCAACGCACGGGCTATAACCTAGTGACAATGGAATTATACAAAGAAAAGGAGGAAAGAAAGCATGTCAGCTTAAATGTGAATCTGTAACACCCTAATTTTCATCACAAGAAATTTTAGAAATATTTCTAGAATTTTCTAGGATTTATTTAATGCTTGAATAAATTTCTAGGAATTAATTGGAATTTATTAGGATTTTATGCAATTTAATAATTAACTTTTTTAGTCATAATAAGTTTTTGTTGCATACATGCTGGTGCATTATGTTTTGAATGTTTTGCAAGTCAAAAGAGGATTTAAGTTCGTTTAAATTCAAATTTCATTTGCATTTGTTTGGGTTAGTTTAATTGTTTTATTGAAAAGTCTAGATTACCTCCCTGAACTCTTCCGCGGTCCATTTTTAGTCCCTTAGCTTTCCCCAATGTCCTCTGGTGGCCCGCTCTCCTTTCGATGACGTCGAAGACGCCCGCGTAAACTACGCCATCGCCTCCCTCCCCCTCCCGCTCTCTGCCAGGTGGGACCATATTGTCATCCCCGACCTCCGGTCGTCTCCGCACCGGACTCGGTTCTGAGTTCTACCAAGCCCATCCCTGCGCCAAATCGGTCGTCCAGCTTGGAGTGCGCGCCTTGACCCTTTCGGCTTATAAAGCCCGCGCCACAACCCCGCTCATGCCCCTCCAAACCCTAACCGCCCTAGCACTTGCCTCCCGTAGCTGCCGCCGCCGCCCCGAAGGCCGCAGATTGCCGTCGCCGCCGATCTTCCTCGTCCGCGCCCCATTGCCGAAGAAATCACACCAGGAGCTTCGTATCGACGTAAGGGATCTCTTCGACCGGTCATTGCTCACCAATTCTCTTTCTCTCGTGCAATTGCTCATCGGAGCATCGCCGTGCAGGCCCGGCCGCCTCTCCCCATCGGTCGTCGTCACCGTCCTCTGGCCGTCGCCCCTAACAACGTTGCTGAGTTTGCGAGGTCGTGAGCTTCATCCAGAAGTTTTCCCCGTTCGATTTAGTGAACTGTAGCACCGGATCGAACGTCTCCGGCAAGTCCGCCACCGCAGCGCCGCCGCCTGCCGCCGCCCGCCCCGACTCCGGCGTCCTCAAGCCGTCGCGACCGTCCGTTCTCCAATCAGCGCCTCAGATCGAGTCAACTCTACAGCGTACCGGTCAGCCAACGTAATTTTGCAAGTTTTCGGATATAAACCCGCAGTCCATAGCTTATAGAAAATAATTGCAGTAAGATCCCTATCTTTTGCGGTTAGCCCCTTGATCTTTCAATATATTGAACCCACCGTCCTGTTCAGATCTTTTATGAGTTAGACCCCAGGTTTATAAGCGTAACTATGTTTATGTCCTCAGTTCTTCTCAATCTAACCCCTGGAAGTTCCTTTCTTTGCAGTTAAACCCCTGGATCACCGTTTTGATCATATCTCGACTGTTCTAGCTCTGTTTCTGGTGATCCTTTTGCTCACGTGACCGTAAGAACTTGAACTATAGCTTTACACCGTTCTTTTGTATTGTGACCCATGTTTGATGTATTGTTTCTTATTTGTTATATTGTTTCTTGTATGTGCCCCCGTGATGTGTATAGGAGGTGCAACTATTGAGGTGTACAAGGACCGTTCATGGTGTGCAAGTTTGTTCGTGTGTTCAAGGATTCAGTTGAGAAGACCCTGAGCCGTAGCATTTTCTAATGGCTAAGTTACCTTTTTGCAGAGGCATTACCACGCTCGGGGGCTGACGCTTATTGGGATTATATTTTTTCCAAAACAAAGAATATTTATTTCCTCAAAAGCCTTTTAGCTAATTGGCATTATGCTTTAAGTTTGGGGGTTGGGGGGGAAAATAGTATATTTCTTTTGGAAAAGTTTTTTCATTAAAGACCCTAAAATTATTTTTAATCCTTGAAAACATTTCTAGGCTCGAGGGCTGACCCATAATGGGTCCATCTTTTTTTCAAAAGCTGGACACCATTATATTAAATGAGGAAGTTTTTGCATCATCTTTGATTTAAAAATCAAAGCCCGGGCGCTGATTGCAAAAGTAGTCGGCAAGGAGCACATCATATTCACTACTGGAGGTTTTCAACTAAGGCACATCATGTTCACTAGAAGCATCAAAGCCATTTTAACACAAGCAACAATAGTGAAGCGTCAAAGCCATTTTAACACAAGCAACAACCGTGCATTTCAAGCCATAATTATTGTTGTGCATGGCTTGTATCTTTGCCCACCATCTTGAATTTTTTCTTATCCAATATGACTGATCATAGGAGTTTCTCATGAGCATTTTTTAAGAATAATCTTGTTTCTTCAAATTTGACGAATATTTTTATTTGCCTGTAGCAACGCACGGGCTATAACCTAGTGACAATGGAATTTTACAAAGAAAAGGAGGAAAGAAAGCATGCCATCTCAAATAGAATTCATAATTAAAGATTGCTTGTTCTGATCCAAATGGGTGAATTGTTTGGATTTAGTTCGAAGAGCAAGTGTTGACTTGTCCAGCAAACAAAATACAAGAAGCTGAAACTGTTCTTATCTAACTAATAATATATGATTAACTAGTCGAAATCCATGTTGTAATAGAAAAATCACTTCAAATAGATCATAGGGAGCTTGAACTATTAAATTCTGACCCTCTTCATGAGTATAAAAATGTTTGTGTGTAAATTTAAAAAAAATCAACCGCTAGAGAAAAATGTAATGCTATTAGTTGTAAGACTTTTGAGTCTTTATACTAGTAGATCAGAAGATATCAGAGACTGTACAGATGACGATAGTATATTTCTGTGATTTAGTAGTCCGAAGTATTTGTATAAATATGGTACTAATTTTTATTCAAAAATAAAAATTCCACGCCAATGCAACATGGGCACAACAAATTGACCATGTATCACAAGATCGTGTCCTTATATGTCTCACCGTTCCATGATCCTCCATTTCTTGAGACAACACGACATTATTTCATTTGGTACATACACGACTAGTACATGACATCCATCACTCCACACAATGACATGTTTCGAGCGCTCATACACACTATATATGCGCAAAAGTACGTACAGGTTACTTGCCAACTAGGTTCTTGGTAGGAACCACTATACGTGACTAGTACGTGACATTCATCACTCCACATATTACAAGCACTCATACACACTATATAGGTGCACAAGTACAGGTTACTTGCCAACTAGGTTCTTGGCAGCCTCCGTCTTTTGTAACTCACCATCACTATTCCTGAAGCCTCTGGAATTAGCTTTTGCCAGCTCGTTTCAGGAAATGGAGACACCAATTCAAGCTCAAAGTTCCTCAGCAAGCAGCTCCATATTGCCTTAATTTGCATGTACGCAAAAGCCTCCCCAGGGCAGGAATGTCTTCCACCACCAAACGAAGCTAAAGAAAATTTGCCGCCAACCTTGTCTTCCTCTCTACCAGGTCTAAATCGGTCTGGGTCAAACACATCAGGGTCCTTGTAAATGCTCGGGATGTAGTTGTTGTATAGCACAGGGATTGCAATGGTATGCCCTCTTGGGATGTCATACTCGATGCCATCTTTAGTCCGTATTGTGAAATTCTTCTGTACCTGGCGAAGATTTGCTAGTGCACCAGGGTGCATCCGTAGAGCCTCCTTGATGCAACAGTGCAGGATGTCCATCTCTTGCAAGGCATTATAGTCTATGTTGTCCCCGCGCCTTCTGATGATATGCTCCTGCTCCTGCATGGCAGCCTCAAACCACCTTTCATGGCTCAGGAGGCATGCTCCGGTCCACGTACTGGTGCTGGTGCTAGTGTGCTTCCCAGCAAAGATCAAGAGTATGATCATTCCCGTCACTTCTGCTTCAGTTGTGGGGCGGCCGTCACTATACTGTGAATCTACCAAGCTCTGCAATACATCCTCCTCAACTCTCTTGGAACTCTTGCGCGACCTCACAATCTCAGCGAACAATTCATGGAGCTTGGTATGTGCCTTGTTGCGCCGATAGGTTGAAAGAGTTGGGGCATAAGGAAATAGCATGCTGGTCAACCTCGTGCTGCTATCAAAAAGTTCATCAAACAGCGTTACAACCTCACCAAAAATCATCTCCCGAACCTCCTTCCCGAGTAGGCATCTGCCCGCGATCAGCATAAGTACCTGACTGAGCTCTTGCTTCAGATCAACCGTGCCCTGAGCTCCCCATTTTGCAAAGTAGTCCTGCAGAAATTCATGATCATAGTATTTAAAGAACCGAATCTTGTAATATTTCCTACTATACATAATGGACTTCCAAAAATTGACACTTCACTCAATGCAATAATTAATTTCCTGTTCACTTGTATTACAAATTTGCTACACTGTTTTAGAGTATTCAAATATTTTCTGCACTTCAGCATAAACAAATTGGCCAACCTGCTCGAGTATTCCTCAGAGTATGTTATCATGTTGTGCCACTAATAAAACTTTTTTTGGTTTATGTGTTAATACCTGGCTCATTTTGTTATTTATTGATTCGTTGTTTCTAGGGACCTGAGTGGCAAATTTTGTTGAGTAGAGGCAAATAACTAATTACATTGAATCGAACTGGTATACACAATACAGGTCCATTTTTTGAAGAGTAACAAGTATTTAACTAGATAATAAAAGGTCATATTATCCATACCAATTATATATCATATAAGTATTACTTTCACGCACAATGTCTAGCAATGAGATCGTATACCTCAAACACATACACCATAAAAACTTCCCAAACAAATGAAATAGACCGAGCCATTTTGATTTACATCAATTTGTGCTTATTCATTAGGAGGGCCATGACGTTAGTAACGACGTGGTCTAATGTTACCTAGCTGTAAAAAAATTCTGTCAGCTCTTTAGTCTCCTTTAGTATTTAATTAGCATTGGTAATAATTTAGGCAATTCAAGTCTCAAATTCCAAGAGAAACAATATTTAATTTAGTTGATTTGTTACTGACCTCTACTTCCTGAAGCATTAGACCAACATTGGACTTCAGCTTCGATGGTCTGAATGCCTCGAATTGAAAGCGCTGCTGCTCGCTTCTGGTGGTGTCATCTACACCATAGCCAACCGCTTTGCCAAACATGGGCACAGTAAACTCAAGAATCCTGCCATGATTAATCTCTGAATCCGGCCCTTGATAGAAATGACTTGATACCTCTGGGCCGATCAAAAAGGTTACCTTCAGTCCAAAGAAACTTATTGTGAACACACTCCCAAGCTTTTCGTACTGGTCTTGGATCATTTCTCGGAAACCCCTTGTAAATATCGTATACAAAACTCCAATTACAGAGACACCTTTCACCACCGGAGGAGGTGTCTTAGTGGCTACTGCATCATGCTTTGCTCTGGCTCTCACAACTCTGGTGATTACCGCAATAACAAAACCAGTAGCTATAGCAACCCACATAGCAGTAGCACCAGTTGTCATAAACATGCTGATCTAACAAGCAGTGATAGACCAAGCAGCTTGGCGAAAGGAATAGTACTGGAAATACATGAATATGAATTGGTCAAAATTAGGTCCATATACCAAGAGATACCAAGTTAATTATATATATACATATACCATCAAAACTGTTCCTTTTAACTTTATTATATATACTATTCAAGGATTGACTGGTTTCAACATCGAGTTTGATTTGTCCCATGCATGCCCCTGGAGCTCTCCATAGTCCCAACAACCCCAATTTCTTGTTCATTGAATGTGCTAAACTCTATCGATGCCACAGTGCTTTACTGCCACGAGGCCACCAACAAGACAACAACTGGTGGTGTCTCTGGTGTCTGTGCACATATGCACTAGCTTGCTGGGAGAAGCAAAGAACAAAATGTGTAGAACCCAACAAAGATGGCAAGGTTGTGGCGTGTGGTAAAGGATGATAGAAAAATCTAGCAGATGGTACAGGATTCCCAAAGGCAGGATCCTCCAAGGTATAAATCATAACAAGAAGCTTTCAGTGGTATGCCTTTTCGAAAATCGAATTCGCTTTATGATATGGGGAGATGAAGTTGAGCATTGAATCCTGGTAAAACTATGTAAGAGAAGGAATTTTCAAATTCGAACAGATGTAGCGGAACCTTGTTACACAAACTATGAAAAGGCAAACTTAAGAAAACAAGGATGATGATGGATTCAATCCAGGTAGAGTTTTTCTTTTCATATTTTAATTAAGTTACTTTGCTATATAGCTAAACCAAATCTGATAATCAAATCCTATGCAGGGAAGAATAGAAATTCATACCTTCAGATGCAACAAGAAGCTTTCCTCTCAGGTATAGGCTATGGCATAGGCATTCTGAGGATTGAGATCCCAGATGTGTTTCGTTGACTCCCTTGAAATGAACTTATTACGCAGACCATTTGCATCTCGATCGATGCATATATACTATTAGTATTAGCTGGTTGCTGATGAAAGGACAGCTGAGTATCCAATTAAGAAACAGCTCCAGCTCAACGCAGCCACTATAAAATAAGAAAATGTATTTCATATGAAAGAAGGTGAAGAACAATCAAGTCTTGAACAATGTATTGGCAGGTTGATGTCGAAAACGGAGTTGACCTTCCAACTCTGAATGCATTATTGCCACTCTATTATCTTCTACTTCTTATCTTGAAAACTTAAGAAAACTAGGATGATGACAGAAACTAGGATGTATAGTAGCAGGTGCATTGAGCCCATTTAGATCCATTGGTACTAATAGCTAATAGCTGCTAATTATTAGCTAACTATTAGTAGAATGGTGTTTGGATCCACCTGCTAATAGATAGTAGGATGGTTGGTTTTGAACTATTAGCATATATTACTCCCTCTATTCTCTTATGTTAGTCCCATTTCACCTTGGCACAATGACCAAGGAGAAGAAACCTTGCTTATCATCTAATTAATCAAGTCATCAAACACTCCTCGTTTTCCTGCAAAAACTCATGTATTGATGTTTTCATATGCATGCACCAATCATTTTTCTATAGGAGTTAGTCTGCAAGGGAATTGAATAGGCCACTTATGATAGATTTGATACTACAACTCAAATACGACTATCAAAAAAGAAAATTTCACTTTTGGAAAGGGAGTAGGGTGGACTAATTATTAGTAGGGTGGAGTGCTAAAAATTAACAGCTCTGTTTGGATCTCCATGTGCTAATTTTAGTTGCTAAACATTAGTTCATATATATCGAAACAAACCCTTTAGTTTGATTGGAAGACAAGTGGTTACCTATGCTGAAACAAATACAGATGATGCAGTTTGGGTTCAAGGAAGGACACAAAGAGTAAATAACATCAACTTGCAAGTAGGGACCGTCATAACTCATAAATGCTAGCTAGCCTTTTTCACGATAGTTGGGCACGTAAAAAAGTTTAGGGCCTGTTTAGTATGGCTCCATCTAATTTAGATGAGACAATACAACACCATTTTTTATTGCCAAAACGCTAAGTTTATATGGAGATCAATACATGTTTCTTTTAATTTGTCCATGCCTTTGAATGGACATATGCTAATTGACTGGCTCGTTGGGGTGAAAAAGAAACTTAGATATCAGACCTTGGTGGGAGTCTGAACCTTCTTTTGGGCAATTTGGCTAAGCCGTCGTGATGAGATTTTTAATAGAATACAAGCTTTTTCATCTTTGCAGGTGGTGTTCAGAGGAACGCATTGGATTCATTTTTGGACGCTTCTGCAGAAGGAAGAAGTCAGACCTCTGATAATTTCAGGGTGCCGTGTGTTTGAAATGATGGTGATGGATTTGTTTGCTTCTTTCGACTAACTTTAAATAATAAACTTTGATATATTTGATATTTGCCTGTGGAGTTGTCAAACTATAATTCTACTATGTTTGGTTTTAATGTGGACTTTGTTGTGGTTGTAAGTCTGAACAGCTATATGTATCAACCGATACAGAGGCTGGAATGTTAATATGTGCTCCCGTTTAAGATCTAATTCTGATTCTCCAAGAGAGCTGATCCAAGTATATATAGGATTAGCTGGTCAATAAAGAAAGGATGGCTGAGGTGTGTCTAATTAACTAGAAGCACTAGCTTAATGTGACTGCTATAGATTAAGAATATATATTTCATACTATACGCAAGGGGATCAAGAACCAGATCAACGAGCATCACCCATGGATGACAATTGGACATTTATAACATAATAAAAATTGCCAGCACAGGAATGAAGCAGTGACACGGGGCAAAGAAATTGATTGAGTTACGTTTATTGGAAGGCAAGTGTTGACTTGTGCAGAAAACAATAAACATTAAGCCTTCTCAGGGCGGGCAGGTCTTCCCCCGCTAAAGACAGTGTAAGAGAATTTGCCGGCAGCTTTGTCTTCCTCTCTACTGGGCCTAAAATTGGTCCAGGTCAAACACATCAGGATCCTTGTAAATGTGCGAGATATAGTTGTTGAGCAATAGAGGGCTTTCTATGGTGTGCCCTTTTGGGCTCATACTCTATACCATCTTTAGTCCGTACATTGTAATACTTATGTACCCTGCGAAAAAATATCGGTGTTGGAGGTTGCATCCGTAGAGACTCCTCGATGCAGCACGGCAGCATGTCAATCTCTTGCAAGGCATTGTAGTCCACGCAGTCACCATATTTTTTGAAGAAACCATGTATAGTCCCGGTAGAGAACGGCCTTTAGTCCCGGTTTCCCAACCGGGACTACGGCACCGGGACCAAAAGGGGCTTTTTGTTCCAGTCGGTATCACCGACCAGGTCTAAAAAAGGGGGGAGATGCACCCACTGGCCCGGTCACCTGCGCGACGATGGCGCCCGCGCGCTCTCGCACGCCCGTGCCGCGGTTCACTCGGCTTGGCCGCGCGGCGGCAGCAGAGCCCGCTCGCACGCCCCCACCGTGCCTGCTGGCCCGCGTGGCAGCACACCACCGCTGTCCACTCACCTTAGAGATGAGAGAGAGAGAGAGGAATTGAGGAGGGGGCTCAAGAAGAGGATAAGGCACTGGGGTAGGTGGTGAACTGGTGGTGGAGGATATACAGGGCACTGATAGGTTCTCTACACTTAGAAAAAAAACATCGAGTCGAAGGAGCATTTTAGTCCCGGGTGGTGGCTCCACCCGGGACTAAAAGAAGTGCCTTTTAGTCCCGGCTAGTGGCTCCAGCCGGGGCTAAATGGCACCATTAAGTCTTGGTTGGAGCCAGCAACTGGAACTAAATGCCCCTCTCTCCCCTCGGCCGTTGGACCAGGGACTAATGCACCCATTAGTCCTGGGCCCAAATATGGCCGGGATTAAATGTACCGAACCAAAGGTGTTTTGTGTAGTAGTGCTATGTTGAAAACAAATACATATGATGCAGTTTGGGTTCAAGGACGGACACAAAGAGTACTTAACATCAACTTGCAAGTAGGGACCGTCATAACTCATAACTCATAAATTCTAGCCAGCCTTTCTCACGATAGATGGGTGCGTACAAAAGTCTAGTGTCTGTTTAGTAGAGCTCCATCTAATTTAGATGAGACAATACACCACTTTTTTTTATTGCCAAAATGCTAAGTATATATGGAGATTGATACATGTTTCTTTTAATTTGCCCATACCTTTGAATGAACATCCGCTCAGTGACTGGCTCGTTGGGGTAAAAAAGAAGCTTAGATATCAGACCTTGGTGGGAGTCTGTACCTTCTTTTGGGCAATTTAGCTAAGCTATAATGACGATGTTTTTAATAGAACACGAGCTTTTTCATCTTTGCAGGTGGTGTTCAGAGGAATACATTGGATTCATTTTGGACGCTTCTGCAAAAGGAAGAAGTCAGACCTCTGATAATTTTAGGGTGCCGTGTGCTTGAAACGATGGCGATGGAGTTGTTTGCTTCTTTCAGCTGGCCTTTAAATAATAGACTTCGATATATTTGGCATTTGCCTATGGAGTTGTCGAACTGTAATTCTACTATGTTTGGTTTTAGTGTGGACTTTCTACATTGTGGTTGTAAGTCTGAACAGCTATATGTATCAATCAATACAGAGGCTGGAATGTCAATATGTATTCCCATTTCTAAAAAAATCTAATTCTGATTCTCAATGGGAGCTGAATCTGTTATATATAGGATTAGCTGTTCACTGAAATAAGGATGGCTGAGGTTTGTCTATTTAACTAGCAGCATTTGCTTAATGCGGCTGCTACAAATTAAGAAAATATATTTCATACTATACGCAAGGAGATCTAGAACCAGATCGACGAGCATCACCCATGGATGACAATTGGACATTTATAATATAATAAAAATTGCCAGCACAGGAATCAATCTGTGATTCAGGGCAAAGAAATTTATTGAGTTACGTTTATTGGAAGGCAAGTGTTGGTCAAAATTAAAATAAAAAATCAACAGTGTGATGTACCAACCCCGATTCATGCATCTCTCGTTCTATCGTCTCACGAACCGTACCAACCCCGATTCATGCATCTCTCGTTCTATCGTCTCACGAACCGTAGATGCAGCAGCGATGGCGATTTTCGGCGGCAGGGCTTGCGCCCCAGGCGCGGGCACGCAGCGTGCGGGCCCCGACGCGGGCGTAGGCGCAGGCACGCGACGCCTCGGGCATGCAGCTCGCGACACGCGGGGACTCACCGTGCGGCACCCTGCAGCGGCCGTCAGCACGTGCGGGACCGCAGCCGCCGGCACCCTGCAGCTGCTTAGGGGGTGTTTAGTTGGGTAGATTGAAAGTTACCGTTTACTGTAGCATTTGTAAATCGAAGATTAGGAGGACTAAACATGATCTAATTATAAAACTAAATACACGGTTGGACGATTTGTAAATCGAAGATTAGGAGGACTAAACATGATCTAATTATAAAACTAAATACACGGTTGGACGGGAAATCGCGAGACGAATCTATTAAGCCTAATTAATGCATTATTAGAGATTATTTACTGTAGCACGACGTTGTCTAATCATGGCCAAATTAGGCTCATTAGATTCGTCTCGAAAAGTTACCTAGGGGTTATGGAATGGGTTTTGTCATTAACACACGTTTAATACTCCATGTATGAAAGATTTCCTTTGATGAATAGTTGGATGTGACGTTTTGACAAATTTATTTGGCGAACTGAACAGGCCCTCAGCCTGGCCGTCAGCACCCTGCAGCACTCAAGAAGCCCTGGTGTCCAACATAGAGGGGTGTTTAAATCCGATGGATTGGTGAAAAGTGGTGAAAAGCTTATGCATTGGGCCGCGTGCACAGAGAGAAGAAATGAACTGACATGGTTTTCAAAGTGAAAACTTTATGCAAAGTTTGGGAATTTAAACACGCCCATAACCGAAGTGTCAAATACACTACTACAAAAATATTTGTAAGAGCCAGGGGTTTTTTTAGGGGCGGACTAAAAGGCGACGCGCCCCTACAAAAGCGAGATCGACACTGTAGCTAAGGGCCGCCCCTACAGAACGATTTACAGGGGCGGGTGACGCCATGTGCCGCCTCTGGAAACAGAAAATTTTTGCAGGGGCGGGTGGCCCCATGACCCGCCCCTGTAAATAGAACTTTCCAGGGGCGGGCGATGGGATGGCCCGCCCCTGCAAATGGTACCCTTTCCAGGGGCGGCCCATGCCATGACCCGCCCCTGGAAACTCATTTTCAGGGGCGGCTCGCCCCATGAACCGCCCCTGTAAATATCGTTTTCAGGGTCGGACGTTGGCGTCAACCGCCCCTGTAAAGCTGTTCTTTCCAGAGGCGGCCCATGCTATGAACCGCCCCTGAAACTCATTATCAGGAGCGGCTCGCGCCATGACCCGCCCCTAGAAATTCTGCTCTGTACAAAAACCGAGAGGCCTTCTTCCCCAACCCGCCAAGTGCACTCCAGACCGAAAAAAGAGGGGGAGGTGCTGCCCAAATTTCCAAAAAAAAAGTGGACAAGGGGAAGGTTTGTCCCCTCATTAGGAGGTGAGTTGATGCTTATCCTATGACTATTCTTAAGCTTATTGCATTGATTATGGCTCAATTAGATCTCCACCTCTAGCTAGATCTAGATAGTACTTGGCCGATTGGACTCCAATTAAGCTCAACCTTTTGGATGGAACTAGGATAGTGAAGTAGGGGAAGATGATTCTCCCATTAATTTACATCGGTTTTGACTCTTTAGCCTCATTCATGGATGGGGAAATTGGTAAAACCATGGAGGAGAGACAAGAAGATTTATCTTTTTTACAATAAGCGTGCATTTCTTTTTTTGTTACATTTTCAACGTTAGCCTCGTATAATGTCTTATATTTTTTTGTTCGTGGATATGTGTTATTTTTTATTGACTTATTTTGTTAATGGAAATTTTAAAGGTTACAAGATGGATCGGTCGACATGGATGTACAATATATCGAGGCATGGTGAATATTTTCGCCGAGAGCTTGACAAGTTTCTTAAAGTCGCAGAGAATCATGCAATGGACGAGAGGACCAAAGATATGCGTTGCCCCTGCCGAATGTGCCAAAACCATTGTGTTTTCAATGATTTGGTTACAATCCGATCACATGTGCTGGTTCATGGTTTCGTGAAGGAGTACACATTATGGACATACCATGGTGAGAAGAAGGATACCAACGTTGTGGACCAGTTGCAAGACATCTGGCGAGACCCTGAAGCCGTCAACAGATACTTTGACGGTTATGATGAAGATTATGGTTTCGAGGATGACGGAAGTGATGGTGTTGAAAGTGGTGGTGATGGAGTCGGTGGTGGTGTGGACATTGCTGGGGATGAAGGTGCTGAGGACATTGTTGGGGATGAAGGTGGTGATGGCGGTAGTAGTGGCGATGAATTTGATGACAGCGATTTCTTGGGCCAGTTGTTGCATCATACCGAAGATGAACTATTAGTTGGCAGTGTGAAAGGTGCACAAAATGTTGAGTCGTTGAAAAAGGCAGCTCAGGAAACTGTGTACGAGCATTTAAAGGGTTGTCCGAGACACTGGACCGTGCTTCGCTTCATACTCGAGCTGTTGATTCTAAAGGCTAAATATGGTTGGTCCGACGTTAGTTTTAATGATCTCCTTCGTATCTTAGCATGGTTGCTTCCAAAGCCTAATAAAGTACCGGAGAACACTTATCGAGCAAAGAAGCTTATCAGTCCCTTCACGATGGATGTGGAAAGAATTCATCCTTGTCCAAATCATTGTATATTGTACCGAGGGGATGCATTCAAAAATTTGGACAAATGACCGGTATGTGGTGCAAAACGGTACAAAAACAATGCTAGCTATTGTGGGGGCGAGGACATAGTTCAAACAGACGGGAATAAAAGAAAGAGGAGGGGTAGTGTTGCTTGTAATGAGGAACCTGACACTTGTGTAGGAGTTGATGATGATGGGAAGCAGAGGAAAATTCCCTCCTTGGTCGTGTGGTACCTCCCTGTGGCCGATCGCCTGAGGCGTCTGTTCTCAAACCCAAACGACGCTGAACTGATGCGATGGTGGGATTCTGATAAGCGCAGGAAGGGAGACGGAAAGATTCGCCATCCAGCCGACGCTAGCCAGTGGCAGAAATTCGACGAGAAGCATAAAGAATTTGCAAAAGATCCAAGAAATGTTCGGTTTGCTTTGAGTACGGATGGAATGAATCCATTTGGTCAAAGGATGAGCACACACAGCACGTGGCCAGTTGTCTTGAGCATGTTCAACATACCTACATGGTTGTGCCAGAAGTGAAAGTATCTTTTCCTATGCATACTTATACAAGGCCCAAAGTATCCAGGCATAGATATTGATATTTTTCTTGAGCCTCTGTTGGAAGAGATGGCAAATTTATGGAACAACGGTATCAAGATGATTGATGGTTTTACACAGCAAGAATTCACCCTAAGAGCTATGATCTTCGTTACCATCAACGATTACCAGGCGTTGTTTGTGCTTTCAGGGTAGGTCAAAGGAAAGACGGCATGCAGTGTATGCTTGGACGACGAAACCGCTTGGTATTTCCTCGATGGAACTAGAAAGGGAGTTTTCCTGAGGTACAGATGCTTCTTAGAGGAGGGACACAAGTACCGAGGTAAGAAGTTCCATCAATTTTTTGGAGGCGACGCTGTGATAGGTCCCGCTCCTGCAAAACAAGACGGACACGCAGTTTTTCAGATGGTCAAGGACATCGAGGTTGAATATGGGAAGATGACAAAAGACGGAAAGCCGAAAAAAAGAGATAAGGCACCTAAGGATGGCGTGCCATTTAAGAAGAAGTCAATTTTCTTCAAGTACTTACCGTATTGGGAGGACCTCGAGGTCCGCCATGCCATAGATGGTATGCACATGAAGAAGAATGTGTTCAGTAACATGATTGGGCTCTTACTGGATTCAAAGGATAACCTGAAGTCGCGCCAGGACTTGGTAGCTATGAACATTAGAGATGATCTTCACCCTATAGATATGGGGAATGGAAGATATAAACTTCCCGCGGCTAGCTACAACTTAACATTGGCTGAGAAGAGGGCAGTATGTCAGTGTTTACGGGGTATCAGAGTGCCGAGTCGTTACTCATCCAACATCAAGAAACTAGTGTCGATGAAAGATCTCTCATTTACTGGATACAATTGTCACGATTGCCATGTTATGCTGACTGTGTTCCTTGCAATTGCAATCAGGGCGATCAAGCCAGTATACGTAAAGATGGTGATCACTCGGTTGTGTTACTTCTTCGACAGAGTTTCTCAGAAGGTGATTGTCAAAGACGAATTGGACGATCTGCAGGTTTTTGTCAGGGAGACCATGGTGCAGCTTGAGATGTGCTTTCCTCCACAATTTTTTGACATCACAGAACACCTCATGATTCACATGGTAGATCAGATAAGGGCACTGGGTCCCCTATACTTACACGAAATGTGGGCATACGAGCGTTTCTTGTCAATCTTGAACCGATACGTACTGAATCGTGCAAACCCTGAGGGAAGCATGATAGAGGGATACAGTACTGAAGAAGTCATCGAGTGCTGCCTGGCTTATCTAAAAGATAATTTGGGGATTGGTTTACCAGCATCACTTCATCATGGAAGATTGGATGGTATCGGCATAGCGGGGAGGAAAACATTCATCGACAAGGACATGAATGAGATAAAACTAGCACATTACAGTGTCCTGCAATGCATCACACTAATGGGACCATTCATCCAAAGACACCTGGATGTTGTAAGAGCAGAAAGTCATGGCCGCTCACAAGATTGGATCATGAAGGAGCACAAGCGTCGATTCGTCGATTGGTTAAAGGAATAGGACATACCAGATGGGGAAACCATAGAAGAAAAAACAATCAAAAGATTGGCATCAGGACCATCTGCTCAGGTTACATCATGGTAAGGTTATGATATTAATGGCTACAAATTTTATACTGCCAAAAAAGACAAGAAAAGCATGTCTCAAAATAGCGGTGTTCGCACACAAGCCTTAGATGGAAATACCGGCCAAAACATCACATATTATGGCATCATAGATGATATATGGGAACTAGACTATGGTTGTAATATTAGGTTCCCTGTCTTTCGGTGTAGATGGGTGAAACGCCCAAGAGGTGTTGTAATATCAGAGACCCAAGGATTGATTGCCTCAGAGGGTATGAACGGGGACTTCTTCACATTACTAAATGACTGCGATGTTGCCTAAATGATAGTTTTATACGGTGAGCCCACAGTAGAAAGCACCGGATGAATGTCCATTCATTCGGTGGTCACGACAGTAGCTGGGTCCGACTTCCCTTTGGCACAGTTTGAACCGGTCCAGGAATAACAGAACACAGCGGACCAATGTCTCTTCATTTCGTGCCGCGCGCGGAGTTGGCCGACGTCACTTCAGCCACCCATTCATCCGGTCGGCCTACAACAGAAGTCACCTTTCGATGCTGTGTCCATCCTGTGTGATCTAAGGATGAAGGCTACAGTGCTACACAGCCGACACATTTATTCGGTGCTAGAAGCGTAATACAGACCCAACGATCACGACATCACCCTGTGTGCTAGCGCAAGCTAAGGCACCACAGGATGAACGGCCATTAAAACGCTCCGTGCTAAACACCGACCACCTGATGAAACTGTGACATTGTTTCCGATCTAACTCGTCCACCACATCCTTCTTTGAGTCTCTTGTCTATTTCCTTGCTTCTAGCCATGTTTCTTGAGTTATTTTCGATGATTACTGGTCTAACTCGAGTGTGCAACTCTCTCTATGTAGTTATTTTTATCTTGTTTATTTGGCTTCCATTGTAATATCTATTTGCGTTCCTATTTCTATCGCAGTCAGGGCGAGTGGGACCATTCACATCCAACATTCAGAGAACAAAGTATATGCAATGAAATATATATAACAAGT